>MCGO01000018.1:0-625778 GCA_002104985.1 Rhizoclosmatium globosum | reverse complement strand
AACCCTAGTTTCTAGCCCTAATCCTAGCCCTAACCCTACCCTAACCCTAACCCTAGCCCTAACTCTAACCCTAAAGGCTACGTAGGCTATTGACCAAGTTGTACTCCTTATAAGATTAACACACTTACCACATAGGCTACGTAGGCTACGTAGGCTACGTAGGCTATTGACCAAGTTGTACTCCTTATAAGAGTAACACACTTACCACATAGGCTACGTAGGCTACGTAGGCTACGTAGGCTATTGACCAAGTTGTACTCCTTATAAGAGTAACACACTTACCACATAGGCTACGTAGGCTACGTAGGCTACGTAGGCTATTGACCAAGTTGTACTCCTTATAAGAGTAACACACTTACCACATAGGCTACGTAGGCTACGTAGGCTACGTAGGCTATGTGCCAACTTGTACTCCTTATAAGAGTAACACACTTACCACATAGGCTACGTAGGCTACGTAGGCTACATAGGCTATGTGCCAACTTGTACTCCTTATAAGAGTTACACACTTACCACATAGGCTACGTAGGCTACGTAGGCTACGTAGGCTATGTGCCAACTTGTACTCCTTATAAGAGTAACACACTTACCACATAGGCTACGTAGGCTACGTAGGCTACGTAGGCTATGTGCCAACTTGTACTCCTTATAAGAGTTACACACTTACCACATAGGCTACGTAGGCTACGTAGGCTACGTAGGCTATGTGCCAACTTGTACTCCTTATAAGAGTTACACACTTACCACATAGGCTACGTAGGCTACGTAGGCTACGTAGGCTATGTGCCAAGTTGTACTCCTTATAAGAGTTACACACTTACCACATAGGCTACGTAGGCTACGTAGGCTACATAGGCTATGTGCCAACTTGTACTCCTTATAAGAGTTACACACTTACCACATAGGCTACGTAGGCTACGTAGGCTACGTAGGCTATTGACCAAGTTGTACTCCTTATAAGAGTAACACACTTACCACATAGGCTACGTAGGCTACGTAGGCTACGTAGGCTACGTAGGCTATGTGCCAACTTGTACTCCTTATAAGAGTAACACACTTACCACATAGGCTACGTAGGCTACGTAGGCTACGTAGGCTATGTGCCAACTTGTACTCCTTATAAGAGTAACACACTTACCACATAGGCTACGTAGGCTACGTAGGCTACATAGGCTACGTAGGCTACACACTAGAAACCATCAAACCCAAAAAGTATAGGCAAACCAAATGGAGAGAGAAAGAAATATCAAATGTTATGTTGAAGAGTATTATTTGAAAAGAAAGTGTACTTTTACTTTCATTCCTTCCTTTTTCTTTTTTTCAAGGAAAATCTCACTGTGGAAGCATCCAAGTGACAAAGTGAACCAAGTCCCACTCAAGAGGTTTAAAAAGAGTTTGTAATGTCAGACCAAGAGAGGAAAAATGAGTGAAACCCAAAGGTGAGTATGAGTCTGCTTGAGTTGTGTGTATCTCGAAACGGAGAGAGTTGTACATCAGGATGCAACTTATGATCCGACAAAGATTTTGGATGCCTGAGTGGGCTGAAGGGGTTAGGGTTATGCCAAGAGGGGTTTCAAAATGCAGAGGTCTATTGTTTGAAAAAATCAATAACATGGCTGCAGCAAAAATCTATTTTTAATCTTCAGCTAAAGACAGCAAGCAAATGAACTTTTAAAATTCATCCCAATATTCATCATCCATTCTGGCAAGAGCATCCAGCAATTCTTCCTGTGTTTCCCCTCTTCCAACAGCCTGACCATGAGGAGGGCTCTGACTGTTTCTGTAACACTCAATTGCTTCTTGCAATGCTTCATTCATTTGCTCATCAGTAACATCACCCCATTCATCAACAGGATCAGCAACATTCATTCTTGCACTATTTTCCTCGTCATCTGCTTCAGTAGCTCTTCGGTTGCTGACTTGAGAAAGTAGTTCAAAGGCATTACCGTGCCAAAGTGTCATATCTTGGCCTTTGGCTGCAAGCATGTTGAATTCATCTACCATAGCATCTAGTATTTCACCTGTTACTTTTCCACTGTCTTTCAAGTCAGCAACTAATCCATCCCAAACCAAAGTTGTTAATTGGGTGCGAACAACAGCTGCAAATTGACAGAACATTGGAATATTAACTGTCAAGCCTATTTCAGTTTGATCATTGCTCTCAGTAGTGACTGATATAAAGAGACCCAAATGATGATGAATTTCTCGATAAAGACGTGACAATTTCATCCTATTTACAGCAACAGGACTTTCTGAATCTGGCTCCTGGCCAATGAGGTTAAAGAGTGATTGCCTCATCAAGACTTCTACACTAGCTTTGTTTGCCCTGATCCATTTTTCAAATACAATAGTATCCTCTGCACAATTTGGATTCCAAGTCAGTGTCCAGATTTCTGGAAATCCCTTTTCTACAAGATCAAGGGCCAGTATACTGATTGCTTTTAGCTTTGGATCCTGCAAGTGATATTGAGCCTTGTGTGCAAGACTCTTAGGTTCTGTGATAGCTTCAAACAATGTGGAAACTGCTTCAACACTTTGCTTAAACTTATTAAATGCAGTTGATGTTCCTGGAAGGACTCGGCCTTCCATTCCATCCAATTTGGCAGTTAAAATGGCCTTCAGGGCAAACTTTCGAATCTCTACTTCTTCTTGATCTTTTGCATTATTGCTTTCTTTCAAGTCTTGAGGTATAAGCTTGATCAATTCTTCAAGATTCACATTAACATCCACTCCAAGGTTGGTCCTGAATGTCTCTGAAGTTGATGTTTGTAAACTAATGCCCTGTAGAAAACGTTGATCAGACTCAGATGCACCTAATACCCCACGCCTGCCACCACCCTCGTGACGATCATCTCTATCTTCCAAATTGTCATTGCCTAGTATGGGCAAACTAGGAAGTAAAACTCCAAGACTTCCAGGTCCAGCTGAGCTAGCAAACTCCAGTGTCTTTGTAACCAAGTAATCAAAAGTGAAACATAGCTTGTTAAGTTCTTCAACTTCAAATGGTGTCTCATTTGATGGCTTAATGATTGTACATTCTTGACGAGCTCCAAGCTCACTAAATGCCATATTTGCTGCATATTGGCGTGATGATATCCCATCTTGGATGTGTTTTGTAACGCAATCATCAAACCAAGATCCTGATGAAGGTATTTCAGACAAAATTTGTCGTTGTTGGTGATGAGAAGTTGTACTTCTGCGTTCTGAAAGAAGGCGTGAAATGTCAGCCTGATTTTTAGCCACATGGCCTGGTTCAACAATTTGACTATCTTCAAGGCCTTTGACAAGACAAACAACTTTCTTTTGGTTAGGGCACCATCGTGCTCTCCCAGCAAGTTGATCAATTCCATCAATACTTAACGCCCCATTGTCAATAACAACCAAGATGTTTGAAGTACCAACTAAAGATATTCCTACTTTTCCAATTGTGGTCAATCCAATGATTTTGGGATTTGAGTCTGAGTTTGGATCTTTAATGAATGCCGCAACTGCTGGAGTATCTGCAATACTTGCGTGGCAGACTAAAACATTCTCTCTCTCTGCTTCATTTTGCAAATGATGCATTAAGACACACCCTACAGTAAGTAGTGCTTTGACAGATGTGCACAGTATAACAGAACGTTCATTGTTTTCTAACCCTGGAATTGCATATCCAAGAAACTCCAGCAGAGCAGGAGCTAGAGCCCCATAAAGATTGTATGAAGTCTGTGGCGGACTGTAGTTAACTTTTACAAGCTTAACTTGAGAGGGATCAAAACGGTCAATATCTGGCAGTGCAAGTAGCATTAGATCCAAGGCGTGAGATGACTGGGTAATTGGAAATTAGTTTCATTTTAAATCAAAGAACATACCATTTCAGACTGAAAAACAAAGACGCGAGTATTTGGCTGGTTAAACAACCACTTCCACTTGTCAAAAACTGTTCCTGCTTGATAAGCACTTGTAATTGTTGATGTCAACTGAATGATGGACTCATCCAACTCATCTAAGAGAATAATATTAAACTCAGTAACTGCTTTAAAGGAGCTCTGAGGTGTTGTTACTATGCGTAACCCAGGGATACCTAGTGTCCATGGTGAGGGAGTTTCATGGTAATGATGAAATAAAGAACCCAAACGAGTTTGAGTTTGAGTAACTAGCATCCTACTGGGTGTAATTGCAAGTACAGAAGCATTTGGGTTGTTTGTTACAATTGATTGCATCATTTGGGTCTTTCCGGTACCAGGTGCACTGGTCACAATAACAAGCTTTTGAGTTATATTGACAATGTCAATATTGAAGGGGTAATTATCTGACCCATCTGCAAAGCCTTCTTGGTTAATAAACCTTTGATTTTCTTTAAAGACAACAATTTCCGTGGATAGAAACCGAATACGCGGGGCTGTATAAATGCAAGGGGCAACAGACGCATTACCAACAAATATATTGTAGAATATCATGCGATATGTGTCTGGATCTTGAATGGCCCAGTGACTTGGGAAGTGTTTTACTCGTATTCCGTATTCTCTTTCAAGGACACTTTGCATAGGGGCTAATTCCAGGCAGTAAAAGTGCTTAGGGATTGCATTCGAGCAAAGCATAATGTTTCCAAATAAATCTCTACAGCGAGAATTTGGTGGCAGATGCCTTAACGCTGTTTCAGATGTGTTGCGATTCAATTCACCTCCAATACACAAGCCTTTCCGCAATCTTCCAGAACCATCAGCAAATGAATTAAATTGTACATGTCTTTTCATTGCTCTGGCGAGTAAAGCTTCTTGTTCGAAAATATTCAAGGAGAAATAATCTCCAAGCCAACTTGCCTTTTGGATTGTTCTTCTTGCCCCTGACCCAACCTCCCATGGCTGTTCAAGAACATAAGGGTTGAATTGACCTGATTAATTTTAGATTATATGAAACCTGGACGAGTCAAACATACCTGTTGGTACAACTAATATCTCTTGTGAATGACCCAAGTGTGCTTGACCCTTTAAAAAGCTCCTCCAATCAGTCAGAGAGTGAATATAGCTAATTGAAGTAAGCCTCTCAGAAGGGCTGTCTTTGTGTACATTGTATATTTCTACTTGGTCATAGTCTGCAGGAAATACTCTCAACGGAGTTTGTCCAAACTTCCGAAATCCAGTCAAAGGAAATAAAGCAATTGGTTCAATTGTGGACAAACTGATGGGCTTAAAATATTCTGCAGAAATCAAAAGATCTATAAGACGTCCAAAAAGAGTTTGCAACTCTTGGGGTGGACTTTCAAGCCATTTTTCTTGATCTAACTGGCTTTCAGTCTGAAGATATTGTGACTCAAACAAAGCCCATATTGATTGTAAAATTGAGACCTCATTGATTTCAATTATACAATTTGATAATGAGTATCCAGAGTCAAATACAAGCCCTTTCACAGTGGCTTCAATCATGAGTGTGTCTATTAAGGGTTTTAATATTTGAACACAAAAATGACCACCAATGCAAAATACATACTTTGCGACATGCTATATTGTGATGTAATAAAAGGATTCCCTGATTGGGTCTGTCCAATCTCAAGAACCTTTCCAAACTGAGCTATAAAAGCAGATTGAATACATTCTTCCACCTTCTTTTTGTATTTCCAAACACTGATTGGATTGAAATTTTCCACAACAGTTTGCTTGATTTCATAATTGGGATGTTCAAAACACAGTGAAGCAAGCACGAGACAGAAGGGATTCAAATCCAAGGTAGAATGATTACAACACGCCAATGGATTAATAAAATCAATAGTTTTCAAATATCCATGAAATATTCCAGCAAGTTCATTTTTGGAGCATAATTGGGTTTGGGTAGTGGAGAATGCAAAGACAAATGTTGGAGACACTGGTCGGTCCAGTGCCACAACTTCCCAGAGTTTAAGTGAATCCCGATCGTTCAACGAAAGAGCACTCAGAAGATGCTCCAATTGTTTGCATGTTCCAGAAAGATATCTTGAGAATCGGAACCACTTACGTTAAATTGGTCTAGGATCAAAGAGACTTACACTGAATATCCAGTGTCTTGTTGCTCTGTGGCTTTAAGAAGAACAGTCAAGAAAGGGCAATGTGCCGTGGCAACTTCCAAAGACTCTGTTATTAGAACATTGGATACAATCCTTCGCTTTGCTGCGTAAAGTGCAAGCATAGGTTCAAACTATTGTAAAGTAAGCATTTGTCATTGTCTTGGATGAAGCTTCCAAGAGTTCCTTACCACAAGCTTTGTTGGGTGGTTTGATTGATTCAGGCTGAATTTTTAACATAGAACAACTACACTTTATTTGAAATAGCCAGCTGACTCCATTGGATCAGGAAACTTGTTTTCAGGATGAACTATATCCTCGAGAATCCTTTCTCCCAAAGTTTTTTGCTTTTTCGTTGTCTGCTCTTCTGGAGGCTGTCGGGGCGCTCTCTGTTTTTGTTTCGGTCCAACAACAGGAACCAACTCTTGTACTGCTTGCATTGCTTTGCTGATGTAGAACAATCTTGTCCCAGGTTGATATTTTGAAGCTGTGTCAACTGTATGAATGGGTTTGATCGACTTTCTTCTTCGGGCGGGCTTTGAAACAGTGACAACAGACTCAACAACTTGGAGTGCTCTTTGGATGGATTCTCTTCTTTGCATCGTTTTTAACACCAAAATGGCAGCTCCACCAAAGACGGCCGCATCTGTCAATGCTGCTCAACAAAACGGCATCAACAACGTCATCAAGTCAACTCTACCATTCCTGACAGCGAAACTTAGGGCTCTTCTGTCTGCGGAGCAGAGACAAGAATTTGACAGAACTGCCCCTCAACTTGCCTACGACATGTACTTGCAAACCCTCGACCCTACAAAAGTGACCAACACTGTCAACGGAGGCCGCACTCATCATACACGTCTTGTGGAAGCAGGCCTCTTTTCCCCGTCCACTCTCTGCCCTCAACCACCAGTGAATCCCGTCCCTCCCCCTAACCTCCCTGCCCCTGACATTGTCCCTTATGTTCATGCCCCTCCCCTTGCGGATCCACCTGGTCTTAACCTCCCTGCCCCTGTCGATGCTGTTCATTCTGTTTCTGTGACACCCATTGCTCTCCCGCAAGCTCCTAACCCAGGTCCAGTTGATTCTGTTCTACAAAGAGCATACCAAGGACGCAAGTTGAAGGGAGACGCTGCCCCTAGAAAGACTCCATCCAAAAAGAACAAACCTGATCAACTGAAAGGCGCAGGGCCGTCTGCCAACACTAGAAGCCGCGGCGGCTCGGAGGAGACTTTAGCGGAGTTGTAATCAGGTGTACTTTGATCCTTAGTTCTGTATATTTATCTATTGATGGCATGATTGAATGAAAAGAGTTTTTGCATTATTTTACTTTGTTTCAAATGGCTCAAAGCTATACAACTGATGAGCTTATTGCCGTGGTCCGAGACAAAGGAAAGGAGCTTGTCTTGTGGACACAACAAGCTGCTGCTCTGAACTGCAAGATTTCGGAAGGTGGGAAGGAGTTGGCAAGAGCATCATTAGAACTGGCGCTGCGGGTGGAAGACGAAAGGGCTATCAAGATCAAAGAGCTTTCGAAGTACAATCAGCTCTGCCTTGCTCGTGCTCAACTACTTGAAGCTTTGCTCAGTGAGCTACAAGATACCCAACTGTCGAATAACATGGAAATGGAGGTCGAAGAAGTTGGGGCTATAAATGAAATCATGTCTGGATGGATGGCTTCCACTGCTGAGGAAGAAGAAGACGGGTGGCAAGAAAGAGGATTCTATCTGCAGGTGTTTGATCGTTGGATGGGTTTGGACTCGGGTAGGGAGGCATGGTTTGTCAAAGAAATAGAGGACGGATACGATTCAAACGAAGACAGAGGGGTTTTTGAAACATCTGACGACGTGCGGCACTGTGAAAGACTCATTATGTACCTGAAAACTGACCATCAAAATTACAACGGATTGTAGCTGGCTTTTTATTGCAAACATTGCTTAAAGAAACCTGTTTCGAATAAACAAACAAATCAGGCCAGGCATAGTTCCTTATGCACACAACTAACCTTCGAAACCGTTGCTCAAATCCATCGCATCCTTCCAGACAAACTGCGTACGTGAAAACAGAGGACTAAAGAGCATATTCGGAGTATTGGAGAGGGCTTAGGGTCTATGGATGGGTGAGTGATTCTATATTCAAGTCACCAACTACCACCAACTCACCTTCAAATCCATCGCATCCTTCCAGACAAACTGCGTACGTGAAAACAGAGGACTAAAGAGCATATTCGGAGTATTGGAGAGGGCTTAGGGTCTATGGGTGGGTGAGTGATTCTATATTCAAGTCACCAACTACCACCAACTCACCTTCAAATCCATCGCATCCTTCCAGACAAACTGCGTACGTGAAAACAGAGGACTAAAGAGCATATTCGGAGTATTGGAGAGGGCTTAGGGTCTATGGGTGGGTGAGTGATTCTATATTCAAGTCACCAACTACCACCAACTCACCTTCAAATCCATCGCATCCTTCCAGACAAACTGCGTACGTGAAAACAGAGGACTAAAGAGCATATTCGGAGTATTGGAGAGGGCTTAGGGTCTATGGATGGGTGAGTGATTCTATATTCAAGTCACCAACTACCACCAACTCACCTTCAAATCCATCGCATCCTTCCAGACAAACTGCGTACGTGAAAACAGA
The DNA here is from genome assembly GCA_002104985.1 of Rhizoclosmatium globosum. Taxonomy (NCBI): domain Eukaryota; kingdom Fungi; phylum Chytridiomycota; class Chytridiomycetes; order Chytridiales; family Chytriomycetaceae; genus Rhizoclosmatium; species Rhizoclosmatium globosum. The sequence continues at coordinate 617,122 of MCGO01000018.1, read as the reverse complement.
GGACTAAAGAGCATATTCGGAGTATTGGAGAGGGCTTAGGGTCTATGGATGGGTGAGTGATTCTATATTCAAGTCACCAACTACCACCAACTCACCTTCAAATCCATCGCATCCTTCCAGACAAACTGCGTACGTGAAAACAGAGGACTAAAGAGCATATTCGGAGTATTGGAGAGGGCTTAGGGTCTATGGGTGGGTGAGTGATTCTATATTCAAGTCACCAACTACCACCAACTCACCTTCAAATCCATCGCATCCTTCCAGACAAACTGCGTACGTGAAAACAGAGGACTAAAGAGCATATTCGGAGTATTGGAGAGGGCTTAGGGTCTATGGATGGGTGACTGATTCTGCAGAGGGAAATTGGGTTTGCATTTTCCTTTTTCAAAAACTTATGTCAAACGCAATAGATCCCTTCAACAGGCAAGGACCCGATGCTGGCCACATTTGGTTCCTCTGTTCCTGTGACTTGGGTTTTATGGCGGGAGATACAAGTTGGCCGTTGTTCGGTTGGCATGGCGCCAATGCGGATTTCTGTTTCTTTCATTGGCTTCTGTATCTGACTTCATTTACAGTCCCAAGAAACGAAGCTTTGGCTACTATACAGTGTGAGTGTTTGATTTGAATTTACTCCACTTCGTTGGAGACGTTCCTTGTTTTTGTCTTCCTGCTTGACGTCGTTGCACTGGTTTGTAATTGTACTTACCCACTTACATCTTGTGTCCTGTCTTCTCCTAAACCCCTATATTTTCTGGTCGTAAATAGTGAAACAGATCTGTAATTAAAAATAGATATATGGTTTTGTTTGATTTTCTACAGTGAGTGGGTGTTTAGTACATGTGGTTATGCTGCGGGGATGTAACCCGAAAGAGGTGTGTTCAATCCCCCGTGAGGCAACATTTTGGCACTTGCACCATTTAAGAATGGATGGACAATGGAAGTATTCTAAACAATGACCTTCATTTATGATGCCATAAATGCAGAAAATCAGGACAATGAAAGTTTTCGAAACAAAGAAGAAAGCCATAGCCTTTGTTATAAAACTCTGTCCAAATGCCTCCCTCCAGGCTCAGTGTTGCACAACTATCCCAAAAGAAACAAGCAGCAAGTAATGGTTTGACATTGATTTCTCAGAAGCGAAAAAGTAACCAGAACATTGCACATGAACCTCATGCTAACCATTTCCAGATAATCGAAAGAGAATGATTAAAAAATGGTTGACATCTGAATTGGATAAAGCCAAGACATTGTCTGAAGCGCCAAAAACGTTCAGGAGAGCAGATGAAAGTGAGAGACTGACAGTGGTCTTAAATGATGATGGTGTAACACTGTCACATGCTCGGTGAGAACAAGTTCACAACCTTTGAGCTTAATTCAAAACTAGATATGTTATTCATGAAAAGGATTTCAGAGACATGAAACCATACTTGGATGAAATATCAAAGTTTGGCAAAAGCACAACTAGAGATGATGGAATAGAGTTGATGTGTATTTGGGCAGGGGTTCAGGATGGAATTGTATGTAACCCTCTTTGAAATCACATTCTAAAGAATCTTTTGTCAGGCTGATGTTCATTACAACAAAAGTATTGTGCTTCCAGACGTATCAGTGACCCAGGCAACTGTGGACGGAGAATACTTCTCACTGGAAACCCATATTCGCCCACTTTTAAAAGAAGCAATCATTGGTCTCCGGCCCCTTGTTGAAGATCTCAAGACTATTTCGGAAGTTTTGATGGGTAATGAAGCAACGCAAAGTACAAAATTAATTCATGAGGTTTGGGTAATAAGACTTATTATGGCGGCACTGATGTTTACCGAACAAGATTGTTGCAAAGCATGGAGATATTCTATTTCCTGGTTTCACTGCATGCTTTGCTACATCAACAAAGTGTGGTCGAGGAACCAAATATCACCTGGACCTCAGCAACCATTCTTACTCAATTGGGGTATTAATTCCTATATATACTGGCAATCCAACTCCACGCAATGTAAAACCAATGTTATACTTATCTGATTCAGACACTTGGATAAATCTTGAAGAAAATGAAGTGGCTTTTATCCCTTTTCAGGATAAGAAGCATGTTGTCAGATTATATCCTCCAGAAATAGCTGCAGAATTAACAGAAGAGGAGCAAGAAGCTTGCTGGAAAGAGAGAACTTCTCTTATATTGACAGATAGCTTACGCACAAGCAATTTTATTGTCCGACAGCATCCTGAAATGTTTTTGAGATATGCAAAAATTGTTAAACGGGGAAATGTTGAAGAAGTTGAATGGATTGCCAAACATATTATTTCTTATCTTGCTGATAAAAAGTGACTTTTTTTATCAAATAAACTCTTTGTTCATTTCTTGAAACAAAGAATAAACACGAAACAAAAACGAGTTAATCTTAAAAGGTGATGAAAGCATGATTGAAGGAAATAATGAAAAGTAGGAAAACAACAAAGCACATGGTTTGAATTTCAATCTTTAACGTCACTGTAGTCAGTAGCCCATGCTTCATCCTCACTTAGTGTATTGTTGTACCCAAGAATTTCTGCATGATCTTCCAAGAACTTGTCAATTCTTGCATAATAGTTTGCAAGTGATGGGTCATTACGATCATTGGTATAGATGGAATCAAGTGGTGGGTTGTTTCCAGTTGAAACTTCTTGACTGTTGGTAAACTCAGATTGATTTGTTCTGACTTCATCCATACTGTCACTACCACCACCTTCACTTTCATCCATACTGTTACTTTGACCATGTTCACTTTCATTGACACTGTTACTTTGACCATGTTCACTTTCATAAACATCACCGTCACTATCAACCGCAAATTCATTTTCCATGACACAGTCGTCCATACTACCAAATCCCTCTTCTCTTTCATAATCACCTTCCTTGTCTCTATGAACTTGATTGTCCTCAATATCGTCTACTGAATTACCACTCTCTTCATCTTCACTGCTCTCTTGGATTGTAATCACCACGGAACCAGAGGCTGACCCAGATCCTGTTTGTGCTCCTGCTGCAGCCTCGGGTGAACTACTTGAAGAAGCAGCCTCACCAATCAAACTGCACCATTCCCACCACTTGTCAGATATAGCCTTCATTTTGCGGATAATAGCTGCACCATCAGTTGTTGCTCCATAATTATTTTGGTGCACTTGGGAGCTATGACCAAATTGATTGCTAACAGTCACATTTACATTGGCCACTGCAGTTTCTTCAAAGTCAATGTTGTCTGCAAATGAGGCCATCATTTGTCGAGTGTGTCGAATTCCCAGATTGACTCCAAAAATATTCCAAAAGTTTTGAATGTACAAGCCATGTAGCTTGGATACTTTGGTAGGGATTCCGTTTCTCAAAAAGAGATAAGTTTTGGCTTGGATTTCATCTTCATGGGTCAAGAAAGTCAGCTTCTTGCGGATTCTTATGTCAGCCCAGAATGCACTTTGTTGTTTCATAAGTAGTCACCACAACCAATACAAGTAAGTGCTTACATATAGAGTGGATAAACAAAGACCAGATACTTTACAAGAATCTGTGCTAGCTCATCTGGAACAAACCGAAATAAGTCTTTATGAAATCCAGAGTTTGCACTTGATTTGTTGTATCTTTTTTCAAACCGTGTTGCTAAGTAAATCACTCCAAACAAGGACACAAATTACCTCAAGTTGATGCATAATCTGTGCTCAAGAATCATCAAGTTCCTTTTTCCCAACCCAGAATTCACAATAGTCGTCATTTGAAACTCTGTTGTTCTGGGAGGCATTCCACAAAACAATGCAAGACCAAGCATCAAAATGGAAATAAAGTTGTCCACTTTTGCTAAAAGAGAAAGAAAAGGGTCAGATGAATGCAGCAAATTGAACCAAAATACCAGTGTACAGCTCCATTGCCTCTGATTTGTAGATAAGTCTTGTGGGCTCAAAAAACTCAGTCCTCAAGTTCTTGGTCTTTTTGATGTGCATTTCAAGTCTGTTCCCATTTTCTTCATTAAATGTAGAGCTGTTGGCTTGCTCTGTCATGAAGCTGTAGCCTGGTCTTGAGTTTGCGACATTGTCAGTCAATCGTTTTGGGTCAAACGTGAAGTCTGAAACATCCATCCCAAACAGCAAATTACTGAGATCTGTTGTGATCACTCTAAAGTAGTTTGCTCGACCTTCCCGGAACATGGTCTTTGAAACACCCAAGCGACCATCAATAACCAACTTTGGCTCATTAGGCAAACTGTAATCCCAATGCTTGCTAATGAGATTGGCTGTATTACTGCCCATCATGATCAATCCACATGTGGACTTGAATTGCTTCATTTTGGCATAAGGGAGACTATGCTTCCCATAGCTGACAAGCTCAATAACTTGATTGATTTCCCTTGTTTTAAACATATTTAGAAAGAGCAGACAAATACAAAAAACTCACTTTTCCTTCTCGGCTCTACTCATCCAAGTTCCAAAAGAAGCAATTTCTTGACACCATTCCAAGACAAGACAACGACAAGTAAACAAAAAATGAGTACATGGCCCAGTCATGAGCTGTTCCTTGCAAAAAGTACCATCAGGTTGCAGGAATCTAAGCAACAAGTACTCCTCCACCAAATGGATTTGACTTGTGTTCAGACCTTCAAATCCAATATCTTCAAACAAGACAATTCGCAGCAATTTGATCAGAGCTTCTTGCTGATTCTCAAAGACTGCATTTGTTCTGCAAAGGAGAGGAACATCAAAGGCCTCCAAGAATCCCTCAACAGCTCTGTTGACCTCATTACTTAGCATTGGCATCTTTGTTCTTGTGTTGGAACCCTGCTTACGAGCAATCAACATGGTTATAAATACTCCAAGTGTTCTAGCGTATGCTGGGATAGTAGTTTTGACATCAATAGGCTTGAAAGCCTTTCCTGCATATCCAGAGTCATTTGTTGATTTACGGCCAGCATTCTTGATTGCAGTGCGGGTTGGTTGGGTTCCAGGCAGAGTTGCCAACTCATTGACTTTCTCCAAAAATAAACGACAGAGAATTACAATGGCCTTTGTGTCTTTTGTCTCATTCAATATGGCAATGTAGTTGGCTGGATTCTTGATTGCATCAACACCAAACACCAACTTGTCCCATCCCATCTATTTCACATAGAGTAAGTTATGGACCCACAGGAAAATAAAAGACATACATTATTCAAGAACGGAGTGTTTGTTTTGCTTGAAGAGGCAATCAAACCAGCAGTTTCCAATCCAGTGGATAAATAAGCTTTTGAACGTGATCCAGCAGTGTTTTTAATCTTCTTCTGTTTACGGGCAAAGCTCTTGAGTTCCTTGGCTCTCATCTTGGCATCAAAGCCTTCCTCTGGGTTATACATTCTGTAGACACGAGTGTGAACTTTTGTCACTTTGGTTGGCCTGTATCCCCAGTATGGATTCTTTGGATGCTTGTTTCGACAGTGAACCCTGATGCCATTCTCTGTAACACAAACATAGGCACAATCCAAGCACATGAACCCAAATATGGCAGGATGAGACAAGCCACACTTTGCCTTTCTGACATGATTCTGGAGCTTCTCTGGATGGCTTACAGCAAGGTCACACTTGATGCAGTTGAACATGTTGTTGTCTGAATCTCTTGGAATAATTGTGAGTACATCTTCCTCTAAATTAAGATGTGTTATTTATGTTTTCTTTCAAAAGAACTTACGTGTGTAGTCATTGATCCAATATCGAACAGAAACAACTCGCTGGTGAACCATCCTCCCATGTTTTGCCAATGCATACTTGTTGCTAAAGGCAGGAACATCCTTGCACTCTTCCATGGAACATTCTCGTTCTGATCTATTGTTGGAAAGTGTGGTAGTTAGTAAAAAGGATTTAAAGTCTGATGATCAATGAAGGATAATCAGAAAGGATAACAATGCCTTATTTAACCCTAAAGATATGGGGCTTTTGAAGGGATGAATAGATGGAGTCCTTCAAGGGCTATGATTTGATGAACCAACCTCCCAACACAACCACCCACAGCACATACAACCAACACCATCCCACCATCACCTAACACAGAGAAACCCCCCTTGGCATAACCCTAACGGCATCAATCACAATTTATTCAATGAATAAAAGGCAGGTCAAATGACAGACCCAGCTAAACGTAAAAGTACAACACAAGATTTAAGAAGTAGGCTTGCACAAGAAGATTCCCAAGTTCCAACCAAAAAGGACGATAAAGAAAGAAAATACATAAAGATGATTCAAGACACTTTGGCTCATGTCACGTTAAGCTAAGTATTGGCTGCAACCTGGAGGGAGCCCAGTTCTCAATACTTAGCCAAACCTGCCACGCCCCCGCCTGGGACGACCAACAGGACCAGCCAGCACTGCGCAACTGCGGCCACGGCCGCGTCCTCCCCGTCCAACAGCAGGGGGATTGGGAGCGTAGACATGAGGGGCAAAATGGTCTTGAATCACAGAGACCAACTCAGTCTCCACGGCTGTCCGGTGCAGATTGCCCTGGCCAACAGCATCATCGCTAAGAACAAAGTTGATCTCGTCTTGAGCAGAGGCAGCAGACGCATCATAGATCCTATTCTGGCCACAGCAGAGGACACGGATTTGCTCAATGGCGCCAGAGATGGCTTTGACTTTGGGACCGTCCTCTCTTCTGAAAGAGAGTCCCCAGATATATGCGTCAAGTTCAGTAGCACCAACACCAGCAAAGTGTGCAGGAGGGACTGGGGGTGGACCAAGCTTGTCGTTCAGAGCAACCAAGATCCCAGAGCATTCGACTGCATGGGCGCGAGAGAGTTCCTGTGTTTCACCATTAGGAGATATACAATGAGCACAAGGTTGATGCATAGCGATACAGCCCAAGAGCCACAAGAAGATAGGACGTGTTGTAGCGCGCGTAAAGAGAGCACCCGATTGGACGAGAGGGTGTCGTGTTTGGGGGTCCTTGGGGACATAGAGAAGCTTAGCTGTACGAGATTTACTTTCAGTTTGAAAGCGAGCAAGACAGAAAGAGTGGTACTTAGCAATTTGGCTGGAGTTGATTCTGCATCCAGTGGCAAACGTCACAGCACCACGTTTGAATGGAGGAATATCCTCGTAAGCAACAAGTTGGTGTTCAGCAAGGAGGCCCACAGGTGTTGGTTTCAACTCAGGTAGCATGTCAGGAGTAGACCAGAACTTGTTGTTCCTCTTGAAGTGGGCAGTCAATGACAGAGATGTAGGCGCATGGAGACGGCTAATCTGATGGCGATAGGTAGAGACTGCAAGGTTTCCGAGATCCCTGGACCTGTTGAGACGATAGAAAAACCCTGCACAGAGAAGTTGGTTCCTGTCCTGTATGGGAAGAATAGACGACAGTAGATGCACTCCAGCAATAGAAGAACACCGACCAGTGCCATAAATTCTTCGCAAGACAGAGTTCTGAACTTCCTGGGCTTTCTTGCATTCCTCCTTTGACAGAGAGCGCAATGGGAAAGCATACTCCAGCTGGGAACGGATGAACTGAACGTACTTTCGAATGGATGCAATAGGACGGTCTCCACTGTGGTTTGCTCCAACACGTCCTAGCCATGAAGCAGTCTTGAGGGCCTTGTCAACCCTGTGTTCATTGGACATTTCCAAGTCAACACCTTTGGCAGTCATAAACACCCCCAAATACTTAGCTGAATCTACTTGAGGAAGAGCCTCCCCATATAGTGTCAACTGCACTGGGAATGGTGCAACAACATTACACTTTGAAGGAGAGAACAGGAACCCACGACGGATGGACCATGCTTCGCAGAAGTCCAGTTGTTGCTGAGCTACAACAGGGTCACGCGCAAGAATAGAGGAATCATCTGCAAGTAAAAGTGAGTTGATACGATACAACCCAAGCTTAAAGCAGTGAACAGTAAAGTTGGTGCGAAGACCTCCAGGGAGCGAGTTGATGGCAACGTTGAACAGCGGTGGGGACAAGACAGTTCCTTGACATAGACCACGGAGCAGCCTGATGGGTTCTGACTTATGTCCTAGTACAAGAAGCCTAGCGTCATTAAAGTCAAAGAGACATCGCATCAAAGGAACAAGGACTTCCTGGGTTAAGACTTTGTTGGGGTCATTGGGAATCTCCATCAAATCAGACCAGAGTAGGTCTCGGTTCACAGTGTCGTAGGCAGCGGCAATATCCAAGTAGGCAGTAATGACGTTACGGTTGTTGACTATAATTTCATGTGCATTATACACCTGTTCAATACATCCCATACCTGCGCGGAAGCCACACTGAGCAATATCCATAGCAGAGTTGACAAGGTGCTGTAAACGGGGTCGGAGGCATGCTTCAAAAGCCATACGTAGGCGAGAGATCAATGAGATTGGTCGATAGTCAGCCACATTGGAGCGAGAGCCTTTCTGTTTCCAGACAAGACAGACGTTGGCCACGTTCCAAGGGGAGGGAGTGCATCTTAGTCGAACTAGCATCCTAAAGAACAGAAGCAAAGGGCCTTTGAGGTGTATGGCTGCGAACTTCAACATCTCACCAAAGATTCCGTCGTCACCAGTCGCCTTGCCAGATGGCTGATCTCTCAAGACAATTTCCACATCATCTTCAGTGAACATCTCCTGAGAGAGTTCCGTCTCCAAAATCCGCATTGGTTGAGAGGGGTCGGTTTCGGCCAAACTCATAGCATCTGGCACATCCGTTCCAGTAGGAGGAGCACCAAAGGTAGTCTTGAAGTGAGCTTCGTGGGCAGGCATATCAGAAGGGTCCAGGCCACAGTGGGTGCGACTCTGGAACTTTCGGCTTCGAGCAACACGTGTGGTTTCTGCGGATGGATCTTCAAGTCGTTCGTCAGAAGTCCTATTAAACAGTCTCTTGCGAGAGCGTTTTAGTAATTTTGAATAGAACTTCTTTGTGTCTCTCGCTCGTTTCCAAAGTATTTGCTGAGCCACTGCGTCCAAGTTTCCACCATTGGTTGCAGCTTCATGTGCCTCACCCACCAACTTTTTGTAAACAGCTGTATGACGTTCTTCCATCCCAGTCTTTGCAGCTCCACCAAAGAACTTTGCCTTACTGGCAACACGTTCTGCACAGTCATAAATCCACTCAGTCACTCGCTTGTTGAGCGCATTTGCAAACTCCAGTCTCTGTTCCCACGTCCACCTTGGGTCTTCGTTCTGGTCAAGTTCCCTTTCTCGCTCAATCAACCACAGCTCCATATCCTTGTACGTTTCCTCCACTGCAGCACAATACTTAGCTCGATCCTCAACAAGCCTTCGGATGTTCAGACGATCAAATGATGGTTTTGCATTTGCGGGGTTGTACTCAATAGCAACTTGAAATGTGATGGGTCGATGGTCAGAGGTGACAGTGAGATTCTGTTCATGGACCTGGAGGTTGGAAATGCGGTCAATAGCAAGTCTGTTTGCAAAGACAAGGTCGGGTATCCCCTTCCCAGTCTGAGAGAAACAGGTAAACTTCCCAGATTCCGGGACCATCCGAGTCCAAGTCCGGCTTTCAGCCCACGTCTCAATCCAGGCACGTCTAACACGGTCGTTGGTTGAGGAGTGATCCCCAAACACCACATGTCTCGCATTGAAGTCTCCGGCAATCACAATAGGCACATTTGGGTTGTTGTCTTGAACTTCCTGCACAAAGATATTAAACGACGTTAATATGTTGATACCATGACGAGGGGCAAGATATGGGGAGATAAAGATTATGTCCCCAATTTGAACAGCAGTCCAAAGTCCCTCATCATGCTCAGCAAGCACTTTTGTATTCCAGCGGTCAGAGTTCTTCAGTACAACAACTCCATCACGTCCTAAACGGTTAACAAGGTTATTTGTATCTTCTCCACGCGAATCAGCAACAACTCCATGATAGGCGACAGAGTCTGTTTTCTTGAGGTTAGTTTCAGCTAAGGCAAGGTAATCTATTTGTAAAGAGTTCATTAGTAGTTTCAAATCCTCCGTTTTACCGAGAAGACCTTTGTTGATATTAAGAAAGCCAAGAGTGACTTTACAAATCATGGGGTTGACTTACTGATTCATCCTTAGACTGCTCTCCACCAGAGAGAGATTTCATAAAGTTCAATACATTGCTATCAGCAAAACGAGATGCAACATCTTTCGCTCTATTCAACACTCCTCGTTTCATATTTGGCTTATAAGCAGCAGACTTTGCTCTAATACTTTCTTCAGTCACAGGCTCGCTAGGCTTACGTCTTGACTGATGTTGTTGCACAGGTATTTCATTATTGTCTAGATTCATGTTTGCTTGTTCTCGCTTTCTTTGTTCATCTTCTTTACGTTGCTCATGTACTCGCTTTGTGTATGCATTAGGGTAGGCGTAAGGCTTTCCACTTGTATGTGCATCAGCAAACATCTCAATCTGAGGACGTAAGTAGTCAAATCCAGGGGGAGTCCACTTTGCAATGCTAATCATAGGTCCAACAGTCTCGCTATACGCTCTAATCAGCATATTACCTCTGCGGGTAATAAACTTGTGTTCACGGTCAAAGAGAGGCTGGTCTGGGTTGTGAGCTGGTGCATCCAAGACAGACTCGCAAATAAACAATCCTGCTTCTTTGGCTTTTGCTAAAGCTTCACTACGGTCACCATCTGCAAAGAAGATCTCAATGGTTGAGAGCTTAGACGACAAGAATGAAATCTCGCGAGATGACTGAGGGAATCCAAGTTCTTTCAGAGCAAGGCGAACAGCTTGCAGTGGGAACTCTACACTCTGTGGTTTGAGAAGAGGGGTGGCCATAACAAATGATGAATACGTAATTCGCTCACGAGGAGGTTGCTGAGTCTCAGGAATAGTTTCCCCAGCTCTTATACTCTCACTACGAACTCTTCGCTCAGCAATAAGTTTTGCTTGCTCCGCATAAGACAAGGCAGCTTTCTCTTTGGTTTCCTCGCTCTTCTTAAACGCTTTCTTTTCTGCAAAAGTTGCGTTCTTTGACAACACTGGTGCAACTGGTGCACTTTTCTCGCTCACTTTCGCTGCACTCGAATAGGAGCGAGGATGTTTTTCTCCACTTGCAATTTTCCCTCCACGCCCAACTCTCTGCCACTTTGCAGGGTCTTTGAAGTTTGCACCTGGAACTACTGGTTCTGCATATTCTACTTCCATCACAACATCTCCATTCTCGTCCAATTCAATTTCTACACTCCCAGCAGCAGTGTTTCGGTTTTCAGTGTTGGAGGCAGTGCCGCTGCCATTAGCAATGCGGCCTGCACTCCCACTTCCTCGCTTTTTTTCTGACGGTTGATTCTTAAGTCGCTCTAGTTCTGACTCAAGTTCCTTTGCTCGCTTTTCTGATAATTCAGCTCGTCGTTCTGCAGTTTCAGCACGCTTTCGCTCAGAATCTAACTCTGCACGTAAACTCTCAATCAGTGCTCCAAAACCATCGATTGAAGCTTGCAGAGGCTCAGTTGCTTTTCTGATGTCGCGACGAATAAATGGCTGTAACTTTTCGACAAGATCCAGAAGTGCGTCCTCCTCAATTTCGCTCAATTCGCTCGATCTTGCTCGTGCAGCTGCAGGGACTTCGTTCGACGGCGATGCAACTCGTTTTCCAAGAGTTGAAAACGATGGTGCCTGGGATTCAGGCACTTCAATTGGTTTCAATGGTGATGGTTGCGCGTTTTTTGATGTTGAAGCCGTGGTTGGTGTTGATTTGTTGAGTCCGGGCTGTCCGGACGAGGGTGTAACTGATGAATGAGCAGCTGTTGCTGCTCCAGACGCGCGTATTTGCGCGTTAGAGCTCAACATTAACGGTTGTAGTTGAGCTGGGGTCGTTGTAGGGGGTGTGGTTGATGTAGATGTCAGTTTGACAGGGGGTGCCGCGCGTTTTTCGCGTTTTAAATGGTCTAGGAGTGCTGCAGCGGCTTGTGCTTTTGAAATTAAGGTCCTAGTAGTAGGAGAATCAGTTAGTTCCGCGCAGTAGGTGATGAGGCGATGGGAAGGGCAGATACGCCGCGAGCAAGCAATACTTCGAAGACGAAATCCAAGTTGTGTCGTGTTTCCAGTACCACCGTTACTAATCCAGCGTAATCCACAGTTGCAGAATACTCTAGAAGCGCGTAGGAGGTTGAGAAGTTCGCTCTCAGCGTCGTCAAACTGTTGAGAAGGTGTCCTATTTGACTTCACTGCACCAACAAAGGGGTTGGGGCAAGGGATAGGGCTAGGAGTGGGCTTTGAATTCGCGTTTTCAGCTGTGCTGAAGAAGGCAGTGAGCGACTGTTGTGTGGTCGTGTTGTGCGTTTGGACTCTCAGACTTCAATGCACTTGATCGAACAAGTGCTGTTTAGAAGAGAGTTTTCCCTTCAGCCCACTCAGGCATCCAAAATCTTTGTCGGATCATAAGTTGCATCCTGATGTACAACTCTCTCCGTTTCGAGATACACACAACTCAAGCAGACTCATACTCACCTTTGGGTTTCACTCATTTTTCCTCTCTTGGTCTGACATTACAAACTCTTTTTAATCCAACAGTATAGAACCCTAACTCTAGCCCTAACTCTAACCCTAACTCTAATCCTAACCCTAATCCCTGAGTTTTGTTGGGCAAAGACACAAGCTGCCAATGCTGCCCAAAGAAGAATGTGCATTTGTATGTTCTAGGGACAACAAGCGTTAACGGCGCGTATAATTATGAAACTGACTCACTTAAAGAAATTTTGGGATGAAAACAGAAAGCACTCTCTCTCTCTCTTGAAATACCAATTTGTAATCTCCACATTAAATTTCGATCTCCCCTTTCCACTTCCTGCCTTTCTCTTTGAGAGTAATATCAATTGCAGTTCTTTGTATTTTATGAAACAGAAGGTACAAAATGAGAAAGAATCGGATTGCATAGGCTCGTGCAATAATGGCATATGCAGTGTCTCTTGAACCATTCAATTGTTTGACAAATAGTCCAAATTTCGATCTCCCCATTCCACTTTCTGCCTTTCTCTTTGAGAGTATTATTAATTGCAGTTCTTTGTATTTTATGAAACAGAAGTGACGAAATGAGAGAGAATCGGATTGCATAGGCTTGTGCAATAATGGCACGCAGTGTCTCTTGAACCATTTGACTGTCTGACAAAGATGTAGGCGAAATTTGGTTCTAACCACATAAAAGACCAATTCTTTTATACTGCGCTGTAAATCACACTATTTAGTTTACTCTTTGTAGAGTTACCTGTTTTGAGTGAGCTCATTTAAAAAGCCCAAATGATAAGTAATGAGTGTCTTTCTAAATGGAATGATTAAGAGCTTTATCTCTGTTTGGTAAGTCGAAAGAACGGTATGAAATATGAAGCAAAGAAAATCAGTAGTAATCATTGTATGAAAACAATTTACTTCTTTTATCGAATATTCGAATCTCTTGAAAAAAGGGTTGGTCAAATGGAGGGAGGTATTCATTATTTAAAAATCACATATTTGTAACGTGTAAGTGTATTAACATAGAGGCATAGCTAATTAATTGAGAGGAGTATACGCTGGCAAAAATTCTCCATCATATCCTTCTTTGAAATTTAAAGTAAGCTTCCCAACTTCAGTTTTCACCCTCAAACTACCAGTTCCTTTCACATCTCCTCCGACAACACCTTTTACTTTTTTCTCCAATCCAAACCAGCTTTTTGGTTAGAAACGTTCAATTGTCCAAGTTGCGTTTTTGCTTCAAAGTCACCACGAAATCCAACAGCGTTAACAGCTACTGCTCCGAACTGACTCGACACTTCAACATCTGATTCTTTGTGACAGAGAACATCCACTGATACAAGTCCTGCTTCAGTTGCAATGACTAACGAATTAAATCCAGAATAAATTCCATTGAGTTGCCCACCCTTTGTATTCAAAGACACAGATGCAGCCTCAAGCTTTTGTGAGAATTCAATAATTCCCATATCAAATTTTATATCAACAGATCTTGCCGTGACAGGAATACTTGATCTCACACTGCCACCCTTTAGTCCAACTCTAAGTTCGTTCCGCAAATCAGGGCCATTGTAAATCAAGCTTCCAAAATCGCCGGAGAACTCAAAATTACTCAATACCGACGTTGCCTCAGCATCTGCGGCATTCTTGCCTATTACTTGATAGGCAATTTCGACAGTTTCTGACGATGTATTGGAAGCCCGAAGAACAGGAAGGGTCGTGACACCCACTCCTTGAGTAGAAACTTTGACTTTGCCGTGGATGGCAGGAACGGATTGGGTAAGGAGTGAGGAAACCATCGTGATTGTTTTTGACAAAATAACTGCTTTTTAGAGATATCTGAATAAGCGTGTGAGTATTTGTATGTTTCGGAAAATCGTGGATCATAAACTTCGTGAGACCAAATGGAAGTGGAGGAAAAGAAACCGTGGGGAAGCAGAAATCATGGATATGATCGTTTTTCTCAAATCAAATACTCCGAGGTTTCTGCGCAACTGCTGCAGCATGTGGTGATGGAGATGATATGAGTCTTGACACAACTTTAAGACTGAAAATTTGAACGAATGAGCCCCGTTTACAACCCAGCATGCCCTCGTTTCGTCCACGCTGCATGCAACCAATTTCCATATCATATATATAGTATTATTCCACTCAATTAGAAACTATCCTCACAAAGCAGTTCCAATGCTCGTCATCTTAACAGCACTCCTCACGTTTGTGCAAATCGCATTTGCGGACTGGAAATGCTGGTACAACCCATATACGACAATCGAAGGCGGTATCTACGGCCAAGACAGCTACGACATTGAAAACTGTTGGAGTTGGTCAGGCTGCTCCCCATGCCGAAACGTGAACCAAAGGCTCCGTAACTTTAGACAACAAACATCATGTGGATTCAGAAGGTATAACCACGCATATAGATTTTGACAAAGACTGAAAGAATCCACAGATCTTACAGTGACGGATGCTCGATGCCAGACTTTGATGTTGGTTTGGATCCGCAAAATCCTTCTGGCATGAAGCTTGTGTCCAGCACGACTACTGCTACAGCGATGTTGGTAGTCCATATTCTCGATGACAGTGTGATGCCGCATTGGGAAGAAATATGCGTGCTTTGTGCCAAAGTCTTGACTACTGGTCCTGGAAATCGTGTGTTGCGCTTCATACACTGCTGTTAGCGTTCTTGTTGTGGCTCCACAAGGGCAAGAGGCGTATGATTACGATCGTGAATATTGCGGCGCCAGAAACGAGCCCTGGAATGGATACAACTAGCCGCCGTCACCGAGACGAAGACGTCACCTTTACTTCATCCTTAGCATACATTTAGATTCACATCTGAATAAAGCGTTGTTGTTTGGAGATAGAAAGTAGAGCAAACATCAATGGCCCCAAACGTCACTTCAATAGCGTTAGTATTGAATCTGCAACAACTATCGGTTAGAAAATAGTAAACAGAAAAAACTCACCTTCGAAATCAGCAATATTACTCTCCCGACTGTTTAAATTCACTGATATTACACCAAGATGATTTATTGATTATGCTGAATTCTTAACAACAGCCGCCGCCCTCAGCATTTTCGTTTTGTGCATCCAGATTCACAACATTGGTTGGTGCACGATTTCCAGCAGGCTTTTGATATAGGTCGGGCGTTTCGATAATCTAATACGGTACCATAAGTATGGTGAACTGGTGAGAATAACGCACTCACCTTTCTTACAACCTCCAAGAAAGCCTCCTTCACACCAGCCCTCGTCTTTGCACTTGCTTCAATAAACAGAGTTCCCATCCGTTTTGCAAACGCTTCTCCTTCTTTCCTGGTCACCTGTCTCGTTGCTTCGCCTGTTTCCTTGTCCACCTTATTCCCAACAAGCATTTTGACCACGAGGGATTGGATGAGTACGTATCGAGCTCGTTAAACCAAGTAGTGAGGTGGTCAAATGATTCGCGCTGAGTAACGTCATAGACTACATTATTATAATGGTTATTGATATTGGCATGATGCTCATTCGTACACCACGCACCCATAATAACACCCTGGGCGCCTCTGTAATACGAGCTTGTGAGGGTTCTGAATCGCTCTTGGCCGGCCGTGTCCTAGTTGAGACTTCCACGTCAACAACGACCCATATCCAATTGTGACCAACAACAAAGGGTGTCTCGGTCCATCAAGCACTCACCCAAATCGTCAGTTTGTACTTCTTCTCATTGATTTCCATTGTTTTGACTTTGAAGTCGACACCTTAGATAATGTTAGCTGTGCCTAGGAAGGTTATGGAAGGCTGTTACCAATCGTCGCTGCCACTTCATCCGGCTGCAGCCACGCATCGTCGGTGAATCGAAGGAGAAGTGATGACTTTCCAGTGCCTGAATCGCCAATCAAAAGCAGTTTGAAAGTGGCTTCAATATCTGATGCAACGTTCATTTTCAATGAATATTTATTATATACTTAGGGTTCCGTTTCGCTTATATAGCACAATAACTTCGGATTCTAACATTAAGACGAGAATAAATCCTTGCAAGTATCAAAAGTATCATCATTGATCTATGAGCTAAATCCGATTAAGAGTAAAAAGAGTAAGGCAAATGAAAGAAATTAGAGATTACAAAACAAGGTAGGTTAGTTCTTTATTTGGTTGTCGGCGGGCTTGTTTGATAATGGAGATCAAATCGGAGAGAAGAATTGCCTCCACCAGCATCACTTGTCTTCACAGGATATTACAAACCACGCCGATACAGTGGTTGCACGTGTGTTTCTGAGAACATCGAAACTCGGCTTTTGAGTTGAGGAAATCTGTTCGTATGTATGACGAGTTTGAATGAGCTAAAGTTTCCACTCATAAAAACTGACTCAAAACATGGTTCTGATCATTCCAGTTCCTCAAGCCTTCAACTTCACTGGCGGGGCCTTCCAGATAGTCCAGTTCCTAACGAACGACTATTTCAGTGTACCACAGCCCTCTGATCTCAAATGCCTTGATTTCTCCATTGCAAACTATAACAAGACCAACGACGTTATTGACTTTGCTTCCCTCAGCCCAAACCTGGTATGGACGGATAACACTTCTTGCACCGGAAACATCACGGAGAGAATCGCCAAGACTTATGGGTTTCCTGTTGTTGGCGATATCACAGCGACAGGAACTGTTAAGGCGACTGGCTTTATCACAGCCATTCAATATTCCTTTTATCTGAAGAAGTCTCCCTCCAAGCCAATTAAGAGGGCTGATCCTGGCGTTATTTGCAGATTGCCTTACACTTCAAGTACCACTCAATATACTGACAGAAAGTACCTTTTGGCCGATAACCAACCAGTCTGTGGACCCAATGCTCCAAAGCTGAACACTTCTGCGTACCCTTTATTTGCCTTTTCCGTCATTCGTGAACTCAGTCTGTTCAAGAAAGATCAACTTAACATCGATTTCCTGTACAATCCAGACAACGACCAAGGCGGCTACAGCGTCTCCGATATGGCTAATGCTTACTCTGTCGAAGTTTCAACCATTGTTTACAAGTTTATAAATGCCCTAACGTTTTCATTGACGGTGCCATCCCAGGCTGACGATTTGTCTGCAAACAACTCTTGCGTTTACACGTACCACTCGTTTGTCCTGTCTGAAACAAAAGGTCTCAACTATACTTTGACCAACATCTCTCAAGGAACAATTCCTCTCAAGGAGAATGCCAACTTGACGGACAGATGTCTTTCTGGCTTAGTGGATATTGGTGCTTACACTGATAACGCGTTAATTGGACAGTTCTGTTTCACTCCAACCAAGGAATGTGGCGGAACTGTGAACTACAATGACAGGTTTTCTCGATACTTTGATATGGGTACTTACTACGTCAATTTTTACATTGTTAACGAACGTGTGATTCAGTTCAATGTGTCAGAGAATTGGAATTTTGGAAACTATTACAAGCCTGGACGTCGTGATGGACTTATTGACTGGAGTTTTACGTTTGTTGGCAACCGAGTTGACAAAGCCACCACGTCTACTGCTGTGACTTCAACCTTGGCTTCCACTATCTCTTCATCAAGCAGTTCTACTGCTTCTACTGTCTATTCTTCTGTTGTTCTCACTAGTTCTGTCACGTTTTCCACCGTTTCGGGTGCTGTCCAAAGTGCTTATGCTTCAGGATCCACTGCTACTGCAACCACTGTTCCAGTTGTCATCGCTACAACCGCTGGCGCCGCTGTTCCAACTGCATACGTTGCTCCAGCCGTTCCATCATATGGAGCTCCAGCCAACAATAACTTGTATAAGGGCGCTGCTGTTGAAAATGCTGGATTCGTTGCCGGTATTATTGCTGCCTTTGTTCTTGCCTAGATTAAGTCTTTCATTCGTTTGAAAAAAATATGTCATTCCACGACTTGTGTTCTTACAATAAATGATGTCAGAAGTAATAGTATCTTATTCATCCACTTCATACATCCACTCTTTTTACTACACAACAAGCCAAATAGTCCTACCACATTCCTCCAACCATGTCAAATTACTTCAAAGTATCTCTGGACCTCCCACGTAGTCACAGCGCGTTCCCAAATTCTCCATTCATGAACTCTGGTACCAACATAATGTCGACAAAAGCATCTCCCAACACCCGTCTCGCCACACTTCCAGTGGCCCTCATTTCCTCAATCGCATCACCCAAACTTCTTGGCAAGCGTCTTTCCCACTCCGATCTACACCAGGACCCACAGGACCCATTGGCAACACCGCACGTCTCCGGATTCCATCATACCCACACGCAAGCACTGCTGCAACCGCCAAATACGGGTTCGCATCGGCACCTGGAACACGCACCTCAATTCTCGTAGCATTTGGTGGACACGTCGGAGGAGTAATAACACGAATTGCAGCAGTTCTATTTTCAACACCATAGGAAACAGTAATTGGAGCCCAATAGTTTTCGACAAGGCGTTTGTATGAGTTGATAGTAGGGGCGTAGATTGCCATACAAGAAGGGAGGCCTTCCAACACACCTGCAAGGAACCATTTGAGGACGTGAGAAGTGTGGTCTATTTGGATAGAATCAGAGGGTTCACTGCGATCGTCACGGCCCCATGTTTGGGGAGTGAAGGATGGGTGGAATAGGTTTGCTGCAGTAGTGATGATGTCTGTTGCGCTGAGAGAGACGTGAATATGACCGGAGCAGCCTGGCAGATTGTTGTGGGGCTTAGCCATGAACGTCGGCATGATTCCGTGTTGAAGGCCGATGGATTTGGCTACAACTTTGAAGAGGTGGGCATTGTCAGCCAAAGTGACGGGGTCTGAGTATTGGATAGCAGCTTCGTAGACGCCTGGACCAGTTTCCGTATGATAGCATTCGAGGGGAATGTGCATCGCATTGCATGCATCAAGTACACCAGTAAAGTAGTTGGAGTGAATAACCGGGCGTGTAACAGAATAACCAAACATTCCAGGAGTCAGCTTTGTAAGGTTTGATCCATGTTTTTCAGCAACAGAATCGGGTGTTTCTGGAGGGTATTCGGCGAGTGAGTTGTCAGTGTCTAACAATGTGTGGAGGAGGCACCTTTGAAATTGAAGAACTCATATTCAATTCCCACATTAGCCTTCACGCCCAATTGATCAATTCCACGCTGAACAACAGCCTTAAGTAGACTACGTGGGCACATAGGCAGGGCAAGCGAGGTTCGTGGGTCGTGAAAGTCGACAAGGAACAGGGGAATGTTGCGTTCCCAGGGAATTGTGCGAAATGACGTTGGATCGGGAATAGCAATAATATCTGAGTAGCCGCCTAGTTTTTGGCATTGAAAGATCTGGGTCAGCCAAGCACGAGCCTCCAAACCACCAAACCACCACCACCGATAAAAGACGCACCTTCCTCATCAGCCATTTGGACATCACGGCCCGAATAAACAACATCGTGTGCATCCCAGGCAAAGACGACCGAGCAGAATCCTAATACGAATTCGTAAGATATCAAAGCCTATCGACTAGTGGCACCTTCTTATTTAGCACCCAAGTTAAATACGAACCAAGTCCGAGCGAACTCTTTTTAAACTTTGAAGTTAAGACTAGTTTCCCGCGTGGAATGCCGTCAATGTCGCAGCCCTGGAGTTTGACGTGCGAGTGCGAGGCAAGTGATTCGTCCATCTTTCGTTTGTCTTTGGTGATTCTTTCTTTTCCCTGCCTCAAAATCAGCAACGAGATAATGCCACTGAACGGTACCTCCAAAGACCCCATTATGTCGTAAATGCTAATCGTGTGTTGTTAACGCTGAAGGAAGTGGGCCTGAGCCGCGCGTCCTTGTTCTCACAGCCAACCAGCACTCGTCCTTCAATTCGAGTTTAACTGAGCTGTTAAACAAGGACATTGTTTGTACGTGTCACGGAGAACCACCTAAGTGGGCCCTGTTGTTCACTCTTAACATACTGTCCCAGATGCCTCTGAGCCACGACGAGCAATGGCTGCAGTTCGCGACCAGGATTCAATACACAAACTTGATCTGATTGTTGTTGAAGGCGGCCGAGTTCTGTTGCACGAAGTCATCAATGTCTCTCCTCTCATACTTTACTTCAAGGCTGTTAATACGTATCCCTCCATTCATAGGGGCTTCTCACTCATAAAGACTGGAATAATGCCATAAATGTGCCAGTCCTCTTTATCAATCCAGGTGAGTATCAACTGGTTTGCAGTGTGGCTAACAACACGCCACCCTCTCTCCCTATTCCCTTTCTTGCATATCCTCTCATTACACAGATATCGATTCAATCGATAATATGGATTCTTTAATTCGGAATGTATTGTCACGAAAACCCCCTTCGCCCACCTTGAAAACACCAATTCTCGCTCTCACAACACTATCTGGTCTCAGAATCTTTTCATATACTTCAATAGAATGTACTCTTGTACCACCTTCTCCTTCGACTACTTCTCCAAAGTCATTCCTTTCCGGGGTTTGGAATCCACAACCACCCACTCACCAATATAACTTAACTTATTTCCCATTCAACACAACCCCTTCTACAAAATCAACTCATGCACGAACACCATCACCTCTCCGTAACCCCTCAAATGACCCGGATGCTCTTGTCCGAGAATCTGTTGGCCCTCCCCTCCCATACTTTTACCAAATCATCACTCAAATCCTCCGTCCCTCTCTCACTGACAACACCCTCCCCGATGATTGGAAACGAACTCTTTTATCTCCATTAAATCAGCACTTCACTCTCACACCATCGTACTCGAACCCTTCGCAAAGGGGAATCAGTGTTATCTGGACATCATCATCTCAAACTTCCGCAATCAGCTCATTATCATCAACCCAAGCACTCTGTTTCCACCCACCACTTGTTGTTGACGAAGAGCGGCCTCGAATAAGAGATTTGGTCATTGACGGTGTTCCAATCCACGAGACCCGTGGATTCAGTGTCGAATTATTGTCTCCCGAAATGCATGTTTTAATTTTGAACAACCGTGGATCCGCACTGGATATAAATACTCTCTTGGAACAGTCGAACATGAGAACCTCAAAGGACGGAGATAAGCAAATCGTTGAAAACCAAAGCGGAGGATATGAATTCAAGGAATCACGGAGAACTCTTTTGCTTTCATTGGTTGGCTTAGTTGTAATTGGGGTGGCATTTTGGGCTTCTATTTAAGTTTGGCCATGGTTGAATACACTTTTGCCTCCATAGAATCAAAGAACTCGATAAATCGTATTTAAATACAAAGTTCTGCAGATATTCCAGATCGTATTGAATACAAAAGTCTGCAGATATTCCAGATGCATCATAATGCAACGGCGGCCCACTTCAATAAGACGAACCTTAAGTAAGCATAAAGTTGGATATAAAGAACTCAAGTTGTGTATGAGCTGCGAATAAAGTTATTATCAGAGAGGGAACAAAAATGGGGAAAGAACAGTGAGTGCGAGCTGCTGGCTGTGGTCGGAGGGCTTATCATGGAGATGAGGTGGAGATGGACTGAAACAGTCCGTTGTTGTTGTTGTCCAAACCGAATACATTGCCCAGCATATCCAAAATATCGTGCTTCATCGATCACGTATACAAGGCGGATGCGATTGAGAACATTTATATTGCTGCAACTTTTAAAGTTTCGGTTTTCCTCTTTTAGTGCCTCGTCTTTCAAAGCTGTCAATCAATTTAGAATGAAACGATCACTTTCCAGAGCCAATTTCATCGTCTCAAATATTGAAACTTTTAAGTCTTGTACTCTTAATTGAGGTGGCGTTTTGTCATAAACAACAAAAAGAGAAGAGAAAGGTGAGCTTTTGAAATCAATGAGAACTAAACTGAAATAAATCATTACAATCCCAAATTGATGATACTGACAAAGCCCCTCATAATGAAGCCTAATAAAGGCTTATCTGTATTCACACCACATTTCATTTGCAGGACATGAAGACGTCAATGCTGTACTCTCACAAACTTAATTCCTGACGTCGGAGAGCTGCATCCTGACTTGAGGTGTGCTGGCGCGTGTTACATGGCTCTCCTGTGTCGGGGGGCTTGCTCTTGGAGATGAGATGGAGATGCATTGGAGTTCGAGTGACTGCACAATTTTCAAGGATATGGTCAAATGTAGACGCTTTTTGCCGAAGGATATGCATGGCTATGTCGTTCCGTTCATGAGAAGATGGGATTACTAGGGCTGCGGTATATCAGTTATGAAAAGCATGTCGGGGTAACATTTTTAATCAAAAAAACTTGCTCCAAAAACCGATGGCTCCACAACCAGAACTTATCGTCGCTTTGAAGCCAGATGCGCAGATCTACAACTTCACTGCTGGCGCCTATGAGCGTGTCTTTAACAAGGTCAACGACTGTGACTTCATTCCGCAGCCTGCCGATCTCAAGTGTCTCGACTTCTCCATCAACAACTTCTCTTACAACAGCACCAGATTGGACTTCTCTCCTCAAGGCCCTGTTCGCTCCAACCTTGTGTGGAAGGACACCACATCCTGCTCTGGTGACCTTGCTGCTCGTATCAATGCCACTTACGGGTATGCTCTTGACGGAGATGTCTTTAGCCAAATCCGTCCAAACGAGAGGACCAATGTCATTGAACGCTTTCAACTTTCATTCTACTTGAAAAAGGATTTGCCACCCAAGCCAGCTGTTGACACTCGTGCTCCACCTCCAAGACCCTACTGTACCTTGCCATACATTTCCAGTTCGGTCCCATACTTTGGCAACGGAGCGTTGTTGGCTGAGAAGCAACCAGTTTGTGGTCCAAACGCTCCAAAGTGGAACTCCTCCGCCAACTACCCTCCCTATGCGTTCTCTGTCGTTCAAGACTGACTTCACCTTCTCTTACGTTGACAATGCTGCCTTTGCAACCACTGCAACCACTGCAACCACTACTGTCGCCGCTACTTCTACTTTTGCTTCTTCCACTGTTGCCACTGTTGCCAAGTCTGCTTCTGCTTCTGGATCTGGATCTGCTGCTGCTTCCGCCTCTGTTCCAGTTGTTGCTGTCCCTACCACTGCTGCTGCTGCTACTGTCCCAACTGCGTACGTTGCTCCAGCCAACCCAACCGCGTACGTTGCTCCAGCTGTTCCAGCTTACGGTGCTCCAGCCAACAACAACAACAACAACTTGTACAAGGGTGCTGCTGTTGAGAAGGTTGGAGTCTTTGCCGCCCTCCTTGTTGCCGTTTTCCTTGCCTAAATGCCTCTTCTTTTATGAATGCAGCCTGAAATGAAGTTATCAAAATAGAATAAAGATTATATCTGAATAAGTCAAAAAAATGACCCAACACATCGCTGTCCTTCCCACTCTCATCAAATGGTCCAACCCATCTGAAACTGAGCAAGCCATCACAGAGTACATCACATCAAACAAGATCGAAGCAGGCACGATTGAGCACGCAGGTACTAATAAAGTTACCAGTTACTAGTTACTTCACCAACCACTCTCTTATCTGAACCCAACCCAAATCCAGAGTTCCTGACACAACTCGCCCGTGCCCAAGGACTTCAAAAGCACTTTGACCAGGCAAACGAGACGCTTTCCAAAGTCAAATCGACGTTTGAACTTGTCGAATCGCAGCTCAAAGACGCTGATTCAGACTCCGATGCCGCTCTTTCTGCGCGAAGAGTGAGAGTGCGGTACCTTCTCGAACGGGGTCGTGTGCTGAATTCAAGCGGGAATCCTGAAGGTGACTAGATGTTCCTACTAGTAGTGCTGTGTTTGACAGTTACTTACCCTCGAACCACCCCCAACCACCAACCACCAACCACCAACCACCTACCACCTACCACCTAGCTGCTATTGCTCCATTTAGAATGGCTATGCAAGTCGCCCGCCTCTCGGACTCTCTTGCCGAGTACCAAGTCGATGCCATCCACATGTTGGCAATTGCTGTTTCAGACCAGGACGAGAAGGTCGCCTGGACCGCAAAGGCTATTGCTCTCTGCGAAAAGTCTACCGCTCCAGAAACGAAAAAGTGGTTGGGCTCTTTATACAATAACCAAGGGTGGAATGCCCATTCGGTTGGAGAGTTTACACTCGCCCAAGAGTACTTTGAGAAGGCACTTGTCGAGCGCAAAAAGACTGGAAATCCAGAAACAATCAAGATTGCTGAGTGGTGTATCGCTCGATGTCTGCGGTCTTTGGAACAATTTGACAAGGCTTTGGAAGTACAGGAACGATTGAGCGATGCCGATGTTTACGTGTGCGAAGAACGTGCTATTTTGTATGCTCGTTTGGAGGGAAGAGAAGCGGATGCGAAACTGTTTGCTGAAAAGGCTTTGGCGATGTTTAAGGAAGGAGATGTTCCCGAAGAGCGTCTTGCAGTTTTGAGAGGAATCGTCGCTGCTTGAATTAATAACGAATGTTAATCGTCATATCTCTTTCTCTTTATTTCAAGATCCAGTTTTCTGTTGGAGAAAAAAACATCTTTCAAACTTGAGCTTGTGTCCCTTCAAAACGAAAGCAACATCCAAATGCTGTACTTCACTACCACAGACGTGGATAACTTACGTCAATACTCTTACAAGTCAATCGACAAGTAAGCGCCCTTCACACGAGCTTTGAATCTTTTGATGACAAACCATATCCACAACAACCCAGATCTTTCATCGCAACAAAGATTCTCAACCCCTACTGGTGGTCTTTAATAATAGAATATGTCCCTCGTTGGGTAGCGTGAGTCTTTCACATCATACCCTTCAAAAACACACCTCTGAAACATTCTATTTCTAATCTTACAAACACAGTCCAAACTTGATCACTCTCACTGGATTCCTCTGCATAATAATCAATCTCATTCTCTTACTCCTCCATTCACCATCACTCACTGAACCAATCCCATCCTACCTCTACGTTTCATTCGCTCTCGGACTCTTTGCATATCAATCCCTCGACGCAATCGATGGAAAACAAGCTCGCAGAACTGGTACATCGTCTCCACTCGGAGAGCTGTTTGATCACGGCTGCGATGCTCTCAACACCGGGTTCGCCACCTTTTTCGGCGTTACAGCGTTAGGCCTGGGACAAACGTGGTGGCAACTATTCACTGTATATTCCTGTATCGGGAATTTCTACTTAAGGTGTGCTCCATTCATTCGAATCAATAGGAAAGAACAAACGAATAACCCTCCCTTTCAGCACATGGGAAGAATACTACACGTCCACACTTTATCTCTCTGAATGCTCAGGTCCTATCGAGGGAGTATTCACAATCATTGCGATTCTTTTAACCACATCCGTGACTGGTCCGGAAATCTGGTCCGAACCACTCCCAATCATCCACCTCCCCGTGAACATCCTGTTTGTTGCTTTTGGTTGCATAGTGATTGTCTGGAATGTTTACACGTCATATTCGAATGTCTTGCAAGCTGTCGCTACAAATCCAGGTGCAGCAGAACGGTTCAAAAAGTACCCACCTTTGCTTACATTGTCTCCGTACCTGTTCCTCGTTGTCATTACTTCAATACTTCCTCTGAGCTCTGCGACTCTAGTTGAGAGTGCTTCAATCGTTCCGTTCGTTATTTTCATCACGTTTCTGTTTGCCCAACAGATTGGATCTATTATTGTAGCTCATGTTTCCAAGCGAGGATTTCCCGTGTCCGAAATGATAGCTCCAGGGATCTATTTGTCGCTCTTGGCTGGCTCGCTTCAGATTGCATTTGGAAATGGGCTTACCTTGTGGTGGGGCTTGGCAGTTTCTGCAGGCGTATGGTATGCGCTTTGGGCTGCAAGAATCATTCTTGATATGTGCGAGATATTTGATATCAACTGCTTGAGCATCAAGAAAAGAAGCGATGACTCAAAACTATTGGGTTGAGACTTGAGATTTAAAGAGTTTTAATTTTGAATAAAGAAGGTTGGAAGTACATATAAACCGTCTTCAACAATATCTGAATTTTAGAATGCTGATAACAGAAAAATAATAGCATCAATGATTTTCTTTTTGTCCTTCTTATCTAACGTTTTAAAGATTTCGTAAGGGCTCTTTCCATGGATATCGCGTATATTTCCTGCTGCTCCTCCAGCAAATGCTCCTCCAATTGCACCAACGGGACCGGCTGCAGTTTATTATCAGTGAATTAACCATACCAACCATACACTCACCAACAATAAAGCCAAAGACCCCTCCAGCCAAAGCTCCCACAACGCCATTCAAATGCGTCTTTTTGGAATCATTGAGCAAGGCGTCAACATCAATAGCCACTTGATTAAACACGGTTTCGTAGACTATTTCCGGGTTGCATTCTCGGATATGTCTTGGCTTTTGATATTTCAACCCATCGTTTAGTGAGTCATTATAATTTTGACGATCCGTTGTCACAATCAAGTATGCAATGGCCAGAGCCTTGAAGTGTGTTTTGTCACGGCGGTTTTTGTATCCCAGTACCACGTAGTTTCCTTCAATAGTTGCAAGGTTGTCGCTTTCATCGATGTTAAGGATATCATACGCTGTCATGGATGACTCGCTCATTTTTACTTTAATGTTTAAGTATATGTTTAAGTTTTGCTCTATCAATGGAGTGTCACCTAATTGAATAAATATGGCTTTGAGCGTAACTGTTTAGCAAAACGATCGGTTATAGCGTTACGGTTAGTTTTCATTAGGTACACAATTAAGCCAATTTTACAGTTAAATCCTTAACAGTTATTGTCCTGTTAGAATAGCAAAGATCGAACTGCTTCATTTAAAAAATTTATTGATGAATGATTCCAGAAAAATTGAGAAGGTTATCAAGTCTTTTTTGAATTTTGTTTACACAACAAACCAATCTTGAAACAATCAAAGCACGTACCCCTAATTGACGAATTGCTTGGACAAATTATAAAGCCCTGTATTTTATTGTTGAAAATGGAATGATGGACCACGACTATGTAAGGCATCCGTTAACCAAAGTAGCTTCCTCTCTTCTTCGGTATTTCGAATTAACTTGAGGATGTACGAGATTTTTTATTTAATGTATAGTACAAACACGTAAAGGCTTGATTAAAAAACTTGAATAAAAGTGGAATACACTCGAGTATTTCAAAATCCATGAGCCTTGCCAAGAAGCATTACTCCCAGAGATATGCCCTGTATGATTTTTTGTTGGTCCTCTTTTTTCATACTTTTAAAGACTTCGTAACAGTTCTTTCCGTGTGTATCGCGCACGTTTCCTGCTGCTGCTCCAGCGATGGCGAATCCGACAGCACCAACAGGACCGGCTGTATAGCGTAAGCTCTTCGATTACAATACAAACCGCCACACTCACCAACCATAAATCCAAAGACGCCTCCGGATATACTTCCGATGATAGCATTAAATGGTGATTTTTCAGACTCACTTGAGTCTTTGAATGAATCTTCAACTGTCACTGCCAGTCGATTGAAAACCGCTTCGTACACCTCGTCTGGGTTGCAATTCCAAATACATGTTGGTACTTGATATTCTGAAGTCATACTAGTATTCCTTAAGGAGACATCATATTCGTTTCGATCGGTTGTCAGAACCAAAAAAGCAATTGCTAGCTGCCTGAATTTCTCCTTGTCGAGGCTGTTACTGTATCCTAACTCTACATATTTACGCTCGATGTCGTCACAAGTGGCATATTCACTGACGTGAAGAACATCATAAGCAGTCAAAGATGAGCTTCTCATCCTATTTGATTTGTTAGAGCCTTTGTTCGGTCGAGGCGATGCCGCACGAATGAATAAATACTGACTAGCCTTAACTGTTATCATTAACCAATGTTTTAAGCACCAGAGGAACGATTAGATCCATAACAGTTACGCTTCATTAGGACAAAATCCACGTCCTCGAATGCAATCGATTCAACGAAATTGAAAGAGTGGTCATGTGGTTCCGAAACGATGGAGATTGGAAAATCAAGAAAATGAGGCAGCTGTAACAACCAACGCACCACCAAATTCACAAAAATTGGACCAATCGGAGAGAACTGTCGCAATTATTTCTCAAAATTCTCAACATTGAGGCCATGCAGTGAGCACACGCGCCAAATTTTGAGATATAAAAACGAGTACTACCACCCTTTTCGTCAAAGAATCGTCATTGAAATAACTTGAGAATGGTCTCCACCACCATCTTTCTTACCCTTGCTTCCTTGGTCCTCAACGTCGCCGCTGATACTCTTTGTTGGTCATGGCCTAAAACAGCCACTGTGTTTGCTGGAGCTCAACAGCCACAAGGAACCAGAAACACGGTCAAGCTCTCTTTTGGCGAGCAATGTGCACAATGGACAAGTTGGTACGACTACCAATGCGTTCCGTGCGGACAGAAACCAGACGTTGTGGAATCTGCGTTGAGAAGCTTTTCCCCACCACAATGTGGATTCAAGAGGTGACTGCCCCCTTAGTTCGTTGAACAATGACTAAATATGTTTCGTAGATGCAATTCGGATGGATGCACCGTTCCTGGGTCTGTGAAGGGCTGGCCAGGCGTAAGTGACGTGCGCGAATTCTTTGCAGAATCCTGCTTGCAACACGATTTTTGTCTTGCCGATCGCGGCAGCCCATTGAAGCTGGCTGATTGTAACAGGCGCTTTCTTTATAATATGAATGCGCAATGCGACACTTTGGAGGAGGACATTGGGTTGTGTAAGATCGTTTCTGCCGTTATTGCGGGCGCTGTGGATGGATACAAGCCAACCTTTGGACAGGACAGGGACACTTGCAGTAACGGAGCAATGTGCGGCACTGTTTCTCCTTCTGGAACTCCTGGTTCATTCGTTTCCTCTTGTCCAATGAATGACCCAACGTATTTGAGATGTCACAACGAGTCAGGATTATAATTGAAATTACCATCTCAGTTTAGTGTTTGTTTGTTTTTGTTACACATTTGATATATTCCGTGTTTGTTGTAGAGTAAAAGTAGAACTACATCAAAAGTTTATTATTCATATGATATCCTTCAAAGGAAGTTAAGAGTGACTGATCCCAGCGACGAACGAGCGACAAAAGATCCTTTTGCGGCAGGATTGTTGCCAACACGTCCATTCTGAACTTCAGGACCAGATACCTTCACACTACCCAATGAAGAGGAGGCCTTGAAAGAGCCTTGGAATCCAGTTGTTTTCGCACGGATCGAGCCAGTATTCGCCTTGATGTCGTAACTCCCTTCGGCGAATGAGGGGGAAAGGTCCAAGTTGATGGATCCTGTGTCTGCATGTGCAACCAAACCAGTGAATAAGCCCGACACGGTTGCTTCGACAGATCCGGTATTCGCCTCGAGTTCAATGTGCTCTGAGACAACAGCGTCAGCAACATGAATGCTGCCTGTGTTTGCGTGCAGTGTCACAATTCGTGATTCGAGACGGCCCGAAAAGCGAACGGATCCAACACGCTGCACCACATGCACTGCTTCAGGAGTAATGGAGCTGAAGATGTTTGACGATCCAACGTTTGTATTGATTGAGAATTCACCCACGACATTGGGACCATCGTACTTGAGGGAGGCCACACTTCCACTGAGAGAAAACGCATCCAACGATTTATCCGGAAGAACAACATCCAATTCCGTCCTCAATCTGAATTTCTCCGCGTTCTTTGGATAAGTGACAGTCACGCGCAGAACACTGTTTTCGACAACAGCTTCGACTTTTGTGTTTTCGATTGCGTCGGAGTTGTCGCCAAAGACCGACCATTCGACTTTCGGGACTGGGCCACGTGACACGGCGGCCGTTGTTGCGCCGCCGACCAGCGACTCGATTTTGGTGGCTGAAAACGGCGCATCGATCGGCGCAGCGCCAAACGCTTCAAACTCTGAAAAACTGTGGCGCCCGAAGCTGCGCACGGCAAATGCTGCACAGAGAATGAGAAGGAGAATTTGCCATAACTTCCACTTGGGCTTGGGCTGCTGAGAAAGCACAAATACTTGCACCGGCTTTGTATGGAGGAGGAGAGGCTTGGTTTCTGCTACCGTTGCTGCCATCTTTTGAGGTTTGAGGGAGAGTTTTGGTTTGAGGAGATTGAAGGGTATCACTTGTTTTGAGAGTTTCAAAGACAACCCACGATTCCACGAATCACCCACGAATTTAGAAATCTCATAGTCCATTAGTTTTCGAATGAGTTCTTGACATAAGTGCGTTCTTATCGTCTGCCTGAGGATAGAATGATATGGTCATGGTCAAAGAAGTGCTTTGTTGAATGCAGTTCCGTTTACGCCGGTACATTATAGTATTGCAATAGTAACTGAGACTAGACTGTTTGGTTGGAATAGTAAGAAGGATTAACGGGGCTTGGTTTGTTTCCTAGTGTAGGGCAACTTCCATCAACGGCGTCAATTGGGGCTTTCTTCTTCTGAGTAAACTAACCTGCCCCTTGCAAGTAAAAAAGGACACTGCACTGCCTACTTCGTTCAAAAACAAATACGAACCTTACAAAGGAGTGTCGGGGGGCTTGTTCTGAGATAGAGATCAAATCTCCAAACTTGCGTCTCATCACTTTCAGAGCTGACTGCAACCTCACCGACCCACTAAGACGGATCATTGAGTAAGAAATCGCTTGGGCCAGTTGGTCTTGATGCCTCCGAATTCAAGAGTTGATAAATTGTGGGCGAGTGGCAGTGCAGCACGCTGTTGAAACTTTCTTCTAATGTTCCACAAAAACCAATCTTTGGCCCCCCTATCATCACTCCAACCGTATACAACTACACCGGAGGAGCATTTGAGCGTGTCTTCTTCAGCCAATTCGACTGTCAAGACCTTCCACAGCCAGTAATCTACGTTATTCGAGAGTCGTGTATGCGCAGCTGTGTATACAATACAAGTGCGAACCTTTCCATCACCACACTATTATTCCCTTCTGTAGGAAAACTTGACGGAATTACCATTATTTTAACATTGTCGGGGGGCTTGTTCGGAGATGTAGAGACTGGAGATCCCATCTCCACTTGCGTCTCATGTTCATTCACAGGTCAGCTTAAACTCAGAACTTTGCACGTCCGAAGCATTGTGCCGCTTGTACAGTGGAACATTTATCAGGTAGCACGTGGTTTTGATGCCTCCGAACACAAGAGTTGATAGGGTGGGTGGCAGTGCAGCACGCTGTTGAAAACTTTCTTCAAATGGCTCCACAAAAACCAATCTTTGGTCCACCAACCGTATACAACTACACCGGAGGAGCGTTTGAGCGTGTCTTCATCAACCAATTTGATTGTCAAGGCATTCCACAGCCAGCTGATCTCAAGTGCTTGGACTTCTCCTTGACCAACTTCAACTCTACCCAGCCATACTTCAACTATGCTGCCATCAAGGACCACTTTGTCTGGAAGGATACTACTTCCTGCTCTGGTGACTTTGCCCAGCGCTTTAATGCAACATACGGGCACCCTATCCTCGATTTTTCTGTAAACGGCGCCTTTGACTCCACTAGATTCGTCAGACGTGTTAACTTTGCTGTCACTGCGTCTACAGGAACTTCTGTTCCTTCGCCAGAAAGACGTGCCCCAGCGTCCACTTACTGCTCTTTGTCGTACGCTTCTTCTACAACCCAGTTCACTGATGCTCCTTACCTTTTGGCTGAAAACCAGCCAGTTTGTGGAGCCAAGGCTCCTCTCGTGAATGCTACTGCTTACCCACCGTATTCTTTTGCAGTTGTAACTCCTTATCTCGCGAAGGACGGAACCTTCGGTTTCACTTTTAACTACTCTCCTGATGACGATAAAAACTTGGAGCTTGCTGATTTGGCTGCCGCTTACTCCGTCAACGCTTCCTCGATTGTGTACAAGTTCATTTCCGCTACCAAATTTTCCGTCACTGTACCAGCCATTCCTGATGATCTTTCCGCCGACTCTTCATGTGTCTACACATACAAGGCTCGTACTGCTTCTGAGACGAAGGGTCGTGTCTACTCCTTGAACAAGATTACCCAGGGAACCATTCCACTCAAGGAAAACGCCACTCTTACCGATGGCTGTATCACAAGTTTGTTTGACGCGAAGTATGGAGAATTCAGTTTCACTACAACTGCCAACGATACTTGCGGTCAAACAGATTACGCCAGTCGCTTTGGGCGCTACTTTGATTTGGAAACATACTATCTTTCCATGTATGTTCTCTCAACCGGCGAGATCACTTTCAACGTTTCCGATACGTACAAGGATGGAAATTACGACAGAAATAACAGACGTCGTGACGGTATTGCTGATTACAGTTTCAACTTTGTTGACAAGGCCGCCTTTGCTACCACTGCCACCACTGCCACCACTGTTTCTACTGTCTCTACTGTTGCCTCTACTGCGCTTCTACTGTTGCCAAGTCTGCTTCTGCTTCTGGATCTGCTGCTGCGTCCGCCACTGTTGTTGTTACTACCACTGCTTCTGCTGTCCCAACCGCATACGTCGCTCCAGCAAACCCTACCGCATACGTTGCTCCAGCTGTCCCAGCTTACGGTGCTCCAGCCAACAACAACAACAACTTGTACAAGGGTGCTGCTGTTGAGAAGGTCGGAATCGTTGCTGCTCTTGTTGCTGCCTTTGTCCTTGTCTAATTTCGTTTTCTTCCCGAGTTTCGTGATTTTATGAGTGTAGTTTTGTGTCCGAAAAGATTAGATTAAATAAAAATGGACATTACATTTTACCTCCTTTGTTTGCGATAGCTGACGCATTCCAATAGACGTGAACTCTCTTGAGTTGAGGAAAGGATTGAAAGCAACTTTTTCGTATCTCCATCTCCAACTAAATTCAAATATCTAACCTGAAAGAAAGAGAAGCGGAAAAAAGAACAACCAATGCCATCATACACACCACTTCCAACCTCACCAACAAGAAGAGCAGCTTCTCATGCACACAACACTTTCCACCTCGTAGGACTGGTGCTTCTCCTGACCTCATTCGGGGCCCTTGTCCTAGTGACCCTCCCTATGCCGTCTTTCCACCACCATTTCACCATCGAAAGCAAAGCAAAGCACTGGCCAAATCCGCCGTTTCTTCCATCCAAAAACGGATCCTTTTCGTTTCCGTCTTTTGCCAAGCGCCTCGAAATTGTCGGAACTGGAATTGGCTTTGCGAACACAACTGTTTCGTGCTCGTCGATCGAGGTTGCGCAAATCACTGTTGAAACACGCATCGAATCAACGGCACAGATTGCTCTGGATGAATCAGATATTATTGTGTCGATTTCGGAGGACGGGCTTTTGCTGGTCAATGCGTCGTTTGTGGAGAACCTGATGGATATTGGCGTGTATGCAGAGATCCACATCACTTTCCCGGCTTCTTACTCTATCGAAAGCTTCTACATGGATGCAAACCTGGCATCTTTACTTTGGACTCAGGAAGCTCCACTCGTTGATTCCTCCTTTGACGCGGC
Source organism: Rhizoclosmatium globosum (assembly GCA_002104985.1). Classification (NCBI taxonomy): domain Eukaryota; kingdom Fungi; phylum Chytridiomycota; class Chytridiomycetes; order Chytridiales; family Chytriomycetaceae; genus Rhizoclosmatium; species Rhizoclosmatium globosum. The sequence goes on along the minus strand of MCGO01000018.1, from coordinate 583,471 downwards.
GATCAGAACAGGAGGTCTCCGCGTTGCATCACCGCTCCAAACCGAAATAATTGGAATCGCAATCGGTGATGGCTCTGCCTCGTTTACTTCCGTTTCAGCGAGTGAAAGTGTTCTCATTGGTGTTGAGAATGGTGCCGTTCAAGGCACATTCAATGGATTTGCGAGCTTCTATGCAAAATGTGTGACAGGTGGTGTTGATGTCGTTTTGGAGGGTGAGAAAGAAGAAGTTTTAATTGGTCTGGATGTTGCCACTGGGCCGATTCGCGCAAAGGTGGACCAATTCAGAGGAAGCTATTCCACTTCAGTATTGGTTGGGCGTGCCAATGTGCATGGTGCTGACTTTGGGAGCACTCCGGAAGCAGGAACTGTGGGAGGCGTAAGTGGAAAGGGAATATTGGAGGCATCTGTGACAACTGGATTTATTGATTTAACCTTTGTATAAGTCAATAATTAAATAAAGCATTCATACTTTTGGATACAGAACTCGTGGAACTCGAGTGAAAAGAGTCCGCAACAAAACTTCTCCGAAATGAGCACTCCACACCACCCACACTTGCTTGAGGCGATTCTTCTCGCCAGTGCCCTATTCATGATATCGTCTGTTACAAAGTACTTTCTGGTCCGCTTGTTCCGATCCACTGTCATTGTTGTTAACGACGAGGAAGTCTATCCTGAATACGACCTCCTTCAGTAAGACTCCATATCCACTCTTGCCCAACTTCCTAGGTTCTGACCATCTTTTGTTACAAGATTTGTCAGTGTCATCCAATACGGAATCACTGCCGTCTTCATGTTGCGATTGGGTGGGGAAAACAAGCCCAACACAACATCAATCAAGTCTCTCTTGGCCATCACTGCCTGTTCCTTGTTTCCAATGTACCTTGGATCTATCACATACAAGTACTTGGATCAACATGTCATTATGGCTGCGGACAAGTCATTGGTAAAACTCTGTTGATTGCTTTGCCACTTTTTCTTCCACAACCAATTAAAAACCCACAACTTTCCATTACACAGATAATCCCACTCGTCATCGTCGGAGCTCTGGCTTTCAGAAAGACTTATCGCTGGGAAAGCCTCGTTGCGGCCGGCTGTATCGCTGTTGGTGCGGCGCATATTTTTGTCCAATTCTACTCAAGGCCACCCGCATTCAACGAAATTAACCCTGGACCACCAAAAACTCACCTCGGACAAGCTTTTGGTTATGTACTTCTTGTGTTTGGCCTCATTGTTCAAGCATTCGGCTGCAATATGCAAGAGAACCTCTTGAAGTCTGGCCACGCCGATATTAATCAGTTCTTGTTCTCTTACAGCTTGTTAATGTTCTTGTCAATGGGATCTTATATGGGCATTGTAACTCCCCAAGATATCTTTCAAAGCATCGATTTTTTCGCGAAAACCCCACTTGCGATTGCATTCGCATTCGGGTTCGCTGTATGCGGAATCTTGAAACAGATGGTCATCTTTACTATAATTGAACGTGTTGGCGCGTTCTTGGCCGTGAGCGTGACTGCGTCGAATAATCTGATCCAGAAAGCCTTGTCGGCGTTGCGCCGAAGACAATTTTCTCCGTTTGGAAACGAATCTACACTGCTTATTGTTTTGGTTGTTGCAGTTGGATTCGTGATGGAAGGGGTTGCGATTTGGAAAGACTCAAAGGAGGAACATGAATCCACTCATCTTACCAACAATGTCAACGCGGAGCAAGAAAAGCTTCTTCCAACCTCTCTTCTCTACAGATCCAAACCAAAGCAGTCACTCACTAATCAACTGGCCTTCAGACGTTCCTGCTTGATCACTTTTGTGGCGGCTCTCATTTACTGTCCCTTGCAACTCAGCGTACCCAAACAAAACTTTCCCAAGCCTTTCCATTCCTTCGTCGAATCGTTCCCTGCTTCTGTGTCAGAGATCCAATTGACTGCAACAGGAACTGCCCAGTCATTCCTTTCCCTCACTACAAACGTATCTGCAACTGATATTACCGTCACGACACTATACTCCAGCACGAAAAAGCAAGACCTCAAAGCTTTCAACGTGTACACGGTTGTATCAAACAACGTCATGAAAATCACATCTCTCTTTGCGTCCGTTGACATCAACCCAGAACCATCTAGCCACTTGCATCTCTCGAATACATTCGCATACATTGAGGTTTCGTTCCCCCCAGAGCATTCATTGGATACCGTTTCCGTCCACGGAGATGTTGCAGTATTGAAAGTCTCTGAAAGTGCCCCAGAAATCAAGGGCATTGGTATGGATATACGCGAAGGGGGCGCCGATTTTGCCTCTGATAAAGCGTTTGAAAATATACGTATTAGAGTGATGGATAGAGGATTGGTGTTTATCGATAATACTTTGACTGTAACCGAGAGTGTGGAGTTTGAGTTGGCAAAGGATTCTCGCACTGAGTTTAGTACTGTCTATGCACGTAATGGCATTGGCTCCGCGGTCAAGATTGAAGCTCCGTATGTTAGAGCTGCGGTTGGAAGCGGTGAAATTTCTGCGGAAATCGATGTGGGCAAAGATGGTATTCTTGATCTTGAGCTTGGAGAAGGGACTCTGAAGGTTGAGGTTGTTGGTGGATTCCAGGGATCATTTAAGAGTGAGCTTGATGCTTCATTTGAGAATGGAGTTGAAGGGGAATCACGTCACGAGAGTGGTACTGTAGGTGTGAAGGGAGGGAGAGGGCTTGTCAAAACGCACGTTGGAAAGGGAAGCCTTGATTTGAAGTTTGTTTGATTACTCTTCTATCTCACTCATTTATCACATATCTTAAATACATTTGAAGTCTTACCCGAATTTCGTGGGACATTGAAAGATGAGCCCAGCAGACCCACCACCACTTCCTCCAACCTCCGAATCCGAGAGCGAGCGCCTCCTTCTCCTCGGCCAGCCAATTCCATCACTTCCTGGATCACTTCGCCACTACCGAATACCAACACGAAAGGCTGTTCTTGTTCTCACTCCGTTTGTCGTTGTATTCATTGGCGCAGCAACCTTCCTCTTCGGCTTCGCAAAGTTCTCATCGCCAAAAGCATCGATTCCAAACAATCTTCTTCCTCCAATCCACCCACTTCCCCAACCACCGGCTCTTCCAAAGTCAGCAAGGAACGAGTCGTTTCAGCTGCACAGTTTCAATGCGTTCGTTGTAGACGTAGAATCAGCGCATATCACTGTCCACCAAAGCTGTGCAGTGAAAGATACCATGCTGTTGTCATTCGCTCCTGCTTCAGCTCCCCTGAATGTCAAGGTTTCAGATTATGTCCTTCACATCAAATCGTCTAGTTACCGTGCTATCGACATTAATCTATGCCTGCCCAAGACGGATCTTTTATTCCGTTCATTCTATTTGAAGATGGGAAAGGGGTCCATAGCGTGGTTGCTTCGACAGCCACTAACAATCTCTGAAACACTGGAGTTAAGGATAGAACAAGGGTCGATACTAAGTCGAACAGAATTACCTGGAAGATTAATCGCAGGAATGCTTTACATCTCCGTTCAAGGCAGTCCAGGATTCGTTGACCTGGATGCAGTGTACATCAAAGGAAACACGACAATTAAGGTCGAACAACATTCATCTGTATCGATGGATCAATTCCAAACGGCTGGCTCATTAGACGTGCAGGCTGAAATGGGGGAACTATTCATATCCCGAAGCATAATTGCTGAATCTGCCAAACTCGCAAACAGCGACCGAAACATCACACTCGATTCACTGTCAGCCAAAAAAGTATCTGTGAAAAGCAGCTACGGGCATATCCGCGGATCCGTGAAAGGCTACAAATCATTAGTTGCGAAAACCGAGTATGCATTAGTGGAGCTAGACTTGACCATGAACATTGAAGAGACACGGACGAAAGTATCTTCAGAGTCTGGACCTATTGCGTTGAAAGTGCAAGGTTTCAATGGTGCTTTTGACGCTGCATCGGAACTTGGGACTGTTCTTATTCATGGACATGCAGACACTCCTGTCATTGGAAATCCAGCGAAGGGAACTGTTGGTGGGTCAAGTAAAAAGGGGATATTAGAAGCTTCTTCGAATATGGGAAATGTGGATATAACGTTTATATGAGAATAGATCTTAAGAAACCAATTCACCACACTATTCACACAAAAATTGTCATGTAATACTATCCTTTTAAGTTGGCTTCAAAAGAATATGAAAATTGTCTGAACTTAAATCCAATAAGATATTCCAGATTAATCACCGCTTTAGTCTCGCTTACATGGGCGATAGTTACTGCCCTTTTCAGAGTCGTCACAGCTACTTAAAATAGTTATTTTTGTAAACAAAACAAATGCACGCCCCAAACCAAACCTCAACGACCTCCACTTCCACGTCGACGTCCACTTCAACCGCATCAGCCCTCGATCCCCGCACCGAATCGACTGAGCCACTGGTACCCATCTCCGAACTAACGCCGCTGCTCCTCGGGCGCCCGCCAACGAACCCGCCAATCAAAGTCAACATCAAAACCGTAATTGTTTTCCTCTTCGCCCTCCTCGCAACCCTAACCCTCTTCGCCGCGTCCATCTCGCCACCAGCCTCAACAGTCGCCGGCCCGCGCTTCTCTCTTCCAATCAACAACTTTGCTAAAATCAGAATCGAAACTTCCGGCCACGGCTCCGCTTCCTTCCACATCCTCGATCGGGAAATGGCGTTCAACCAGGTCGTCTTTGAGACGGAATTCAGGTTCAACAAGGACGCCACGTCAAGAGACGTTAACAGTCAGGTCAAGTTCACGATTGTGCCTGATGGTGATGATGCCGCGGGTTGGAGCACGTTTACGATTCGGGTTTTGTATGAAGAGGATCGGGTGCGCGAGAATGATTATACGATTCATGTGAAGGCGATTGTGCCAAAGGATTGTGATTGTGCGTTGCGGACGTTTGAGTTGAATGATCGACGGTCTGATGTAGTGTGGGACTCAAAGGTTTCTGTTGTTGAATCCTTTGCTGTGAATGTCCGAATGGGGTCTGTGAATGTGTCGACTGCGCTAAATACGCAACGGTTGTCGCTGAAGACGGAAGTGGGGGCGTTTTACTTGAAGAAACTGAATGTGTTGGATTCAGTGGTGATGGATGTGGGGACTGGGTATATTTCAGGGAATATCGTTGGGTATAACGAATTGGAGGTTTCTGCGGAAACGGGGGAAGTGGATTTGAAGTTACAGCCTGGAAAAGACGCCATCAGTAGTACAAACATTCAAGTAAGGACAGGAGTGATAACGGCGCGTGTCGCTGGATTTTCAGGAATGTATGAGGCTAAGACGGATTTGGGGAAAGTCGATGTTACAACTGGAGAAAGCGGCACCAAATTACCTGCGAATGGAAGAATAGGGACTGGAAATAGCAAGTCTTTTATTTCAGCAATAGTATCCACCATCGGCGATGTGATACTGCATTTTGTGTAAATAATACAAGTTTAACACTGCAGATATTATTCCGTCCTCATTTCGAATTGATTGAATCTTGCATCACTATTTATCGACTTGTGACTTGCTTCGAAATTCAAACCAGATGGAAGCCCCAGCGCCACCATCCTGCGACAGCGACCAACTACTCGCCATCCTCGCTTCTCAGCAAGATGACGACACGCACATTCTCCCATCGTATCTTCCATCAGACTTGGTTGTGATTCCATCGACACCAAACCTGATCGCCGTCTGCCACCCACGATCACCAACACCTTCCTTTGTGATCGAGCTGGACACTTCCCACATTTCAAATGCGGAAAAGGCGCACAAGTCAAACAATCTGATGAGCCTCGCTGTCGTTGATCAGGTCAACACCCGCCTCCTCCAAGACCAGGTTCCTGAATTCAAAGTTGTCGATACGGACCAGATGGACGGTACCCTCGTTGCGAAGATTGTCCCCTTTTCTACTCAGCCAGGACCAAGCCAGAAACTAGAGTTTAAAGGTGCTACAGTCGATGGTAAGGAGGTCCTCTTTACCTACAACAAGGGCGGTCAAGCAAACGACCCAATCATCTCCTTCGTAATGCCCTCAACTGGTCGCAAATACGTCTGGACATGTAAATTGGCAAGAGATGAAATGAAATACGGGAAAACAATCGAGTTTATCCTTCAAGAGGAAGTAACTGAAAGCGGTGCAGCCAAAAAGTCGTTCTTCAAGAAACTGATGGGTCAAGCTTCGAATCGTGTTACTATTGCGACTTATGAGACGAAGATTGCGAATTCGAAGGAGCAAGGGCTTTTGAAGGGGCTCTTGCGTGGACATAATGGAAACGTTCCTTGGTCGTCCAGACAGGAATGCGGACTTATCTTGGCATCAGCTATTGCTAATACGTATCTCCAAAAGTATCTGATGCAGTATGACAGAACAGTTGTATTGAATCAGCAGTTATTCATGTCTCACCATCATGGCAGCAGCGGGTGAAGTGACGCACTTTACTGACAACCTCTCGTATTTGTATACATCCAAATAGATATCCAAGAATGAATAAAAAAGAATACTATGTTTATTGGGAGTCTAGAAACATCACAACACGCGACTCGCGATTCCAGCCACAAACACAACACGATCCATAATTTCTTTACGCTTCTCCTCCTCCATGTCTAAAAACACTTCATAAGCACTCTTTCCATGCACATCACGCATGTTCCCCGCAGCTCCGCCCGCAACCGCAAGACCCACAGCTCCAACAGGACCACCTATTACACACAGACATCAATAACCCCCACCCTACAAAACAAGCATATGCACTCACCAACAATAAATCCAAGCATCCCACCGGAAATCGTCCCCAACACCGTATACAAGCTCGACATCTTGGACCCATCCTTGTTTACGGGGACCTCCACGATCTGAGCCACGTCGTTGAACGCCGCTTCAAAGACCGTCTGCGGGTCACAGGCCTGGATGTTGGAAGGGATGGTATACGTTGACGAGGGCTGGCGCAGGAAGGCGTCGTACTTTGATCGGTCGGTGGTAAGCACCAAGAATGCGATTGCGAGGTGTTTGCAGAGGTCTTTGTTGAAGGAGTTGTCGTAGGCTGTTCGGACGTAGTGTCGTTTGATGGTTTCGAGGTTTGCGGAGGCGTCGATTCCGAGGTCGGTGTAGTATGTCATTTTGGGGGTTGAGTTTTAGGGAACGAATCGTGGGATTCCTTATTGCATTCCTTTTAACTGTTTCACTAACGGTTACGGGTAGGATACATGAACTGTTTTTAATTCCCTCCAAAGGAAGCCTGCTCCATGATTCAATAATCTAACGTGATAACTACAGGGTTAGGGTAACCCTGTAGCATGGGGTGCCACTTAAAATATCCCATACCATCTGGAGTTGCGAGCAGTCTCTTTCGTATTGTTATTAGGAATAATAAACCATATCTTCATTATAATGAATCAGCGTCCACTTTATTTCTTAATCTAATCTTTTCGGACACAAAACTACACTCATAAAATCATGAAAAACTTAACGAAACTCGATGAGAAAACGAATTTAGGCGAGGAAAACGGCGGCAACAAGAGCAGCAACAATTCCGACCTTCTCAACAGCAGCACCCTTGTACAAGTTGTTGTTGTTGTTGGCTGGAGCACCATAAGCTGGGACAGCTGGAGCAACGTACGCGGTAGGGTTGGCTGGAGCGACGTACGCGGTTGGGACAGCAGCAGCAGCAGTGGTAGTAACAACAACAGTGGCGGACGCAGCAGCAGATCCAGAAGCAGAAGCAGACTTGGCAACAGTAGAAGAGGCCACAGAGCTGGAAGGAGTAACAGTAGAGACAGTAGAAACAGTGGTGGCAGTGGTGGCAGTGGTAGCAAAGGCGGCCTTGTCAACAAAGTTGAAACTGTAATCAGTGAGACCGTCGCGACGTCTGTCATTTCTGTCGTAGTTTCCATCCTTGTACGTATCGGAAACGTTGAAAGTGATCTCCCCGGCGGAGAGGACATACATAGAAAGAACGTACGTTTTGAAGTTAAAGTAGCGACCGAAGCGACTGGAGTAATCTGTTTGACCACAAGTATCGTTGGCAGTTGATGTGAATGTAAATGATCCGCGACCAGCGTCAATCAAACTTGTGAGGCAACCATCGGAAAGAGTGGCGTTTTCCTTGAGTGGAATGGTCCCTTGAGTAATCTTGTTCAAGGAGTAGACACGGCCCTTTGTTTCAGGAAAGAGAAGAGCATCGTAATTGTAGACGCAAGAGGAGACTGCGGAAAGATCACCAGGGACAGCTGGGACAGTGAGGGAAAACTTGGTGTCAGAAATGAACTTGTACACAATTGAGGAGACATCGACAGAGTAAGCGGCAGCCAAATTAGCAAGCCCCAAGTCCATATCGTTATCAGGGGAGTAGTTAAAAGTGAAACTGAAGTGTCCGTTCTTGACATCAGGGTTCACAACCGAAAAGGAATATGGGGGGTAAGCAGTAGCATTGATTTGAGGGGCCTTGGCTCCGCAGACTGGCTGGTTTTCAGCCAAAATGTATTGAACATCAGCGAATTGAGCAGTGGAGGAAGCATACGTCAAATAGCAGTTAGTACCAATAGGCTTGCCACGTCTGTCTGGAGAATTAGCAGATGTTCCTGTAGAGGTGGTGACTCGAAGGTCAACGCGATTGACAAATCCATTGGAGTCAACGTTGCCGTTTGCACTGACACTCAAGATAGGGTGCCCGTATGTTGCATTAAAGCGCTGGGCAAAGTCACAGAGCAGGAAGTAGTGTCTTTCCAGACAAAGTGATCCTGGACGGCAGCATACTCGAGGTAATTTCTGGTGTAGTTGAAGTTGGTCAAGGAGAAGTCAAGGCACTTGAGATCAGCTGGCTGTGGAATGCCTGCACAGTCGAATTGGTTAACGAAGACACGCTCAAACGCTCCTCCGGTGAAGTTGTACACGGTTGGTGGACCAAAGATTGGTGGTTGTGGAGCCATTTGAAGAAAGTTTTCAACAGCGTGCTACATTGCCACCCACGCCCAAACTATCAACTCTTGTGTTCGGAGGCATCAAAACCACGTGCTACCTGATAAATGTTCCACTGTACAAGTTGCACAATGCTTCGGACGTGCAAAGTTCTGAGTTTAAGCTGACCTGTGAATGAACATGAGACGCAAGTGGAGATGGGATCTCCAGTCTCTGCATCTCCGAACAAGCCCCCCGACAGTGTTAAAATAATTGTAATTCCGTCAACTTTTCTTACAGAAGGGAATAATAGTATGGCGATGAAAAGGTTCGCACTTGTATTGTATACACAGCTGCGCATACATGACTTCCGAATAACGTAGATTACGGTACAATCGCGGTAAAACTGACAATCAAGGGAAAAGACACTAAAATTTAAATCAAACTCGAATTTGCTGGTAGATAAACAGTTAGATTGCCATGTTTTGTCCAAAATTTGAGGTTCTTGCAACAAGCTTCAGCCCCGATTTATTGTTTCTAATGCACACAAGAATATAAGTATCAGTTTCGTTTGCAGTTTTTTGCAAAATTAATGAGCCAAAGCCCATTATCTTTGACAACGAATGGCATCACTTTGCATTTGGAGATTAGGCTTTATTTATTTGTATTGCTGAAATTCCATTACTTTACAACTGTCAAATGTTTGGGGTGACTCCTTAGTTTTTCCAACAACTCTTACTACATTCTGCTGAATGTAAACTCTGTTTTATTGTTCCTGCGCCACTGATCAAAAACTCGCATCCTAACGCATCAATCCAGCCAATCACATTGCAGCACATTCTTTTATTCCAAAAAACCCCTAAATTAGAGTGATTTCGTCAAAGTATGTTTGAATTTTGCATCACTACTGAAATCAACTAGCAATAATTAATCGAATATTAGAAACAAATAAGATGTGATTTATTTGATGGATATATGTAGCCAAATAAATTTCTTTTCCGATTCAGAAAAGATGTTGATGTTTTCCTTTAATTCATTTTTATTCAACAGGTTATTCCTGGTAAGTTGCAAACACAGATTATCTGCGAGAAACAAGCGAAAAATATTCGAGGATACCCACGGCAGTGCCGACGGCCGCCGACAACAGCACCAACTGGCCCTCTTTATAATATGGGGTCAATGAAAGTGTACTTCATAACTCTACTTATTCCATGCGGTAAATTGACATGAGTAAATCTGACTCTTTATTCACAAAAAGAATCAACCTTGGCTTACTAGAAGAAATAATCATGGAAAAATCGAAGAAAGTGATAACAGTATAAACATGTGCATAATATAATCATGGCATGCAAACTTAAATCAATGAAACGAAAAGAACGTATCTGCGCGGCCAGAAATTGCAAATAGTTGACATAGTTGGAGTCCAAATCATAATTTCATCCGTCTTGATCAAAAACACGTACGTACAGAACTTGACACTTGAATTCCACTTTGGAGCATTTGGACACATTTGTCGGTTGCTTCTCAGCCACAGAATAGGGAGTATCAGGCGTTTATAGAAGCGTAAACCATCGCGCAAGATGCGCCAGATGAAATGAAACCGTAATTCTGAAAGATGAGACACGTTTTTGTCAAACTAAGATGATATTTCGATTAAAAACCATTCAGAAAGCGCACAGTTCACCCGAGCATCTTTATTCGAAACTCTACAATGGTATATTCTGCATGCTTCCTTCCGTTACAATAACTCGGTCAATAATTTCACGTTTCTTTTCGTCGTCAAGCTTCTCAAACACTTGGTATGCAGGTGGTGGAGTGACATCTTTAGCCCTCCCGACAGCTCCAGTCACAACAGCTCCAGCTACAGCGCCGATTGGACCTCCTATGTTGTTATCAACCTTCGCATTAGAGTCTGAAGTATCAGTATTCCTTCAGTGGAACACTCACCGACAAGGAAACCAACGGCTGCCCCTCCAACAGTTCCAATAACAGTATACTTTCTGTTTGGCTTCTTTGATCCGTCTTCGTCAGGCGCAACTTCGACCAGCTGAACGACGTCATTGAACGCAGATTGATAGATCTTATTCATTGTCTTCGCATCCTCAGTCTGCTTCAAGAGATCCTTTGGGACAATGTACGGATCTTGTTGCTTCTGCTTGAAGAGAGAAAAGTCGTATTTCTTTTGATCATTTGTTACAACGAGGAATGCGAGTGTAAGAAGTCGGAACTGTTCCGGGTCGGAAGCTTCGTAGCCCTCATAGACGTACTGCCGCTTGATTGTTTCCTGATCAGCATTTGGGGCAACTCGGAGAAGATCGTAGTGCGTCATCAAAGTGGTGAATTGGGTGAGTGAAAGGGAGACACTGAACAATCAATTTGGGTGTGTCACGCGCCACAGTTTTCCCTTCTCATTTTCAACAAATTAAGGCATGAAATGAATGAAAACTTATAAAGTCTGAAAGGGTATGTACAAATGTATCTTCAGCTAATAATCAAATGCAACTTTAGAGTCACCAAACTTTGTGATGACATTCAATGCACCCTTTGCATCATCCTCGCCAACAATACCCTCGCATGGATTTTTTGAACACGAAATATCACCAGGCGCAGTCACTTTCACTGAACCAACAGTGCTCTTGATATTAAATATCCCTTCAAAGCCAGAGACATTAAGTTTAACAGACCCCGTCGAACAAGAAACATCCATCTTGGAATCCAGAACTCCAGGTCTCAAATTCATAACAAAATCACCCATATTCCCAGAAGCTTCCAACACAGAATAACCGACAATAGCGCCTTTCCCAATCACCTTTCCAGTACCCATATTCAATTTCAACGACACTCGTTCCGAGACAAGACACTGCTCCTGAATGGAAATATCTCCCATGTTACAAGACAGCCGCAGGTTCTGGGAGAAGAGCGGGGCCATGATCTTGATGTTTCCAATTCCTTGTGAAACATCGAGAAGACCAACGACTTCAGGACCCTTGTATGTTAAGTTTCCAACCTCGCTATTATAGACGAATGATGACAGGGGTTGTGTCTGTGGCAGTTTGATGACCATTGAAACAGTAAAGTGTTTGTATATCCATCCAATGACGCCGCCCTTGCTTGAGAATGTGACAAGGATCTTCAAGTGGCCTCGCTTTCCGTCATCATGGAGAACGCACTTGATTCCAAGACAGTCTTTGGCGGCATCGGGATCAGAGATTGTGTAGCTGATTGTTGAGTGTTGCGATACGGTTTTCAGCACTGTGCATTCAAGTGCGTCTTTGCTGCCTGATGATTCAAGCGAGATTGATGTGATTGGATCGGTGAGGGTGACGGGCTCGGGAGTTGACATTGTTGATCAGATTCTTGGAACTTTTGTTTCGGACTGGCCCACGATTTGAAGGCATACCGTTAACTTAAATCGAGATTATAAATAAAAATCCAACTTTATGTCATCAAGAAGGAAGAGTATGGATGAAAGATGTTTATTTGCTCCCAATTCATATGAACCAGAAAACAAGTGAAAACAAAAAGAACGAATTAAGCACACTGTTAATCCATCTAGTTCTCGAGGACGAAAGACAAACCGACACGGTGAACGTTCTCGTGGAGACGGGTGGTGTCGAAGGAACCTCCGAGAGCGAGCTTAACTCCTGGGCGGAGGACCTGGGTGTAACCGAGACCCAAACGACCAACGTTGTCAATCTTGGCCTTGACAAAGGTCTGGTTGTCCAAGGTGTACTTGGAACCAACTTCGATGGAGACGGCGTCAGAGGCAGCCTTGTTCCAGATGGCCTTGGCACCAGCCTCAACCTGCTTGTTAACCTTGTGGAAGTAGAAAGCGGTGAAGTGGGAGAACTTGGCAGTGGCGTGGAGACCGACCTGGTACTCAGAGGTGGAGTAACCAGCAGCCAAGTTGTAACGGTGGATGGTGGCGTCGTTGACGTTGTAGGCAACGTCTCCTCCGAGGACGAAACCGTCGGATCTAAAAATTCAAGACAACGTGGTCAGAATGACAAGTTCTGTGACACACCATCATAATCCTCCTAGATCCACCAATATCCCACAAACTCGTCGTTCCTCCGTTCCAGTATCCGCCACAAAGTAAATAAAAGACTCACCCGACGATGGCGTCAGTGTGGATGGTTGGTCCGTTCTTGGAGAACAAGTCAACAGAGGAGCGGGTGAAGATGGATGGCTGCTTGAACTCGATGGCGGCCTTAGCGTTCTTGGCACTATAGTATCCATCGATTAGCAAACCGTCTCGTTGATAAAAAGAATGATGGATGAATTACCCGTTGGATGGGTGGATGGAACCGTGGACATCGAGCTTAACACCAGCAGCAATAGCATCCTGGAGCTCAACCTGGGCACCAATCACGTTGGTAGCGTTCCAGTGCTCAGTGACAGTCAAACCTAAGGCATAAGTTGAGTACACATGATTTTCACTTTTCGCGATCCCAACACGCTCCCCCCTCCTTCCCATAATAGCTCAAAAATAAACATACCACGGGACTTGTCAGTGTACTTGGTCTTGAGCTCAGAAACAATGTTTCCGGTCTTGTTGTCCTTGTTTCCAGTGACGGTGAACTTCTGCTCGGACGAATGAATGCATTGGTTAGACACTGGTTCGGGGACTGCCCCCTTAGAAATAGATAGGCACGTACGATTCCGTTGGAGGTGGTGGTGTTGACCTCAAGCTTGGCGGAACCAACTGGGTAGTCCTTGTTCTGTTAGGGTGCAGCTGGTTAGCTTACTAGGGCAGCTTCGGGTTGATGAAGGGCAGGATCGCATTAATTCGGGTGCTACAGCCCACTGCCACTCCCAATGCGATCCTCTGAGATTGGGTGCTTGAAGGAAGAAGGTGATAGTACCAAAAGGTCGTTAAGGCTCTTGCCGAAGTCTCCGTAGTGTGGGACGCTCATTGTTGCTTGTTTTTGGGGTGGATTTTTCACAACTTTGGGGGCTCAAATCAAGACGCAACACACACTCGGGAAGTTTTTCCGGTCCTGCTTAACCAATACCAAATCGTATTTACTGTTGACTTTATTGCCTGGGTTTCACTCTTAAAACTTGACCACCTTCTTGACTACCTTCTTGGCAGCAGGTGTTGGCGCAGCAACGGCACGAACAGGCTCTCGTTCCGTACTCCTGTTATCCTGGATACTTCGCAAGTTGATGAATACATCGTCGTCGTCTCCTCCCTGTGCCAAGTCGATTTTACCCAGCGTAATGACCCCCCGCTCCATCAATGCGGGCTTACAATCCTTTGCCAGGTGTTTCACGCTTCCACAGAATTTACAGCTTCCACCATTTGGATACATTCCTTTATCGTTCTTTGGACAGGCAGAGGCAAGATGACCCGTCGCCTTACAAACGAAACATGAAGCGAATGGGAAAGGGTTGTCTGTCAGCGGAAGATAAATATCAAGTATTCCAAACTGACAACGATTATTCACCTGAATTCAACTTCTTTTTACACTGAGAGCTCTTGTGCTCCGTACTACCACATCGATAACAGATTCCCTCCATCGCGAGAGCAGACTTTTCCATTTCTGCATCAATAGCCGCAAGGTCTTGGTCATCAAGGTCAAGCGCTGATGCCTTTTCTGCAGCAGCGAGTTTAGCAGCGTCTCCAGATCGTGGACAGTTTTTGACAGAATGCCCCTTTTGACGACAAAGGAAACAAGTCTATTGAAAGGGACACAAGATGTATGAGTATGAATTGCGGAGAGTTATATCAAAAATACCGACCATCTTCTTTTCTTTCAGCTTCTCCTTTCGTGTTCGTCGTTTCAACACCTCTCGTTCTGATTGAAGTCAATGTTAGATTCACGTATTTGAAACAGTACATTAGAAGGTAGAATTCGCACCTTTTCGAGACAGTGATCCTTCGGTATTGTTAAAGTCTGTGCTTCCAAGTTTAGATTCCAAGGCCTTTGCAGCATCTGATTCCTCCTTCTCGGCTGATGGCTCCATCAACGAGCGATGTCTAACCCTCTTTGCCTTCTTCGCAGGTTGCTGATCCCCAGCATCTTCTGCCGGTCGCTTGTGCTGTTCTTCCCCTTCATTAACGTGTTGGACTGAGGATGAAGGGGAAGGTTCAGGCTCAGAAGCGGATTCGAATTTGTTGACTTTGAGGGGAACTACGTTGAAGCCTGTCGCCTCAACGTGCTTTTTGCGGGCCATCTTGGTAACACGGGTCATTTTGGGAGAAAGTTGGGTTGGGTCAAAGGAAAAAAACAAAAACGAGTGAAATGAATGAGAGAAGAAAGAGATTGTATTATTTTCTCCAAATTCCTCAGTTTGTTCTTCATTATTTGCATTTTTACAATGGTCCTTCTCCTCCTGGGATGAGCTGTGTTTGGAACGTAAATAATGAATGAACTCTCGAGGCTGCGGAAAAACACGTACCATGCAGATGTTGTTTCCATTCAAAAGAATTTGATCCAGCTTTGTTGCGACTCTTCCTTCAGGTGTGGTCTCGCTGTGATCACGAGTTAGCGATAGAGACTTTGACGAAGAGCAACACGACTCAACTATTCAGTGACATCTTCGAGAACCATGTCTATCAACGTATATAGACTGTTAGCTTCCCAATTCTCCAAGTCAAACGAGCGAAAGGTATTGTTCCAAGCTGAAGCATCCCCAAGTCAGACCAGCCTAACAATCTCTTCTGCTATCTTTGAAGCCCACTGATAATGTTTGAGTCAGGTTGCTGCCTTCGATTCGCCAGGCCGACCCTCGTTATGCCCAGACCCGCAGTCTTCCCTTTCGCTTCCAAGACTATCACCACCATCACACCAGAAACGCGGAGACATTCACTCAACTGACGAAATCATCGAATCCAAGCAAGGTTCCTGTAAACTCCTTGTCGCTCTTCATAATGACCCAAATCTTTGACCCAATGCATCGGTCCACAAGCTCTGCGATGGATACACTTGTTTAGTTCATGACCTAGTACGTAGAGAAGGTGTGGGCAGGCTTTACCGAGTGGGAGGATAGAGTTGATGCCAGCTGGTGCAGAAGCCATTTGCGAATAGTTTTTGAGGATGAATGAAAACAAATTAATGGATCTATATCCAAAAACAGGGTTTATAATATTATCGATAAGCAGGGAAAATAGAGAGCATAAGGTGTGCAATCAAAAGTGCCGCAAAAACTTGACACAATTGAACAGGGGAAAGCAATGATCGGAGCCCCTTTAGAGCACAACCTATCCTCACTATACCCACATGTCCCAGAATACGGTACCTAATGCACCACTACTTTCATCACCAACGCTAATAGGCTTATCGCAGAGGCCTTAACCTCACGATTACTTCAACTGAAAGACACACATCAACAACTCCAAACCCTCACCCACGAACTCGACAACCTCCACATTGTCTACGGCCTCCAAGTCAAAGAACTCGCTGCCTTGGAAGACAGCTCAGCAAAGGAAACGATCCAAGTCCGCAAAAGCTTTGTGAGTTGAAAGATAAAGAGAACCTTTGATGTGTCTTGAGCTAACTGGCACTGCCTATCCGATAACAGATGAGTCTTGGCAGAATCAATACATTCAAGAAGGGTGCTCGAGAACGTGCAAACACAATTGAATCTGAGGATGACATCCAAAAGCAAAGGCATCTGGCAAACCTGCGAGATAACGTGCGTTCCTTGGAAGCGAAAATACTGACGACGGAGGAACAGTCGAATGCTTTGCGGGATACAACGAATTCATGGAATACAGCGAAACGAGAGTTTTTGCAGCTTCTTGAAAAGTGTTGTGTTGATAACGAGGCGTTTTATCGTGACAATACGGAATTCAAACAGAAGCGCGATGAGATGACGGAATCAGTGCTTCAGGTCTGACAGAACCTTCCTTTTTTTGGCTCCCAAACACTTGCCTTACTCATTGCCCTTGCAACAGACCCAAAACCAACTGGACCAACAAAAGCGCTGCCAAAAAGAACTCGATCAAGCATTGCTCCTTGTAACTTCAATATTTTCTGAACTCAAAACAGACTCATCCCCGTCCAAAAGCGGGGGCATCAAGAAACTATTCAAGTCCGACGAGGTATCCGATTCCATTGCGGGAAGCGTAACAAGTCGAATCGAACGCGCAAACATCTTAATCAAGCGGGCCGGATATTCCGAAGACATTGTTCTGAAAGCCCCCACACACATTGGCCACGAAAAGATGGACGAATACCGAACATCGCTGCGTGAAGCAATAGCGCCGTTGACCGCCGCGTGTGGGATTGTGAATCAATTGGTTGAAGTGTTGGAGGGGAAAGTGAAGGAGGGAAAGGAGGAACAAGCAGAGTTTGAAAAGGACATTTTGGCGTTTCGGATCCAATGTTTTGAACAAGCGAGGAAAGGGAAACAAGTGGGGATGCATGTGTTTGTGACTCCTGAAATGTTATTATAACGGTCAGGGTTTCTTAGATAATTTTGATGAGTGGCGAATAAACCTGTTGTTTTTATCCAAGGGACGCAGAATAGAATCAGTCAATGACATCAATCCCAGAAGCAATCCAATGTACCATCCTCCGTCTGTAACCACAAATTATTTCAACTTCCTTTAATGCGATAGAACTATCTAAACCCATCACTCCTCAACAAATTATAAACAATCGATCCAACAGGAATCTCCAACGGAATCAACGGATCAATCCCGGCCGCATTCAAATAAAGCATCTGCAACTTCTCCAACTCTTTCAATTCCCCCGGAACAGGCCCACTGAACGCATTCGCCTTCAAATTCAAGAGCCGCAGGTTCACCAGCCGTCCCAGTTCCTTGGGGATACACCCAATCAAATAGTTTTTGTCGAGACACAGATAAATAAGGTTTGTCAGGTTGCCTAGTTGGACAGGAATTGGGCCTGAGAGAGAGTTGTCATCGAGACGGAGGGCTGTTAAGTTTACGAGGAGGCCGAGTTCAGGCGGGATGCAGCCTGTGAGTTTGCAGTGGTATAGAGTGAGTTCTTTCAGATTCGTGAGGGAACCGATGGAGCGAGGAATAGTTGCTGCAAGAACAGTGTTTCGCCAGTCTATTTCATCGAGGGGGAGGAGACGGTGGGTTATGTATTCAGATTGGAGTTCGGTGGGCCATGAGAACCAGGCCTTGTCCCATTCAGTTGGTTTTTTAGTTGAAGTGTCTGTGTTTTGAGTTGAGTGGAGGAAGAGGTTTGAAAGAGAATACAGCTAGTAGAGCGGGAAGCTAGGAGAAGCGAGCGGAACGTACCTTTCTCAGATCCTCGAATATGCTTCTTCATGGACGCCCGTGCAAAGCGCCTGTCCGTAAGCAGCGCATTGAATGCACTGGAGACCCGTCTGAACTTGAGCACAGTGGTAGGATCGATCCAAACCAGAATCTTTTCTACAATTTCCCTTGGAAGATCCGAGAGAGTAGTAAAGAAACGCTTGTTTTTGTTTTCAAATGCGATTGAGAATGAATTGACTTTGCGGGTGAGATCGGCGTGGCTTTGGCGGAGAAGACGGAGCTCGGCCAGCGTTGCTTCCTGGGTGGACTGGAGCTCGCTTAGCTGCGATTGGAGGGTGGTGATTAGGGCGATGAGGGCCGGGTCGAAGGACATTGCACTTGTCGATTGGTGGCAGGTGGTTTCAGTGGAACGAGAAATCTTAGGAGGATGTTAGGAGGATGGGATAGCCCTGGGGATAGCCCCCTTGTGCTCTGCCATGCCTACTCAAATCACTTATATAGATTATATTGTCTGGTACTACGTACTGAGAGAATTAATATTTGATTTTAATGTACAAGTATGCATCACCCATCACCCAATAAACATCCTTTTACAAATACAAACAAAGCACCACACCTACAAACGTACTATAATCCAATGTCGCCCATCCTTTTCACATTTTTGCAATCTTGGTGGTTAACCAACCAAAGCAACGCACAAAAACAAAAGAAAACCAAACCAAACAAAGAAATGGGCCAAACCCTCAGCGAGCCAATCACGGACAAGCACACATCGCAGGACAAGGACGATAGGCTGATGTACGCAGCCTCGTCAATGCAGGGATGGCGAATCACGATGGAGGACGCCCACTCAACTATCCTCAACTTGCTCGCCCTTGAAGACCCTTCAAAGACCCACCCAAGGTACCTGCTCTCTTTCTCTTTCTCTTTCTCCCACCTAGAAGCAGTAGAAGGAAGGAGAGAGTACTATTAGAGTAGTAGAGTTAAGGAGGTGCAGGCTGCGGGGCTGACCCACCCACCCAGTCAAGTCGCTCAATTAATCCAAACAAGACTCGGATGCCGAATGCGATCGTACCTCAAAACAGACTTTGAATTGGTGGTGGAAGCATCGATGCGAAGGCGGTGGTGGTGGCCCTGGAAACCGACGAGCTGGAGCGTCTTTCTCGTGTCCAATGACAAGACAATGACGTGGGTGGTGCCCTTTTGACACCCACGGGTCCTGTCGACTCGCCCGATCAACCTCAATCGTCTGTCTCTTGGGGAAAGCTATTATGGATTTCCGTCATAATCTATCCCTTCCCCGACTTGTGTCTCCCCCCTCCCTTTTCCTGTCAAGGTGGCTAACATATCTATCACCTACAAAAAACAACATCAACATCAACCACAACCATCCATCCAGACACTCATTCTTTGCAGTCTATGACGGTCACGGTGGATCTGCTGTCGCTAAATATTCTGGAAACCATTTACATAAAAAGATTACCGCAGAGCCTGCCTTCAAGACTGCAGATTACAAAACAGCCATCAAAAACGGATTCTTGGCCACTGATGTCGACTTGAAGACCAGTTTAGTGATTGCTTTTTTTTGTTTTTTGTATCCAGGAACAGTTCGGTTGTGAAGTGTGGGTTGGGGTTAGGCGATTGAATGATGGGTTACAATGTGATTACGGACTTCAACCATCAGTCAACCGAAACTCGTCAGCCCTGATATCACAAATCTGCATCAGAGAATCCATGAGACCATACGCTCTCGTTGCTTTGCCTCAAAGTTACATGACACTCATTTCAAAAAACGTAATTAGGCCCCGAATACCTCGCCGATCCAGCTGGATGTACAGCCGTAACCGTATTGATTACGGATGATATGGTTGCGTACTGTGGAAACGCCGGTGACAGTCGTGCCGTCTTGTCTAGCAAAGGAAACGCATACCCTCTCTCATATGATCATAAACCAACTAATCCAGGTACGTTCCCTCTTTGAGGCTCTGAACAGATCAGCCGCCTTTTTTCTCACTCCGCTCAATCAACTTTTGTCCCCACGATTACTTACCACTCAAAACGACAACAGGCGAAACTGCAAGAATCAGAGCCGCCGGAGGATACGTAGAATTTGGACGTGTGAATGGTAAGCCCTTTATGACCCTACTCTAAAACAGTTTAAATCTTAACACTCTTTTTAAAAGGAAACCTCGCCCTCAGTCGTGCAGTCGGAGACTTTGAATTCAAAAACAACCCATCCTTAGGCGCCGAAGACCAAGTCGTAACCGTGAACCCAGACATTGAAGTAAAACAACTCGTCCCAAAAGAAGACGACTTTATCGTGATTGCCTGTGACGGTAAGCCTTTCTGAATCTTTTAAAAAAAAACACAAAAAAACCTCGCCCCGAAACTGACAAAATCCAATTAAAAAGGTATCTGGGATTGCATGTCAAACGACCAAGTCGTTGACTTTGTCATGGCCCAAATCGCTGCAGACCGCACGTTACCCGACATTTGCGAGCTCATGATGGAATACTGTCTCGCTGGCGACAGCGATGTCGGCGGAGTCGGGTGTGACAACATGACTGTTGTTATTGTCGCCATCTTGGGAGACGGCAAAGGTGTTTCGCTTGGGTATGAGGAGTGGGTTGCGCAGGTGAAGAAACGGTGGGAGGCGAAGGAGAATAAGAGTGTGTTTCAGGTGAAGGAGGTGAGAGGGATTATTGGCGGGCAGGGTAGTATTGGGAATGAGGGGGGTGATGATTCTGTTGTGGATGCTTTGTAATTTTGATTTTGATTTGTTGTTGGTTGATTGGTTGTTTTTGGGGTTTCATTTGGTTTTTTTGCCTCACGGTTGGATGTGTTGGGGAATTTTTGGGTCATTTTATATTTCTTGATGGTTGAGTTGTTTCGTGGGTTTGTTTTTGGGTTGGAATGGGGGTATATTGCTTGATTCTTGTGTGTGTAGGTTGTGTGTAAAGAGCCCTCCTTCTTTTTTTGTTTTCGTTGTTTCTTTCTTTGTTTATGGTATCATAAAACGAAAAGTGTCCTAGTTTGTTCACCTTTGGTTCAAATACAGCCCAGAATAAAAGGGAGTTGTCTCATATGCAGCCATTTCATCGATATCCACCAGTTGAATTGTCTTGTTTGTTATATCTTATCCAACCGTTTCGTTCTCGGCCTATTTGGACACATCGTGCTAGTTTGATTCCTTCTTATTTATTTGTTCATAAAAACCAACCAACTTAAGTTTGACTGTATTAAGATTCTATTCGGTGATATAACAGTGAAAATAAAGAAAGAGACAGAAATGGGAGTTTGGTCAACCCAAGTACACATACTCAGGATGTTTCAACATACACCAAACACGTCGTGCAGCATAGTACCGAAATGCTTGAAATTCGTACTCTCGAACGCCGAAATGAGCAAAGCCCAATGTATTCACAGCGTTGTCAAATGCGTTCATATCATTCTCAGATACCGCCAAGGCATTCCACAGAGGCGTCCAGCGAGAATCCGCGTATCCGTCATCCAACGATATTGCACGACAATCAGGTTTCTTACGATTACAAGCGGTGCGCTGATTGGCTGATCCAGATAGACAGTTTGTTCCAACGTTGAGAGATGCGCCTTTAGCTGCTATAGCCGCCGCAAGCACAGGCGGAATGACTCCAGATATTTGGTTGTCGGCCAAAGTACTATTAAAAATAAAGAATAAGCAACATTTTTAATACGGGCAGAGTACTTACATGGACTGTAAGTTGGATAATTGGCTTAACTGCGGAGGAATACCCCCAGTCAACTGATTGCTTGATAAATCCCTGGTTCAAGTAAAGTGGTTAGATGTCATTTTCTAATATTTTTGGCCTTACATTAATTGTAAATTTGCGAGTTTTCCAAGTTGTGGAGGGATTGACCCTGTAATCGCGTTCCCTGCAAGTTTACTGATTAAAAAAAAATTTAGTTTGGTGAAACGAATATAGTAACTAACGTACAGTCTCTTTAAATTCGTTAAAAGCCCGACCGTTGTCGGTATACCACCCGTAATTTGGTTTCCAGAAAGATCACTGTAAAGACATCTTAACATCATCTCTCATAACCTCAGAAAACAGTTTCACGTACAGAATATTAAGACTTCCAAGTCCATAAATCGATGCTGGGATTATTTGAGATAGTCCAAGTCGAGGTAAGACGATTTCCTTCACTCTAAAGTTCTCGAACAGCACGTATTTAGACCTATGTCATGGACGTTAAGATATGAGCCAAATCAAAATCGTTAAATATTCATCATAAAAGACTCAACTCATCACGTGAACCTTTGACGTTTCGTTGTCGGCGTTGGATTTTGAGTTTTGAAATGTCGTATTTGCCATTTGGATCAATGGAAGAGCAATCAAAGGGATATTGGACAGATGGAAAGGAATTAACAAGGATTTTGCATTCGGGATAATCAGCGGGGCGTTCAATTTGAATTGTTACTGCTTTTTGAGAATCTTTAACAATAGGTGTCATCATAATTGACGGTGAGGGTACAGTTTGAACTGTTGTACTTGTTGTTGGCGATTCTGGAACAGTGGTGGCTGCTTTAATTGAGGATGACGCAGACAGTGATATAGGCGAAGGACGTAGAACGGATGAAGTCATATGTGAAGTTGATCCCATATATAAAGAAGTGGTGCGCAAAATTGAAGTTGGAACTTGAGTCGTTGAAGACAAAGGTGTCATGGTGAAGGAAGTTGTGGTTTGAGTTGCTGTTAAATATGAGGTCATTGTAGACAGCACGTCCGAAATCAAAGAAGGTGTGGAAATAAATGAAAATGCTGTGTAAATTGACCCTGTGTAAGTCATTGTAGCTGCGATCGAACCTACTGAGGTGCTGGAAGAAGTTCTGATGGGAAGAGATGTATTGGACGTCTGCAAAGCGAAGGCTGTCGGTGATGGAGATTCTGTAAAAGTAGCTGTTCCCCCAAACGATGTACTTGCTAAATGTGTTGATGTGGCTGTAGTACTCACAGTATTAGCAGTTATAGTACCTGCATTTGAAGTTATAGCTGTGACTGACGAGATGAAAGTTGAAATCGAAAATGTCGAAAAAGTAAATTCAGCAATAATGCCAATAGTCGTAGTGGAGGCTACAATTGAGAAACCAGAAGTTTCTGTTGAGATAAATAAAGTTGAAGTAGTCGTCGTTGTCGAAAAAGTTGAAGCAGTTGTCGAAGTGGAACTGGCCGTTGTTGTTGCAACTAATGAGGCTGAAGCTGTGGTAAAAAAAGAAGAATTTGAATCTGTTGTTGTTGCTGTTTTAGAAGCAGATGTGGTGGTTGTAGATGTCGTTGTTGTTTGCTTTAAACCATGAACAATATAATAACCTTGGAAGGGGGTCAGCTGACCCAGTTGTTTTTTACTTTGACATGTAGAATCTGACCAAGAGGCGAAAACACAGCCCTTAGTAGCGGCGCATTTCGTTGCACAATCCTCTTTCGTGTCGGCGCTAAGCACTGCTACATTCGTTCCAGAGGTGAATCCATAGAAAAAGCCCGGAAGTTCATAAGGAACGTAGAGTACGTATCCTAACCCTAGTGATACCGTTGCGGTAGAATCAACTCCTTGTTGGCTTTTGAGTATACAAGTGTAACTTGCAGATACGTAAAGCGCGGCAACACAAGGCGGGTTATTAGAAAAAGCGTCTTCGCAGCGAGTTTGACAAACTGATGCCATGATTCCGGTGTAAGTCGCGATGTCAGGAGCGCCTCCTGTGTATCTGACTCCTATTAGTTGAGTGAACGATGCGATGACTGACGTCATCAGAGATGCAAATAAAACCCATTGAAGTGAAAACATTCTGAGGATTATTCAGGGATTGCCGTTAAATCTGACACTCCAATATATGAAGGAAAATCTCTCGGCGACTCAGAAAAAGGCCCCACTCGAAATGAGTCACATCTTTTTTTTGGGATTTTCAAATTAAAAAACTCTACAGCGCTTTTTAAGGGAATGGATGATTCTATTCTACTTGATTCGTTTCAACAAACAATACCTTCCCCAAACCCTCCCATCCAACTTCCCAAACAACCCTTCAGGAACCCAAAACACTTTCCCCAACACCCCACGACTCTTTCCCTGATCCAAAACCCGTTCACAAGCAACAATATCCCACGCATCCTTCATCTCTACATACCGCGGCTCCAACTCCGATCCAACCCCAAAATCACTGTCGACGAGGTACGTACACGTATCGGGAGCAACGTATCGCGACGTGTCCTCCTTGTTGTACTCATTCAACCCGTCAGGAACCAACCGCGTGATTTCCCACCGCTTTAACGTCGCAGGGTCAACAAGACTGGAGTCCCCGAATTTCGCGGGAAGGAGGCCTTGGAACTCGGATTTCAGGAGACGTACTTCAATGTGTGCGGGGATGTAAAAGTGGGACGGGAATCTGTGCCATTCTTTCCCGATGCAGAGCCGCTCTGTTGTGCGTTCAGGTTGTGTTTGGGGAGGTTTGAGTGTTGATACGTGGGTTGAGTAGATGTGTAAGGGGGCTGAGTAGTTTGTGATCATTGCGAGTGTTCGTGTGAGTGAGAGAAGGAGGAATGTGGATGTAATGAGAAGAGTTAAGAGAGTGTTGGGTAGAGTCGTGAGTGGCTTTGGTTTCAATTTTGAAGATTTTGAGGCAGTTGGGGTGAGCAGATTTGTGAGTGCAGATTGCGCGGTTGTGATGGCAGTTGCGGCAGAGTAGCAAAGCATTGGGTAAACGACAAAAAGGAAACGTTCTTCTTTGTGGGGCTGTGCGGAAAAAATGGCGAGCCATAGAAGGAAGGGGATCTGCCGCGAGAGAGTTTTTGTCAAAGAAGTTGTCGAAGATACGTAGATGGTTGACGGCGTTGTTACGTAATTAAGCAGCTGGCATAGATGTCAAAATACATTTGAAACTGATGAAAAGAGACTTACTACACAAGGAATCGCCGCCAGTGCCGCCAAAAAGACAACATTGAAATTCAAGAAACCATTTAGCAAATAAAAATACCATGGTTCGGTACCTAAGATGAGTTGAATGAGTTTTTCCAGCATTCTTTGGCTCCGCTCGTGTCACTCGTTTCGCAATAACTCGTTCGCTACGCTGGCACACTCTTCTCTCACACACTAACAACGTACCAAAAATATCAGGTCCTTTCCCATCCCCACTATTCAGGACATTATACAAAACAATATTCAGAGGCATGTCACTCGTTTCGCAATAACTCGTTCGCTACGCTGGCACACTCTTCTCTCACACACTAACAACGTACCAAAAATATCAGGTCCTTTCCCATCCCCACTATTCAGGACATTATACAAAACAATATTCAGAGGCACTATGCTCCAGAACCCATACATGATACGATCAATGACTACAGTGGGAACCAAAAAAGCCACGATAGCTGTTACACCCGCCTTGACAGCAGCAATGAAACGCGAGAGACGCGAAGGAGAGGGAGTAGAATCCACCAATAAATCTTCAATCAGGAACGGAATAGCAACGGCACCACTGAACGGCCAGCCAACGAGAACAGACGCGGCTGTGTAAAACACGATTTTTGAAGTTCGAGCAGTGGAAGGAGTTGGGTTGAGGTATTGAGCGAAAGCGAGAGTTGTCAGGTACATTGAAAATGTCGAGGGAAGGTACGCTATGTGACGAAATGATTAGGCTATGGCAGAATGTGGCATCACAGTTAATTAACGCACGAACCAGTTGATGCGGCAGTCATGCCTGGAGCGGCAATCAGAAACAAGAGAAGCCAGTATGAACCCACGATACTTGAGTATTTGTAGGTAGCACTGACCAAAGCAGCATCTGAGGCAGCTGAAACAAGGGCAAGGACAGTCTTTGTTGCAGTAACACTTTGTACACTTGCGCCAAACAGGAACGGGACAATCGAGTACAGCGCCGCAAAGGCCCAGCTTCGAATGTTGAATTCGGGCGAATACTCCCACGTTTGAAATCCGCGATTTGAATTTGAGACGAGAAAGTGGGTTGGTTCCCAGTAATTGAACACTTCATCACAGTCTGTTTTGATTTGATTTAATTTGTATGGTTGGTTGGTACACTGGATACACACCTGATATGACTGAGTAGTAGACTGCAGCCAGGACCCGGACCACAAGAAGGGCTGCAAGTGCTTTCACAAACATTAAAATCACTCTTTTAAACCCAACAAATGAACACATCAAACCACAACTCGAATCAGTCACAATCACCACCACCACCACTTTCTACTTCGAACCAAAGCCAGACCCAGTCAGCCGTTCTTCAATCACAATCACAAACACAAACACAAACACTGACCCAGACCGAAACACAAACTGTCGGATCAATCGTCCTCACCGCAACAGCAACTTCAACGGCAACAGCAACAGCAACGACCGCAGACCGCCGCGTCGCCTGGAATGATGACGTAATCGACAACGAAGGACTGGGCCGCAAATCCTCAAAGAGTTGAGTCCACTCTCTTCTCTTCCACAACACTCTCTCTAACTCAATCTAAACTCAATCTAACTCTTTCTCAAAAAACAGTCTGCTGCATCTACCACAAACCAAAAAAGTCATTCGACGAATCTTCAGACGAATCTGACTCATCTGACGATGGAGACGGTCCCAACGCATACGAGAAACAGCCGGATTACACGGGTCGTAAGAAGAAGAAGAACAAGAGACCACCTGTTCCTCCGATTCCAGATCGGTTTCAGGGGTCAGGCTCGGGTGGGGATGCAGAAGGTCATGAGCATGGACATGATCATTCTCATTCTCATTCTCATGGAGACGGGGGTTGTGGGTCGGGGCATTCTCATTAGTGTTAGTTATAAGTAAAATGCACGTGTAATTTTAAGTATAATTTGTGTGTAGATCGTTTATTATTTGGAGAGAATCATCAAATTAGGTGTAAGGATACGAATCACGGGGCACAGGTAAGGTTAAACGATTTAAAAAGAAATCAGTGACATGATATCTTCATGCCGCAGACGTGGATGGACTAAGGCTTTCAGTAACTCGCGCATTCGCTTCAGCAACAGCCTTCCGAACTTTAATGGCGAAATGCATCCGCAACTCTCGCGATCTGTTTGCGTAAATGGCTTTCACTTCGAGAGACTCTTGTCGCCAGAGACTTGCCACCAATTTTGTTGTTTCCGCGAGTGACAGTCGTCCATTGTATTTCGCGCAAATCTCGGGGTATCGGTCCGTCTTGTATCTGTTTTTCATTGAATGGCATTGTTAGGAATTAGTTGTTATCATTATGTGTAAGCATTGAACTAGATGGGGTACGTACAACAGGAAAGCATTCTGTGGCTTCGCGGATCCCTGTCGCTGCTTCTCCGATCGCGCAGACTTTCGTCGCTCGTTTCTCGCAATGTTGCGCCGTGTCTGGAGCACTTCCTCAGGCGTGTTTTCAGGGTCTTCCATCGAGTCGTGGATATCCCAACTTGAACTTGATGAGGATTGTGCGTTATGACCGGTGAAGGCTGGTCCTGTCGTTGATCCAAGAAAGTCTGTCGATTCATCATCTTGAATTGATTCAACGCGCGTGGATTCGGCTAATTGGTCACTTTGGTTGCGTGACTCAAACACATCCACTTGATTGTCAAAGTGCAATGGTTCTACAGTAGGCGAGGACATGGCAGGTGTGAGTGACATTGTACAATCTTTTTTTTTGTGAGGTTGGAGAACCTGTTGATGAGAAGAGGGCCTGTTGATGAGGGTTTTCATTTTTCTGTTTGTCTCTTGTTTTGTGGCTCTCCAAACAGACCAGATTCTAAACGGAGACCGACTTCTCTGATATCCTTATGAGGTCCCGTTATTGTAATGGTAATAGTTTGTAATGGAGTGCTCTTCATTTCTGGAGATTTGACAATGCCATCTCCAACGCACGCAGCCCCACAGAAGTTAATATTCTGATATCTTTCTCTCATGGTCGACTTGCCCGTTTTAATTCGGCTTATTAAACTGTGGTATGGTGTGAGTGAAGTTCGATAATCTCGGTTTGAAATTGTAAGACGATCTCACATAAAATGCTATCTCTGATCTGGCTATCTGAAAATTGCTGTAAATTGTTTCGTATAGCTTACTTAAAAGTGCAAGCTTTATTTGTCCCTCTCTACTGAGCTTTGAATGTCACCTTGGGAGTAAAAAGAAAATTTTAAATTGCTCGTGTTTGATTGGATGAAAATATCAAACTGCTGTCGGAGACCCATGCTGCCTGTCTAATGACTGAAACCCGTTCTGCACATCATTAAATTCGTGAAATACATTCCCAAGGTCAACTCAAACTCACCCGGGAGAATCTGCGTATAAATACTACCATCGGCCGCCTTGGAATATTTGATGCGACCGTCCACCTCAACCAAAGCACCTTTACGAATCGACCCGTCTACATACAGGCCAGAATTGATTGTTGAAAAGTCTTTGACAGTGTGCCAATCTGTTTCTCTCGCCAAAGGCAAACTTCCAACCTTTTTGGCGTATCTGTGTGTTGCGAGTGAAAACGACCACATATCGATTGGATGAAGTGTTGCGTTAAAGAAGCGACGGTAAGTTGGGTTGGCACCAACATAACCGCGAAGCAAGATTCGATTGACGCTTGTGACCGTTCCCTTCGAAGATGATGTAGTAACTTGATGCGACATTCTTATTCTTTGAGAGGATATTTACGTCGTTATTTGATTGATGCTACCGTTTCACTGTGGAATTGTTGAATGGGTGAATGGGCCATTCACGTTCTCCTTCAAACTCACACTCTATTAGCGAATGGAAAATTGGAAAGATATAATTTAACTTATGATACTATTCTTCATTGGAGATCAGAACATAACAGCAAATAGCAAATAGCAAAAAAAAGTAACTGCAAATCCCTGCACAATGCCAAACAAAGCAGCTGCCTAAGCCCGCTTACGAGAATTCTTGTTGATTCCCATCTTGCGCTTCAAAACCTCCAATGACCCCAAGTTCTTATCGCTTCTTGCCGCCTTCTGAACCCGCTTCTTGACCAACGAGTTCAACCCCATCGACATACCATTCTCCTCCTCCCAGCGATCCATGTCTCTCTCGTATTGCTCCTTCAACACATCCGCCTCCGCTCGATACACATCCTTCTCCTTCTCACTCATTTCAGCCCATACAAGCGCCGCCTCCTGCATCCCTTCCGTCTTTCCCCCAAACGCTTTATTCTCCTTCACAAACAAATTATACCCATTCAACGGCTTCTTCGGCTTAGTCGGGTCCTCGGCCACTTTCGCACGGACTTTGAATGGGTCAATCAGTTTTTGGAGGGTCAGCTTCTGTTGCTCCAACAAGACGTCCTGTGGCGTGCGTGTGGCCAAATACTCATCATGTGCGATATTGTAAGCGGCCTTGGACTCGTCAGCTTGCTTGTTGAAGGGAACGCGGTCTTCGAGGGGAAGCGCGTTCCACATCTCGCCGAGACGCTTTGCAACGTGGCGGGAACGGTCTTGTTTATCGAGAGCGAGGAATTCGGGGGAAGTTGCGAGAATTGGTTGGTGGACTTTGCAAAAGTGGAGGTATGCGGACATTGGTTTTGGTGGAGGGACGACGGATGGCTTTGGAAGGTCTCTTAGGGCTTTTTTGAATGTTTTTGTGCGTTCTGGTTTTGTATTGGTTAGATTGGTTTGTGAGTGGTTCGTGGAGTGTGTTTGGGAGGAATGAAGGAACGCTCACGTTCTTCTTCGAGGAGCGCAACGATCGTATCATTGGTCGAGGAAGCGATGCGTGGAAAGGAAGAAAAGCGGTGTTTTTGGAGGAGAAGGATTGGATTGACGACGTGGGAAACTGGCTGGGAACCTTGGGCGATTGCTGCGAGGGGACCGCCTATCTTGAACAGTGGAACCTGGCGGAGGGCAAGGGCGGCAGAGTGAAAAGTGCGGGAAATGAGAAGTTGCTGTTGTGTACGTTAGAGAGTGAATTGGTGTGAATCGTTGGAAGCGAAGGCAGTGAGAACGCGTACCATTTTCATTCAAGAATGTTTTGACTATACAGAATGCGTAAAGTAAACAAACAAAGACACAAAGATTTTATCATGATGAGAAACTGAAGAGTGAAATGAGAAATAAAAAATACAGAAATTTGTTCGATTGGCTGTTTAAAAAGGACTTTTTTAAACTTTAGGCGCTTGCTCCACAGGTTGTTCGGCCTTTGGTGGCTTGAGAAGTGTTACTTTGTCTGTTCATGTCAAATCAGAACCAATTCGAACCGCAACATTGTAAACAACACTCAACTGGCAATAACTTGTGGAAACACTCTTCCATCCTCGGCTTTATAGTTCTGGATACGTCCCTCCACACTCACAAGAGCTCCCTTCTTCACAATCCCATCCATATACTTTCTGTTGCCCCCAACCTTGAACTCCGTGATACGATGCCACTCAACTTCAGTTCTCCACTGCGTTTCATTTCCTTTCTTGAAGGCACGGTTGGTAGCCATGGGGAAAGTCCATAACCCCTTCAAGTCTGATGCGGTGGAATGGGTTCTCCAGTCTTGACGATGAAGGGCCTAAATTCGGGGCTGTTTCCAACGTAGCCGATAAGAGTGAGTTTATTCATGGTAGAGTAACCTGTGGGAAAAGGGTTCAATTTGATTCGACTTTGATGAAGGGGAAAAGCTAAAGTACCCTAGTTGATGGAAACGTGGTTTAATTTCAGTAACGTACACATCTTTAGTATAAGGAAGAAGATAATGTGCTTATGTGCCTTACCCTACGGAGCACGGAGTGATTGTTTGATGCGACGGCGGTGAACATGTTTTCAGGATCTTTTTATCGAGGACAACAGGCCCGTTGAATGTGGCACTCTTTCATAAAACGCTTTGTCACTTTCAATCGTCTTGTTATTTGATCCTTCATTCATTTTGGTGGGTACGACTGGTAGGGATTGGGGTGAATTAATTGTGCAACACAACTTTCAATTTCAATCGAACAGCATAATGAAGCCGTCTTATCTCCGGCGTTCATCCCAGGAATCAATCTGGATCAAGTACTAGGCCCTTGCCGCTCAAATGCAATGGAATAAACCCGCATAATCCTGAAACCACTTAAACACACCTCCCACCTGCCGCTAACGCTTATGCTACTAGTAAAAGTATATGCCTTCTTCTAGAATTTCAGCTCTTTATTTAAAAATTTCAGAGTCACTGCATGGGAAAAAGGAACGAACACAACTTTTGAAAAATAGGCACACCACCCTCGGACAAAAGCTATGAAGCGTCTCTCCGTTTCTTTCAGCTCAATGCGCTCATTTGTAAGTTTTTCCATGGCGACAAGCTATAAAGCGGACAGTTTGGCTGGATTCCAGAAACCCCTCCTCCCCTTCTTCACCAACAACCAAAAAGTCCAAGCACTGGTCCAAGCAGTCACTCCCAAAATACAACAACGTTATTTGCTACCAAGAACAGAAAGTGGGGCGTGTACAAGAGCGACGTGACCATTGTACCCAAGTATGGACTTCATTCCCTACCGTCGTCATCGTTCTTCAACTCCCTTGGAACCACACCAATAACTGTGAACTTCAACAACGTGTACTACAGACCATTTAACTGGGAACCCAACCACAACCACCATCTTGGAACTCCACAAACTACAGACTTGCCCAGCACAGGGTACTGGATGCTTGGTGTGGTTGGTACCCCAACACATCTCCAAAAACCATCTGGAGCGCGATTCCCGAAATACAGTGTCTCCATTGCACCTGTTGACAGACGCGATGAAATTACAGTTGAAGACAGACTCGGAGATGTACAACCCCCACATCGAGCATTGATTGATGCGTTCAGAGTTATGGTGAAGGATCCATTTGCGGATATTCCGCAACTGAGGAACTTGTTGGTAGCGAAGAAAAGTTGGAAGGATGGACACGTTTCACTGTTCGAGTGGGATGGTGACGAAGGCAAAGAAAGTGGTATCGTTTCTCTGGGCTCTTGTTTGAGTGGTCAAGAGGAATTGTCGGCGGGGTCTCTTGTTGTCGTGGGATTCAAGTTGGATCATCTGGTTGAGGAGAAGATTGTTGGTTTGGGTTTGGAATTCGTACTTACTTTTTGAATTACAGGTGCAATTACTTGTGGTTTTATTTGTTTTAGCTGCTCTTTTCTTCACTGTTGATGTTGCCATTTTCAAAGAAACATAAAGTCAAACATCTCCTGGCTTGGCACTATTTCGAAAAGTGTGGCGAGTCGTGGAAACTGGGGATGCGAGTGGTTTTTTGGTTGTTTGGGGGCTATCAGGCTCTGTGCTCTTCCGCAGTGATTGTTTTTTAATTTCCGCGCTTCGATTCCACCACAAAGCCAGCTTCATTCCATACATTGTGTTCAACAGCAAAAGATTTGCGATTTGGCAAGTCTTCATGTATTCCCCCAAACTCAACGTTATAGCTTCCGTGATGATAAAACGTTGAAAACGATTATGAGGAAGAATAATAGACAGCTCGCTGCTCCTACTTTTGCGATAATATCAAATTGTGGGTCGATCGAGTCGTACATATCTGTTTTAGTAGTTTGTAGAAATCGAACGAAGGCAAGGACGAGAAATAAATCAAACAGCCCAATAGCAACTGTCACAGATACTCTCATTTTGTCACCAATGATCATATACTTTGTGGCATCATCCGGAGACGACATAAGAATAGGCACGATTGTCTGGAAAACCGATGGAATAAAATACAAAAAACATCCGACTAAAGACACCCTCGAATGCATTGAAGCTTCGTGGAAATGTCTCTTCACAACTGCACTTGATCGCTCCCATCCTGCCATATGTAAGCCACTTCAAACAGAGTATTTGAAAACGCGGTGACAATGTTTGCGACTTGAATAATTCGTATCATATCGTTGTATTCTCTAACGACCAGTTTGCTGTGTCCCATTGTTCATATCCGTCATGAATTCAAAGATGTTTTTGAATTTGAAGTAAAAACCGATGCAGACGATGAATAGGCTTAAGTTCATGGAAAATAGAAGGAGGTTGAACGACCTGGTAAAACGCTTTGGGAAGTGGTGTCTCGCAGAAAAGAATGAACGACACGTGCCCAACAAGCTGGAACGCATAGATGGCGCTGAATATTACTTGAAACGAAACGATACTGTTGTCAGGCTGATATGGCTGAGACATATTGTTTCGATTGTTTTAAAAATCGACATTGTGCCTTCAAAGGAAGATCCAATAATATTCGAACGATAAAACTCGGTATTATTTAATTGATGAATGAAGAAAGATAGAGTTGATTCCACTTATTAGCCAAATTACCAAATTAAACATTCCCTGACTGAGCACTAACATGAAAGAGCGGTTGCATAGTGGTTCCTGAAGAGACGGTAGGTTTTTTCGTGCCGTTTTGGCAGTTGGCCTCTGCACTTTTCTTCAGGGATTGTTTTCTCATTTCCGCGTTCCTGTTCCACCACAGCGCTAGTTTCATTCCATACAACGAATTGAGAAGCAAAAAGTTCCCAATCTGACAGCTTTTCATATATGGCCCAAGGCTTAAAGTCACTGCTTGCGTAACCAGCAACACATTAAATACGATCAATATAAAATAGCCAGCACAGCTCCCAGCTCCTACTTTCGCAATAATACCAAACTGCGGATCAATCGAATCGTAAATATCGCCTTTGTCTTTTGAAGAAAACGGATGAAGGAAACCAAAAGAAAAACGTCGAAAACACCGGCCACCGCAAACACAGCCAGTCTCAGTTTATCTCCAAGCAGCAGATAGTAAAGACCGTCTTGCATATTTGTTTGGACAATAGGCGCTACGGTTTGTATAAAGGATGGTACAAAGTACAACGCGCATCCAATGTAGAGCCCAACACGAATACAGTGAAATTGGCGAGGATATTGTCGTTTGATGACAGATGTTGAACGTTCCCAACCTGCGCAAATGTAACATACTTCAAACATTGTGTTTGCAAACGCGCTCACGATGTTCGTGTTTTGTATACAACGCTGCATGTTGTTGTATCGTTCCTCAGACCAGTTTTCGTAGTTCCCCTCAGCCATATCGGTCATAAATGCGAACATATAGCCGTACTTAAAGTAAAAACTTACGCATACTATCAATAGGCTAATGTTCATCGCATATAATAGCAAGTTAAATGGTCTGATAAAAGCCCTTGGAATCGGAGTTTCGCAAAAGAATATGAAAGAGATGTGGCCAACAAGTTGAAAGGCGTAGATACCACTGAGGACAAGTTGAAATGATAGGATGCTATAGTCAGTGTCTATTGTTTGTGACATCTTTTTAATTGCTCATTGTTTTACAAAAAGTCTCATTGTACCAAACAACATGTCCCATTGTACGAAACAGGCGAATCAAGTCTGAACGTTTTCATTTCTGTAACACAAACACGTTCCCTTCTCGAATACATTCACGATCCACCAAAACAGGAAAATCAACATCACCCCTTAAATCCAGCTGTGAAGGTCCAATTGGACCCAGTCGCTCCTCAGCCCCTTCTGGAGTGTATGGTCGAATCTTTCGACGGCCGTCCTCACGAGATACTTCAAATACTGCTGTTGAGTTAAAATATCCAACGAAAATACTAGTAGCTTCACACTAGATGTTCCAGTGACTGTATAGTAGACAGCGCGTGCAAGGAACCAACGGCCTTCCTTGTCGTAATACGCTTCAATATAGTCCCCATACTTAAGTTCATACGCCCACCCAGAGAAAGGAATTAAAGAGTGGTACGCGTTTTTCTGTTTTGGAAACTGCGGTGTTCTTGAGTTTACACTCTTGGTTTGGATTTTAGGAAAACTGGTGGATCGAGAGCTGGAATAGTCACTTGAATTGTTGGCAGTGTACGAAGTTGACTTTTTGTCCCATGGAGGACGTTCAAATGCGCTTTGGATTTCGGCTGTCAAATTCTTGAACTTTTTGACGAGTGGCTTTTTTGGTAGCTCAGGAGTGTTTTCCACGTCGTCCTCAACTTCCTTCTCCGCGCTTGTCGCTAGTGACTTTTTGCTCACTTTTGGAGTTGCCGAATCCTTCTTGCCTTTGGGCTTTGTTTTGAGGACTTCGAGGACTTCGTCCTCGGGATCCTCGTCCACCACGTCAGCATTTTCAGCAGTCCGCTTCTTACTCTTTGACGGCTTTGGAGACTTTGAAATTACGTCAGCTGTAGCAGATACCTCCTTATCAACATTCGGAACATGTTCAACACAAGTCACCCTTTCGAGAACAACCTTCTCCAACACTTTTGCAACATCCTCCTTGACATCCGCGACTTCCTTTCTCACCGCACCAAATTCAGCCTGCGCGAATTCAAACAAAACCCGAGCATCGACTTGCATCTGCTCAAGCTTCGTTTGCATAACAGCTTGAACGGAAGTGATTTGTCCCAAATCAACCGTGATCGGAGAAGTCTTTGGATTCGGCTCTTGCTTGACAACGATCATGCCTTCAGGGTGTAATGAATCGTCGACATGTTGTTTAAGACCAACCACAGCAATCGTGAGGTCAGTGACAGCCTTTCCGAACGCTGATTGCGTCGTTTGTAGTGAATCCAGCTGGATCTTTTGATTGTGTGTGTGGTTATTCCACGGTGATGGAATTAAGGGATACTCCCAATTTTACCTTGTTGTGATCAAGCTTCGATTCGATCGCCTCGAGTCTTGTTCGCACGGATCGTCCTAGTTCTTCAACATCGCGGCGCATGAATTGAAGCTGGTTTGATTCGGTTTGCAGCTGCGTTTCGATTCGAGCCAGAATCGTTGTGATGGAGGCTGCGGTAGATGATATTAGCATATTACGGCAAAGTGTAATTCTTGTTTTGCTTACCTGCATCTTGATTGAGTCGGGATGAAGAGGTGCCAGGAGCCATAATGATGTTTTGGATTGAAAAACGAAGTCCAAGCAATTTAATGGACACGAACGCGGAAGGGGTTAGGCTCCTTCATCATTATAACATTCCTATACAATAAAGAATTTCGTGTGTTACCAATCGTCCTGATTTAAACTGTAGCCGTTGTGTTTGTATATAGATAGGAATCTGCTTTGCGGAATCACTTCTTTGCATTTTCTTTTCCTTTTCTCTTTATTACCACAATAATAAACGAGCAGTATAGCTGCTTACGTCACAGATCGTGGGCAAGGGCAAGGAATCGTGGGCAGCAATTTTCGTGGGTTTCAAGTGGCGCTCATCCAATAAAAAGAGGCCAACAACAAACTCCTCTCCAACTCACAAATCACACACCAAGTTAAACAATACCAAATGACGCAATCAAAGCAGATCGTGTTCCAGCAGCCAATCACAAGTGTCGACATCACATGCACCGATGGCTTCCCCGCCGAAGTAACCGTAACCAAGTCCGCCTCCTCGGAAACCACCATCACCTTCAGTCTGAACCCACGAATCCAACGAAGAAAGTGTTGTCGCCGAAGTCAGCGAAAAGGGGCGACTCAGCGTGTCGACAACCGGAAAGAAGCGTGGCATCCTCAACCTTCTTTCCTTTGGCGGTTCAACCACTCCCAAAATCACTCTTGGAATCCAGATTCCAGATCAGGAAATCAACGATTTGAACGTGGTGAGCAACCTTGGCTCGTTCAAATACGACGGCCCAAACGTGCGTTCAAAGGTCTCGGCTGTCCTGAACATGGGCGAAGTCAAGATTATTGCTCCACTGACTGTCAACGATATTGATATCTCTGCTGATAAGGGCGCTGTCTCGATCACGAATGCTACAGTCGCAACACTGCCCTCTTCAATGCCTCAATGGGTGAAATCAAGGGTGCCATTTGGGGTTACCGATCCCTGAATGCGAAGGCCAATATGGGTGCTGCAAAGTTTGAGCTGAGACCTGGGGCTGGATCTACTACTACTTTGGAATCTAACATGGGAGAAGTAACTGCGACTGTCTTTGGATACCACGGTCGCTTTTCGGCCTCTTCCAGCTTTGGCGGAGTGAAGGTGGACGCTCCAGGAATAAAGGGAAACAGAAGCAACCCTTGCACTGGATTTGTGGGAGAGGAAACCTGAGAAGGGGGCAAGTAATTTGACAATGTCAGCTAACATGGGAGGTGTCAACCTTACCTTTGTTGAATAACTGAATTGATGGATTTGATTGGCAGTTTATTGTACAAATATAGTTGATATTACTCATAATTTCTGATATTCTGCTTACGCATCAATGACACACATTGACAGCTGACTTCAAAAGTCGCTTGAAAGAATTCACCCACTTTCAGTTCAAAATCATGAGCAGTAAACCGTGGTTACTATCCAATACTCCTCCACCGAGGTATTCCATACCTTATTGATTTAAGTCGCTGAAAATTGTCACAGAAGCATCACCTAGTATGAGCCAGACACTGACTCAAACATCGTCCTCCACCCTCCCAATCCGAGAAACTCTTTTATCTTCCATCAAAAGCGAGCACGACCTCGCCGCCCTAAAAACCTCCATCCCAAACCGACACACCCGACGGCCGTCACCAAATACTACAAATCCCAAAACACACTCATAGAAGAACTCCTGAAACCCGTCGGCGCAGAACACGTCGTGGACGATAGCGACACGCTTGTTAAAGTCAAGATTGCAATGTACGGATCACTTGGAGCCAACATCCTCCTCTTCTGTCTCCAGCTCTACGCCGCCGTCTCGTCAGGCTCACTGTCACTGTTTGCGACAATGTCCGATTCGTTCATGGACTTGACGTCGAACCTTGTACTTGTTGTGGCGCATGTGAGTATGGCGAGGAAGAATCTGCAGAGGTTCCCGCGGGGAAAAAGCGGTTCGAGACGGGGCTATTGTGGTTTTTTCGTGTATTATGGGGGCTTTGTCGTTTGAATTGATTATTGAGGCTGCAAAGACGATTGCGGCGGGGATCATACTACGGCGTTGACTGTGTTGAATTTGGGGTGTATTGGTGTTGCGATAAGTATGTTATTAGTTTTATTGAGGGTTGCTGTGTGTATTAATTATTTTATATAATAGCGGTGAAGGCCTGTTTGTTTGCCTACTGTTTTATGCTTCGAAGTATCCATCAGCGGGCGTTTTGGCACAAGATCATCGTAATGACATCATTCTCAACTCTACGGGTATTCTTCTTTCATTGATGGGACAGCATGTCGCGTGGTGGATCGATCCAATGGGAGGAATCATCATCGCCCTCTGGATCCTCATCAACTGGAGTCAGACTGCCATCGTCAACATCCAAAAATTCATTGGAGAGACAGCGCCTCCTGCTTTTGAACAAAATAACGTATATTGCAGTGTCGCATCATCCTGATATCCTTCAAGTTGACACAGTACGAGCGTATTCTCTGGAGTTGGATACTTTTGTGAAGTTGACATTGTAGTGGATCCATTAACGACGGTCCATGCCGCACACGATATTGCCGAGTCGTTGCAAGTAGTGTTGGAATCATTGGAGGAAATTGAAAGAGCCTTTGTGCATATTGATTACAACGTAACGCATCATCCTGAACATTTAGTTTAATTATATTAAAAAAT
Source organism: Rhizoclosmatium globosum (assembly GCA_002104985.1). Taxonomy (NCBI): domain Eukaryota; kingdom Fungi; phylum Chytridiomycota; class Chytridiomycetes; order Chytridiales; family Chytriomycetaceae; genus Rhizoclosmatium; species Rhizoclosmatium globosum. The sequence continues at coordinate 544,945 of MCGO01000018.1, read as the reverse complement.
GGGAAATAAAAGTCAATAAACAACAGCAACAACCTGTCAAAAAGCCAAGTCAGATGGCAACTACGCCGAAACCTTCCTGTTGAGCTAGTAGCCATGATCTTGAAGCTCGTGCCAGAGAAGCACACGCTCGTACTCCGTTGCCTCAGTCGCGTATGGAACATTGCCTTCGCATGCGGCCGTACTTCTCCGCTTCACGCAGCAACCCTCCGCCGCGCTTTTGTCGCGCAAAGTACTCCGCAACGCACCGATCGGACACTGGCTCTGCTGCTGGCCACAAAACATGAAAGATGCCGCGGCTGACATTGCGAAACGAGCGTACGTTTTTGGGTTCTTTCTTCAAACAAACCAAACAGGAATACTAATCTGTAGTCAATACCACCGACACCCAGCCGTGTCTGCCACTTCCACGCAGAAACATGTTCTTCAGGAAACCCGCTTTTGATGCCGGCCTCGTTCGGACTCACAAAGTTCCTCTCCTCAATCATAATCAAGAACCTGCAGTCCCCGCTCCCAGCCTCATTCTACACACTGCTAAAGTTGAAGTTCTTGGATCTCGATGGAAGTCGCTTGAACGGGCCTCTCTCGCCGGACATTGGGAACTTTAAAAACCTTCAGTACCTGTCGTTGGATTCGTGTGGTTTGGAGGGTCCTATTCCTGGGAGCTTGGCAAATGCGTGAATATTATGGACTTGAAACTTGGGAATAATCAGTTTTCGGGGTGTGTTCCGGATATTTTTGGGAAGTTCGCGAATATCAAGTGGCTGGATCTTTCAAACAATAACCTGAGTGGTACTCTCGATGAAACGCCGTCACTCTTTACGAGGATGAACCTCACGACGCTTTTGCTTGACCACAACTTGTTCACTGGAAGTATTCCCGAGTCCATCAGAAATCTCACGTCCCTCTTTTCCCTTTCTCTCGCTCACAACCAATTTACGGGTCCAATCCCAGCCACTCTCTCAAGCATTACTTTCATCAAACACATTGTGCTGAACAACAACCTTCTCTGTGGTCCGATTCCTGCATCTCTCATTCACTTGACTTCTCTGACAACACTTCGCCTTCAAGGAAACAAATTGACCGGCCCACTTCCACCTGAATTCGGAGGAATGATGAGACTCCGTTTACTGGATATAAGCCATAACCCTGGAATCATTGGCAGCCTTTCAACGAAATTTGGACGTGACCCGAAAAAGAAGGATGAAGTCGACACTCGTGCTTTGAAGGAGCTTTTGTTGAATGGGACGGGTATGGATGTAGCAAAGAATGGGAATATGTTGTTGGATAAGTATGTGGCGCATAAAGTGCAGCACAATCACATGCAGGTGAAGAGGGTGTGTAAGACGAAGGAGGGTGGGAGATGTGTGGAGTGTGAGGAGGCTAGAGTCAAGAATGAAGAAAGAGGCAACGGAGAGAATCTTGTGGATCTGGAGTAACTATGTATTATATCGTCTGTTCTTTGTTTCGTGTGCACATGGATAATCAATAAAACTCGTTCAACCTTCGTATTATTGAAATCAGAGCTTTGCATGTAAGAAGATGAAGCACAGGACAGTTTAGTGTGCTTTGAAGGCATGTCCGAACATGTGGCCAGTTGAAGAAGGAATGGCGGGCTCCCAAACAAACAAAAACTATCCAAAAAATGGCAGGTTCGTCACGCCATCCTCTCTCTCTTTGCCTCTTCAGCAACCCCAAACTCACCGCTCTTCACACACTCTCTCTCTTTAGGAGGAAAAGGAAAGAGCAGCGGAAAGGCCAAGGCCGGAGCCAAGTCCCGATCGTCCCGCGCCGGACTCTTCGAAGTTTGTCGGAAGGGGTACAGGAAGCCAAACCTTTCTTATTTGAGTGGCTACTCAATTTCTTTGAGTGTCAGGACATGTTACTTGATAGCAAATTGGTTTTGCAAAAATAAAACAGAAAGTTCCCTCAAAAAGACAACAGTAGACTGTAGAGCCAACAGGTCTCTTTGAGGCATTCCAGAGGCCACTTGTCTGTGGATCATTAGGACATGATCGATTCAAGTCTGGATGCCGGCTGAGGACAACCCGTCCCTAGAACCCAACCAGGTTGCTGCCAGACAACAGTTGCAAGTTCGCTGGGAAAGCAAGTCAATCCAGGCCAGGAACCTCTTTTCACCATGGGGCTCTTTCCCGAACGGAGGGATAGTACCCTTGGGAACCGGCCCAACCACGGCTCCATGGTCAAGGGGATAGAACACCGGTGTGTGAAATCCTAACAAGCACCCCCAACCAGTGGTATGCAAGCCAGTACTACACCACTCTCTCCAGACTCTGGGCTAGGAGAAACCAAGGCGCGGGTCCCTAAAACGGATATACAGAGGCGACTGGTCAAGCTCCTTGGTGCCGATGAGCAAGCGATTCAAGCTGTCCAGTTGGGAATGTGTAAAGATCAACCAACTGAGTAGCAAGTACCGCGGTCCCAGGAAAGGATATTCGGGTGGATCACAACGGACCGGAACGAGAGCAAGGTGGTGCAAGTGCAAGTCTCGATGGTGCTCTAGTGGTCATCGAGATGGCAAGTTTTGTGGTTAGGAGAACCAACAACAGATTGCAAGGTGAGTGTAAAGGTGAGTGCGAGGCGGTGCCGTTGTTATCTTTCTTTATTGTTGTTTTATGTTTCTATCCCATCATTACTGTTAGTTTTCTCTTTTAGATGTTGATGCAGGTATAGTGCTCGAGTCCTCATGGGCTTGTAGTGGCGACGTCCGGGGCCATCGGAACTGTTGTTTACAGTTCTGGTGAAATTGGCGGCTACAAGCGAGGGATGAGGAGCGCTGCCGGGAAGATACCGGCGAAAAGACCCCGCAAGTCGTGACATTTTGGGGGCCTCACCTCATTATGGGGATGATGGCCGCTGTGACCTCTACTAGACATGGTAAAGTATATGTGAACACTCATTCACTTTCTCGCAACTCGTTGCGAAGATCGCTGGTTTATCCAGTGATAGCTCAACCCAGAGCTTTGGCCACCCATAGCCTTCATTTCATTATTGTTAATCGTATGATCACTGTATAATAAAGCTCGGGAGAGCACCAAACTCAATATAACTATATTAGGATTCACTCGAACCCACCCGAGGGAAGGAAACGCTGCTCCTTCGTCTTTCGAAACCTCCGTTGTTTGTTTGTTGGGCGGGACGGATCCCGAACACCTTTGAAAACCTCTTGTCAAAAGTACCCAACTGTCGAAAGTTGCTCGAAATCCTCTCGCTCTCCGTCGCAAACTGGTGCCGTTGTCTGGTTTCTGCTGTATGGCCTGCGGCACTTATATCCCAAACACCGGCTTAAACTCCAGTAGACATTGGAGCGACGAGAACAAGGGCCCAACGAACGACGAAATCAGATTCGAAAGAAGGTACCTTCCTCCCATCCAAAACTCTATTCGTTTTTCTTCACTCAAAACCAACGAAACCGACGACTGTTCGAGCGACGACGTCGAAACCACGACAACTCGGAACTACGGCGATACTACGAAGCTCAAAGCCGCTTGTAAGTTCTTGAAGCTGTCTCTAGTTCTTAACTCGCTCTCGAACCATACAGGAACTCACCTTACGAACTACGTGCCTCACCCCACCACCAACGTCCCTGTTACGTTGCCGCAACGCCTCGCCGTTGCGGGCTGCAGAAACGAAGACTTCAAACCGGAGCCACGTATGAACGGAGAGCCCCTCACCTTTCATCATATCTGACCTACTGAACCACCAGTTCAACGACGAAACCAGAACGACGACCAACTCCGAATAACGATGCCCGACGGAACAGCGTGGAACCACCAACGAAGCCAACGTCGAATGATTCGTCAGGTCAGTTCACCCTCGCCTACGACACTGATCTAACTGTCTATTCACACTCAAACTATCCCCACGGCTACCCCCTACTGGACTACCTCTCACTGTCGACGAACTGGACATTATAATGAAGGGACTATCACCCACCCCCTCTCTCTCGGGTGCGGAAGATCTCTCGGTGGAGAGCTCTCTTCGCGCTATTGACTCATCGGTGGGATGAGCTGTGGCAACGTACCATTCCCTCTCCTCTCTGAGTATAGAAGATCTCTCGGTGGAGAGCTCTCTTCACGTATCTTACTCTCCGGTGGGGGAGAAGGTGCATATACTTACTCGGGTGCGGAAGATCTCTCGGTGGAGAGCTCTTTTCGTGCTATTGACTCGTCGGTGGACGAGCAATAGCAGCGTACCACGCCTCTACCCAACTCCTTTGTATAGTTCACTCACTCAGTCCTGTATTCAGATATCGACAAGCGTTCACGTAAACTCATTCGACGACGAAAACAATACCGGAACAATCCAACCCCAATCGAGTCGCTTTAGGAGTCGCTTTTATTGAATACGAACGTAACTAGGTAACTGTATGTATTATGATGGAGAGACTTCTATCACTCCCTCCCACTCCCTCGATGGTAATAAACATGATTCCTTTTATCACTTTAATTTTTTACTCAAAAAAAAACAATATGCCATACTTCATGATATACGGATCCACCCCATTCCAAGTCAGAGGTCCTTCAATTGTCGACGAACTTATCATCGGTATTATCGCCTCGCAAGACATGGAACGATGCTGGAACCCCAATTGCGACCAAGCACAATGCGAAGACAAGATACTCCGTAACTGTGCGCGTTGCAAGCATGCGCGATATTGTTCGGTCCGATGCCAGAGATTGAGTGGCAACCTAACAAGCACCGGGACATCTGCCGCCCACTGGAATACGTCAAAAACAATGAAAACTTTAGACGAGCTCTAATTAGAGCCTTTGTGGAAGGAGCGGTGGACGAGTTCAAAGTCCGCTTCATTCATTACTTATAGTGAACAGCGGAATAAACCAAAATACAACTTTTCACCATTTAAAAATGTTGATTCAATCAACACAGTGAGCAGTTGAGGAAGAGGTGAACACTGCGGTGCCGCCGGAAAAAACAAGATCCGAAAATTCCCCACCAGGAACATTCAAAAATATCCCCCAAAACTCTTTCGCAATGGAGAAGAATACTACCCCATTTGAGTACATGAAGGACGCAATCCTCCAGACTACGCCCCGGAAGGAGAGCAACATCCGCCCCACCAATTCTGGCAGCGGATCCAACCAAGTCGGGATTGGCTACTCTGAGCTTACCTACAAACCTCGTTGTGGGTTCTGTTCTGGCATGTTCGGTCATGCTGTCCAGAAATGCCACGACTATTGTGGCAGTTACTTTCTGCGACGCAACCCGTGCTAATTGCAAGGCCCGTGCCTATAAGGAGCACATTCAAAAGTGCGGAAATCCAATGGTAAATTCCTCCAACAGCTGGACTTGTCATTTAAGAACTCGAACGAACCCCACTTGATCAAGACGGACGAGATGTTGGAATGGGCCAATCCGGATTTCTTCAAAGCGTTCCCGAATACAACCAACAAGGCCGCAACTAAGGGCAAAGAACCAGCCGCAATGGTACCATACAGTCAGCATGGATCGAATCCTCCAGATCTGAGCCGAAACTCAGACGAACTCTCCCCCTCCGACCGTCCCGGCCGTGCGTACCAAAAGCACTATTACTAAGACCAGACGAGATCCATCCCCCCAGGCCCGGCCCACTCGTGCAAGGGTTTCGGACCCTCTCGACGAACTTTCCCGAACGGTGTTTACCCTCCTGTCGACGATGATCGCTGCAATTAACTGCCAAACAAGAATTCGTATCAGAATATAACTGTACCTGCATGGATCAGTTTGAAGAATCGGACTTCTCTGAATTTGAGCATTGGGACAATGAAGAAAGAGATTGAGTGCTTCGAAACATCCTCAAACTGTATTCACCACAGCTACAATTAAAACCCCTTCATTTGATATATCTCCCTTATTCAAAATAAACTACGAATGAACTCCGTAATTATTGCAAGTGGACTATAGTAGAAGAAGGACAAAGACGGCCCGAAAAGTCCATTAACACTCAAAACCCCAAAACCGGAAAAAAGATCAGGCCACCAAGGGAGGAAACGCAAAAATGGAGATAAAGGAGGCTACCCGAAAAGAAAAAGGGCTCATTTAAATTACTCCGAAAACAATGAACAATCTCCCGAGTACTCCAACTATTTCCCCAACCGACATGATCGGAAATGGACACCGCCAACTGCCTTCGTTCAAGAAGCGCCCCGTTGAACCAGTCACTCCACCGGGCCCTGACGAGTTCATTCCCCTGAACAACGAGTCTTCCCCCGAACCACCGGCCGAAATCTCGGATAAGCAAGACCCAGAAGCCCGAGCAAGAGCATTGAAAGCTTATCATGCGAAGATCACCAAGAATAGAGCTCGCCAGAAGGCCAAGAACGCCAAAATCCTACACACGACTGCCCAGTCTGGTTCTGGGGCTATCAACAGGCTCCCATGTTTGTACCTTTTTATTCTTGTCTTTGTTTCTTTTGCTTTGACTCCTGTCCTTGGACACGGAGATCAAACCGGCCCACACCATGGCCCTACCCCTACCCAATGGGAATACAACAATATTAAATGTTATCAAACTCACCTAGATCACTTGGATCGCGCCGCTCAACTCAACACAAGATTGAATGCTGCCGGTATCAACGCCGAAGCACACCTCTCGAAGAAAAAGAAATTCATGGCGTTGTTCAACACCCTCAAGAGTAGTCATATTGACGAAATGGCAAGAAAAGAGGCCACTAACCTCAGACGTGCCATGAGACAAGAGGAGTATATCACAAGCGCCATTGCTTATGAACAGCGCAGAGACGAAGGTGAAATGATCTGCTGCTTTATCAATCGTATGAATAGTCTAACAAAATCAATTGTACAGAACGTGCACCATGGTTGGGAAGAATCGTCAGCGTTCCAACCGCTCTTGCCTTCTACACGTCCAACGAGCAAATCAAGAACAGTTTCGGTCTGTACAGAACAGTTGAAATTGAACGCCTCACCCCAGTCGAACGCGAAAATGTATACAAGCCTATTCTCAACGCTTATGAAAGTACAAGGCTGATCAGGAGCTCTACAACACAATCAGCGACCAACTTGACGATATCTTGTCCACTGCCGGCTCAGATTACCCAGACCAAACTAGCACTGCGCGTCAATCACCACACAGGCTCCTGGAGTCCCCGCGACAATCCCAGGAAACTTGGATGTCATGCTTTCTGATTCCCTCAGTATGGATGATGGAAGTGATATCTATGACATCACCAACAACCTATAACAACTCACTTAGTATTCAGACATCGATTTATCCAAAATTAGAGAGCGATTACATCATTTATTATCCCCTACTGCTCCAAATAAATTTACTTTCCCAAATTCTCATTTGGACCAGCACTAAGAGAGAAATCCAAAATTATCTTAACGTTTTTTCCTTCCAAAAAACATTGGCTCTACTTCTATTGACAACACCGACAGCAGAAGCCACTAAAAATGTCCAAGAGAACTACTCGCGCCAACAGTGGCAGCTCCAGGTACACAATGTCCCATTACTCATCACCATTACCCTAGTCCTAGCTATTACTACTCTCATATTAATCCATTACAAACTTAGCCTCGCGCGTACGACTATCAAACTATACGATCGTACCATCCTCGTACTCAACAACAAGTTCGCCACCCCTAACGAAGAAGAACTTCAACCTCAGACAATTGCCGTCCTTGCCGACGCCCTCCGTCTCAATTTCCCGGACCAGTTCAAGGATTTCATTGAGGACCAGAACCAAGAACCCACTGTCCGCGAAGTTGTTAATGAAGCCCTGCGCTTGTCCCTCAAGTTCGAAGATGGCCAAGTACTGACTGTGAAAGGATTCAATACGTTCGATGAAGCGTATGCTTTTGCAAGAAATAGACCAACGGATACTTTGTTGGAGCACCAAATTGGCATTAGAAACGCGAAGGAACGTTTGCTAGGTGCCCAAGTTATTGGAGCTTTTCCAAACAGCAGCGCCGACACACCCCGCCACTGTCTGCAACAAGTGCTTCTTCAAACGCAAGTGTACCAGAAGACGAAACAGATTCTATCACCGTACCGCACTCTGCATATCACACACCCGTAGGCAAAGGAGTCCGCTTTTCGACATTGCCAACAGTTACAAGTGCACCCCCGAGAGTACCAACTACGACTACCATTGTCCCACCGGCAACCAACATTGCCACAAATCAACCAGCTAATCCTGTTACGAGTACAGTTCAACAAACCCAGGCTACTCATATTCCAGTTCCTGCCCAACTAGCTACTCACGTAGCAGCACTTCAACAAACTGTAACTGCACCAACACCTCAAGTCGCCAACCCAGCTCCGCAACCCCCAGTAGTTGCTTATCAAGCTATTGGAACTGCTAGACCACTGAACGAGAAGGACGTGATTGCATCAATCACTACGGACCTTCCCTACTTGGAGAGTAAGACTGCTGCGAGATGGTGGAATGATGTTGCTGAAGCAAGAGATACTAACGTTGGAACTGGACTCCCTTTCATCTCGGACGTGGCATTCCTTAATGCCCTCGGACGAGGAAATATCGAAGGCGATCAGTCCGCAAAACAGTTCAAGAAGGACCTTCAACGTGCTGTTTCCTGGAAGGACGCACACGCCCGATTGACTTATTGGTTTCTTGACAATAAGAAGCTCCGCGAAATGGGCGCAGAAATTGATGACTTCAAATGGGATTCTTCTGACCCAGACCTCGAAGCCGTCAATATCAAAAGTATGAACAAGGCTCTCCCGTCTGAACACCAGCGTACCCTCCTGGAACTCAAACGTGGCTTTTTGAAGAATGCTCCAAGTTGCCAAGCCAAAGACGACTTGTATGATGGAACTGAAGTCAAAGTTCCGAATCGCCAAACCATAACCAACTTCGAAGACCCAGTCGTATCATTGGAAGACATTGCTAAGGCGCTTAAAACATCAAAACGTCATACAACCACCAAGGAAACTGATATTGAAGCGATCTTGGACCAGTTATTGCGAAGCAGAAACGTGACCAAATCCGCGAACAACGTGACCAACGCGAACGAGACTTCAACCGTGACAACCGCCGCTCTGACAGTAGAGACCGACGCCCTACTACAAACTACTCCACAGATGAAGAAGACTTAGAAAGACTTTACACAATGCTTCAACAACACGGCATTGATCGCAAACAACTTAGCTGCTACAAATGTGGAAGAAATGGTCACTTTGCCAAGGAATGCCCCTCCGCTAGTGATATCGACCATTACTTCAAGAACCAAAAGAAGTTCAAGGAATGGCTCGAAATGACCCAAGAAAAACAGTTAAGCAGTATATCATCGTTATCCCTAGATGAAGTCACTGACATGACCACCTATTTCAACTCGCAGATAAAGGACGTATCTGGAGAAACGGTATCACCACCCCAAAACATTGATCTGAATCAACTAATACAACTCATTGATAATAGACTCGTCAAACACGCATTTGATATAACAAAACCGAATCAAGCTGCCGAAACTATAAATCCCATAAAAAATGACTCTACTTTTACTTCTAGTGCACTTGAGAATAAAAAGGATTCAACTCCATTCACTTTTAATATCAATATCAACCAAAACGAATTGAACAATAAAACGACCACTGCACACCAACAACCGACGGACAAACCAGACCTGAGCAACTCTGTTCCGAAATCCGCCATAAAAACAGGCACGAAACCGAAACCAAGACGGCGACTCACCGTACTGAATCGTGTAACAAAATTGGAATACAACGCAGACGTGCAAAAAATCCACAAGAATCGTGCCGTACAACTACCAACCTCAGATGTCGAAAGGAGCATCAGCAACAGACTCACGTCAGACACACGTATGCCGAAGCCAAGCGAACGCATGTACACTGTTGCAAGGATATCTGGATGGGTTCACGGAGTTTTCATCAACCGACTTATGCAGGACACTGGAAGCAATCACTCGGTTGTAACTATGACATTTTTAGACCAATTAGTTAACCCACCTAAGATAATCAAGCTCGATCGACCAGCATTCAACAGAGGAGTAACGGGAAAACAAAGAATTATCGGATTCTGTTACATGAGACTACTGCCGGGACAATACACGCCACATACTCTGGGCTTTATGACGCGTTTCACTGTAGTACAAGATATGCCAGAAGACATAATCATCGGAACACCAGAAATGAAAACTTTGAAAGCGACGATTTCCTTCGAAGACGATATGTTTTACTGGAAGTCACCAAGTAAACCACACATAACACTAAAAACACCGCTATATTCTTACGTTGATTACCCTGAATCCCAAACGGAGAAGCTTTCAAACCTCAATAAAAGAACGGAGAATATACCACTAACCCTTTGCAATACAACTATCCTCCAACCAAACCACACACACACTGTAAAAGTCCAAGCATCGAAAATTCCGGACACAGAAATCACAACGTGTACAATCAACGGGTCCTCCGGCCTCGGCGACAAGTCAGTACATGTAGCATCAACAGTATTCGACTTCAAAGATATCGCAAAAGGACCTGTGCCATTACAAATAACGTATTTAGGATCAAAACCTCTTACGCTAAGGGTAGGAACAACAGTAGCGTTCCTAACGGACACAGAAGCCGGAGACTTACCAATATTAGAAGTACCAACGGAGATTTCCGAAGATGACAAGCTTGCACAAGACTTTGCATTGTTAGTGAATGCACACAACCCGTCGGATCTTGAATCATTCTATGAGAAGCTAGGTTCACCAAACCTGACACAACAACCTCTCCCGAACCCGCAACAATCACCATTGCAGAATGATATCATGATGGGTGCAGCTATCAACCAAAATTATGGAGAAAGTAATTTAGAAAGTGATGAAGAATTCTTCGAATTTGTCGACGGAGACGTAGACGAGTCCTATGAATTGTACTTCAACGACAACGAAAGCATTTCAACAAGAGATGCAACAATAAACGACATATTTAAGCAATCCGAAGAAGATGATATCTTTGACCTATATTATGACCCTCTTGAGGACCTACCCAAAATGCACCCTTGGACGCCACGTCACAAAGGAAAGAAATATAGGAAACCACGCGCAAAACGCGAGCGAGGCACCGCTTTTAAGAATGCAACCTTCTCAAACGAGTTCTACAAGAAATACACCATGAATACTGAACCGGACGACATACCCAACTATGGTTGGGAGAGGGACACATCAAAAGAAGATAAAATGGACTATTTCCCTCCAGAAAAGAATGTTACTATTGAAGATATTTGGAACCAAATACCCAAGGAACATATTGTACAATTACACGGCGCTGAGGCACTCAGGAAACTACGCTCGATCATAGAAAAATGGGCAGATATCTTCAGACCAGGAGTTGTAACAGGTACACAATTTGTTCCCCCACACACTATCCCCTTGAAAGACGGTGCAAAACCACCCCACACAAACCCGTACCCAGAAGGAATGGCAAGAGCAGAAATTATTAGATCACACATTAAGGATATGCTTGAAAACAATGTTATTCGACGCTCTCGATCACAGTATGCAGCACCTGTCGTTCTGGCCAAAAAGTCAGACGGTAGTTGGCGCTTCTGTGTTGATTATAGAAAACTAAACGCAATTTCAATCATTGACAAGTATCCTATACCAAATATTGCCCTTATTTTTGAGAAACTGGCTGGACACGCATATTTCAGTTCAGTAGACTTACTGAGTGGATTCTGGCAAGTACCCATCGCAGAAGAAGACAGACACAAGACAGCTTTTGTAAGCTCTGCCGGACTTTACGAATGGAATTGTATGCCATTTGGATTGGTAAATTCACCAAGTACGTTCCAACGAATGATAGATCTTGTCCTTGCTGGACTCAAGTGGGTACATTGCCTTGTTTATATAGACGACGTTGTAATCTACAGCGAGGATTTAGACTCCCACTTTGAATACTTAGATATGGTCTTTGGACGTTTCCACGAATTCAATCTAAAAGTCAAACCCAAGAAATGCAACTTACTATTCACGTCTTTACCTTTCCTAGGCCATGTCATCTCAAAAGAAGGACTCAGAAAAGATCCCAAGAAAATGGCAGCTCTTGAGAACTGGCCACGCCCCAAAAACGTCAAAGACCTACAGAGATTCATTGGTTTCACCTCATACTTCAGACGTTTCCTCCGTAATTTCTCTGAAACTGCTAAACCACTTTATGAATTACTTAGAACAGACCACCCTTTCATTTGGTCAGAGGAACGCGAGAAAGCGTTTCAAATCCTAAGAAACCAATTACGCAATGACCAACTCCTAGTTGAACCAGATAAAGACTCACATCTCCTTATTGAATGTGACGCATCAGGAACCTCAATTGGAGCTGCATGTACACGTATGACCCAAAGAACGTCCGCGACAGAAAACCTGTTGCATTTATTTCTCGAACACTGACCAGTGTAGAGCAAAGATATAGCAATACGGACAGAGAAGGCCTTGCCGTTGTATGGAGTGTTGACACTTTTGCTGGTTACCTTATAAATAAACCTGTCCGAATAGAGACAGACCATATTGCCCTTCTACCACTTTTCAAAAATGGTGAACTGACTGGAAGATTTGCACGATGGTGTTACGCACTTCAAGACTATGATATCACACTTGTCCACGTAGCTGGAACAGCTCAGGTTGTAGCTGATTCACTTTCAAGAATCAACTTCCGCCAGGACAACATCGACAAACGCGAGACAGAAAAAGTCCACATTGGAACACATTTCCATCAAAATAACGGGGAGAATGGTCAAAATGACCAAGAAGTTGAATCAATCTACTTGAACCTACAAACGTTCACTCTTGCATTGAAGATAGACAGAAACGCGATGGAGCTATCATTGAAGGATTGATAAAGAAAGTAGGAAAACACATCCTTAAATGGAACTCAAAGAAAAAGGTGGACAGAATCCAATCTGTGAAAGACTTATCAAGAAATAAGCCAAAGCATTTCCAAACAAATGAAGAGCAGAAACAATAAAAGATTCCTACCCCACTTTAAACATTACAAGTTGGAATATCAATGGCCTCCGGGGCCTTCTCAACAAGTACGCGGGACAGAATAACCTGTCCAGAAAACAAGAAGACCAACCACAATTACTTGAGCATTTCCTGCAGTCCTTCAAAAGCAGTGTAATCTGCCTCCAAGAAACAAGACTGGGAACAGACAGGAAATCAGTACAACTCATTGAAAACCTGAACAAGCTCAAAGAATGGAATCACCAATTAAATGATCCCAGAACAGGACATTACGGAGTCCTAACACTCTGGCGCAAGTTTGAAGGACTTGAATCAGACTCTGACAACCACATGCCTGGAAACCCAAAACATTCAAGTGAAGGAAGGATCACCAACCTCCACTTACCAAACCTTACAGTTGTTAACACATACTTACCAAGTGGTAACAGGACTGCTGATAGACACAACTACAAACTTGAGTTCCAAGATGACCTTAAAACCCATTGCGAACAACTTCGCATTACACGTGATGTCATCCTGGTTGGTGACTTCAATACTATCCGAAACTACACTGATGTCCTCCAAGGTCTTGAGACAGACATTGTTGACCAGTTCCCATCAACCACAACTCCAGACGAGAGACGTGGCTCAACTCCCTTGAAACATTGTTCACAGATAGTTTCCGTGAAAAATACAGCCAAACTGGAGCAACATGGCTCATCAAGGCACCAAACCAACAGCACTACCCTTTTTGGCGTATTGATTCATATGGGTTGATAAAAGAATACCAGTCAAAGCATATGACACGAGGGTTGAAGCCCCAGAACAGGAGCCCCTCAGTGATCACCTTAAAATCCAAATAAATATCAATTTCAACTACCTCCTTGAAGTAGCAGATGAACCCTATTACCCCCACGGACTTGAATTTGATAAACCAAACTGGGACGATGATGACAGTGAGAAATACACCTATCAAAGTTCAGCGGAATACATCCAGTTAATGGGATTCTCCTCCAAAAGGATCTGTGAATTACAAGAAAAGGATGCCTACCTTGGACCTTTGAAGAAATTCAGGCAGGCAGGAGTTATTCCTGAAGGAGCCACAGCAAAAACCCTGACAGCAGAAAGTAAGTCAATGATCATAAGTAATGATTTATTGTACAAGGTATTTAATGCTTCATCATCTTCCGCCCGACGCTTACCAGCCAGAGTTGTCCTCTGTGTTCCGATGGAATGCGCCGCGAAGTCCTCCACTGTGCACATGACGACCTATACTCTGGCCATGCTGGATTTGGAAAAGTAATGCCCAGACTGTTAGAAAGATTTTGGTGGCCACAAATGGCTGCAGATTTAAAGAATCATATTGATTCTTGTGAGACATGTCAGAAATCAAAAGACAATATACGAAAACAAGGTTACACCCACCCAATACCCATTGGACATTACCCTTGGGAAACAATTTTGTTAGATTTTGTAGGTCCCCTGAAACCAGACGCAGATGGAAATGTGTATATCCTTGTCCTAGTTGATAGCTTCTCAAAATGGGCAGAGGCACTACCAATCCCAGACACTAAGGCTGAGACAGTTGCTCGCATCCTGATAGAACAAGTATTTTGCCGCTATGGGATCCCTATCTTTATCCACACGGACAATGGTCCCCCGTTCAATGGTAAACTCATGGAATACCTGAGTAGAGCATTTGGCTTTGAGAAGACATTCACAGCCCCCTACCGCCCAGAGGCCAATGGACCAGTCGAAAGACTTATCAAAACTCTGTCCCAGAAGCTGCGCGCTTATGTAGATAAAACAGACTATGATGATTGGAGTGCATACCTCCCTTACGTTCTTTTTGCCTACCGCACACAGGTCCATGCCTCAATAAAAGACACACCTTTTTTTGTAATGTTTGGACGTGAAGCCAGAGTACCAGCTGATTTGTTAGTTGGAGTCAGTCCCCTCCAAGCACAATCTGCAATTGAGAGCCAACACAAATTGGACCTGTTAGAGAGCAATGTCAGCTATGAAACAGTTGAACCAAACACCAAGCATGAGGCCAGAATTGGAATTGCAAAATTCAGAAGACTAGCACCATTCATGTGCAAGACTTTGGGAAAGCTGCTGTATGGTGTTGAAACAGATGTGCCCAAACATGAGACTCTCAAGCGCCTGTTTGAGAAGGATGATTTGGACATCCTTTACTTACAGTTTGACCCCTTACTCATATCAAAGAATATACCAAAAGAGCCATTTCCCTCTTGCTTTTACCTGAAAAATGGAGAGCGTATAGATAGGGTTGGAAAAACATACTTACTGGACTGGAGTTCTGGAGAACTCAAACTCAACAACTTCAGGAAACCCCAACGGATAGTTACGGTCTTTGCAAGGAGAGGAATGTACCAATTTGGTAGTGATAGCCTTGAAGATATAGATGACTCCTTTGAGTTACCAGCTATCTTCCTGGGGCGTGATGGAACACTGAGAAGAGTCACACGTGACAAAGGAGTTACTGTAACTCAAATAGTTGTGGACCCTACCAAACCCCCAGGTGGAGTGATCATACCAAGAAAGATACTCAAACCAAGGACAACAGATCACCTGCGAACAAACCTGTTGAGGAATAACCTACTCCGCTCTTTGAACCTAAAGACATTCAATATTCAGCTCAATAAAGAACTCACTAGAAAAGAAGTTGAAGCCATGAACGAAGCCATCAAAGACCAGATTAGAGAAGGACAATCAATTGCCCAACAGTTCATCAGAGATCATGTTGCCCAGGAGCAAAAGAAAGCAATTACCAAAACGCTGACTACTGACAATGCCCCACATGAGTTCAAGAAAGGAGATCGGGCTTGGTTAGCTGTCCCACTCAAGAATGTTGCACAACAGATGAATGTTGGAACCAAGTTCCTCTTCCGTTGGATTGGACCCGTGCGAGTAGTAGAGAGATCTACAGGAACCGCAGCCTCAAGGTATAAAGTTGTTGAAAACTTTGACAACATGGACTTGATGGTCAGAGAGTGCCATGAAAGTAGACTCAGACCATATGTTAATAGATTGCCAGTGGACAGTGCAGAGAATGCAGCAGTGTTAGCAGGAGATGACTATGCCACAGAGTATAAGGCATGGAGTGATGCTGTGCTTTACTCAAAACGACCTAACCGAGAGCCCAAGAAGGCACTTGGAATGCACCCTCTTTTGTTGAAGAAGTGGGATCTAGAGTTCACTGAGGAAGACATTACACGTCCACTTCTCTTAATCCACTCAATTGAAGATGCAGATGGCAGTGCAACCAGAGGATTCCGGTATAAGACACGTTGGATGGGACGCGATAATAAGCCAGCTGCTAGAAAACATGATTCTTGGCAGGACGAGATTGACATGCCTGCTCAGATGATTGCTGACTATTGGGAGTCTGTGAAAACAACCAAGGCAAGAGCCTATAAACAGTACCAGAATTGGCTGAAACGTGAGACTGAACGCGCCAATACTGTTTTTGCAGAAACAAGGACCTTGGATGACCCCCGAGTTTTGGAAAACAAAAATGCTGATCCAGAGCCTGAAGCAGCTCCAGAAGAAGCCCTGACTGAAACACAACAAGAAGATGTGGTTGTGCCAGAACCAATCCTGACACCAAGAGAGCAGCGTGCCCTCAAATTCAGTCAGCTTAAGAAGTAAGAATATTGACAGAACACCAGACAGTGACAAAAGAGCCATGACTTTGTACTTGCCCAAAGAGTTATTAACAGAGAGTTGATTGCTTACCCAAGGCTATTTATTTAGGGTGCACAGGCAAGGGCTCAGGTCATGGACTGAGTACTTGTTTGAGCGGAGGAGGAGGTGTTGGAGTAAGTGGAAAGGAGGCGGAGGATGGAGGAAGACCATGCTCATCTAAAGCCAACAAGACCAAGTCTCCACAAGCAAGGATTTCCACAACAAGTATCTTGGGTTCGTGCATAATGCATTTCACAGTTCTGGGTTTCTGTGTTTTAGTGGGTGTGAGTCCCACACTGTTCACAAGTTAGGAAGAGTTCTTGACCCAGGAGGGCAACAAGAACCAACAAGGATCAAGTACAAGACAAGACTACACATAGAATGAAGGATGCCTTGGTCGATGGTACGACCAAGATTTCAAAGAAGGGGCCAATGTCAGGAGTTCCTGACAAGGAGTTTGGATAATTTACGTTTCGGCAATTTCGAAGTTTGTCGGAAGGGGTACAGGAAGCCAAACCTTTCTTATTTGAGTGGCTACTCAATTTCTTTGAGTGTCAGGACATGTTACTTGATAGCAAATTGGTTTTGCAAAAATAAAACAGAAAGTTCCCTCAAAAAGACAACAGTAGACTGTAGAGCCAACAGGTCTCTTTGAGGCATTCCAGAGGCCACTTGTCTGTGGATCATTAGGACATGATCGATTCAAGTCTGGATGCCGGCTGAGGACAACCCGTCCCTAGAACCCAACCAGGTTGCTGCCAGACAACAGTTGCAAGTTCGCTGGGAAAGCAAGTCAATCCAGGCCAGGAACCTCTTTTCACCATGGGGCTCTTTCCCGAACGGAGGGATAGTACCCTTGGGAACCGGCCCAACCACGGCTCCATGGTCAAGGGGATAGAACACCGGCGTGTGTGAAATCCTAACAAGCACCCCCAACCAGTGGTATGCAAGCCAGTACTACACCACTCTCTCCAGACTCTGGGCTAGGAGAAACCAAGGCGCGGGTCCCTAAAACGGATATACAGAGGCGACTGGTCAAGCTCCTTGGTGCCGATGAGCAAGCAATTCAAGCTGTCCAGTTGGGAATGTGTAAAGATCAACCAACTGAGTAGCAAGTACCGCGGTCCCAGGAAAGGATATTCGGGTGGATCACAACGGACCGGAACGAGAGCAAGGTGGTGCAAGTGCAAGTCTCGATGGTGCTCTAGTGGTCATCGAGATGGCAAGTTTTGTGGTTAGGAGAACCAACAACAGATTGCAAGGTGAGTGTAAAGGTGAGTGCGAGGCGGTGCCGTTGTTATCTTTCTTTATTGTTGTTTTATGTTTCTATCCCATCATTACTGTTAGTTTTCTCTTTTAGATGTTGATGCAGGTATAGTGCTCGAGTCCTCATGGGCTTGTAGTGGCGACGTCCGGGGCCATCGGAACTGTTGTTTACAGTTCTGGTGAAATTGGCGGCTACAAGCGAGGGATGAGGAGCGCTGCCGGGAAGATACCGGCGAAAAGACCCCGCAAGTCGTGACACCACCCTGTTTCTGAAACTAAACCAAATCCAAATACACACACAGACCTCGCTGCCGTCCTCGAGTACCTCGGTGCTGAAATTCTCGAACTCGCTGGAAACGCTGCGCGTGACAACAAGAAGACGTGAGTAGCAGCTGCCTTTGGATACTTGCTTGGACTCCACCCTCCGAGTCCTCTCCCTCCCTGCTGAGATGCAATGTACTGATGATAGTACTACCCCTATATAGCCGTATCATCCCCCGTCACTTGCAGCTTGCTATCCGTAACGATGAAGAGTTGAACAAGCTCCTTGGTACCGTCACTATTGCCCAGGGTGGTGTCTTGCCAAACATCCAGCCTTCCTTGTTGCCAAAGAAGGAGGAGGAGTATGTTGGTGGAGGTGGAAAGGGCGGAAAGGCTTCTCAAGAGTTTTAAGCTGCAGGGGTGTTATCTTGTTAATTGTTTGGCTGGATTGTACTTTTGGTGTTGTCACTGTTGTGGATTTGAATTGTTGGAATAAAGCGTTTAATATCAAAATACTGCTTGTGATTTTCGTTAGCCGTAAAGAGTTCGTTTCTTCCATCTCATCACAATTCAAAACGGAATTCCGACACTTTAATTTGAGAGACCCACGATTTGATTGCGTTGAGTCTCAATCAAATCGTTTAGGTATAAGAGGCAACTTTTGGTTTTCAATCATTTCACTTGAATTCTCAATCAAACTCAAACTCAAACTCAAATGACTTCGCTTAAAGACAAGTTCAATGCTTGGATTCACCAGGATGTGCACAACCTTCCCAAAACAGGATTCAGACTTAACGGTAATGTGGCTGCAAGTTGATAACTCAAACTGAATCGACAAACATAATCTAGATGGATTCGTCTTGGCAGGTGACATGCGAGGACGCCCTACAGGCGACATTGCCGACGCTGTCATCATCGCCACAGACCCATCTCGTGAAAGCGTTTCCATTCAAGCTGCGTTTGAAATCGTGAACATGATCAAGAACTCGTACCTCCAAGCATCATTGGGAAAGGGTGCTCTCGAAGCCGTCTGGGCAATCCATTACAAGCTCTACAGTCCAGACCAGCGTCGTGTGATGCATACCTTGGTTTTACTGGATATTCTGTACAAGAACTGTGGGATCGTTTTTGTGAACAATTGGGCCATCTATCTGCACCTGTTTCGTAACTTCCTTGAGCGTAAGGAGACGTCTCAGGCGAATGTCGAATTTGCCATGCGTTTAGTTGCTGGTTGGCAGACCGTTGAGGTTGACAGAACTTGTGAGTTTCACAACTAATCTATCAAACATCCCACAAATATCCAACAACTGTGCTAATATCTTTTTCCATCATGTTAAGACGACTTGATCAACACGCAAATTGACTCTCTTGACAAAGTCACTCGTTTCTTTGATTCAATGATGCGTGCCAAGTATCCCTTCACAGAAGAGTCATTGAAGAATATCGATCCTGCTAGAATCGAGCGGAACAGAGCAAGCAAGAATGTTATGACTGCTGCCGACTTCTTTAAAGAGGGAGCATCGAAAATGGAGGACGGCAGAGACTTTACATTCAAAACATACCGGGAGGGGTATCATGCTGTTTGAACACGCTTGCTTTTCCCACTTTTCGTGGCAATAAATAAAAAGTGCCACCTTGCCGTTTGGTTCGACTCACATCAATCAATCTCAAATCAAGCAATGCTTGCCAAAAACTTGTTGTCTCAATCCATTTCTGAAAGAAAAGTATCCAAAGAATCTAACAAACAATATGTCAACCCTTAAGGAAAAGTTCGAAGCGTGGGCCAGTCAGAATGTCCATGAGCTGCCTCCAACTGGCATTCAATATGGAAGCATTCGTAAGTTACACCACTTTTTTCATTGTTATTCAAGACTTTAACCAGCAATGTAGCACTCCTAACCCAATATGGAGGCAGTTTCGGCGTCAGCGGTGACTGTCGCATACGTCCAAAAAGCGAGATCGCTGTTTTCGTGTATTATGGGGGCTTTGTCGTTTGAGTTGATTATTGAGGCTGCAAAGACGATTGCGGCGGGGGATCATACTACGGCGTTGACTGTGTTGAATTTGGGGTGTATTGGTGTTGCGATAAGTATGTTCTTTGTTTTATTGAGGGGTTGATGTGGGTATTAATCATTTTTATATAATAGCGGTGAAGGCTTTTTTATTTGCCTACTGCTATTTGCTGCGAAAGTATCCATCGGCGGGCGTTTTGGCACAAGATCATCGTAATGACATCATTCTCAACTCAACGGGTATTATTCTTTCATTGATGGGACAGCATATCGCATGGTGGATTGATCCAATGGGAGGAATCATTATTGCCCTTTGGATTCTCATCAACTGGAGTCAGACTGCCATCGTCAACATTCAAAAATTCATTGGAGAGACAGCGCCTCCTGCTTTGTTGAACAAAATAACGTATATTGCGGTGTCACATCATCCTGATATCCTTCAAGTTGACACAGTACGAGCGTATTCGTCTGGAGTTGGATACTTTTGTGAAGTTGACATTGTAGTGGATCCATTAACGACGGTCCATGCCGCACACGATATTGCCGAGTCGTTGCAAGTAGTGTTGGAATCATTGGAGGAAATTGAAAGAGCCTTTGTTCATATTGATTACAACGTAACGCATCATCCTGAACATTTAGTTTAATTTTAATATAAAATGGGAAATAAAAGTACAATAAACAACAGCAACAACCTGTCAAAAAGCCAAGTCAGATGGCAACCTACTCCCGAAACCTTCCTGCTGAGCTAGTAACCATGATCTTGAAGCTGGTACCAGAGAAGCACACGCTCGTACTCCGTTGCCTCAGTCGCGTATGGAATATTGCCTTCGCATGCGGGCCGTACTTCTCGGCGCTTCACGCAGCAACCCTCCGCCGCGCCTTTGTCCGCCGCAAAGTACTCCGCAACGCACCGATCGGACACTGGCTCTGCTGCTGGCCACAAAACATGAAAGATGCCGCGGCTGACATTGCGAAACGAGCGTACGTTTTTGGGTTCTTTCTTCAAACAAACCAAACAGGAATACTAATCTATAGTCAATACCACCGACACCCAGCCGTGTCTGCCACTTCCACGCAGAAACATGTTCTTCAGGAAACCCGCTTTTGATGCCGGCCTCGTTCGGACTCACAAAGTTCCTCTCCTCAATCATAATCAAGAACCTGCAGTCCCCGCTCCCAGCCTCATTCTACACACTGCTAAAGTTGAAGTTCTTGGATCTCGATGGAAGTCGCTTGAACGGGCCTCTCTCGCCGGACATTGGGAACTTTAAAAACCTTCAGTACCTGTCGTTGGATTCGTGTGGTTTGGAGGGTCCTATTCCTGGGGAGCTTGGCAAATGCGTGAATATTATGGACTTGAAACTTGGGAATAATCAGTTTTCGGGGTGTGTTCCGGATATTTTTGGGAAGTTCGCGAATATCAAGTGGCTGGATCTTTCAAACAATAACCTGAGTGGTACTCTCGATGAAACGCCGTCACTCTTTACGAGGATGAACCTCACGACGCTTTTGCTTGACCACAACTTGTTCACTGGAAGTATTCCCGAGTCCATCAGAAATCTCACGTCCCTCTTTTCCCTTTCACTCGCTCACAACAAATTTACGGGTCCAATCCCAGCCACTCTCTCAAGCATTACTTTCATCAAACACATTGTGCTGAACAACAACCTTCTCTGTGGTCCGATTCCTGCATCTTCATTCACTTGACTTCTCTGACAACACTTCGCCTTCAAGGAAACAAATTGACCGGCCCACTTCCACCTGAATTCGGAGGAATGATGAGACTCCGTTTACTGGATATAAGCCATAACCCTGGAATCATTGGCAGCCTTTCAACGAAATTTGGACGTGACCCGAAAAAGAAGGATGAAGTCGACACTCGTGCTTTGAAGGAGCTTTTGTTGAATGGGACGGGTATGGATGTAGCAAAGAATGGGAATATGTTGTTGGATAAGTATGTGGCGCATAAAGTGCAGAACAATCATATGCAAGTGAAACGGGTGTGTAAGACGAAGGATGGTGTGAGATGTGTGGAGTGTGAGGAGGCTAGAGTCAAGAATGAAGAAAGAGGCAACGGAGAGAATCTTGTGGATCTGGAGTAACTATGTATTATATCGTCTGTTCTTTGTTTTCGTGTGCACATGGATAATCAATAAAACTCGTTCAATTCGTTGGTTTTATTGAAATCAGAGCTTTGCATGTAAGAAGATGAAGCAACAGGACAGTTAAGTGTGCTTTGAAGGCATGTCCGAACATGTGGCCAGTTGAAGAAGGAGAATGGCGGGTCCTCCCAAACAAACAAAAACTATCCAAAAAATGGCAGGTTCGTCACGCCATCCTCTCTCTCTTTGCCTCTTCAGCAACCCCAAACTCACCGCTCTTCACACTCTCTCTCTCTTTAGGAGGAAAAGGAAAGAGCAGCGGAAAGGCCAAGGCCGGAGCCAAGTCCCGATCGTCCCGCGCCGGACTCCAGTTCCCCGTCGGTCGTATCCACCGTCTCCTCCGAAAAGGAAACTATGCCCAGCGTGTCGGAGCCGGTGCCCCTGTCTGTACGTGACCTCTTTCTTTTACCCCACCCTGTTTGAAACTAAACCCCATCCAAATACACACGCAGACCTCGCTGCCGTCCTCGAGTACCTCGGTGCTGAAATTCTCGAACTCGCTGGAAACGCTGCGCGTGACAACAAGAAGACGTGAGTAGCAGCTGCCTTTGGATACTTGCTTGGACTCCACCCTCCTCTCCCTCCCTGCTGAGATGCAATGTACTGATG
This sequence comes from Rhizoclosmatium globosum, assembly GCA_002104985.1. Taxonomy (NCBI): domain Eukaryota; kingdom Fungi; phylum Chytridiomycota; class Chytridiomycetes; order Chytridiales; family Chytriomycetaceae; genus Rhizoclosmatium; species Rhizoclosmatium globosum. The sequence continues at coordinate 521,976 of MCGO01000018.1, read as the reverse complement.
ATAATACTACCCCTATATAGCCGTATCATCCCCCGTCACTTGCAGCTTGCTATCCGTAACGATGAAGAGTTGAACAAGCTCCTTGGTACCGTCACTATTGCCCAGGGTGGTGTCTTGCCAAACATCCAGCCTTCCTTGTTGCCAAAGAAGGAGGAGGAGTATGTTGGTGGAGGTGGAAAGGGCGGAAAGGCTTCTCAAGAGTTTTAAGCTGCAGGGGTGTTATCTTGTTAATTGTTTGGCTGGATTGTACTTTTGGTGTTGTCACTGTTGTGGATTTGAATTGTTGGAATAAAGCGTTTAATATCAAAATACAGCTTGTGATTGTCGTTAGCCGTGAAGAGTTCGTTTCTTCTATCTCATCACAATTCAAAACGGAATTCCGACACTTTAATTTGAGAGACCCACGATTTGATTGCGTTGACTCAACGCAATGAGTCAACGCAATCAAATCGTTTAGGTATAAGAGGCAACTTTTGGTTTTCAATCATTTCACTTGAATTCTCAATCAAACTCAAACTCAAACTCAAATGACTTCGCTTAAAGACAAGTTCAATGCTTGGATTCACCAGGATGTGCACAACCTTCCCAAAACAGGATTCAGACTTAACGGTAATGTGGCTGCAAGTTGATAACTCAAACTGAATCGACAAACATAATCTAGATGGATTCGTCTTGGCAGGTGACATGCGAGGACGCCCTACAGGCGACATTGCCGACGCTGTCATCATCGCCACAGACCCATCTCGTGAAAGCGTTTCCATTCAAGCTGCGTTTGAAATCGTAAACATGATCAAGAACTCGTACCTCCAAGCATCATTGGGAAAGGGTGCTCTCGAAGCCGTCTGGGCAATCCATTATAAGCTCTACAGTCCAGACCAGCGTCGTGTGATGCATACCTTGGTTTTACTGGATATTCTGTACAAGAACTGTGGGATCGTTTTTGTGAACAATTGGGCCATCTATCTGCACCTGTTTCGTAACTTCCTTGAGCGTAAGGAGACGTCTCAGGCGAATGTCGAACTTGCCATGTGTTTAGTTGCTGGTTGGCAGACCGTTGAGGTTGACAGAACTTGTGAGTTTCAACTAATCTATCAAACATCCCACAAATGTCCAACAACTGTGTTAATATCTTTTTCCATCATGTTAAGACGACTTGATCAACACGCAAATCGACTCTCTTGACAAAGTCACTCGTTTCTTTGATTCGATGATGCGTGCCAGGTATCCCTTCACAGAAGAGTCATTGAAGAATATCGATCCTGCTAGAATCGAGCGGAACAGAGCTAGCAAGAATGTTATGACTGCTGCGGACTTTTTCAAAGAGGGTGCTTCGAAAATGAATGACGGCAGAGACTTTACATTCAAGACATATCGGGAAGGGTATCATGCTGTTTGAGCACGCTTTCCTGCTTTTCGCACTGTGCGTGGCAATAAATGAAAAGTGCCACCTTGCCGTTCAGTTCGACTCGACTCAATCAATCTCAAATCAAGCAATGCTTGCCAAAAACTTGATGTCTCAATCCATTTCTGAAAGAAAAGTATCCAAAGAATCTAGCAAACAATGTCAACCCTGAAGGAAAAGTTCGAAGCGTGGGCCAGTCAGAATGTCAATGAGTTGCCTCCAACTGGCATTCTATATGGAACCGTACGTGAGTCCTACCAAACCAAGATATCTTCACTAACCAATGAAACTCAATCAAATCTAGCACTTTTGGCACCAACTGGAGGCAGTTTCGGCGTCAGTGGTGACTGTCGCATGCGTCCTCAAGGCGAGATCGCCGACGCTGTGATCAATGCAAGCGACCCAGCCCTTTCCTCGGTCCCCGTCCAATTCGTATTCGACATTGTCGAGGAAATCAAAAAGGGATACACTTCCACGAGCCCAGGAGCAGCGGCCCTTGAAGCTGCAAAGGCAATCTTCCACAAGTTATACTCCCCTGACTCAGTGCGCATCGAACGCACTTTGATTGTTCTCGATATTCTGTATAAGAATGCTGGAATCATCTTTGTGAATGCGTTTGCGATCCACGTGCACTTGTTCCGTAACTTTATCGAAAGGAAGGAGACAACGCAGGCGAATGTGGAGCTTGCGATGCGCCTTGTTGCTGAATGGCAGACTGTTGAAGTTGATAAGACTTGTAAGTTCTTACTTGTGGTATTGGGAAGCTATATCAATGCCTTTTCTTTAGACCCATTATTGAAGGGCTCAAGTGATCCTCTCATCAAGATCCACCTGTTGTTTGACAACATGGTCAAGGCGAATTACCCATTCACGGAAAAGCACTTGTTGGGGATTCCGCAGGATCGCTTGAACAAGTTGAAGAAACGAGGTTTCTCTTTTGGGATTTCCGATCCAACTGTTTCGTTCTCGACGTATAAGGACGGATTCCATACTGCTTAAAAAGTGCCTTGCATGGAAATTACATCCTGTTCATATTGTCAATATTCAAATAAAGTCAAGTTGTTTAAATTATTGAGCTATTAATTCCCTGACAAACGCGTAGGCTTTCCTGCCTTTCCTGCAGAGTGCCGCCTTGCCGTTTGGTTCAATCAATCTCAAATCAAACAAAGCTTGACGAGGGTTTGTCATTTCAATCAATTTCGTGCCCAAGAAAAGCATCCAAAAGACTCAACTGACAATATGTCAACCTTGAAGGAAAAGGTTGAAACATGGGCCAATCAGAATGTCAACGAGCTGCCTCAAGTGGGCATTAAATATGGGAGCATTGATACCGAAATGCTAGAAATTCATACTCGCGAACGGAGAAATGTGCAAAATCCAGTGTCTTAACAGCTTTTTTGAATGCGTTCATATCATTCTCAAAACATGCTCAGCGCTTCTTATGATTACAAGCGGTGCGCTGATTGGCTGATCCAGACAGACAGGCAGTGTGTTCCAACATAAAGAGAGATATATAGAAACGCCGCATTGTAGGACTCCAGATAGTTGGTTAAAATACTATCAACAACAAAGTTTTAATTGGCTTAATTGCGAAAGAATACACCTGTTTACGTCATTGTCAACGAATGTAAAACTTAAGTACCGAGAATGCAAACGATAAATCAAATAAATGTGCAGAAATATTGCATGAACGAATTGACCAACAAGAAGACTCTTTCTGAAATCAAAACAAGCCAATGAGTCTCCACCCGGAAACGGAAACAACGCCACTCCTCAAGCAGGAGAGAGAGGCGCACGAACGCATCCACCCTCAGTCCAAAAGGTACTTTTTTCAATTATTCCGCATCGCATCCGCTTTACTCCGGTATTGAATTCATGATAGATGGACTTTGGTTCAGTTGATTTGCGCATCTATCGCTGTTTACTCTGTTGTCGCTGGTTTGCTAGGTCTTGTGTCGCTGTATATTCACAGTAGGGTGGGTTCCGCGAAAGGTATCCATCCATTTCATCGTGTGCGTGTGGCTAACAAGCAGGGAAGATGTCTTCCTCGTTAAGAACCTTCCCCGCGAAACCCCGGAAATCACTGCCGCTTTGAACAAACATTACGCTGGATATATCCCTGTGGTAAGTGATAGAGAGCATTTGAGGTTATCAAAACTGATTCTCATTAGACCAAAGATGGAAGCCTGTTCTTCTGGTACTTTCCATCAAAGAATACAACTTCTGATGAGCTTGTTATTTGGATCAATGGAGGGCCTGGATGGTGAGAAAGTGCATGGTTGGTAAAACTCTAACCAACTAGCATAGCTCCTCTCTTATTGGCCAGTTCACTGAAAACGGACCCTTCTACGTCGCGGATGATGGCTCTTTGTATGTGAACCCAAACAGTTGGCACAAACGCGCCAACGTTTTGTATGTTGACCAGCCAATTGGTGCTGGATTCTCCTTCACAAAGCCAAAGACGGGACCACACGACGAGTATGAAGTTGGAGAGCAATTTTACACGCTTCTGCGCCAGTGGTACGGAATCTTCCCAGAAGCTCAGAAGTTGAAGCTTTTCATCACTGGTGAATCGTATGCTGGAGTATACGTTCCATGGATTGGAAAATATATCATTGAGAACCCAGTTCTTCCATCTGGAAAGAAGGTAATACTGTACTTGAAGTATTTCTTATTACTCATGATGTCCGCCTCGCAGGTCAACTTGAAAGCCTTGGGAGTTGGAAACCCTGTCCTTCACTGGAAATACCAATTCGATGCCGTTAGCGCCTACGACTACCTCAAGGATGTTAACTTTTTCGGTGACGATAAGGCTGCCTTATACGAAGCTTCTCAACTCGCGGAACAATGTCGATACACAAATCCACGAAACGACAAGAACCGCACGGGGCTTCCCTATGAATGCAACATGTACGAGTTTGCTAATGACTGGAAAGTCAAGCATTCCAACTTTAAGTGCCTCGATCGATTGAATTACCACAAGGAATGTGTCCCTGATGAATTGATTGGAGGGCCAGGTCTCAGTGTCTTCTTGGATGACGCAGAGGTACGCAAGGCAATTCATGTCGATCCATTTCAGACGGAGCACGGTGGACACATCAAATGGAAGGCATGCGACAATCGCATGGATAATTTGGATGACAGTTTTTTGCCAGAACCAATTGAAATCATTCCAAACATTATTTCCTCTGGCGTCAAGTATCTTGTTTACGAAGGCGATTTGGACATTCAGTGTAGCTAAAAAGTTGGTGTGAACAAGGAAGATTCAGAAATGCAAAGATCATTTTGTTCCGGCATTTCCGAGCAACAAAAAAGGAACTCCCAAAGCAACCGCCACATCCCAAATGTTTGTCTTCCGTGCATCAACGTTCCTTTCCCGTTCGCGTTCTTCAGTTCCTTCGTTTGGTTCGCGCATTGGACTTCAGGTGAGATAGCTGAGGAAGAAGGAGGGAGGGATCCAGGCATTCTACAGCTGAAGTGGATGAATCAAGGCGGAAGGTGTTGATGCCTAACCTTTGCTTTAAACAAACTAGAATCCACAGCGATACTTTGCCTCGTCTGCCGAGGGAAGTCCACCACCGGCCGAGGGTTTCATGCAGGGCGTTGCAACCTCAAAGTTCATTAAACAGACAAAGGAGCAATGCCTCAGCCACCCCGAATTGGCTGCTGTCAGAAACTGTGCGTTTTGGTATTCCCATGCATCCTACTGCCATACTCACGTTTGCCTTGTAGCTGAAACTGTCAAGATGAACTACTTCACTGCTGTGAACGATGCTTTGGCGACTGCCCTCGCAACTGACGAAAAGGCTGTCATTTTCGGTGAAGATGTTGGTTTCGGAGGAGTCTTCAGATGTACTATTGGATTGGCTGAGAAGTTTGGTGAGCAAAACATTCCAAAACATTCACACACCAATCAGTCTTCTCAATTCGCGTTCTACAATATCAGGAAAGGACCGTGTTTTCAACATGCCTCTCACTGAACAAGGAATCATTGGTTTCGGTATTGGAATGGCCGCCGTCGGACACACCCCCATTGCTGAAATCCAATTCGCTGACTACGTGTTCCCCGCGTTCGACCAAATCGTCAACGAGGCCGCTAAATACAGATACCGTAGTGGAAACGAGTTCAACGTTGGTGGATTGACTATCCGTATGCCTTGTAACGCTGTTGGTCACGGTGCGCTGTACCACAGTCAGTCTCCAGAGGCATACTTTGCTCACACTCCTGGATTGAAAATTGTGTACCCACGTAGCCCAATTCAGGCCAAGGGATTTTGCTTGCGGCTATTCGTGACCCCAACCCTGTTTTGGTGATGGAGCCCAAGATTTTGTACAGAAGTGCTGTTGAGCAGGTTCCAGTCGATGATTTCGTGCTTCCTTTGGGTAAGGCGGAAGTGGTGAAGGAAGGAAAGGACTTGACTGTTGTTGGATGGGGAGCTCAGCTGTATGTCTTGGAGAATGCTGTGAATGAGGCTGAGAAGCGTATGCCTGGTTTAAGTGTTGAGATTATTGACTTGAGAAGTATCTTGCCATGGGACAGAGAGACTGTTGAAAAGGTGTGTATTATAGCACTTCGAACCACGCAACTAATCTACTGTTGCAGTCTGTAAACAAGACAGGCCGTCTCTTGATTGCCCACGAAGCCCCACACACTGGTGGTTTCGGTGGTGAAATTGCTGCCACCATCCAAGAGAGGTGCTTCTTGAAGCTTGAAGCTCCAATTTCTCGAGTCTGTGGTTGGGACACTCCTTTCCCATTGGTCTTTGAAAAGTTCTACATCCCTGGTATGATCAGATGTATGGATGAAATCGAAAAGATTATGAAATACTAAATTCGAAGACACTTCCTTCATTTCGCCTAAAATAAACTGATATACAAATGCCCATCCTTTCTTTTGGATACTTTCAACTTCAATCCATTTCTAAGACGCATGGCAACTCCATGTACATGCTTGAAGTCTTGTCCTGGAATTAACTCGAATGAAAATTGTTTCAATGATTTGATCAAAATGACTTTGGACTCCATGATGCCATCTTCATTCCAGGGCAAATATGCAACCGCAGAGAACTAGAATCGAATTAGCTACTTTACACTTCATCAAAGCTGCATACCGGAACCAATTCGCGTCATGATTGCCTTCACGGTCAAATCGATCAGGATTAAACTCCGCAACATCGTCTCCCCAGAACTCCTTGCTTTGATGGATTCCGTTGAAATGAACAGTAAAAATAGTTCCCTTCTCAAACTTGTATCCCATCAGTTCCACATCTGTCTGTGCCATACGATCCACCGCAAATACGACAGGATAGTGTCGCATAGTTTCACGAAAGACTTTGTCCAGATACTTGAACTTTGAAACATCATCGAACGACAGTTCAGAGTTGATGGTGGGAAGATGTGCATCTATTTCTTTGAGGACACGCAACAAGACGTGAGGGTTGAGGCACAAGGCCAGGAACACGTTCGTCAGCGCATTTGCAATCGTTTCATGTCCGGCAAGAAGAGTGGACAGGGTTTCATCACGGAGCTCCGAGTCAGTAAGTTTCTGTAGAGCACGAAATTAATGGTGAATATCTAAGCGGATCTTAGCGGAAAAGGTTCCAACTCACGTAGTTACCGTTTTCGTCTTTGGTCAGGAGGATATCCAACAAGTCACCTTCTTCATTAGTAATTCCCTCTTTTCGTGGATTTACAAATGAACTAACGAGCTCTTTGAAGTAAGTTTTGACGTTCACCACTTGGGAAGGTGCAGCTCCAATAAACCAATGCAAGATTGGGGGAACCATGAGACGATAAACAAGTAAACCTGATATTTGATCGATATTGGAGCGAAGGGAGCCCAACTTATTGACTTCTGCTTTGGATTCCTCTGCCTTCACAAAGTTGGCCAAAGAGTCCATCTTCTTTGAGAACGAGCTTGCCATAATAACATCAAGAGTAGAATACGACAAGTATTCACGAATATCGATTGTGATTTCTTCGTTTGACGAATTATGGATCTTCTCATCAAAGATTCGGCAGAGTTCTTCCACCACCTCGAGAGTGGCAGTAAAGGCCTTTCGAACGAATTGTGGACCCATACCCATTTGAATTAACTTTCTATGGGCCTTCCAGGTTTCCCCAGTAGCCATTCCGAAGAGGGCTGCGGCAAATAATACATTAAGTGTGACTGTAAGGAAATCACAAAATAAGACGTACGATATTCAAACAAGTCCATACTGTTCTTCAATAAGTAATCGTCTCGCTTGAATTCCGTTGAAGAAGACAAGATTCGCTTGGCAGCGGCTGAATCGGCTACGATGACAATGTCCTGTCCAAATATGTCGTATACTGCAATTGGACCCATCTCTTTGTGAAGCTACGAGAATGAGTCATTATAACTCTGATTGTTAAGTTTAAGTACACATACCTCCAAGAAGTAATAGGGCATGTGCATCTTCGCGAGCCAACCAATGTATCTAAAGAAAGACCCTACAATTGGGTACTTCTTGACTGTTGGAGGTTTGTTAGCCGAAGCCTTCTTGGGACTAAGCACCAGTAAAAGAATGGTCGCAACGATGACAGTGTAGAGTGCAGTCCTTGTGTCAACCATGATGGTTGGTGGTTCAATCATCTTCAGGTTCGGCACAAAGTTTTATTGTGGAAATTAATCTCAGACTCGTTTTCTAAATTTCAACTTCAATCCATTTCTTAAATGCATAGCCACTCCATGAACGTGCTGTAAGTCTTGTCCTGGAATCAACTCGAATGAAAACTGTTGCAACAACTTGATGAGAACGACTTTGGACTCCATGATTGCCATCTTCATTCCTGGGCAAATGTGCAACCCTGCAGAGAACTGAAAACCGCATTAGAAGCTTCACGCAGCACAAAAACAGCATACTGGAAACCAATTCGCATCATGATTCCCCTCTCGGTCGAATCGATCAGGATTGAATTCCGCAACATCATCTCCCCAAAACTCCTTGCTTTGATGGATTCCGTTGAAATGAACAGTAAAAATGGTTCCCTTCTCAAACTTGTATCCCATCAGTTCCACATCTGTCTGTGCCATACGATCCACCGCAAATACGACAGGATAGTGTCGCATAGTTTCACGAAAGACTTTGTCCAGATACTTGAACTTTGAAACATCATCGAACAATAGTTCAGACGTTATAGTGGGTAAGTGTGCATCTATTTCATCCAAAAGACGCGATAAAACTTGCGGGTTGAAGCACAAGGCTAAGAACACGTTCGTCAGGGCGTTTGCAGTGGTTTCATGACCAGCGAGAAGAATTGACAGAGTTTCGTCACGCAGCTCTGAGTCTGTAAGTTTCTGTGATGATGTCCGTTGAAAAGATACCAGGAATGAAAGTAATTCCACTTACATAGTTACCCTCCTCATCTTTGGTTAGCAGGATGTCCAATAAGTCCCCTTCTTCCTGAGTAATCCCCTCCTTGCGTGGATTCACAAATGAATCGACCAACTCTTTGAAGTACATCTTTACGTTCGCCACTTGGGAAGGTGCAGCTCCGATAAACCAATGCAAGATTGGGGGAACCATGAGTCGATAAACAAGTAATCCTGAGAGTTGATCAATGTTCGAGCGAAGGGAACCCAACTTATTGACCACAGTCTTGGATTCTTCTGCCTTCACAAAGTTGGCTAAAGAGTCCATTTTTATCGAAAACGAGGTAGCCATGATGATGTCAAGAGTCGAATACGACAGATATTCGCGGATGTCAACAGTGATTTCGTCAGCGGATGAATTCTGAATCTTCTCGTCAAAGATTCGACAGAGGTGTTCCATGACCTCAAGTGTCACAGTAAAAGCCTTTCGAACAAACTGAGGACCCATTCCCGTTTGAATCAATTTTCGATGGGCCTTCCAGGTTTCCCCAGTAGCCATTCCGAAGAGGGCTAAGGTGTTTTAGTTTGAAGGGAAATCACAAAATAAGACGTACGATATTCAAACAAGTCCATACTGTTCTTCAATAAGTAATCGTCTCGCTTGAATTCTGTTGAAGAAGACAGGATTCGCTTAGCGGCCGTTGGGTCAGCTACAATGACAAAGTCCCTGCCAAACATATCAGCAACAACAATTGGACCCATATCTTTGTGAAGCTGCGAGAATAAACTATTGGATTATCTGTTGCTAACCCGTTATTTATATACCTCTAATAAGTAATAGGGCATGTGCATCTTCGCGAGCCATCCAATGTATCTGAAGAAAGACCCTACAATTGGATACTGCTTCACCGTGGGTGGCCTGTGAGTTGGTGTCTTCTTGGGACTAAGCACAAGCAAGAGAACAGTCGCAATTATGACAGTGTAGAGCGCAGTCCGAGTATCAACCATAATGGCAGGTGGTTCAATCATGACAGTATTATAAAAGTTCAGCACAGATTTTATTTAATGTTTCCAATTCTATCAAATTCGTTTAGTAATCTTCAGTTTCAATCCATTTGGCAAATGCAATGCAATAGCGTGGAGATGATTCAAGTCCTGACCAGGAATCAACTCGAGCGAAAACTGCTGCAACAATTTAATCAAAACGACTTTGGATTCCATAATTGCCATCTTCATTCCAGGACACACGTGCGGGCCGGCAGAGAACTGAAAACCGCATTAGAAGCTTCACGCAGCACAAAAACAAAATACTCGGAAGGGAATCGTACCGGCATCAAATAGGCGTCCATATCCCCCTGATCGAACCTATCAGGATTAAATTCATTCACATCGTCGCCCCAGATGGATTTATCAGTGTGAAGACCGCTAAAATGCGGCATGAAGTACGTTCCTTTCGGAAAGGTGTATCCCATTACGTCCACCTCCTTTTCCGCTACACGAAATACACCAAAAACCACAGGATAATAGCGCATGGTTTCACGGAATACGTTGTCCAAGTACTTAAACTTTGCGAGATCATCCAAAGTCAAACGCGCCGTCTCGGATGGGAGAAGCGCATCAATTTCAGATAAAAGCCGAGAGAGAACATGTGGATTGTTGCAAAGAGCTAACAAGACATTTGCAAGCGAATTCGCGGTAGTTTCATGACCAGCGAGTAAAATGCTGAGGGTTTCATCTTTCAACTCCTCGTCCGTGAATTTCTAGTTGAGATAATTAAGTAAATAAGACCACGATATAATACCGATAACGATCTCACGTGAGTCCCCTCGCTTGTCTTGGCGAGTAGGATTTCCAACAAATCACCTTCCTCCTGAATAGATCCATCTTTTCGAGGCACTACGAATGAATTCACCAAGGCCTTGAAAAATTGTACAGTAGGCGCGATTTGGGATGGTAAGGTACCAAAATACCGATACAACCATGTTGGGAGCATCATACGGTATACCACAACTCTTCCCAGGATATCCATATGCTCACGTAAAGAAGATTGTCCATTTTTGGAGTGTGCAAACGTCTGTAGATTATCCATAGGAAGGGAAAACGAACTTGACATGATCACATCCAAAGTGACGTGTGACAGGTAGTCACGAATGTCAACTACTATTTCACCGTTCGGAGAAGTCTGGATCTTGTCATCAAACACTCTACGAAGTTCATCCATACTGTGAAGGGTTGCAGTGAAAGCTTTCTTCAAGAACGAAGGGCCCATTCCAGCCATGATAGCCTTTCGGTGAGTTCTCCAAATGTCTCCAGTTTCCATTCCAAAGAGAGCTATTTAACGTGAACTCGTATCAGTAATCCTCCACTCAAACTTAAACACCCAATTATGCTACATACGGTATTCCATAATATCCTTGCTGTTTCTGATAAGAATGTCGCTTCTGGAAAAGTCAGATGAGGTCAGAATGCGCTTCATGGCTGCGGGATCGGAAACAGCAACACGGTCCCGCCCAAAGACATCGATAACACATATTGGACCTAGTTCATGTTGTTTCTACGCAAAGGTGGCGATTTAATGCCAGAGTCAGAGAAGAGTACCTTAGTTTCTAACCTTCAAAAAGTAGTCAAACATGCGGCGATTCAACATATATGGAAGGTACGAGAACAGCGAGCCAACGAGTGCAAACCCTTTTGTTCTTGGGGGTTCCTTCTTTGCTTTGCGCGGAATCACATAGAGAAAGACGGGTGCACTGATGGCAGCGATGAGAAAGGTGACTTGGATGAGATTCATGTTTTGTGAAGAAAGACGAACCCAAATCAGAGTCCAGCTTTAAAAATCAAAGAATCAAAGTGGTGATCGCAACGCCTCTTTTCGTTCAGCCTCATTCTGTGAAAATCAATCCAATGCCAGAACATCTTTTGACTTTTGATCCCAACTGCAAGTTACTCGTCCGATCAACATGAATGATGATTGATATGACATCACCAGTTAAATAGAAAAACATGTATTTTGGATATAACGTTGGAACCACCACTCATTAACGCCACAGCGTTCAGCGATGCCCAAGGAGGCCCTTTCATTCTTAATTGTAATTTTTTAATATTAATAACCTGGACAACTACATAGCCATTGAAGCCTTCAACTCTGCCAATTCTGGATCCTCTTCCTCTGCTTGCACACGAACAGGTCTTGGAGGTTGAGCGACAGCTGAAAACACAAAATAAGCGAAACGAGTCCGATTATAATAAACTACGCTTACCTGGAATGGTGGTGGGGACAGAGGGAGCAGCACTCAGACCAGCACCCAATCCAGTATCCAGTAACTTGGAGTCCAAATCTTCCTGTGCAAGTAATTCGAGCTCTGCATCCAACTCATCCTCATCAATTTCGGTTCCAAAGTTGACGGGTGCACTGATTGCATCGCTTAATTCGTTTGCAAGGTCCATCTGTTCTCGGATATCTTCCATCGTTTCGTCCACCTTTTCCACGTTTCTGCAATCTATGTAGTGAGTGGGCGAAACGATGGAGGAGAGTCAAATACTAACAAGCTTCCGTGGATTGACTTCATTGCTTCAGCACCCGCTTTCATTGCGTTCATAGTTTCCAAGTTCACGTTTGCGGACTCAATCGCGAGCATCTGCTGTTCCAGAGTCATTCGCGAACCCATGATTTTGTCTGCCTGGTCTTGGTAGATCTTTTTCCGCTTCAGAGCCATCAGAGCCACTTTAGAATCGAGAGTTAGAATATGTGAAGGGAGAAGAAGGGGGGTATTTCGAGGATTGGGAGGATAATGTGGAGTGTCTTTTGGATGAGGTGGAAGGAAATCCCGCGTGGTCTCAGCAACGACCACCCAACCCAAATCCAGCAACAATCAATTGATTGATCATGCTCAACAAGCAGCAGCAGTCGCTTAAACGAGGACCTGGAACCACCACGCAAAGGGTATCCACGATCCCTCCAAGCAGTCCCTCCTTCGAACCACCCACCAACAAACCACCCAAATCCAATCTTACATTTTCTGTTCTTTGTTGCGTTTGCTTTTGCGGTTTTGAGTTCGGCCTCGATCTTCGTTGTCAAGTGTTTCTCTCTCTTGTCCAGCATTTCAATTGATTCGCGTAGTTTGACAATCGCATCTTTGGGCGTTGTTTTGGCTTTTGCTGCGAGGCCAAAGAGCTTCATTTGGTTTTGGTTTTGGGTGGGTGGTTGGTGGAGGGTTTTTAACAGGGAGTTCTTTCTCTTGCAAAAATGGATAAAGTAAATACGAACAAGTACATTGTTTCACAGGATGATCCCTTCAATGTTCCTCGCTGGACTGGAGACGCGTTAAAGGAATCACCGGTTGAAGGCGATAATATCCACGTTCAAATCACGAAACTGTTGGGAGGGAATCCCAGTGAGGACAAAAACGTGACCTTTTATGATATCCCACCAGAGGGTCAAGGTCTCTGGCTTTCTCTTCCATGGTTGATGAATAGAGAAGTCGCGGAAAAAGAAAAGGACTGGCCAAAGGTTTGTGCCTTGCCCTCCCTTTCAAATTCTGAGAACTGAGAACAATAGGCGTCCGCTCACTTGATCGCTCATCGAAATGATCCAGATGTTAAACCCTTGCTTGAAAAAGCTGGCTTGCTAAAGGCAATAAAGCCGCAGATTGAACGATTCCCAGACATGCATGCTGTCCTGTACTTTATCGGAAAAGCAAACCTTGCTTCAGACGCTAATCTCGCGCTTCTATTTGGAAACGAAGCTTGGATCCGTGCAGGCATGATGCATGTTGGGATGTTGATCCAATCCGCTCCTCCACCTGGCAGCAATTATCATGCAAAAATCCAAGGATGGTTATCTCTCCTTGACAAAACCGATGGAACGTGAAGCCTAAGTATAAAGTCTGTGCAGAATGCGGAAAGTCCGATGAGACAGTAAAAGTATGCAGTGGTTGCAAATTAACTGGATTCTGTGGTCCAGCGTGTCAACAAGCACATTGGATTATTCACAAACCAGAATGTCTGAGGACGAGAGGAAAGACTGTTAAGCCTGAATATGATGAAGCAGCATCTGCAGAACGACTCAGACGCACAACTGCGGCAGCGTTGAAAAAAGCCAATGAATCTATGGACTATCACAATATGGTTACGAACGTGTTTAGCGTATTTGAAGGAGAACCATGCTTTGTTCCTGCCGTCGCACATGACAGCAACGGCAAACTCCGGAACGTGGATGTCCCTTCAGAACATGTTCATAATTTCTATCAAATAATTGCAAACAACTATAACCTTGAATATGCCGGAGACGTTAATTTCTTCTCAAACCCTGCCGGTCTTCCTCTTGGACCTGGCCTTCGCGGCGAAACATTCAAGAAATATTCCAAGGACAGACAAAAAGTCACCATGATCTTGATTATGCATACACGGCTATTTGAGGATACGGAAGAGGGGCATTTTGTGGATGTGTGTCCGAAGGAATTTTTGTGTTTAACAAGTATATGCCGAATAACAGGGAATGCGAGAGAACAGCATATAAACAAGTTCCGGCTCCTGTTGAACCGAAGAACGTGCGTCTTACGCGGTATCAGAAACTCAAGAGTCATATTGAGGCTGCAGCGTTAGCTGCACAATCTTTTGTTGACAAGAAATTCACATTTTTCAAAGGCCATTCTACAGATTACGGTGACTTACATATGTCTGTTTGATGATGATAAGCATTGCTTCACAGACTTTGTGTTTTTTTGTTTGCCACACTGCCCTCTGTTTACAATTTTTATTTTATTGATATATTCTACGTTGTCGGTATAAATAATAGGAAGAAAAAAAATAAACTCAAATGAACCATTTTAACCCAAGTAAACATACTCCGGGTGTTTCGCCATACACCAAGCACGTTGAGACGCGTAGTATCTGAACGTCTGGAATTCGTACTCACGAACGCCAAAGTGAGCCGCTCCCAACGCATCAGCCGCTTTATCAAACGCGTTCAAGTCATTTTGGGAGGCCGCCTACGCATTCCACAAGGGCGTCCAACGAGAGTCCAAGTACCCGGTATCCAATGAAATAGCACGACAGTTGAGTGGCTTTCTGTTGCAAACAGCTCGTTGATTTTGTGCCCCAGAGAGACAGTTTGTTCCAAGGTTAAGCGAACCACCTTTTGCTGTGACGGCTGCTATGAGAGCAGATGGAATGACGCCTGTGAGTTGGTTATCGGAAAGAGAGCTGTTCCAACGATTCGCTTAATTTTGTTGCAAGAGAAAAACGTAATCTTACATCGACTTAATGTTTGTCAATTGGCCCAACTGAGCTGGAATACCTCCTGTCAATTGATTCGAGGACAGGTTTCTGCATAATGAGGTATTGGGTTAAATGGATATCAAGTTATTTCTGTGATTTTAAAGTCAAAACTCACATCGTCTGTAACGCTGTCAGAAGCCCAATAACAGATGGAATGCTACCAGTAAGTTGATTTCCAGAGAGGTCACTAATGCATGGACAGAATAATGAGAAATAAGTAAAAATTAGAAGCGACCGTACAGAACTTGAAGGACTCCAAAGGCTGAAATTTGTGTTGGGATTGTTTGAGAAAGTCCAAGCCTCGGAAAAACAACTTCTTGAACACGAAAGTTGGTAAACAACACGTATTTAGCACTGGTAAAAGAAGTCTCAGCCATCAAAAACGCAAAATAAAACCAAGAGCTAAAACATACTCATCACGCTTTTCATCGCGTCTTTGATTCTTCAAGCCTGTTATAATATACCTTCCATTGGGATCAATGTTGGAGCAATTGAATGGATACGACACTGCGGAAAAGCTCTTAACAAGGATATCACATTCTGGATGGTATTGAATAGTTGTTTCCCACGAGGAGGTTGATGAAGTGGAAGAAGTGGAAGAAGTGGAAGAAGTGGAAGAAGTGGAAGAAGTGGAAGTGGTGGAAGAAGTGGAAGTGGTGGAAGAAGTGGAAGTGGTGGAAGTGGTGGAAGAAGTGGAAGAAGTGGAAGTGGTGGAAGTAGTGGAAGTAGAGGAGGTAAGGGTTGAAGTTGTTGACGTTTTCGAAGTAGACGAGGTGGTGGATGAGGTGGTGGAAGTCATTGAAGTGGAAGTTGTGGACGTCGAAGAAGTTGAGGTAGTTGAGGTAACAGAAGTCGTCGAGGTAGTCGTCGTCTGGTAAGGCCCTTTCATCACCAAATATCCATCGTAACTATTCAGCGTACTCAGTGAAGATTTGCCCACGCAAACATTGTAAGTTGTTGAGTAAAGTGCAGCAAGACATTGTGAAGCTTCAAAGCAACTTTTCCCACAGTTTTGAATAGACGAAAATGTATATAGCCCAAGCACGTTATTCAGTGGTGCAATTCCATATAAATAAACTTGTACACCAGCTGGAACATACATGTTCCATTGAGTATTAAAAGTGACGGTTGTTCCTTGATCAATACTTCCTTGGGTCTTCAAGTTACAAGCCTGGGTTCCTGAGTTGTAGTTGATAGCTACGCAGACTGAGCTGCCTGTAAAGGCTGCTTGACAGTAGTTTTCGCAGTCGGTCAAAGATATGCCAGCATAGACAGCAACGTTTGCTGATCCCCCAGTATAATAGGCTCCGCTTAACGTCAACCAAGTGACCGTCGCGCGCACATAAGTAACTAAGATAGCTAGAATGGCTCCTCTCATTTGGTGTTTGGGCTGGTGGTATTCTGTGACAATTCAAAATCGCCAATTCAGACTAACACAAATCACGTGACTATAGCAAGTAACCACAATCTATTTCCCTAAGTTCTAAACAAAAACAATGCAGGGCAAGCAAGGAAAAAAGGCAACAACGAAAACGAAAAACGACTTACTCACAAGAAACAACAACAACCCAAAAAGCACACATCAGATCTTCACTATATAATAGTCGGCCTCCTAACTTTAGCCCGCTCCTGCGCTTTCTTTTCCGCCTCTTTAGCAACTTTCACCCTGATATCCCGCATCATCTTCAAATACTTTACAGTATCCGCATGTCCACGGTCCTCAGCAACCGCAAAACAAACCTCCCCATCGGGTCCTTCAAAGTCCACACCACCACTAATCAGACTCGCGACAATCTTGGTATGTCCCCGCACACACGCGGCAAGCAACAACTGCTGCCCAAGAGTAGAGGCTGTCAAGTCCGGCTGCGTGACAGTCACAACAGCGTCCATAACGGCTTCATGGCCGAGCCATACAGCTTGCAGGAGAACTTTGTCTTTGATGTGGTGGAAAGGTGAGTCGCGGTCGTTTGGTTTCGCAGAGAGGAGGAACGAGTGGGAATCAACGCCTTGTTTGATGTGTGTTGTTTCGAAGGCTGTGAATCGTGCAGAGTTCCCACCAGCAACACCGGCAAGCATGAGTTCAACCATAGCAGCAGAGTGCGGTATCACACCGTCGCCATCGATCTGGACAACAGGCTGTTCACTCGCCCTCCTCAAGTTCTCAGCACTGGTATCACTTAAGTCAAACGAATACCGCGCAGCTGTGTCCAACAACACATCACCACCAACTTCCTTCACAACACTCAACCAAACCCGTCCCTCTTCCACAACAGCCTTCAAAACAGAAACCCAGCCCCGTTTCACAGCCTCCAACACCGCAGGAACAATACACCGCTTCACGCCTTCCTCATCATGTCCCCATGTCCTCGAATCCTCCACAAGAACTTTCATACACTTCCCCCTCCCCTCTCTCGCCACAACCATATACAGCGTCTCCAAAACTCTCACACTAGGCCGCACCCCACCACCAACAAGCGCATCCACAAACACAGCAAAAACCCCATCCTCATCACACCCCCCACCAACCCTCTTACACGCCTCCAAAAACGCACCCCCACCAACAGCACCCCCACATATAGAAACAACCCTCCTCGCACCATCACATCCAACCCGCCCATCCACATACTTCAACACAATCGGCGCATCAATCCGTCCCGCTTTCACAAGCAACTCAAGAATATCCCATTCCTGGAGTAGGACGAGCCCTCGAACAAGGTAATCGACGCGTTGCTTCGTCACGTCCCAGACAGCGTTGATGAGTCCTGCGCGGTCTGCTGGCTCCACGTTTCCGCCTTTGACGACGGTGACCATTGCGTGTGGGGCGCCGAGGGTGTATACGAGGTACGAGGCCATAAAGGCTGGGGCTGTGCAGATCTGGGCGAGGCGTGTGCATGTTGATGTGAGGTTTTTGAGGTCTTGTGGGGAGGGGAGGTTGTGGAGGATTAGGTGGAGACATGTGTCTGGGAGCGACAGCTTTGTTGTAAAAGGGTTTAGATTGTTTTTTGGGATGTTTTTGGTGAGAAAGGGAACTTACGAGTGTTGCGGGGGCGCCAGGAAGTCGTGGAGGTGGAATGTTGATTGCAGCTACAGAATACTTTTTGGATTTTTGAGGGACTGGGATGGGTCGCATGCTGTCTGGAGTGCCGGACTGGAAGCGTAATAAGTCGGGTGTTGGGGCAGTGGATATCATAGAGTCCGACATTCGTCGGTGTGTGGAGAAAGTGGAGTGGGCAGATGATTGAGTCGTCATCAATGATGTGCGTTGGTGTTGTGGCAGGATAGGTTTTTCATAGTAAGGGTGAGGAGACACTGAAGGACGAGTTGGGGTCTGAGGTGGAAGTGGGGTATGGTCTTCAGGAATGGTTGGTGGTGGAGTTGGGACGGATGTTCGAAGTGAATCAGGTAAGGGGGCTGCGACTGTCGGCCGTTTTGACGGAGAGGGAGATTTTGTAGGAGATGGAAGAATGACAGGGTTCTGTGCTTTGGTGGCACTATCCCGAGATGTGACAGCGCCAATTACTGAATTTGCGTCTTGTGATTCAGGAGAGCTTCTCATGGGAGACGCAATGACAGTTGATTTTGACGGTGTCGGTGTAACAACAATTGATAATTTTGGTGAAGTAGGAGGTTCTGCGCGGGGCGGTTGTTGTTGGGTATGAGGTGATCGAGAAGTGGCAGAAAGCCGTGGTGAGGCAGGAGTAGAGCGCATGGCACTCGCGGGAGGGGCAGGGAGGCGGAGAAGTGGAAGATGCAAGCCAGGCGACCTTCGACTGATTGCATTAAGTGTATTTGTGCGAAAGGTTTGAACTGATGTGACAGCGGACTCCCGTAAGTTTTGAACCATTTACCACGGTTCGTGTTCGTGATGGCTCCTTGCAGAATTTCGACAACGTCATCTCGCTTTGATACTGATCGGGCAAGACGAACGCAGACACTTCGACGCCATTTTGGGTCGACACCTGGAGTTTCAAGCAAGACTTTGATGCAACGCATGTTACCCTTCATGGCAGCTCGAGCAAGGGCAAGACCTAGAGCATCTTTGCGAGATAGACGCTCGGACGGAGTCGTGGGAGTCCAAAACAAATATTTGCACTGTTCCAAATTTCGTATTCGTCTCTGAGGGAGTGATGGCAGCCGATTTGTCACCAGCAATTTTCGACAGCGACTTTGAAAGCAGCCATTCGAGGGTATGAGCGCCTTCAGCGAAAGAGTTGTTGTAGCAAACGTAGACAATGTGTTCAAGGCCAACTGCATCATGAAGAAGGCCATATGGCGATAGGTCAATCAAGATGCGAGCCGTCTGAACATGGGCGTTTCTGACAGCAGACTGGACCAAGGATATTCTAGTTTTGTATTCAAGGGGAGCCTTATCGTTCGAGATGTCGAGTAGGATTCGAAGAGCCAGAGGATAGTTTGAAGCCGCTGCCTTCGCAGTAGCATCTTTGATTTGCTGATTTGAAGCGAATGGCAATAGTTTGACGAGCAATGATTCGTTGTTCAAAGCGCTTTCGATTGATTTTTGGAGTTCGAGTTCGCGCATTTCGTCGTCTGAGGCATTTCCGAGGATGACGTGAAGCGCGGGAATGTCGTTCTGGTCGAACAGGGCATCGACACGCATTTTGAACGAGGGCGGTGCGGGCGAAGAAAGGGCGGCGACCAGTTGCTCGCCAATGCGAACGAGAGCGACGACATCGGCGGCGGCGGTCGATTGCGGCGATGTTGGCGGCGTCTTTAAAAAGGACGAGAGAAGGTCAAAGAGGAGAAGCGCGTCGGTTCGGAGCCTGTTTTTGGAGTAGTTTTTTAGGTGTTGTTTGAGAGAGTTGTTTGGAGAGTTGGAGAGAAGAAGAGAAGAGTAGAAAAGAGTAGAGTAGTAAAAGAAGACATCAAGGAGAACAGACAGACACGTACGGGTGCTCTTCAATGTGTCGCTGTGATAGTCCCCAATCAACGAGAGCCTCCCGCAGCGAATCAACTAGTTCCCACTCAACCGAGTGAAGTTCGCTTGTTTGAAGCACGGCCAGAGCAGCGCGGGTCGAGTGAAGGCGGAGGGCGAGCTCTGTCTCTGTTCAAGTAGATAAATATCAACTAGTTTAATAGGATCCCACGAGCAAATCCAAAGGCACCCACCCATCGATCCTCCCTCAGCTACTTCGCCACCTGCTTCACTTGCCAGTTGATCAACAACGGATCCCGGTGCCGGTGCCGGTGCAGGGGCCGGGGCGGGCGTGTCGGCCCTTATTGGTATTGTGGCCATCCTTCTTGGGTAGAGAATTAAAATGGAGATGCCTCACCTCCATTACAAGTTGTATCCACCCTATCCTTCCTATTCTTGTTAACTCAGTCAGTAACGAAAGAGCGGGCAAGTGTTTACATTACTGTCTTTACTTCACAAAAGTGACACTACAATGAACGAAACAATAATTGAAGGAAAAGAGAACAGCCATTACTTGACAGAATGCCGAGGAACTTGAAGCGTATTACCATGAACTTGCTTGACTCCAGCTGCTTCTCCAGTTCCTAATCCACTTGGCACACCACTACTACCTCCAGTCTTCATCACCTTTTTCTTCTCACTCCTAAAGGCTTCAGCTTATTTTCCCCTTTAAGGCAACTAGCTCCTCATGTGCCAAATTCAACCGACTACCCACCACAGCCGCCTTAACAGTCGCAATCGGTGCCGCATTAGGGTTACCCTGCCTCCAAAACTCACCCGCGTCTCAATATAATCCAACCCCTCATTCACAAGCGTCTCAATATCCCACCGCAACTCTGACACAACCTCGTGTCACTCAACAACGACAACAAAAACAATTTGTCATCCTGCAATTCCTCAATCAAATTCCTCTCCATCTGCAAAGCTTGTGCCCCCTTATCAATTCCTTCACCCTCAACTCCGTCGGCGACGCAAGCACCATCGCCGACTTTCGAATCACCCCTCCCTTCGACCCAGGCATCTTCCCCTCTCCACCACCACCACCACCCCCCCGAATTTCAGCCATACTCTTCGCCTCCCTCGCCCGCCTCAACTGCCGCTTCACCTTCTCAGTATCAAGCAACACAACCGCACTTCGAATCGCTTCAATCGATTATGTATCCCCATCTCGAACCCAACCAACTCCGGTCTCGCGCGTGCACCACGATGAAACAACACCAACGCGTCTTCAAAGTCTCCACGCGCGTACAGGTTTCGGCTTTTTGGTAGATGGCGCGGATGAAGGATGGAGAGAGTGTAAGGACTTTGTTTACGTCTTCAAGGGAGTTTGTAGTATCGCCTTTTTGTAATAGATTAGTTCTTTAAGGGGTGGACATTTAGGAGGTAGAGCAGGGGTTTTTCCCCCCACAGAATCGAAGCTGACCTTGCATCATGTAACAACGCGCACGGTTCACAAGACAATCGAGTTGGTCTGGGTGGAAACGGAGGGCTTTGGTGTACTTGTCAATAGCTTCTGCAAACTGCCCTGTGTGGTTCATGTCGTGACAGTTAACAAAACTGGATAAGGGAGAGAAAGCGAGAAACGAGTACCTGACGCGGCGAGTTTATCAGCCTCAGCGTGAAGCGCCTGGTAAAGACCCTGAACATCTTTTGGGTCGATTTCTTGCTCATCTTCGTCGTCAAGAGCTGCTGCTGCTTTCTTATCGGCCATATGATTTCGTGTTTCTATTGCAGAGACAAAGGAATAAGAATTTTTTTTGATTTTTGGAGGTGCTTGGTGGGAGACATGTTTGTCTGTTCTTTTCTTTGTCTCAGATTACCGTTGAGAAATAAGAGAGAATTACCTTGTTGTTAAATATGATATTCTATAAAATATGGCAAGGGATTCCCTTAAAATGGAAGTGCAGATTATGCTCAAGTCTGTGGGTTGTTGAGAATAAAGATTCTTCAGTAATTATTTGAATGGTCTCTTGTTTGAGAAAATAAAAAGTCAGGGTCTTCTTCAACGTTTCTCCGACGATGCCAGCGACGATGCGATCGGATTCAAAATATTGTCTGCGGACTCATTATTATATATAAGTCTCACATTGAAGTGCGAACGAAAGCGCAGATTGAATTCTCTCACAATGACGTTGACCTTGGCGATGAACATGTTGGACTCTTGGTCGGAATGATGGCATTTACGTGCAAGGATTTTTGCGCGGTAAGTCAAAGCCTGGTTTTGGGATGTTCTGAAATAGAAGAATACAAGGAGAAAACTCGTGAGCATTTATTACTCTTTCGAACAACATCAACTCAAGAATGAAAACCCCCCTTTAGCAGAAGAGGTGAAAATGAACTAAACATCCGTTTGACAAGGCGCTTATTCCTTGTTGAAGACGTAGGTCAAACCACACTTTCCACAGTACTGACGGTCAGGGTGCTGAGCCATGAAGACACCGGCACCGCAAGTCTCGTTAGGACACTCACGACGCAGACGGGTGATCTTGCCCTTAGCGTCAACCTTGTAGAACTTGAGAATAGTCAACTTGACCTTCTTTCTCTTGTGCTTGATCTTCTTTGGGGTGGTGTAAGTCTTCTTCTTTCTCTTCTTGGCACCTCCACGGAGACGCAAGACGAGGTGGAGGGTCGACTCCTTCTGGATGTTGTAGTCAGAAAGGGTGCGGCCGTCCTCGAGCTGCTTTCCGGCAAAGATGAGACGCTGCTGGTCAGGTGGGATTCCCTCCTTGTCCTGGATCTTGGCCTTGACGTTTTCGATAGTGTCGGAAGACTCCACCTCGAGGGTGATGGTCTTACCCGTGAGGGTCTTGACGAAGATCTGCATTTCTGTTGTGGTTTGAATGAGTTAGTTACGTGTACTTCGATGTACTTTGAAGGTTGGGGGTTGAGGAAGGGCATCCATCCGTCCATCACTCTCGCTACAGCCATCGCATCCATCCGTAAACAGCTAGAACTAGAGAGTAACCAGCTGGTTGTACTGATGAAGGTGGCTCGATGTGTGCTCGGTGTGAGGCTGTGGTAGGGATGTGGGTGGTGTGGGTGATGTCGTACCTAATCACGAAGTGAGTCTTCAAAAAACAGATAAACTTTTCCAAAAAATCAAAGAGTCCGATTTATACCCCCGATTTCGGCTGCCATCTCCATGGTTATTCCCTTGAAACGATTCCAAATTCAGTTTCAAAGCTCATCAGCGGCCGTCTCAATGGGGCTGAAGACTGTTTGTCGTTTATGGACCGTTGTGCTGTAAAGAACCCGACAACTGCCGAGGTACTGTGAGAAGAGGGCGTTTCCAGTAATTCCTGACGCCGACTCGTCCCATTGGAAGGAAGCGAGTTCCTGCGCTTCGTGTGAGGGCTTGGATACGGTTAATTACTTAGGAACGGGAGCCTTGGTATTCAGGCATACAGAGATACGTTTCAATCTTGAGGCGTTCTTGGGCGAGTGTATTTGTGCCCCACATGTTTTGGAGGTCGTATAAGTTTTAGGGCTTTGGATCTGTTCCTGGTTGTTGTTGAGGTTGTTGCTGAGTGGATTCACCAAAAATGTGCTAAATTCACCAAACGTGCTAGTGGAAACGGAGATGGCTAGTTAGGAAGCACCGAATAAACTTATTGTTTCAGCTTTGGTACGTAAAAGACTTTCCCCACCAAATCCCTTTTGGTTACATAGAATTCAAAACCCCTCCGCACATCCAACACCGAAAACACTTGGAACACTCTTCTCCCACGCCTCAATCAGTTCAACAAGTACTTTGACGACGCGGTCATTAATCTACCACCGCATTCATTTCCCCCCATGCATCAAGAACAAACTATTGAGCAATACTCGGCCTTCGTACGAAATACATATCAGAATCGCAAAGCAACACTCAATTGTGACTAAATAGATCCCAGAGGGAGTTTTATTCCAGCTTGGAATCAAAAATGCAATATGCCACAAAATCAATCCTTCTTGAGTGGTTCAATATTACGGAAATCTTCTGTTTTGGTACGGTATGCAGCATATCCAACTGAATTGCAGGGATTTAGTAGGTTTTTAGTGATGTTGATTGAGTCATATATCCGCTTTCGTCCCTTCCTATTACTGCTATCGCTACCTTGCAGAGCCATCCTTCAGTTCGCTTGCTTCTCAAATCACTCCTATTGGCAGCCGTTCTCTGATGTGAAACAGTGACAAATCCACCCGCTCCTTCTCCGATCCAATCAACCTTCTCCATCGACATGAGCTCTTAGACCCACAACTCCTCTTCCAAAGTCGCTTTCAACAACCCGAATCTAAAGCGCAATATACTCACAGACCAAGCCACAGAAAGTCATGAGTCCAAAGCCCAACACTCTGTTCTTTTGTCTGTATGGGGCCAGGACTCGCTCTTCAAGCACAGCATACTCTTCTTGTGGCAGAGTTCCCTTGAGCTTTCCGAGGTTGGCGTACAGTTGATCGTTCGACATCTGTGAAACAACGGATCGGAGGGTTGAGTCTATCTTTGCATGGACGGATCCACAACTTAAAAGTTCACGCACCTTTGAATAGTCAAAGACTCCAGTGTTGCCCTTGTTGTTGGCAGTGAAGAGCGTTCTGCGGATGATAGGGGTGATTCGAAGCATTTTGTGTTTGAGAAAAGGAAAATAGTTCTACTGTATCATCAAGGTAACAGACATTAATTGGAAAAAGAATAAAGAAATAAAACGAGTAACGATTCTAAGGGGCTTACGGATAATACGAAAGAAAATATCTTTTCCTTGCACATGGACGTTTTGTTGATTTCTCAAAATGCAAAGACTTGTTCTGATGATAAACTTATACCGTATGTTCTGCTGCTAGATGAAAGCTTTATTTGTTCTTGAAATCAAAATTCATAGTAAGGCTGAGTAATGAAGTTTTCTGATTTTCCCTTCACTCCCCTTTCCAGCTCATAACAGTGGTGTAAGTTCTTACCGCCTATAGCTTCAAAAGTGAAACCACGCTGCTACAATTTGACTCACTCCAGAGTCCATATGAAATCGGTTGGCGAGTGGGAATCATTTCCCCACACAAATTTGTTATCTTGGCATCCGTGAAACCATGAAAAAAGCACCGAAGACCATCAAAAGTCATTTCGAAATTCATCTCAGATGGTAAAAACTCTCTCAGATACGTATGGACTTGACAAAGCGTTCTACCTCTACTTCTACCGTACGCACCATGGCGATTAGCGACCTCCCAATCACAGATGCTGGTATCGCTATACGTCGGCGCGAGATGTATCAGACACCGCAAGTATCGATTGTCCTTCGCCATGACCGCCGATTACGCCAAAACCACCCAGACACTTATGTCAGCACACTCATTGAGCTGCTCGTGGCTCATGTACCCGAGGAAATCTTGGCGGCAGTTGGTTGCGTCAGGACTTCCCCAACGTGAGTTCCAGTCGACATTATATTCAAATTGAATTTTCTTCGCGTCAGCAACAACCGAATCCGGCTTGACCTCAGAACTGGCCCGGAAGCTGCTGTCGCTTCAGAAAACATTCTTTCTGTTGTGGGTGGACATTGGAGTATTGCTGGATTTTGGGTCCAGGTCCAGCTATTCCATCATGCTATCCTCACAACCAAAACAAACCCAGAATCAATGATTCCTTTGATTCTCCCACTTCCAGCAGGTCCGTCGCGCCAAAGGCCTCGCGATATCCTTGGCGCCATCGACTTATTGGAAGTCGGCAAAATTGAAGAAGACGTTACAGAGCAGAAAGGGCCTCAAAGACTGGAGCCTGCACTATTTGCTGCTAACGCTGCTATTACACTTCTGGAATTGGGAGAGGATGCTTCAGGATATGTGGCGAAGGCAGGAAAGCCTGGAAGAAAGAGAAAGAGAGGAACCAAGAAAAGGAACGTCAAAAAGAGAAAAGCAGTCAAAGAACAAATTACGAAGGATGGCAGGAACGCTGGAACTGGGGGAGGAGGGTCTGGAGAGTGCGGAAGTTTGATTGAGGCGTAAATGAAATAAAATCCAATCTTTCAAATTCTCCGATACTTTAAGAATAATAGAAGGAAATTCTTGTCACTGGAAGTGAACAGAGTTTGGTATCGAGATGGAGTAGCGCTGTAAATGGCGCAAAGTATTAGCAACGCGTGTAACCAAACAAAAGGAATAGAGGCTTACCGCCGCTTGAGCGACCCAGGCCTCCCACAAACTCTGCTCCTGCATGTGCCTACACAACTGTACAACCCTGATACAGGGAAGCAGAGCGCGGTAACATGAGTCGTTGCTCCGAAGAACAATCCCTTTCACTGAAAGAGAACAGAGTTTGTGGGAGAGACCAGGCCGCGGCAGAAAGACTGGACGTTCCTTGGAATGCGGTATCAAGATGGAGTAGCGCTGTAAATGGCGCAAAGTATTAGCAACGCGTGTAACCAAACAAAAGGAATAGAGGCTTACCGCCGCTTGAGCGACCCAGGCCTCCCACAAACTCTGCTCCTGCATGTGCCTACACAACTGTACAACCCTGATACAGGGAAGCAGAGCGCGGTAACATGAGTCGTTGCTCCGAAGAACAATCCCTTTCACTGAAAGAGAACAGAGTTTGTGGGAGAGACCAGGCCGCGGCAGAAAGACTGGACGTTCCTTGGAATGCGGTATCAAGATAGAGTAGCGCTGTAAATGGCGCAAAGTATTAGCAACGCGTGTAACCAAACAAAAGGAATAGAGGCTTACCGCCGCTTGAGCGACCCAGGCCTCCCACAAACTCTGCTCCTGCATGTGCCTACACAACTGTACAACCCTGATACAGGGAAGCAGAGCGCGGTAACATGAGTCGTTGCTCCAAAGAACAATCCCTTTCACTGAAAGAGAACAGAGTTTGTGGGAGAGACCAGGCCGCGGCAGAAAGACTGGACGTTCCTTGGAATGCGGTATCAAGATGGAGTAGCGCTGTAAATGGCGCAAAGTATTAGCAACGCGTGTAACCAAACAAAAGGAATAGAGGCTTACCGCCGCTTGAGCGACCCAGGCCTCCCACAAACTCTGCTCCTGCATGTGCCTACACAACTGTACAACCCTGATACAGGGAAGCAGAGCGCGGTAACATGAGTCGTTGCTCCGAAGAACAATCCCTTTCACTGAAAGAGAACAGAGTTTGTGGGAGACAGAAGGCCGCACTGAGTAGACTAGCAGGTGCTTGAGACGCGTTCTTGAGATGAAGGTAGTGAGCCAGACTATTTGAAGAGCCAACTGACGGAAGCTTGGCTCGTTTTCCAATTGCATAAAGAAGCGAGAGGTCCTTGAAAGAGAGTGAGAAGATGAGACTGGTACCACATGGAGGCAGTGGAAGGCGAGACATTCATGATGCAAAGCCTACGTCAAAAAATGTATCAGATTGGCAGTAGACGAAGAAGTATGGACAGATGCAAAGGAGAAATAGAAACAGTACGGACGTACCGTCGGTTGATGAGTGTGGAGGAGTTTTGGCGACTCCAAACAAAAACTGACAATTCTGACAGGAGGAGGAAGATTTGAAGCGGACGTGTCGAGACAGCGCGTCAGTGATGGATAGAGTCTAAGAAGGTATAAGATGTCAATATGTGAGTTTGGAGGATGTGGAGGGGACGTAGGGTACGGTGAGGAGGAAGCAAACTTGGGCGAAAAGAGATTCGACGCGTCTTAAGTCACTAACCTTTCATAAAGAGACGTATGTATGCATGCTTGAGCCAGAGGCGCGTGTATGGAGGCAGTGATGGCGTGTACAGAGTTGGTCGGAGGGAGGAAGACTGAGTTTTGAAAACCTTTTTTCCGTTCCGGCGCTCACTTTTATATTCCATTTGGTCATAATACGACAAAAGGAATAGTGGTAACATACTTGGACTCAAATATGCGTCGGTGAAATCGTATACCAGACTCCAATCAACAAATTGCGATGGAATCTGGCGCAGGCAAACGTTCTCACGATGCATGTGAGACGTCCTTGACCATACAATTCAGAAGTCATCTTATTCAATCAAAGAACTTTTTTATTCAAATCAAGTTTTCATTTGCTGTGAAACACCACTTCATATTTATACTCAACTCTCCTCCTCCTCAACTCCATCCTCCTTCTCCAAAGGAACATAATAATACTTGCTCAAAACCTTAATCAACCGCGTCAACCCCATCCACCAAGCCCGTCTTCCTCTCCGCTTCCCCATATCCGTCTCTCCAACAATACCTCAACAGGAGTGAACACAACTTCAGCCCCACGAATCCCAATCACACACGCATGTTCCGCGCGGTTCGTGTATCCTGGAAACACGCCGCCTTGTTTAGCTGTAATAGCTTCCAGGAACGACTTTTGGATCCAGTCGATGCAGTTGACGCTTAAACGGGTTGCACGGATACGGTCGAGTGGGGACGGGACGCCACCTTGTTGAAGGTGTCCAAGAACGGTTGTGCGGGAGTCAAAGAGGCCCTTTCCCTCGTGTCGAAGGATTTGGGAAATGACTGTGTGGTGTATGTGGAGGAAGCAGCTTCAGCGCGGAAAATGACGCGGCCTTCGTGACGGTCGGAGTCTTCTTGGTATCGAGCTACCAAGTGTTTCACGTCACGTTGGAGCATGTCGAGAGAGATGCCTTCTCGGGAATGTAGACTGTGGTTGCACCTGAGGCAAGACCACCAAGGACAGCAAGATACCTTGCAATCGTTTGGTTGTCAATCATCAGGTAAAGAGGAAATCAACAGACTCACCCGCAGTTTCCTCCCTGTACTTCAACAACAAAGACTCTCTTCTGACTCGCAGTCGCGCTGAGCTTAATCCGATCCGTCGCTTCAACAATCGAATTCAAGGCTGTATCACTTCCAATAGAGAAGTCCGTTCCAGGAACATTATTGCTCACAGTAGCCGGCAAGTTCACCATGGGATACAAAACGCAGGATACGTACGGCGAGCAGCATGAAGAGTCACAAGCGAAGTATACGCTTCAAACCCTCCAATGATCATCAAAGCTTGAATATTATGCTTCTGAAGACTGTAAGCAATCTGCCCACAGTCCAAGTACGACGAAGCATAAGCGTCAGAAAGGTCTGGAACATTAGTTCCAGGAATCGGCTGAGGATGGTCCCTGTTGGTTCCCAACTCCGAACCACCTTTTGACTGCCATCCAATAACTTGTTGCCAAGTGATTTCAGAGACTTCTGAGCGGCAAAGTCCTGAGAACCCGTTCCGAATTGCCAATGGTGTGTGACCTCGATTCATACAAAGCCGAGCAGCAACCGAGTAGCAGTATTCATACCACCTGCAGGTGCTCCTGTATGCACAATTCCGATTCGAATTCTCTAGATATTGTTTAAGTCATTTTATGAGATAAGAAGATGACCTGTCAAATCAGAGGAGAAAAAGGGAGGCGAGGCTAGACCCCTTCCCGGAAAGTCAAATTAACAAACCTGGTTCTCCGGCAACTGTCGGTCAATTCCATCCCCACCAATCAAGTGACTCTCTAAATACGCATCAAAAGCATTTGTAAAGTCGGGGTCACGCAAATCCATGGCTTTCTTGAAATCTTTTTTGGAGATTGCTTCAGCCACGTTATGTGTCTGATAAAGCGGCTTAGTTTGATTGTGGGATAAAATTAAGTTCATACCAAGCGAACAGCTTCCATCAATGGCGCTGCAGTAATCTTGTGCTGGCTCATTCCAATCATAGGAGCAGGAGTGTCAGGGGTGCTTCTCAATACTGCCTCCACCGCTTCGACTCCTTGCACTGTGGCCAAGTAACGGTCGTATGCACATGGACTTCCACCGCGTTGGACATGTCCGAGTGTAGTCACACGCGTGTCAAAACCGAGGCGACTGTCCAACACACTCTTGACGTAGTCTGGTTTGATTGGGTTCAATTTTGATCAATCGCTCCTTCACAGATGATGACGAGCGTGATTCTGGATCCCATTTTACGGTTCTGATAATGTATCAACAAGATGGACGTATTGATATTTTAAGTGTTACCTGACTTAATTTATCACACATTTCATCTTCCCAGTTTGTACCGTAGCGCTTTGTGTCCAATGGGGGAGGACGCTCTGGCAAGAATACCCAGTCGGCCCCAACTGAAATGGCAGCCATCAATGCAAGCCATCCACAGTGACGACCCATTACTTCAACAACAAAAGCTCGTTGATGCGAAAGAGCAGTTGAAGTCAACGAGTCCAAAGATTCGCAGATTCTATGAAGAGATGTAACAGCTCCGATAGTAATATCTGACGGCGTAATAAAGTTAGAACCTTTTGTATTGACCTCAAATTACAATACCAGTAGATGACATGTCGTTATCGATAGAACCAACCAGGCCAACAATGGTCAAGTGCTCGCGTAAATGATCGCACTCTTTTGCAACAAGCTTCCCAGTGGCAACCAGTTCATCTACAAGCCCTTTCCACTCAGAACGAAGGAGGTCTGCTCCAGTAAGAGATCCATCACCACCACAAACAATGAGAGCATCAATGCCATTTTTAATCATGTTGTAGGCAGCCAAGAGACGGCCTTCGCGAGTACGAAAGCGCATACAACGAGCTGTACCAATTACAGTTCCACCCTAATTGAAATGTCGTTGTTAGGATTGACTTTTCACAAGGAATTTACGCGTGTATCTTCGCACACTTTCTCTTCGCTGATGGACACTCACAATAGACAAGAATCCACGAACATCAGACCATCCTAGTTCCCGAATCATATCCCCTCCTTCCACAAGACCTTATTTTCAAATGACAAAATCAGTCCACCGTTCATAGAATAAAGATAAACAAGACACACCTTCATATCCTTCATGAATGGCAAAGGGAACACAACCGCGTTGAAGGGCAATACGAGCGACTGAACGAACAGCAGCATTCATCCAGAGGAGTCACCACCAGACGTAAGAACACCAATTTTCTTTGGAATAGAAGAAGTGGAAGCAGAAGAATTCGCGATATTGATGGGTGTATGGTCGAGAGGCAAGTACTGGTCAAGATGTGGTGAGAGTTCATCGATGGATTGTTGCTGAAAAGCCCTTGCTTTTGAATTCTGTTTCTGAGTGGTGTTGGTAGAGCAGCAGCAGAAGAAGCAGTTTTTTGAGCTGTAGGATTGAGGGCGGGAGAGACAGGCGGCACGAAGGGAGTTGGATTGAAGTCTGAGACGCGAATCAGGTTGTTTGCGGGATCGTAGGCGAGCAGGACCGAGTGCTTTCCCGCGTTAATCTGGAATACGATTGATTTGATGTTTAAGTTTGTGCTTGTGTTTGTGTTGAGGACATCGAGGGCGGCTTTGAGGGACTGTTTGAAGCAGGTTTAGTGTGTGAGTGTAGTGTGTGAAGTGTAGTGTAGTAGCACTCAACTTGCACATTCTCTGAATTCAAACAAAGAAATGCCGCGGTGCTTCCTCCTTCTTTCACCGATTCGAGCGTGGGAACCAGAGTCGGCGACGGCAACGAACCACCGGTCACGCGCAGAGCCACGTCGTCCAAGTGCAGCCACGCCTCATTCGAACTCTGCGTCAACACTCGGAAACCAAGCGCTGAATAGAACGACGTGGTGGCTGCGATAAGCCCGGGTCCAGTGCATACTTCAATGTGCGACTGCTTCGTCATTTTAAACTGTGTATTCTTCTTTGAATTATTCAATCACAGAAAGTAACAAACGAGGTACTTCCTCAAATAAGAAGCATGTATGAAAAAGTGATTGCTCCAAGTGCTGCTCCAACAACACTTCCACTCTTGGAACTGCCAGTAGTTGTAACCGCCGCCTGACTGTCGACACACAGGTACTGCGTTCCAGACATTCCCCCAAACGGCTGAACGTACTTTTGAGCACAGAGCAAAAATCCAGGAATACAATTGATTGATTTTCCAAACACTTTCCACCAGCTTTAGTGAAGTCCACAGCTCCCAAACTTTTATCCTGAACAACAGGTCCCTTCTCAAATTGTGCATAACACTTATTATGAAAACATATTGCAACTCCAGGCTCGCAAATTCCGTAGTACAGCGAATCCTCCTTCATACACATTCCCTCAGGCTCGACATTGTGAAACTTGACTTTACAAACTCCTTCAGAACATGTCTGGCCTGGCAAACAAAGCTTGCTGGTGCCATCACAGGTATCTCCAGGGAGCCTCCACACTTTGTCTACTTTCTCGGTTGCAGTTCCTTCACAAACTGCAACAGTACCTGTCCCGTTTTTAGACGAGGATGGTGTACATGTCAATCCTGCAAGACAAGGCGCTGATTCTTTCGCAACGTCACAGGTTTCACCCTTGTTGCGGTATGCTCGTACATCTGTGCACACTCCAGGTCCACTGCCCTCAAATGTTCCTGCTCTTGTTGCACACGTCAACCAACTGTTCAAGCAAGGTGTTCCAAGCTCAGTACAAGTGTCTCCAATGATTTGCACTTGCGCGAAAGTTGTGGTTGAGACCAAGAAGAATGAAAGAAGGAATGAGCTTGTAGCCTTGACCATGCTAATGAGTTAAATTGAGCTGTTTGACAATAAATAATTGCCTCCCCGAGGACCTTTTTGAACTTTGCACAAAGAGTGTGGCAGTGTTCCGAATCATTGAAACTGGGCTTTTTTAGCGGTCAAGCCAATAATCACTTCAGATTGATTGCTTCTTACAAAAAACTGGTTTGTCAGCACCACCACAACGGCAAAAACAATGAAAACGTCAAATGAAAATGTATTTGCCAGTACTCTCCAACCCCAATAAACACAAAAAACAAACTCCATTAACCCCCACTCTATTTCCTCTTCTTTGCAGCAGAAGCAGCCATCTGCCCTTGCTTCTTGAAAATCGCCTTGGACGTAATCTTCTTCCTCTGCAGCGCCGCAGCTTCCTGCTTCGCCGTCTCCTTCGCCAACCGAGCGTTCCTCTCTGTTCTCTTGGCCGTCTCCTTGCGCGCCTTCTCGTGCTTGAGCGTGTTGATCTGCGTGAGCAAGCCTTCGATTTTCTTTTCATGGGCGTCCATGACGACGGCGCGGCGGGCAAGGTATCCTGGTTTCTTTTGCTTGACTTGGTCCTTGTGCTTTGCGGCGAATGGAAGGCTTGCTTCCAAGGACTTTGGAATTCGGAGGGAACTGAAGACACGGGGTTTTCGTTCGATTGGCTGTTCATTTTTGGGTTAGTTGAATAGAAGCAAAAGATGAAATCGGGGGGGGGGGGGGGGGGGGGGGGAGGGGGGTGATGTGTGTACCTTGTACAATGAATCCTTGTTCAATGGGACCTTCAACTTCTGGTCACGACGGATCTGACCAGTGAGTCTCATTCCCTTCCATCCAGCCTTATCTTGCAACAAGAGCGATGAAACAGGGTTGTAGAACTTCTTTGGCTTCACTGGGTACCACGCCCTCAAGAAGACAATATCTAGAACACAAAAATTCAGCAATCTACACACACCCCAAGAGCCCACATCAATCACTCACCACTCATCAAAATCTTATCCTCAAACGTAGCTCTGAAAGCACCCTCAGGCTGTGTCATTGGCTTCTTCACCTGTCCACGAAGTCCAGAAACCGTACGGATATTCGCTCCTTCGAATTTAGCAACTTCAAGAGCAGTTGTGAACATGTCCTTGATGAATGCAGTGTTTTTCATGATTTTGTAGGGGTAACCAGTGAGTTTGAGCTTCTTGACAACTTCAACGGATTGGTTGATGTCAAGGACGACTCCTGTTGCGCTGACACGGAATGCATTTGTGCCGTCGGCTACGGAGTTGAAGGCACAGAAACCTGTGTTGGGGGCTGTGACGGGGCCTGATCATAATTTTGTTGAGTTCGTGAGATTATTGTTTGAGTTCGGGTTAAAAGGGATTACCATAGAATGTGGCGAGACAGTGCATATGCTCAGGTGTATACTTGAGCATTCTATTCCTGTTTCCATCATTCAAGGAATAGAGAGGAAGAGATTGGAATCGACGCCATCCAATTGAGAAAATCAGAGGATCATTTGTCTTGAGAATCTTCTTGTGCCATCTGTGCTTCTTGATACGAACCTAGAATCGACGGTAAGCAACTAGCCGATATAGCCCAAAATAGTGATTGTTTACCTGACAGAATCCAAACGCTTCTTCAGACGCCAACAATCCTCCCAAGATGACAGGATACCGTGGGTTGTAGTTCTCAATAAATTCATATGGCATATCCTTCAAAACAACACGAACGTAAGCTCCCGCCCGCAATCCTTCAACCTGTGCACGGAGCTCCGAGTCATCGTTATCAAACTCGGTTTGATTGATTTCCTTTTGTTTCGCCATTTCCTCTTTGGCAGCTTGGTAGATGTTGTTATTCTTTTCATCTTCGTCGCCATCGTAAAGAGCGTCGAATTTGCGCTTCAAGTTTTCCTTTTTCTTTGCTAAAGCTTCTTCGGAGTTGTCTTCTTCCTCTTCAGCGGGCTTGGATGAGTTGTTTGGGTTCTCGAGGTCCTCAAAGTCTCCGTTTGTTTCCTCCGCTTCTCCATTTGCGTTCAACGCGGCAACACCAGTAACAAAGAGACCTTTGATGGCGTCAAGGTTCTAAGGAAATGTAAATATTGCGAAAATAGAAAGATAGAAATATACCTCTTCAAACTCCCATTCCTCCAGTTCCTCGTCTGGCACTTCAACTCGACATGTATCAATCAAAGCGAGAGACAGCTTGACTCCTGTCGCAACTTTCTTTGTGACCTGGAAGAAAGAGTCTCCTCCATCTTCAACATCCATTGTCTTGGATTCAGCTGTGCTCAATTGCTGCTCCTCAGACTCATACACATGCTGCATGAGAGGAATAGAACGTTTTGTAGCGGTATATGACTCTTCAGCCTTCTTGAGCATGTTTTCCTTCCATCGAAGACGACCATCAATGTTTACTTGGTCCTCTTCGTCATCGTCACCCAAGCCAAGTTCACTGTCACTGTCAGCAAAGTCAAACTGGGTTGGGTCTTCTTCGTCCTTGTCATCTCGACCACCTTCAAGACGAGCAATGACACCTGATGTAGCACGACGACGACCAGTGGTTTCATCCACTTCCTCGTCAATCTCATCATCATCGTCTCCATCGTCTTCGTCATCATACCCGTCAGCATCATCGTCATCGTCATCAGCCAATCCTTCACCCCCAAAGTGATCTTCCACATCTTCATCATCTTCCTCGTCCTCATCCTCATCTTCCCCATCTTCATCACCTTCCAAATCCATTGTGATGTTCGGACCATCCCCTCGCAACACTTCACCTCCAGTAAACAAGCGCACACCTCCACTTCGTTTAATCCCATCCTCCAATGTAGCCTGCGCCTCCTGCAAATCAATAACCATCCTCTCTCCATCACTTACACCCTCTTTCCTTCCTCGATCCAGCTGCCCAGGAACATTAATATACACTGCATCTCGATCATGCAGGATTCCAGCAACACTACTGCTAGGTGCGTAAATAAGTTTATGTTTCTCAGTCAAGAGTTTTCGCTGCTTGTCAGGGAGGGGACATGGGTCAGGGAGAGCGGAGAGGTGGTGGATGGCGTGATCGCCGGAGCCGGGGATATGGATTTTCGATGATGTTTTTAGGTTCGTGCCGCGGAGGTATCCGTAGAGGGCGATTGTGCGGTCGCATTTTGGGTTGTCGTGGACGAGGGAGGGGTCGGTTAGGTCTTCGACACGGTCGGAGAGGACATATGGATGCGCGTTTCTCCACTATTAGGCGTAAAAAGTTTAAGAGTTGTGGTATTTGGAGGTTGGTGGTTGGTGTGGAGAAAACTTACACTCAAAGGTCTGAACTTCATGACGGATATAAATCGAGACAAGTTCAGAATCTCTTGCTTCATGTATCGGCCATTCATGACACCGCTCAAGTAAAACAGTTTGGCTCCTTGGTAAATTTCAGTCCAGAAACGTTGCTTAATTCTCTTCTTTGTCTTTCGCATTCGCTTTCCGTCCTTGAACTTGTCCAAAAACGTCAGCACACCCATTACACGAGGGAATCCGTGACTTTGCAAGATGTTCAAGAATTCAAATGTTTCCATCTCGAATCCGAAACTCGCGTCGATGAGGAGAAGGATCAAGTCGGCAACTTTTGCAATGTCGATAAGAGAATTGAGATCATTGTTGGCTTCCATGAAAGTCAAGCGCTGCTTCTTTCCACTGACAACGGTGATGGGACCGTTGATTTCAGTCAAGTTGTGTTTGGTGTATCTTTTGACGAGGGAACGGATCAAGGTCGTCTTTCCGGTCTGTAATACACAATATGATCAGATTTCGGTTCTGTGTGAAAAGGGAAGAGTTGAATTGGAATGCAACGTCCAGTTCAACCCAACCCTACACCCTTTCAACTCCAAAAGCATACGTACACCAGGAGGACCGACAACTGCAATAACAATAGGAGGAGGGATATCTGGAGTACGATCGACCATTGGAACGTGAAGCCTTGTCTGATCCCTACAAGCTTACAAGTCAGTCACGCAACGCACACGCATCCAAGTTCGCACTCAACTTGTCCATGTTTCTCATGATGGTTCTATTAGCTCTGATTCCCGAGTTGAAGGCAAAGGCCTTCGGGTTCTGCATCACGGCATTCTTCTGGTGCTGCGGCAGGGCCTTTGCCTTCTTCCGCTCGGCCTTTGGTCCAGACTGGCGCTTGTGGTGCGGCTTCACAGCGCGTTCCTTCGATGATGTCGTGTCCATTCAACGGTTCCTTTTCTTGTTCTTGAAGTTGGTTGGTTGGTTGTCTCAGTGAAGAAGAAATGGACTTCGAAAAAAACAAAAAAAGAAAGAGTAACCCATCGAAAGAACACGCAATAACATCATCTTGTCACCTTTGGGAAAGCGTCTCCATCCGCACTGCACACACCATATATACCGTTGGAAATGCCTAAGAAAATTCATGGGGACATTTCTCTTGAGCTATCCGGGTTTCCCAAAGCGAAATCTGGCAAAACATCATCTGAGCTCTACGTATTCTGCCGATACGGAGGAGGGCATGGTATTTCTTTGGTGGCAGGAGTCGTGTGCGGATTTTTATTGTTATTTAATTATGAAGTAAAAGGTCGATGAAGTATCTCAAGTTGTTTATTAATTTAGTTTACGGTACTACCGTTTTTATTTTGATTACTGTTCACAAAACATCGTCAATAGACGGAACAGCTAGGACTAATCGCACAACTGAAGTTCACTGACTAAACAAGTTTTATGATTTGGCAGAGCAAATAGAATACAACCCTTAAATCACATTTATTTATTCCACTCTTTCGCTTCACAAAATGTATAATCCTTTTCCGACAATGTACATCATTTACTCCGTCTTCCAGCAGATGTACAAGTAGTCCCCTCTACGACCCTGATTCAAATCCACACAATACTTGAAACCCCTAGAAGATGGCAAACTGGATTCACGCGAAGTTCTCCACAAACAGACTTCAACAATTTTTGGACCGTCCTCTCTTTCGACTTCAATGTAGCGATAATCCCCACCCGTTCCCTTCGCCATATCCGTATATCCAGATTGTGCTGCCGGATTTCTCCAGAAACGAACACTTGTACACGCTTCCGAAGAGTCAGTAGTCCAAATAGGTTCCAAGGACACATCTGCTCCTCCAAATCCCTTGTTGATGTCATTGCTATAGCCATCGATCTCTTTAATTGCATTTTGATGAATCACATGGTGCACAATAAGATCCTTCAGGTATTTTTTGTTGTTTTGTGCACGTTTAGCATCTGCCAGCTGTTTCTTCAAGATACTAATAGTATCCAACAAATGCTGATCGGCTTTGACTGGCACTTCAGTCACTTTTTCTTTTGGGACGTTCATGCCTTGTACAGAATTACTCAAATAGTTGATAATCTTGCCTTGAACTAAGGCGTTCATCCAAGAGTTTTGTCCAAGTTTACCTTGATTTTGAATGGCTAGGAATACAGGATCGTTTCGTGGAGTAGTGTCAGTCTTATCCATACCGACACGCTTCCCTTCACTCTGTGCTTTGTCGAATTCCATGAAACCAACTTTCAGGGCAGCCAACAACTCAGCCGCTAGTTCGTCACAATCAGTTTCGCTCCATTCGTCATCAAGCTTGTTGATAATAATTCCGTAGTGAATATCCTTGTGAGGGATTGTAATTGAACCAATCACGTCGCAGACCGACTGTGCATCTTGTGCCTGATGAATGTTTTAATTAGAGGCGGCTATATTGCAAACAAAATTATTTTCCTCACCTGCAGTCTTTGTCCGTCAATGACGAAAATAATCTTCATGTGTTGATTCGCTTTCAAAGCTGTCGTAATGCCATTAGCCGCTTCCTTACGCATGGACATGTCCGCAAGTCCCATCGTGTCCACAATGTCGTTTCCATCACACATGGTAACTGCTTTGATCTCGGTCGTGTTGCGTCCCTTTGCAGACCCGGAGTTACATTTGTGTTCCTGGAAAACGGTGTTGATGATGGTGCTTTTGCCGCTTCCGGGGTTGCCAATAATGTTGTAGGTGAGCTTTTCTCTTGTCATTTTTGTTGTGTATACTGTTTCTGTTGTTGTGACTTTTTATTGTCAACGGCAGTCGGGTTCAAGGCATCAGGTTCCATGGTGCATGGTTCAAGGCAAACGGTTCAAGGCAGAAAGTTCCGAATATTATATTAATGTTAATAATTCGATGGGGTTTCTCGTACCTCTGGCAGCGGAGGTTTCCTGTTAACTGTTAACTAGGATAATATGCCGGCGATATTCACGCTTCTATATGTTCGACTTGGTTTATGTTCTTATCCTGGTTTAAGGAAGGACGTTCAAGGAATTTTCAAAAATGGGAAGTTGAACACGCTTTATTGTTATGATTGGCCTTTAAAAATGAGTCTTTACACACAACATAAAAGTACTTGTATCATACAGCCAAATCAAAAAGAAAGAAAAGCGATAAAGTGGCAGTTACAGCATGGTACTGCATTTGCATACGCCAAAATAAACTCCGTTAAACCCTACTCCGCATCGTCTTCCTCTGCTCTTGTTCAATATTTGTAGCTTTCATAATCATAATAGAGAGTCTGATGGACATCGTCTCGTTGTTGAGTGTTATGCTGAATGCCAGTCTGACCCATACGGATTACGCACACAACTACTCCCTGCCTTAACTTCATTTCCGATATGTTTCAGCAACTCAATCGCCGCTCAAAGAATACCCCTTTTTTTCATGAGGTCAGTGATTCGGGAACATTCGGGATCTTGTAAAGGGTCGTTTTGGCCAACGAAAAATCATCACACAAAAGCGATGCTCCACCGTTCTATTACTGGTACCTACCCTTGTTACCTTCTCTTCTGTTACTAACATGCTGTCTTTCTCGTAGCTATTGCTGCCCGAAAGGCCAGCATCCGCTCTATGGCCACTGCCAAAGGACCTGCCAAGTTTGCCAACTTTGACTGGACCGATGCATTGAACCTCGAAGGACAGCTTACCGAAGAAGAGATTATTGTGAGAGACTCAGCTAGACAATATTGCCAAAGCAAGCTGCTCCCAAGAGTCATCGAAGCTAACAGACACGAAGGTGACTATGCGAGTCTATTATTATCCCTCAACACCGCCCTTCAACTACTGCAGTACATCTATACATTGGAAACTAAGGAGAGCAGTGTTCATAAAAAGTGAAGACAGTCTCAGAAAGCCATGACAGGACCCCCGGATCTCCCTCTTCTTCCGAGAAATCAGCAAAATACGCCACCGGGCGCCTCCTTTTATTACATAGCCTGATCCGTTCTTGAACATGATCGACTAACAACCCTCGTCCATGCAGTCTTCCACAAGGAAATCATGACCGAGATGGGTGAATTGGGTATGCTTGGTGCTACCCTTGAAGGTTACGGATGTGCTGGAGTCTCTTCAGTTGCATATGGTCTGATTGCAAGAGAAGTTGAGCGTATTGATTCCGGATACCGTAGTGCCATGTCTGTGCAGTCTTCCCTTGTCATGTACCCCATCTACGCCTACGGATCTGAGGCTCAACGCGAGAAGTACCTTCCAAAGCTTGGTATGTAATCTGACAACTGTCGCACAACTTTTGTTTACTTTTTATGCAATAGCTCAAGGAAAGCTTATTGGTTGTTTCGGTCTCACTGAGCCAAACCACGGTTCTGACCCAGGAAGCATGGAGACCAACGCCAAGAAGACGGCGGATGGTTACATCCTCAACGGAAGCAAAACTTGGATCACCAACAGTCCTATTGCGGATGTCTTTGTTGTTTGGGCCAAGTTGGATGGTGTTATTCGTGGTTTCATTTTGGAGAAGGTATGCATTCTCAATTATCGTTTACACATGGAGTATACTCATTCAATCTTTTTTTCTCTGGCTTATAGGGTATGAAGGGACTCACTGCTCCCAAGATTGAAGGAAAGTTCTCCCTCCGTGCATCCATTACCGGTCAAATCGTCATGGACGATGTGCACGTTCCAGCCGAGAACCTTTTGCCAGGAGTTCAGGGTCTTAAGGGTCCATTCGGTTGTCTCAACAACGCCCGTTACGGTATCAGTTGGGGAGCCCTCGGAGCTGCCGAGGCCTGTGTTGCTCAAGCACGTACCTACGCCA
This sequence comes from Rhizoclosmatium globosum, assembly GCA_002104985.1. Classification (NCBI taxonomy): domain Eukaryota; kingdom Fungi; phylum Chytridiomycota; class Chytridiomycetes; order Chytridiales; family Chytriomycetaceae; genus Rhizoclosmatium; species Rhizoclosmatium globosum. The sequence goes on along the minus strand of MCGO01000018.1, from coordinate 481,539 downwards.
TTGAGCGTCTTCAATTCGGCAGACCTCTTGCTGCCAACCAGCTCATTCAGAAGAAGCTTGCTGACGCTGTCACTGAAATCACTCTCGGACTGCACGCCTCCCTCCAGGTCGGAAGACTCAAGGATGCTGAAGGTGCTCCAAAGTTGGCTCCTGAAATGGTTTCCCTTGTCAAGAGAAACAATGTTGGAAAGTCTCTTGCCATCGCTCGTGAAATGCGTGATGTTTTGGGAGGAAACGGAATTCAGGATGAATACCACATTATCAGACACGTCATGAACTTGGAAGCTGTCAACACATACGAAGGTACACACGATGTGCATGCTTTGATTTTGGGAAGAGGAATCACTGGTATCCAGTCATTCCAATAAGTAAATTGGTCTCATTTATTTGAACAATACATCCTGTTTTCATTTCTGATTCTTTGGAACTAGTACTTGCTTGTTCTATCTATCTATTTGTTTGATTTCAAAAACACCACAAACCCTCCAATGGCCGACGCCAAGTTCTTCACGAAGGGGAAGGTGCAGGAGCTGCGCGAAGAGCTCGCCGCCGCCGACAAGAGAGACACGAAGCACACCAAAAAGAGGATTGTGCTCAAGAAGGTAGTGTTAATTAGTGCAGCTTTGGGGAGCCTATTAAACCCGCAACGCCCGCATCATCATCATCATCATCATCGTGCTAGATTGTCGCAAACATGACGATGGGCAACGACATGAGTCCTCTCTTTGCGGATGTGGTTGCTGTGATGCAGGCCCCGATGCTCGAAGTGAAGAAGATGGCGTATTTGTACATTGTGTCGTACGCCCGCTCAAAGCCCGATTTGGCTAAATTGACAATCTCGGCCTTTGAGGTAAGATTATTGTGCACATTCTTCTGATGGCACCATTGGAGACAGCTGCTCGCGAAGGATGCGAGACACTGTCCCCTCCCTGAGCCAATCAACACGTCCTCACACATCTTTACTTTTAGAGAGACCTCGTGGATCCAAATCCTTTGATTCGGGCTCTTGCTTTACGCACTATGGGATATATGCAGGTCGATAAACTCATTGAAGCTCTTGCCAATGCTCTCCAAAAATGCCTCGCGGATAAAGATGCCTATGTTGCAAAGACAGCAGCCATCAGTGTCATCAAACTTTATACTTACGATCGAGATTTGGCACAGAGGACTGGATTAATTGACAAGTTGCGAAGTCTACTCAACAATGAAAACTCAATGGTAGATAGGCCACCATATCATCAAAAGTCGCTTACATTCGATTAATTGTAAAGGTTGTCGCGAATGCTGTCGCCGCGTTATCGGAGATCGCAGAAAAGACTCCTGACTTTGATATGCGAATGGACTTCACACTTTCGAGCAAACTCTTGACTGCCATGAACGAGTGTTCTGAGTTGAGTATAATGGCTCAAACAAGCGGATGAGATATGCTGACTTTGTTCTTAGATGGGGTCAAGTGTACATTTTGGAGTCGCTTTTGTACTTTGTGCCTCAAGAGCATGGAGACGCTGAAGTGGTTGCTGAGCGTGTTATGCCACGTTTACAACATGCCAACTCTGCCGTCGTTCTTTCTGCTATCCGAGTGGTTTTGTACATGACGAATTACATTCTCAAGGACGATATTGTCAACTCGTTCTTCAAACGTATTGGATCTCCTCTTGGTACGCTCGCCATCTCGAATGAACTCAATATCATATGCTTACATTGTTCTCAGTCACCCTGCTCCACAACGGTCCTGAAGTCCAATACGTGGCTTTGAGAAACATTCAACTCATTCTCCAGCGCAAACCTGACTTTTTGAAGAACGACATCAAAGTGTTCTTCTGCAAGTATAATGACCCCGTCTATGTCAAGATTGCGAAGTTGGAAATCATGTTCCGTCTTGTTACAGACGATAACATTGAGCAAGTCTTGCCTGAATTGAAAGAGTACGTTGAATTGCTACTGTGACTCTCAATCTAATGCGACGTAGGTATGCGACAGAAATTGACGTTGACTTTGTGCGAAAATCTATCCGGGCGATTGGAAAGTGCGCTATTAAGATCGAATCTGCTGCTGACAGATGTGTAACGACTTTGGTGGATTTAATCAAAACAAAAGTCAACTATGTTGTTCAAGAGAGTATTGTTGTGATAAAGGTGAGCCTGGATTGGCTGGCCTTATTGTTAATTATTTTCAATAGGATATTTTCCGTAGATACCCTAACAAGTACGAAGGAATCATCACAACTTTATGCGAAAACTTGGACAGTCTTGATGAATCGGAAGCGAAAGCGTCTATGATATGGATTATCGGTCACTACTCTGACAGAATCGAGAATGCGGATGAGTTGCTCTCACACTTTTCTGACAGCTTCAAGGATGAGACTTCGAATGTTCAACTGTCTCTTCTCACTGCCGTCGTAAAGCTGTTCATCAAACGTCCAACGAAGGGCCAAGAACTACTTCCAAAGATCTTGAAATGGAGTACTGAGGACGTTGACAATCCGGACTTGCGTGACAGAGGATTCATTTACTGGCGGTTGTTATCAACTGATCCTGTGGCTGCGAAGGTGATTGTGTTTGGAGACAACCCTCCCATCACATCTGAAATGGAGAACTTGCCTTCTCAAACCCTCGAAGAATTGTTTTTGCACATTTCTACATTGGCGTCCATCTACCATAAGACTCCCCAAATGTTCATCGGTGGATTGAGGCAAAAGAAAGTCGAGCCTTCGGCTGCGTTTGTTTTCGTGACTTCTCAGCCTATGGCCGACACTTGGATGGCGATGTTTTGTAAGTTAAAGGTTGTAAGCATTAAGAACCATCTAACATTTTAACAGCGCACAGCAGAAGATGCCCAGTAGCGACGGTTTGTTTGGCGATGATCCACAGCCAGTCAATCCTTATGCCTATGGAATCAATAACTATCCTGTTGATGATGACAAGGAAGAAGAACTCGAGATTGACAGCAACCCTATCGACCCCAAACAGTTCGATATGTTCTTGAACTCACTATCAAATTCTGCTCCACCTCCCACTCAGCCATCAGTGGATGCCATGGCTGCTTTGTCTTTGAACGATGGTTTTGCGACCCAACCGTCATTCGGGCCTATCTTTGGTCGTGGAAGTGCCGTCAACAACGTTGCTGGAATCTCTGGTGGCTTGGTTGAGCTTGATCCATTTGGCCCTTCAAAACAAACTGTGGCGATTCCAACAAATCCGATTCTGATGCCTCAGCCCGTTTCGTCTCAGTATGGAATGGGAACGAATCCACTCTCTTCAGTTGGAGGAAATATTATGAATCCTTTATCGCACACTGGAACTCTGGGATTGGGGTCTTCTGCTAATCCAATGTTGGTTGGTGGAGCTCTTGGACCTACACCTCTTGGAAGCCTAGCTTTACCCCCAGCACTCGGGTTCATTCCACCCCAATCTTTGTATCTTGATGTCCAAGCAGGAAAGGGATTACAAATCATGGGAACATTCAGTCGTCGTGCTGGAAACATTTACATGGAGTTGAATTTGTCCAACAAGGCTAGTCCTCAGCCTTTGAGCGACTTTGCCATTTTATTCAACCGAAATACGTTTGGATTGAGTCCGGCAGAGCCTTTAACAGTTCCAGCTTTGCTCTCTGGGCAGAGTTTCCCAAAATCCATTAGCGTGAAACCGGATGGAGCAAGTGCGCAACCATCTAGCCCCGTTAACAGTTGAGTCGTGTTGATCTTGTTCAAATCTTGTTTTTACCTAATCTGAAACGTCTCAGACCTTCAAGTCGCAATTAAGTGCAGTGCGGGAATTTTGTACTTCCAAGCCACGATTCCTTTGAACGTTTTGTTCCTTGAGAATAGCTCACTTGAGGCCGAGGCTTGGTTACGGGCGTGGGGTACAGAGCTGCCGCCATCCACCGAAAGTGTATTCAACTTCCAGTTGGCCAGCCAATACAACTCAGTAGATGACGTGAAAAACAAACTGTTCTTGAACAATATTTTCACAATCGCACAACGAACAATCGACGCAACTGTAAGTCATTATTGCTATATTTTGATGTGTACTAAATCACAATTTAGCATGTCTTCTACACCCACGTTAAGCTTGTGAATGGAGTGTCTATATTGTCTGAAATCAAGTTTGATCTACAGTTTGTTTACTGTCAAGTGTCGAGCAAGTCTTTGGCGACACAGTTTATTCAGTCATTTGAGGAAGCTGTTACATCTGTACTGAATAGTTGATGAACTACGTTCACCTGTAGAGATCTTGTTTTGTTTTTTCTTCATCAACTTATTACAGTTATAAACAGAATGTTGTATTCCAATCATTATTCATCTCTTTGTCAAACAATGGCAGGCCCACCTTTGCTGTTCACTTTGGCATTTACTCTCATTTCCCCACTCCTTTTACAAACATTTGCAGTTCCAAATAACAATCATCATTTGCCTCCCACACCCATTTCCCCACGCCAAGTTGTTCGGCCGGAAATTGTAACACCAACTTTCCAATCAGTTGTAGCGCAACCCACAACCGTCATTGACACTATTAGAGTTAGTAAAATGATTGGGCGAGGATTGCGAGGACGTTGTAATGATGCTGACCAAACTATTCTCAAACGCGTCCCAAAATCACTCATTATGCGAGACGCAACAGATATTGAAGGAAATTTAGCAAAAGAATTGATCAGCTTAGTCAAGCAGAAGAATACTCCCATGGTTGCTAAAGTGGGTATTGTTCAATAGGCTTTTGTGGTTATAAAGTTCAACTTTGTCATTTTTCTGCCACTTATTGCATGCATTAATATGAATTAATTTGTAAGAGATATTATGCTTTATGATCGTGTTCGTTTTTTTCTTCTGCACGACTTCAGCCATTCAATCAACATAGTTACAATATCACAACCCAAGGAGCTTACAAAAAAAAAAAGACATTCGGTTAATAAATAAAATCTGCAGAGAGTATAGTGATTGCTGGGGAAAAGGGAGAGAGTCTGTGTGTCAATACTCCGCTGGCAAGATTCTCATGCTTTGCGGCAATTTAAGCCATTTTTTTGCCAACATCAGGCATTATATTGACTGGTTTAGCATAATCTTAACATAGTAAATGAAGGATTTAATTCATTGAAATTTGTGATGAGTGACTTTGATTATTTTGGGTCCAGAACAGATCGACAATCATGATGAGTCAAACCATTGACACATTCTTTCAGTTCAGTATCAATTTGCTGATATTTGAATGAGCTCATGACATTCTTGACTGTTTTCAAACCAATGTACTGGGCTCCAATACGAGAGAATAAGTGGTCATCACGTAGAAGCTTTAAAACTTGTTTTGCCGGGACTTGTAGTCTTGCAAATTCCTCGACTGTTTCTCGGGCAGCCATGGATAGTCCTTGTGTGTCAAGAGCGTCCAATGAATGTGAGTGTTTTGATGAATCCAGAACAGGAGTGTCCGTTGCTTTAACAGGCTTCCATTGCGCTTTCCGGACAGAAACAGTTATTGCACTTGTGACAGGATCCTTTTTGACATTTAGACAGAAGTTGCAAGTGTTGACAGAACTTCGAGAGTTGCGTGGGTTTTCTGAGAGTGGTCGCTTTGCAGCTGACGACTTCGGTCCAGTTGAATGAAAAACGCAACGAAGATATTGGCCCGATTTCACGTCAAGGGAACCGGCTTCAACTTTGTACCAATGGCTCACATACTTGAATACTCCATAGAAGGAAGAGTAGTTTGAAAATGTCATGGGGTGGACGGGCTCAAAGAAGTTCCTTCTTGCCGTCAAAATATGGTGTCCATCATCTGGACTCGCCCCAGAAATGGGTCCAACAATCCTTTCTTCTTGCTTCCGCTTTTTTGATTCTGTTCTTGCTACAACAGGATGATGTGACTGAGCCAAACCGTTGTGTGTTACTGAGTCTGGGTTTGATTAGAAATTGAGAGTCTAATGCGAAAGAGTCTAAAAACACTAACTGTGGAGAAAATTATAAGATGGTCGCAGCAGAGGCGGAGGCTGTTGAGGGAGAGGTTGAGGCCATTGTGGAGGACGAGACAGGTTTGGATGGCCTTCAGTCTAATTAATGGCTATTACCATGGAATGGAACTCTTACTCGCAAACTGCCCGCGCACAACGTTTTCGGAACTTCTTATTGGTTGAGGAATAGCCCTTGCCTCATAGCCGCCAAGCACGGAGCTGAATGCAGTGCTGGGATTGGAGGCATGTGGACAAATTGAAACGGCATAGGTCGCATATTATGTCCTTGTCCTGGATGCATATGCTGAGAGAATGGTTGCCCTGGACTTGGCTGAGGCTGATTTGCATTGTTGTGCATGTTGTTTGGTCGGTTGTTTTTTTCTAAGACAATAAAAATTTCACGTGACGTTCATTCCACTCGTCAACATTGTCATGTAAATCTTTTACTGCCCCTAACGGAGCCCTTCAGAACTCTCCAACAATCTGTAAATGCAAGGAGTTGTTCTGGTCCTCTTCGCGACTTCGGTGTGTGCGACAGTTCAATGGCTTGCACTGAATGGGGTACACTATACGGGGGGATCAGCAGACGTTGCCGTATATAATGGTGTTTCTTTGACAACGTGCCAAGGCTACTGTGAAGCAGCTTTCACAGGCAGCTCAGTGACAGTCTGTTTGGCTATAAACTATAACTCAGTGTCTCAGATCTGTAATTTGAAAACCCAAGGAGGTCTTAATCCTGGAACTACTGTCACCTTTGATAGCCAATGGAATATATACGCTCCAGGAAGCCAGCAAACTTACTTGTACGGCATCGCGCCACTTAATAATGGGATTGGGTATTTTTACTTCTCAACGATGCAAAATTGTGGAATCAGTTGCTACCAAGAACCACAGTGCCTTGCTGCACTTTACTCAACTGCATACAATATTTGTTATGGGAAATCTTCACTAGACAATCTAGATTCCTATAGTGGCTTTTTGGTGGTTGTCAGGCAAACCACAACAACAACAACCTCTACGACAACGTCTTCATCGTCAAGTACATCAACCTCAACAAAAACTTCAACTACGTCGACTTCCTCGTCAACTGCGACTTCAACTTCTTCGACCACGTCATCCACGACTTCTTCTACCACTTCTTCAACATCCTCAACCTCAACGTCAACAACTTCTTCTACAACTTCTTCAACATCTTCAACCTCAACGTCTACAACTTCTTCTACAACTTCTTCTACAACTTCGTCAATAACTTCTTCAACCACTTCTTCAACAACTTCGTCAATAACTACTTCAACCACTTCTTCAACAACAACATCTTCCTCTACATCAACCAGAACTTCTGCCACTACTTCCTCTTCTTTGAATGGGTATTCGTCCATAACTACAGCTTCTGTATTAACTGCTCCTTCTGTTTCTATGGCCACAACCACAGGATTACCATCCTTGACCTTTTCCTTGAAAGGAATAACGTCGTCAATAATTACTTCTGCAACTTCTCCAAGAAGCATGATGCCAACTTCTTCACCCACAACAACATCATCAACAACGACTTCTTTGACCACTTCAACTTCAACCACATTAACCACTATAACGGCTGCTACGCTCGGAATAATTCAATATTATCCAGAATGCGATATCCTGGTGAAGAGTTTTTCTGCAGTAGCCTATCCATTCAATTGTTCCAGCATAACTTCAAACGGACGATACATGATTACTGCCTTGAAAAATCAACGACGTCATGAAATCAACAAGCGCAATGAGTACGCTCTCTTTAATTTAATACTGTTTTATAATTATTGAATTAGTGCCAAATATGTGTCATTTTCCAACTTCAGAGTACAAGAGATTGTACTTCCAAGGCTTGGTCTATCTCAAACGATTCCAGGCGGGATTGCCGCGTTTGGAGCCCTTCAAGTACTGTACGTATAGTTTTTTAAACGTTTTGTTGTAATCACAGCTTAACTCAAGTTCTGTCCACTCAACAGTGATCTTTCTGGTAATCAACTTACTGGTAACATTCCTAGTGTTCTTGGGCTCCTGAAAAGTTTACAAGCAATGTAAGTTGAATTCAAATTTAGAGAAATCCATTATATCTCTTTTGATGTAGAAATCTTTCGGCGAATCAATTAACAGGAAGCATTCCAGCTCAGTTGGGTCAATTATCAAACTTAAAGTCAATGTAAGCTAAAATTGTCGTATTAATTTCGAAAGACATTAATTGGCCGTTGGAACAGCACTCTTGCCGATAATCAACTGACAGGTGTCATTCCTTCTGCTCTCCTCGCAGCCATTGCAATAAAAGGTGGCTCACTCAACATTGGGACAAACTGCCTTTCTGGTGCTCAGAATCAGCGCGTTATTTGTGACAAAAAGGCACCCAACTGTCGTGCCATTTCATTAGATAGCGGGTACTTGGATTCTCGTTGGACACCTTTATGGAATGCGTGGTCTTCCTCCCAAAACGATTTGAATGCGTTTGATAAAGCGGCTAATACATTGGGAGCGGCTCATTTCGGCGTACGTGAGTACGAGTTCCAAGCATTTAGATACTACGCGGCAAGACGTGCGTGGTGTATGGAGAAGCATCCTGAGTATGTTTATCTTGGTTAAGGTTGTGAGAATGCAAGATGTTGGGTGAGCTGAAAGCTGGTTTTAGTTAACATGTTTGTAAGGGTGAAGAGCGTCTAAAAATAGACATAGATTTCATTTGCAAAGTTTTCAATAAACAACAAAAGTGAGGCGATCATATTTGTCTTCTCCTCTTTCGACTCTTATATCAAGGCGGCTCTCCTTGTTATTTTTGGGGCCTTCTCCTTCACCAAATCTAATTTCAACCGATTCCAATATTACAACCCAAAGTGAAAACTATCTTTCAAAAAATGTCCTTCGCAAGTCAATCCATGGAGAGTACTCCATCCGTCTCAGCTTCATCAAGCAGAGCCTCCTCGCCAACAAGAATCACTTTGGCCATCCAAACCCTGTCCAGAGGAACGAAGGGAGAGACACGAAAGCATAGAAGCTCAAATGCTCTTTTCAGCACACCTCAAACCATCTCTGCTGCAATTCAGTCTTTGACAGCCAAGGAAATGACGGCTGAGCCGGAGGAAGACGAAGGGTGGCTTGTGTCAGGAGTACCCATTTGGCTTGCTCAACAGAATGGATCCAAGACTGGTTAATCCGGACAGATTACTCTTCGTCCTTTCTTTTGTTTCATTCATCAACATTCTTAATAATATATGCATTGCATTTACTTTATTAATCTTCCAAAAAACTACGAATGCTTTTCAAAAACTAGGCTGATTCTTCTTGATCTCAAATAAGACAGTTTGTAAGCCGACAGGGTGGACTTTTCTTCCCTTTCCAACAAACCGCTTCTCAAATAAGTTCAAAAACCGTTTGTAAAACAACAAGAGCAATGTAAATGCTGCGTGCAATATACGTGCTCCGTTTTGGAAGTTGGGGAATGATTGAAGGATGGAACCATTCAGGTCTGTGATGGCTTGCTTCCAAGTATTATTGAATTGCGATGCGACAGATTCAAAGCGACCTATGTGCATGTCAGAAGAATAGATACATCTCGAAATTGAAGAACATACTCGTATCCAACGTATCCAAATTCTTTTCCAGCTCCGCTCGATCCACAAACTCAGTCAAGAACCCAAACCCAATCTTTTTCAACTCTTCCTCCACAAGTTCCCCAGTTTTCGTTTCGAGGTTCGTGGCGAAGTACGCCTTCTCCGCATCAAAACAAGTAAGGTTGTATTCGCCGAGGATTGTGTGGACTAAATCGTAGTTGTTGATGAGGAGCACGAGTTTGTCTTTTCTGTCGGATAATTCGTCTGCCATTCTGAATAGAAGACTTTCGACTTCATTCTGTGCGATGTTTCGATTAGGAGAGATGTTATAGGAATCTAGGTACTTACTCTCAAACGCACTAAACTAGTCAGGAGCAACGCGTCATCGAATCCATCATTGAGTGCTAAGACAGATGCTGCAAACTCAGCATATCTGCGGGTTATCTGTCCTCCACCGTTAAGTAACATGTACAAACATAAACAGAATCAGCGACTTACAAAATGAGGATGAGACTCCTTGTTCACAGCCAACTTTGTAATCTTTCTCAAACTCTCAATATGCAAATCAATGATGGCCTGAAATCTCGGCCACAGTAAGATATTGAGCAAGTTCATAAAATTATCCAAGCAAGGTACACGTCGTTTTTGCATGATTCTTAAATGAAACGAGTTGAGACGAATGCAAAGCAAGACTCCGACAGCGTCGTAAGAGTTGTCAATGTAGGATCTGAAAGTTGACTGCAAGAACCTTAGTGTTGGCTCGTAGATGTCGGCAAACACGGTGTTTGGGTCAATATTTGGAGTTGCAGGTGAGATGGAAGTAGTTGATGATGCTTCTCGACCCTTTGCATCACGTCCAGGCTTTTTCCATTCTGATAAGAAGAATTCCGTTGTAAAGATATATTCTGAGCACGCATTATCCATCAAGAGGCGGTTCATGCTTTTGAAAATGACTTCATAGGGGAACTTCAGTCGTTGTTCCTCAGCGATATGGGGAAGAATGATTCCAGAGTCATCAGTGGTAAGCACTTGCACTCGCTCTCCCAAGGAATAGACGTTACTTCGGTCCTTAAGTTGACTTTTGTTTCCAAAGAGTCCCAACGTGAAACGCGAAGCTCCTCCACTGCCACTTCCTTGTGTTTCGGCGCTTCCAATCAAATCGGCTTTGTCTGCAATGACAGTTTGGACAGATGACAGCGATTTGACGTATTTTTCAAACGATGCCAAGTAATATTGCTGTACTGTTGTGATGTAGACGTTCCGTACTTCTCCAGCGGCTTCAGAGTACCGTTCAAGAAGGAACCAATACAATTCTTTGTATTTTAGAAGCTGGTTTTGTTGAATGATGGCAATATTTGTGTTTGGCGTTTTGAGGCTCTCGATTCGTTTCAACAAGAACTCACGAATCTTTTCACTACTCTGTATTTGAATCAATTAAACGCGTTCATTAAAAAGAAATACGCTTACTTTGAGCCTCAATCGTTCCAACTCTGGTCCTACATCTTTCAAGGCACGAATATGGGCACCCTTTTGGCTTTTGACATAAGTCATCTTCTTGTTGAGGTCCAAGAGATGAGACTGAAAGAACTCGTTGACTTCCCCTTCACAAATCTTTTTGATCAAGTCTGGGGTAATGACAAGGCCGTCCAGTACTTTAGCGAGGAGGTCCTGTGAGCTCTGAGCCATTGTTTGATGGTCAGAATCCATGAATCAACAGAACCCGGGCTCTCACCATTCTGTTCTTTAATTTCAAGTTCATATCGTTTGAGCGTTCCTGCAGATCCCGAATCTCGGCACTGATCTTGTTCAGGTCGACTTGGAAGCCTTCGAGCAGGTCGACCATGTTCCCGAGCATGTCATCGCACTCAGCAACTTGGCGCTCGAGAAGGTAAAAGTCTGGCTGCTTTGCCACGTAGTCCGCGATGTGATTGGCCTGTGTGTTTGGAGAGTGTGAAGAGTGTTCAGTGCCCGCAACCACCTCCTCGCACCAACCCAAAACAACCCTAAACAACCCTAACAAAAACAAACCTGGACAAGTTCAAGTTCGACTTGGACGCCCTTTGCATATTCGCGCAGATCGATGCCCTTCTTCAGCGCGTCGCTCACGAGATCGTCTTCGGCAAACTGCGAAATTGATGAGTCAACATCCGTGATGGAAAGCAGCTGCTTCGACGATGGCGTCTTGGACAGCGCCGATGTTGCGTCTGAGGACGTGTCGCCGAGAAGCGACTCGAGAATTAGAAGGTCCATTTGGAAAACAGAAACAATGACGCTGAATACCGAACAGAATACAAGTACCTAGCATCGATCCAAGTTTTAACACCTTGAACAAAGTATCGCATCTGTTGGAGTATACACTAGATGATCAGGTCCGTTACAGCACATCCTTTAACCAGGTTTAATTGATGATAATGTGGACTCACGCAAAAGAGGATAATAATCATGAGGATTTATAGTATTTACGACTGAATCTTACAGGAAATCTTGAGGCTTCTTGTCCCAAAAAACAAACAACAAAATGGACCAGATCGTCGCAATTCTTCAAGACCAACAACGCCAACTTTCGGCCATCACTGAAAAACTTAACAGTCTCCAACGTGAACAAACCTCCATCGTGCATAAAGTAACTGGGCTCTCCAACACAGTCTCCTCAATCTATTCCCAAAACACCAACCTCCTCAAGCTCAACAACCACAAACAAAAGTTCCTTACCCGCTTCTCAGACTTACCCCAAGAAGTCGCTGCTCACGTCTTTTCGTGGATCTCTCCGCTCGTTGTATTCCAGTACAGGCGATTGAGTAGGAGCGTAAATCAGTGTCTCTTGGGAAGCCAGTTTGCGTGTTTATCGATTCGGAATCAAGGCGTTGGAATTGTGGAGAGCTGTTCACCTGGGTCGCACTTGTTGGACTGTTGTTGGTTCTTTGCACCAAATATATATCAGAACGTGTATGCGAAAGTAAGGTTTAATCAGCCAAAGACTTTTATTGTTTCGAGGAGAGTGGGGAGTTTTGGGAGAGGGACTCTTGTTGGGATTCCGTTGGCGGTTGGGTTGTTTGAGACGTTGAAGGTGTTGGCGTTGCCCAAGAATGAGTTGACGGGAGTGTTACCTGTGCAACTCGGTAATTTGGTTGGATTGGTAGAGCTTGTGCTGTACGATAATCGTATTTCGGGGCCCTTGGATGTGCTTTCTAGTCTCGTTAACTTGCAAAGGTAAGAAATTCTTCACACTGTATTATCAGCCTAATTTCAAGCATCAAAGACTTTCTTTGGACAACAATAACGTTTCTGGGCTGATTCCGTCCTCTTTTGCGAATCTCCACAACCTTGAAGTCTTTTCTGCAAAGGGAAACTGTCTTACTGGTCCCATTTCTCCTCTCTGCAATCTCAAAAAACTCACTTGGCTCGATTTATCTCACAATAGACTCTCCTCTTGCATCCCCGCAGAAATTGGAAATCTCGGAAAACTGGAAATGCTGTTGCTCGGAAACAATGAGCTTTCAGGTCCAATTCCATCCGAGATTTCAAACCTTACACACTTACACTCAATTAATTTGGAGCAAAACCAATTAACTGGTAGGATTCCTGTTGAGCTTGGCTCTCTTTCACAGTTGTCGGAAATTGAGCTTCATCGCAACAAACTGAGTGGCGAGATTCCAGACACTTTGTACAATCTTACAGCTCTTATGACGCTAAGTTTGTCGCATAATCAGCTTTGCGGGACCATCTCTCCACTTATAGGGAACCTCACTCAGCTCGAAACATTGAAGCTTCATTGTAATCATTTAGATGGGACGATTCCATCTTCGATATCGAATCTCACAGATTTGACACACTTGGACTTGAGCCAGAATTATATTACAGGGTCTGTCCCGAAAGAATTGTGTGGATTGACGGAATTGACAGAGGTGTATTTGAATGATACGGATCTTACTGGAGTACTTCCGAGTGGTTTAGGCAATCTATTTCGATTGAGGCGGCTAAAGCTTGGAAATACGAATGTTGTTGGAGTTATTCCTGATGATGTTGTAGCTGGATCTTACATTTGGGAGCTTTTAAATGAGGCAGGGTATAAGCGACTGTGATGAAGAGATGAGAATGAATTTAGAATTTATTTATTTCGGTTGTCAGAATAGCACTGAATGATATCCAGCAATAAGACAGTGCAGCTGCGCGGCCACTCGTTCGCCATTGACGTGTCGATAGTTTCGCACGAGTCGCTGACAGTGACGCTGGCGGGCGAGGGCAGTGCGTGGCGGGGCAGTTTCAGTGCGCAGTGTAAGTTGAAGTACTTCTACTAAAACAACCAACCAACCAACCAACCAACCAAACAAAGACATCGAAGACGTGACTAAAAAGACCGGCAACTTCAAACGATTCTCGGTGTTTGCCGAAATGGTCCAAGCCGCGCTCGAAGGAAGTGCGCCTGGTTTGGCACTCGACCTGATCTCGGCCGCCGATCTCGCTGGAACCAATGCTACAACTCACACGCTGCTGCCGGTCGTTGCCCACGAGCGTCTGTACTTGGTCGTGACGTATGCCGCGGCCTTCGATCGGTGCGTGTGTTCGTGTGACTCATTCCTTTGATTGATCAGTCGCTCGGACAAAAGCGTCCACTATCCACTGCCAATCCAGCGTGTACTGCCTTTGCAGCAACAGCAACAGCATCACCAATCTATACAGCAAAATCAACAGCAGCATTCGTATCAGCAACCACAGCAATCAAATCAACAGCAACAACATTCAAATCAGCAACAGCAACAGCAACAAAACATTCACACTGATACCATCCTTGCCCTTCAATCTCAAATATCAGACCTCAAACACGAAAAACTGAACAACTTGACCGAAATCACGCGTCTTCTAAAAGAAAACGATAAACTCAAACACTTGGTCAAACACTACAAGCAGTCAAAAGAGTCCACTAGCAGCACAATTAGTCTGGACTCTATGCCTGACTTGTTTCGCACAGTCCTTAAAAGCATTGCAACAACTCCAAGTGGCTCGGATGCATTCAAGAAGGCTTTAAAAACATTACAGAGACTTGTTGGCAAACTTTTGGAGGCGAGTCGGGATCGTGATGTGGATGGTGAGTCGCATCTTCATGTGCGTTTGAAAAGTTGCTTGATGGATCTCCTTTAATTTAGACGCGATCCAAACTGTCACTGCACCTGCTTTATCAGCTTCACGGCCAATTACACGTTCGACACGCGAAAAAAGTGCTGGTGGATCAAAGACAAGGACAAAGTCGCCAACAAAGGCATCAAAAAAGAGAGACACGACTCCAAACAGTTCCGGCTATCGGCCCGTCAAATCACGGCCTCTGGGCCTAAGTAACAGTTTGAATGAATACACTCTTCAACGGGAACGCGAAACAAGCCGACGAAGCGGTGCATCTGCTGGTCCCTCCAGTCGTAACCATTCTCGTTGAGTTTCTTTTTTTCGATGTTTTTGCTTCAAAAAATACTAAAATCTTCATAATTATGCAGGCAACGCATCTGTCACGTCATCTCCATCCTACAAACGATTCGATCCAACCTCGTACGTTCTCGAAAAAGAGTTGAAACTGCTTCAAAAGCGACAGGCGTCTCGTGACGGTTCACGAGGCCTAGTAGGAGCGCTAGTGTCGTTGGCGCGCTAGTGAAAGATGGAATGACGTATTCTCGGAGTAGTAGTGTTGGGTCGGGGTATGGAAGGAATAGTAGAGATGGTCCTGTTCGGGAGCAGCGGGAACGGTCTGGGAGTGTAAACTCCAAAAATGGGTCTGTCAAAGGGCAACAACGTAGGGGATATGAAATTGAGTTGCAAGAGCGGAGAGTGAAAGGGGGAGGGGGAGGAGGAACAAAGAAGCAAACGAGTGGGGGGCTTGTTGGAGTGCTTTGGCAGGGGTGGGGAGTGGTAGCACTGAGTGGAAGCATCTTCGTGAGAGTGAAGAGGATATTGATAAGCGGCTTGAGTTTCTGCAACAATATCTTCATACTTTGAATCAAGAATAAATTTCCTTATTTATTACTGAACGTAAATAAGATGTATTTTTGTCTTTCTTCATGTTGATGATACCGTCTTGCTTCATATTCCGCACACCAGAGTCTAAATCGTAATGACTCTTTTCATTTCTTAAGTTGTAATTTAAGATAAACACTCGAGATGGGAAAGCCATCATATTCAAACACAAACCGATAGTTCAAGTCCAACACATTGGTTTATTGTATAGAAAAGGGAAAGGGAGAATAAATGAACAAACGACAAAGAAACCAAAAACACCATATTGTAACCTCTCTTCTTTAATATCCGTACATACTCGATCCACGCTTGTTGAATTTGTTATTGGCTGCCTGAGCATTCGTGTTGTTTCCAGCAAGACAGTCAAGTGGGAAAAGCCCCGACGCGTTTGTGGTCTGATTGAAACCTTGAGCCCACCCGTCATCGTACTCATGCTCAATCACAACTCTATCGCCAACACGCAACGTCAATTCATCATGCTGTTGTGGCTGGAACGCATACAAAACAGTGCGACTCTGTTGCTGTTGCTGTTTCTGCTGCTGTGGCTGCTGCGCCTGAGGCTGGTAATCATACACGGAATTGCTGTACTCGCTCACCGCCCCGTAAATCGAGGAAACGCGGTTCGGGTTCTTTCCAGCGGCTACGTTCGCGCCTGTGGATGGAACACCTGCAAGACATTCAGTGGGGAAGTTGCCCTCGCGGCCACTTGTCACGTTCTTTCCGAAAGACCAGCCGTCGTCGAATGTGTGGGAGACTTGGACTTTGTCGCCGACACGGAGGGCGACTTCGTCACTGCGCTCTGGGTTGAAGTTGTAGACTACTGTGCGGGGTCCATTGGCTGGGGTTGTAGGTGCAACGGAAGGTAAGGGGACTGAAGGAGCTGCAACTGGCTTTGGAGTGTTCAAAGCTGCGTTGGAGGTATTTGGTGAGACGTACAAGCTGGATCCACGGTTCTTGCTTCCCTTGCCAGTGTCCTTGGCTGGAGCAGCTTGTTTGGCAATACAGTCAATTGGGAAAACACCCTCTTGTCCGCCAGATGACAAGTTGCGTCCGTAACCCCAACCGTCATCGTACTCTTGGAGAGTTACGATTTGGTCACCGACTCGCAGAGCGAGTTCATCACTTGCTTGTGGCTCGTACGCGTAAATTGCAGTGGATGCCTTTTCTTGGGGTTCAGCCTTAGCTGGAGTGGTAGCCTTGGCTTCATTTCCGTAGTAAACAGAGTCAGAATCGTAAATACTAGAGACACGCTGCTTTTTCTTGTTATCAGTTACAGCCTTTTGTTGTTATTGTTGTTGTTGGTTGGGTAGGATTTGAGACAGTCGTAAGGGAAGTAACCAGACTTTCCATTGTTCAAGTTGGTTCCATAGCACCAGCCGTCATCGAAAGCCTTTTGGATGTTGACACGGTCACCAATGCGCAGAGCAACTTCATCAGCACGTTCAGGGGCATAGGCAGATACAACATCGTCGAATCCTGGCTTGGCAACAAGAGGAGGAACTGGAGTTTGTTGAATATCGTTGTTGTCGCCTCCATACTCGGAATCGTAAATACTGGACATACGCTGCTTCTTTGGTCCAGAGGCGGACTTGGGGTCAAAGAAAGAAGCAAGGCAGTCTTGTGGCAAGTAACCCTCCTTTCCAGTGTTCAGGTTCTTTCCGTAGCACCACCCGTCGTCAAAGCGCTGAGTAACTTGAATCGTGTCGCCAACGCGGAGGGCAACTTCGTCGTCACGCTCTGGCTTGAAATCAGTCATGACAATTTCATCACCGTTTCCAGAAGTGGTCACAGGTGTGGTGGCAGCTGGAGCAACAGCATCGTAAATACTGGATTGTCTGGCTTTGTTAGCCTTCTTTCCATTTTGGATTGAGGTTGTCTCTGCATGGGACTCGAGGCAGTCCAATGGGAAGTTTCCAGTCTCACCAGATGAGAAGTTGGTTCCGTAAGCCCAACCGTCTACATAACGGAAGTTAGATTCAAATGAAGAGGAAAAGATCAACGTTACCATCATACGCCTTGGTGATCTTAATCTTGTCACCGACTCTCAAGAAAATCTCGTCTGATCGCTCAGGCTCGAAAGCGTAAATGACCTTCTCCATTCCATCGGATGGCTTTGGAATAGCAGGACCGGCCTCGAAGATGGACGACATACGCTGCTTTCTCAAAGTCTCGACATCACGCTGGAGACAATCTAATGGGAACAAACCAGTGGCAGAGGTGGACACGTTGACACCATAAGCCCAACCATCTATCATAACATAATCAGAACCGCTTATAGAAAGAACAAAATCACTCACCATCATATTCCTTCTGAACCTTAACACGCTGCCCCTTTCTCAACGGAATCTCATCATTCTGCATTGGCACAAAGTCAAACACAACATCAAACGTATCCTTGGGAGCAAGCGGGCTGCTTCCAGGCTTTGGAATCGCGATAGCCTGCATACCGACTTTGGTACTGTGTCTCGACGAGTTTCTGTCCTTTCTCAAAGTGTCCGTGAATCGCTTGGAGATGTAGTTTTGGAGAATGTCGAGAGGGAAGAGTCCTTCGAGGTTGGTTCCCTTCTTCTTTCCGTATGCCCATCCGTCATCGTATTCCTCAAAGACGACAACACGTTCACCGTATCCTGTAACATAGGTACATTAATATTACAGATGGGAAGTCGAGAGGAGGTGCAATACATACTCAAGAGAAGCTCGTCAGACATGTTGGGCTGGTAATCGAATTTGACAGCGAAAGAACCGTCGTGGCTGTCCATGCTAGTTCCATAAACACTCGAAGCACGCTTGTTGAAGTTGTTGGCTTTGTTAAATTGCTGTTTCTTGGCAGCAGAGGGCTCAGCGACACATTCCATTGGGAAGAATCCAGACACTTTCGTGATAATATTTTGACCAAAGCACCATCCGTCATCGTACTCTTCCTTGATGACGATGACATCACCAATGACTGTAATGAGGAGATTAAGTGATCTTGTTTATGGACACAAGGAGGTAGGAAAGTACTCACTCAACGAAAGCTCATCATGTTTGAGAGCCTTGAAGTTGATAACTGCTTGATACTTCTTTGGAGGAGCGGCAGGGTAACCAGTGTTAATGGGAGGAGCGTATGGCGAAGTAGTTGGAACAATCGCTTTGTAATAAGAGTCTCTACTCTTGTTTCCAGCGTTTGCAACATTTCCAAACTTGTTGTAATTATCAAATTCACCACGTCCGTCCTGTCCCTGGTGCAGCTGCTGATATGGTGGCATACCCTGATTTCCACCAAATATCCATGGTTCTTGTTGTTGTTCATTTCGTATGAATTGTTTCCTGGAGTAGCAGGGGAGTAGGTGAAGCTGCTTTGGCCCTTCGCTTCGTCCTCTTCTTCTGCACGCTTCTTGCTACGACGGTAACAGATGCAAGCAGTCACGATAATGAGCAATACGACTGCAGCTCCACCACCAATAGCAATTGGCAAATTGGAATTGCTGCACCAGCTGGAGAGGCTGGGGTTGGAGTTGTAGTTGCGACGGGGGCAGGTGGAGATGGCAAGACTTGGGTGAGGCCATTGTATGCACAACATGGATCCCAGTTTGTTTGACAGTACTTTTGACCGTCGTCCAATGTTTTGTATCCACAGAATGTATCGGCATCGAGATCAACGGCAACAGTACATCCCGAATTGGACATTTGATTGAGTTGGGTGAAGAGGGCAAGGTATTTGCTGCGTCCATCGGCACCGTCTGGCGTTGGGGATGCACTGCAAACGGATGGGTTTGACATGACTTCTTTCCAGGAAGTGATAAAGTTGGTTACGGTTGCCTGGCAGACGGGGGTGAGGATGGCTGATGCGGTGTTTGTCTGGGCACTGCAGTTCTTCATTGAGCCCATGTAGGCAAAGACTCCGCAGTACGCTGTAATGTGGTAGCGGAGACCAGCACCGGTCCATCCAGGGCATTGGTACGAGTTTGTCATTTGGCTGGCAAAGGTTGTGGAGTCGTCGATCCAGGTCTTCATGTGAGCATCGAAGGTGGAGAGATCATAGAAGACATTGGCAGCGGGATCTACCCATGCCATGTAGTCTGCGAGGGGACTGTTAGTATTGTGTGTCTATCGCAAATTGGTTTTGCCTCATGAGGGTACATAGGAGTGATTTAATGGGTGGATGCATCATTGCAAGGCTGCGAGGGTTATCCTTTCAATGTAATACGTACTCTGAAACACGGTTCCGGTACACACTGATGAGCCCTTCATGGACACACAGCCCGGGATGTTCTTGCTCATTGGTGTCTCCTCTTAGGTCGAAAAAATTCCAGAACTCCGCTTGCCAAAAATACAATTCAGAGGTGAGTGATATCACAACCAAGATCTCATCGTTTAATTACCAAGAAGTACAGTGAATAGAAATAATTAGGTTGTATGGTGTTGTTCCGACTGTTCTTTGAAGTAGCAACGTTATTAAGTGTACAATAGTACCATGAGATTAACAACCAAACAAGAGGTTAATACTCTTTCGATCAATATTTATGAATGAGAAAGGAGGAAAAGCAGTGGAAACACAATTTCCAGAAAGTGTCCGAACGAGTCCCAACAAAGCAAAGCAGGCCCAACGACCCTTCAACCAACAACCAACCAACCAACCAACAACTAACGAAGGAACCAATGTCGCAACTACGGCCCCGCAACCAGTGTCGCTCAAACTACGCGCACAACAACCACCGCCCCACTCGCATCTTCTACTTCAACCACCGTTCCAGTTCCAGTCGCAGTCGCAGCACCCGCCGCTGAAGAATTCACAGTCCACACAACCAACATCGCTACTGCAACAACAACAACTTCAACAACAACTGCGAAACGCAAAGCTGCACCCAGTCCAACCTTGGAACAAACACCCGCTTTGAAAACAAAACAACCAGCTTCATCTTCAACTGCTTCAACCACGCGTCAAAAGGCTGTTCCAAAAACTGCTTCTTCTGTCTCATCAGCAACTACAACAACTCTGGCTCAAGAACTGCCAACTAGAGCTTCGGCTCTGCCACCAAAGCCGCATTCAACCTCTGCTTCAGCAACCTCGGCCGCCTCAAACGAACCTCCCGCTAAAAAGAAGCGCGCAGCATGGGACGTCAAAGGTCGCCTGAAGATATGGAAGAACACCACAAACTCACTACCTCACAATACAATGAATCTCAACAACGCATCTCCAGTCTCACTGAACAACTCACTGTCGGCCAAGAACAAAGTTGTTTCACTTGTTTTATTCAGCTTATATTCGTTCGCGACTGATTTATTTTGGTAGTTGAGAAACTTGTGGAATTCAAAATGAGTTTGGAGAGTCAGTTCCAGATGAAGCAAGTGGAAAATGGAGAGATGGCTGGAAAATTGAGGAGCGTGCAACAGGAATTAGAGGTTGGGGGTCTTGTTGTTGAGTTTCATACCTTAGCTGACGTGATTGACAGGAATCGAAAAAAGCACATGAAAAGGAAGTTGCTTCTCTCAAACAGAAACATGCCGAAGAACTGGAAGATGCGGCGAAACGTGAATCGAAACTGAAACTTGAACTGTCCAACTTGACGAGCGACCATGAACGAGTTTGTAACGAAAACAATGCCCTCAAAGTGAGTTTGCTCCAATGATGTTTGTACAAGACCATTCACTCATTACCCTCATTGTATCAGAATTCTCTCTCCAGTCAAGCTACAACTCTTCTCACTATTGAATCTGACGTGCGTGCTTCTAAAATCAAGATTGAGTCCTTGGAATCTCAACTGGCGTCCCAACGAGATGAAATTGCCGCTTTGACAGAAAAACTGGCTCACAGCGATGCCCGTGTTGTTGAATTGGAAGCGAAATTGAGAGAAGAGGAGAGTGTAAGGAGAAAGCTCCATAACACCATTCAGGTAAGGACGTCTTTTGATGTTTGTATACACAAACATTATTGACACTAGATATTACAGGAATGAAGGGGAACATTCGTGTTTTCTGCCGAATTCGTCCTCCTCTAGGTTTGTTTCTTTGCTCTCACATCCATCGATTCTGATGACACCTTTCCAGAATCCGAAGCATCCCAAGACTCCCTCTCGCACATCAAGTTTTCCGATGCAGACGATAAATCCCTCGAACTCGTCCAACAATCCGAAACAGCCTCGGGCCAAAACACAATCGTCAAGTCATACCCCTTCTCCTTTGACAAGTTTTCCACCGTCCACCCAACAATCCGAAATATTTTCAGAAATCTCGCAGTTGGTGCAATCTGCACTTGACGGGTACAATGTGTGCATCTTTGCGTATGGCAGACCGGGTCCGGAAAGACGTTTACAATGGAAGGGGAGCTTCTCCTGAAACTATGGGTATGATTCCACGTGCTGTTGCGCAGATTTTCGAGTGTGCGGAAAGTTGAAGGGGAAAGGATGGACCTATCAGTTTGAGTCTCAGTTTCTTGAGATTTATAACGAGAATGTGCGGGATTTGTTGGGTGCTGTTGGGAATGTGGCTGGGAAGCATGAGATTAAGCATGTTGGGGTAAGACTGTTGTTACGGATTGTGTTGTTGGTGAGTTCATTTTGAGCTTTTTAAGTGGGAGAGAGCTGACTTTTTTGGGATGGCTAGTTCCTGTCACGAGTGGTAAAGAGGTGCACGCGCTTTTGAAAAGGCGCAAATGAACCGGGCTGTTGCGGCTACGAATAGTAATGAACATAGTTCCAGAAGTCATAGTGTATTCACATTGCGGCTTACGGGAACAAACTCTTTGACGGAGGAGAGCTGCGAGGGAGTATTGAATTTGATTGATTTGGCTGGTTTGTTGTTTCTTTAAGATTGATTCACCGATTCTGACTGTTAAAACAGGGTCAGAGCGTTTGTCCATTTCTGGATCCACTGGAGACCGTTTGAAGGAAACTCAGGCGATTAATAAGAGTCTGAGCTCGTTGGGTGATGTGATTTACGCGCTTGGAATAAGGATGCACATGTGCCTTACCGAAACTCAAAGGTAATTTGGTTTTTGAATTAGCTTTTGAACTAACTGGATGTGCAGCTTACTTATTTGCTTCAAAACTCGCTTGGAGGAAACAGCAAGACACTCATGTTTGTGAATGTGTCGCCGATGGCAGCTAGTTTGCAAGAGAGTTTGTGTTCTTTACGATTTGCGACCAAGGTATGTCAATGACCAATCATTCAAGAATGTTTCTAAGCATTTCAAAAGGTTAATTCGTGTCAAATTGGAACTGCAAAGGCCGTCAAGAAGTGATAGACGGGGTCCTGTTGTTTTTTTCTTCGCCAATGTATCATACGTATACTCTTCTGCTCGTATTTATTTTCTGACGTGATTTGGAATTGGTAGATAAATTAATGGATTTATTGTGAAGGAGAGGAAGAGGAGAAGACGCGTCTCCACACTACAAAAAATCTTGGGAGGACCCAGCACCAACCAACTACTCAAGAACCTTCCACCAACCATCAAAACGATACACCCAATATGGTCTTAGAAGCCTGTTTCCTTGTGTGAGTAGTGCTATGAAAGGGCTTTAAAGAGGGAAGCAGTCGCTAACAAGGACCAAACCAAAAGATTGGACAACTCCGAATGGATGCGCAACGGAGACTTTACTCCGTCTCGTCTCGAGGCCCAGAACGACGCTGTCACTCTTCTCTTCAACGCAAAGATTCAGTCGAACCCTGAAAACACTGTGGGACTAATGACAATGGCTGGAAAGGGGTGCGTGTTCCTTGCGAGCCTCTTTCCCGCTCCTTCCCTCCTAACTAAGAATGATATAGCCCAGAAGTCCTTGTTACCCTCACAGCAGAGATTGGAAAGATTCTGACGGCCCTACACAAGGTCAGAATCAGCGAGAAACCAAACATTTCAACGGGTGTCCAGATTGCTCAGGTGTGTATTAACAGACAGGAATCCTGCTGTTAGGTTTCTAGAGAAGCTAACAGCGTATGTTAGCTTGCCTTGAAGCACCGTCAAAACAAAAACCAACGTCAACGTATCATCGTCTTTGTTGGCTCCCCATTACCCGAAGACGAAAAGTCTCTTGTAAAACTCGGAAAGAAGCTCAAAAAGAACAACATTGCAGTCGACATTGTCAATTTCGGTGAAGACCAGGAAAACACTGCAAAACTCGAGGCTTTCATCAACGCTGTCAACTCGAGCGACAACTCGCATTTAGTCACTGTTCCACCAGGTCCACATGTCTTGAGCGATATCCTGATTAGCAGTCCGATTTTGGCGGACGAGACGGCGCGCCACCTGCTGGATTCAGTGCTGGTGGAGCTGGTGGTTTCGAGTTTGGAGTCGACCCTAGTTTGGACCCTGAGTTGGCGCTTGCGTTGAGAATTTCGATGGAGGAGGAGAGAGCGAGACAGGAGGCTTGAATGGAGGTGGTGCATCCAGTGGAGGGGATGCGATGGCGGTGGATTCTGGTGCTGCTGCTGCGGCTCCTGCTGCACCTGCTGTTAGAGGAACTGTTGAAGATGATATGCTTGCTCAAGCGTTGGCCTTGTCGATGGGTGGAGCGGTGAGTGTTTTCAACTGTTCAACTGGTGTGAATGTATATCTAATTACGTGATGGTGTGCAGCAACCCGGTGATGCTATGGAAGAAGATGATGATGAAATTGCAAAGGCGATTGCTTTGTCGATGCAAGATTCTGGAAGTGGAAACGCAGGCTCTTCATCGCAGGTACGCGTTTTGTGGTTTTGAAGTTCTTTCCGTTAAGCTCACCTCTATGCACTTGTGTTTAGAACCCAGACTTGAGCAACCTGCTTGGGACACTTCCTGGAGTTGACCCGAATGACCCACGTTTCAAGGATTTGTTGAAAAAGGACGAAGAGAAGAAATAAGGGAGGAAGATAATAGGCTGTATAGTTCCTTTATCACTTGTTCTTATTTTTGCTGTGCTTTCAAACGCAGTGTACCTTGTTGAAACATGATTTTTTTTGCCCTCAAAACCCACTTTTCCAAATATGGATTCTACCGCAACAACAAACAACTCAATTGAATACCTCTTTACGCCAATATCCTCATCTCAGATTTGGACAGCAAAGACTTATTTGCAGCGACGAAGTGAACAAAGCACATACGGAATTCACTTTCTTCCGTAGCCACAACATCGCAATCTGATCTGAAACAAGTGAATTGACTGGCACACGTCTGACAACCCACCATTAAAGAAAGGAAAGACAGCACGTGAAATCAATGTATACCTCAAAGCCAAAGCGATGGCTTCGATCAAGAAAGAATCTATCCCTAATTTCACATGGTTTGAATCCATAGAAACGATGGTGAACGACTTTATGGAGCTGGTCCAAGACTCCAAGATAGAACTTTTCACAGAAAATATCAACACCGCACAATTAAATCAATGCTTGGATGCATGGGATAGAATGATTTATCTGAGCTGGGCTTATTGTTGGGAACGATAGAAGTCTCGCATTACCATCATTTGTTTGTGATGATAGCCCTTCAACAAAGCTTGTGGCTTGGCGATAACCATACTTCTGAATGCGCGGGAGGTTGACGAGTCTAATAACAGAAGGAATCATCTCATTTGAAGTTGTTAAATCAAGGTTTGTAGTTTTTAAACGTTGTGAAACTAACTGGCATAAAACTGCACAGCTTGTTTCGTGTCTTATTGTCACTTCTTGGATTGTTGATGAGCTTCCCTTTTGCTTCAATGACTTTGGTATCATGTGGGAAATTTGGTTCTTGAGGATTTGAGTGGAATATTTACTGTTGAGTTTGTGAATAATCTTGTGGAATCTGCCTGTCACAATGTGAATCACAGGATTTGGCGAGAAAAGTGCGTATGATATTGGTGGAAACCATGCACGTCTTGGGAAATACTGATGAGGAAGTTAAACTCTTGGAAACAATAAAGAAAATGAATGGAAGGAAAGAACATTATTCCCAATCGAACCCCTTCCATCCAAGATATCTCCTCGATTTCAACAATGGCAACGCATGGATACCACAATGGAAACTCAAAAAACAATCGCTCCAAATCCATCAATGAACGAGTCGGGTGCGGCATCAAATAATCAAGCCGTACTGTGCAGCTACTGCTGCGCCCCGTCACTTTGAAATCTAAGCAGTCCAAAGATAAAGAAGACAGAGACTACTTGGAAATTCGCAAAACAGATACAATTTGAAAGACCTATTGACCTACCATTACATCAGACTCAAACGAATTACAACGACTCAAAGCGACAAAATGGTATATTTCATATGACTATAATATTGGAAGAACTGATTTGAAAAAAAGGCTTCCGCCGCTATCAGACAGCGCTCCAGGAGTCACAGCTGTTCCTACAAATTCAAAAGAGTCTCGATGCGAACGGACAAGGCAACTCTCGGCAAAACAAAGGACGATCTCTTGGAACGCCTAATGGTTAGGAATGCATTGCCAAATATTCCGTTGAACAAGGGACGTTTTCCTGCCAGTGAGTTAAAGAAATGCCATGAAATTCGAACGCATTTAAAAGTGAGGAGCAATTTTATCGAGGCTTCGCTGACGTATGAGTAGAACAATCCCAATCGTCGTTTTATCATTGGTTTGAGGGAGAGGCCCTAGAAATCGATGAAAAGAACGCAAAACGAGCCATCGAACTCCAAAAAGCGCAAGAGCAAAATGGAAACTATTCTTGGGATCTTATCCGTCCTCTAAGCAGAGACCCTGTGTTTGGAAAGTATATTCAGATGTTGAACACATGTGGACAGTTGAGTGTCATGCATTTCTTGGTGGATTATGTCATTAAAATTCAAACCCTTGTAGAGATTTGGGGTATTCATATGAGTCCACTAATATCGCTGTAATAAATCGCGCCACAACATCATCAGCAACAACGGATTCGCCACGATCTCCAAAAAAGTCCTCAACTTCAAGAGTCAGTCGAAAGACGTAAAATCCAATTCACACGGCATCAAGTGTAGCGTTGGCGATGTTGACCTTGACAAACTGATTCAAGACATTGAAATAAGCGTCTTCCGGGCAAAAAGGAAAGGCGATTGTGCAATTCGAGGGAATGATTTGAACGAGAAGGAAGAGTTCGTTTATAGTTATGGAAAACCTTCAGCGCTCAGTAATGGGCAAGGAGATGAGTATGGGGAGAGCTTCAAACAACTCACACAGTTTGGAAGTGAAGTGACAGAATCCATTGCAGGCCTACAAAAAGACAAATTCAACTTCTCCAATATCAGCCATCCAAAAAGCAAAGGAAGGAACATCAATATCAACAATGAAAGAAGACCACCATCAATGACAATGATGCGGGTTTCTCAAAACCTCCAACTGCACCAGAGCAAAGAAAAGATCCCAGCAAACAGAGACGCCAAGATTTCTTAAAATGGCAAGCTGACGGCCAGGTTGAATTAAAAAAGGCATTAAAAGCCAGAGTACAAGACCGGCTGGAAGCCAGTAAAGACAAAGCGCGCCTCGCCAAAGTTCTCGATATTATTGAACATGACATCAAAGTGGACTTTTACCTTCATAGTACCAATGATCCAAAACATTGGATGAGCGTCTTGCCTCATATTTGGGTTCCAAACAGTGACGAGCTAATGAAGGAGCTTGACAACCCTATCTTAAAGCAGTTGAACAGAAGAAACGCGAATGGAGGTGCTCCAGCCGTTACAGCAGCTTCAATATTCAAAGAAAGAGCTTTCGTTACAGCACTCATGAACACCCATGCAAAAGCAACTGCATTGGCTGGACATCAAAGACGAGAAAGTATTATTGCGTCGTCTCGTAGAATGGATGAATATCAAAAAATGGTTGAAGGAAAGGATATCGTGGTTGAACGGTCAATCACGGCTGAGCTGTTTTCTGAATCTCACTTGGAAGCATTGTTTGGGAAAAAGGCAGTTGTCGCACCCGGGAGGAAGGCTAGTCTTACTGCATATTGCAGCACGGCACCACGACAAAATTCAATGCGACAAACGTCTGTTCGTCAAATGTCTATCCGCCAATCTGAATGAACTTAACTTTTGATTTTTTAAGTTATCATGCAAGATAGTCGCAAATTAATTTTCCAGAAAGAATTGTCATTAGTTCGCGTGTGGATGTCACCAACGTACCCGCACGCATCTCCTGCGGCAAGTAACACATATCCAGCCTTTTCACTCAAGTCTCCTTTGGGGAAAGGGTTTCCTATGACAAAGGGTGCCCTGGAAAGGCAACAACTCCAAAGACGGCTGGAAGTGGAAAGCCTGCTCAGGGGCCAATAGATCTCGCGTCGAAGAAGAATATATTCGAAATCTTCAGCAACAAGTATATCTGTTGGAGTTAGAAACTCGATATTTGTGAGTTCTCCAAAACGTCTTGATTCTTCTGAACTTTTGTCAGACGAAGCAACAAAGGGGAATCAAATACAACATCTGGGATGGCGGGAGGTGGCTCAAATCATATGCAAACTCTTCAATTGATATGCAAGGAGGCCATGGAGCTGCACCATTGAACGATGCCATCAAGGGTTTAAAGTCCAAGTACATCGAGCTACAAGACAGCCATAAGCGCGAGCTGAAAGTGAGTCTATTTATTCCATCATTGCCGTATATTACTCATTCCTGTCAGAAATTCGAGGACCAATTCGAAAAGATGAAAACCAACGAGCAAGTACTGGAATTAAGCCTACAAGCGGCTCAAAAAGAGTGCGAAGAATTAAAGGATGAGATTAAGAAGATTCGCGGTTTGTTGGACTGCAGTTTTACATGTAACGCTAAAAAACTTCAAATGGCCAGAGCACCACACAGCGGAAAAGGATAAACTCTATGGAGAACTTTTAGCACACAGGAAAAAGTCGGAAATAGCAATTAGTGAACACCAACGTTTGCAAAAAACTCATCAACGAAATGCAGTGGAAAGGCAGCAACAACAAACAACATTACAACATGCGATTGATGATGCTAAAAAATACCGGGACCAAGTAGAAGAACTATTGCACATCAATGCGACGCTCAAAGTTCGAGTAGAGGAGCTCCACAAGCAGAATTCATCATTCAGGTTCGTCACTCTTTTGAAACTGAAAGATGATTAATTGTTGTGTAGTCTAAATTAGATGACCACGATGCAAACATACTTGGGGATGAACTTCAAGCTGAGAAGAACCGTTCCGCAGATCTTAGAAAAGAAAATGAAAACTTGATGATTGAAATGCAGCAAGCGGTAACTAGAGCGAAACAAGAAGAGCATATGAAACTCAGAGTTGTTCAAGATTGTGAAGAATTGGTGAAAGCAAACGTAACTTTGAAAAATGAGCTCGAGGAAGTCCAGAGGCGATTGAGACGAGTATGTGATGACTCTATTACAACCTCAGTATCTGATAAATTACCATCAGGAATTTGAAGCCCGAGAGCAAAAGATTCAAAAACGATCTGACCACATTCGTGAAGCCGATGAATTGAAGCAAGAATTCAATCGCGTTAAAGATGAATATGCCATGCTGAAGATCTCGATTGATAATAAGGATAGAAAGATTCAAGATCTGCGCGCCCAGGTACTTACATTAAATTCTTGCATCTTAAATTACTCATCTGCAATGCAGGTGAATTCAATGGAAAATGCCCTGAACACTGGTAAATTATTTTACAACCAAACTTTATAAATCGGACTGACCTCTCTTAATCAGCTCTTGAGACCCGAAACATTCTTGAAGAAAGATGTGAAGAATTGGAGGATCGTGCAAAGGCTCAAGAGCGCGACCTAATCCAAATTGGCCAAGACAAAAGGTAGAACAAATCATTTGGCAAGAGCCTGAGTTAAAGCTTATCTTTCATTTAGTCTTCTTATTGACGATGTTGCCGAACTTCGTAACACAACAGAAATCAAAACGATAAAACTGCAGAACTTGATTGAGGAGAATCGGGACCTCAAAGTGCAAGTGGATCGATTTAAGCGTGAAAGTTACGCGAGACAGGAATTCCAACACCTTATCCAAGAAATTGAAGCGAAGGGAGAGAATTATCTCCACTTGGTGAGGCGCCATGACACTTTTTTTGTGTAGTACTAAGACTTGATTCCAGATGCGCAACATGAAGAGTTATCTTAACAGCCGAAGGACAGAGGAAGAGGGCCCAGCGAAGAAGTTGACGAAATTATGAGCGATTAATGTTCTGAAATAAAATAAGTGGACAGTATTATGCCAACGATCCATCACTTTTCATGTATTTATACTCTCAAAATGCACCAAATCAACAGCTTTAAACTTCAGTGTCCACTTTAGAAACCAACAGCTCCGAAACTAGAATAACTGTTAGTTTATCACAATTAAAGTCGAGCGATCCTTACCCAAAAGCAGTCTTAATTCCGTTGAAGTAGTATCCAGTCCAGTTCTTGGTGGTAAGATCTTTCTCTCCAATTGGAACTTCAGTTTGAGTCAATCGCAAGTTGACACTTTCGCGCTGCTCTTCGAACAAAGAGTCACAGTACTGTAGTGATTGGCTGGCCAAGACTTCAAACGCCACGTCTTCACAATTTCTGGTTTGGAACGAGCTCCAAAATCTTTCCAGTAACGTTTCCGCCAAACAGTGAAATTTCAGCTCCAACTTCTGGCTTAATTTGAGCTGGGCCTCTGCTCCAGGCTTGGACTCGTCCCTGGTCCAGGAATGAGTTGTAAAGGTCAGCTGCACTGCAGACAAATTCTGTGTTCATGGTGATGGTGCTGAGTCCTCCACAACGGATGATGGACTGCAGGAGCAGCTTTGGCAGCTTCTTTGGCATCTGGAGCAGGTGGTTTGGCTTGTAGGTAGTTCCAGTTGGATGGCCAACCATTTCATCTTTTGAAATGTGAACATCCTTTCCATTCTCTACTCAGACGTTAAGTTGAGAACATAAATAATGACTAAATTACTCAACTGGCAATCATTTCAGACGAAAGTTCTCCAACTTCTGCTTGAGGAGAGGGACAAGGCTCTTGATAACAATAGAACGAGCAGCTTCCGATTCCGCGTCTTGGGTGTTGGTGGTAACCTCGACAACAAGGTCATCTGCATCTGTGTCATGCATAAATTCTGGTACATTGATACGGCCAGAGACTTGCTTTCCCTCGGCATTTGTAGCTGCAAGAGAGAGTACTGAATGAGAAACAGATGAAATAGCGCAAGAGACTCACCCTTCCAGTTGACGTTGAAGTTGACATCGTACACAGTAATAAGCTTTCCTTTACGTTGGTTGATATCGGCGTCTCCAGCAAATCCAGTGACTTCGGTAGTCTCAACCTTAGTTCCGTTCTGCTCCACAACGACACCAGTGAGCTGCGTCGAAACGTACTCCTTAGCCCATGGCATACAGTTCTTTTCGACCCAGTGCCAGTTTCCAACGTTCTTCCAGTTTGCTGAATTTGCAGGTTAGTTGCTTTGGTTTGGATGTGGGTTCGGTGAAGGAAAAGGGGGACGAGTGATCTTCTGAAGTGTATAGAAAACACCATTAACGAGAAGAGAAGGGAGAGCGTGTGCTGTTTTGCGATGTTTGAGTAGCTGGATACTTGATCCCATTGCCTCATTTCAGGACAGCAGCAATCACGCCATTGGTTCAGGCACAGATCAGGCACAGATCGACAGCTAGGATGGTTTCAGTGTTTAATTGGGAGTCACTCACTTTGGTTTGTTGTCGTTGTGGCAGCCATTGCGTGAGCGTGAAGAATTTCAAAGAAAGTGATGGAAAGGACAGTTCTCCCCTTTCATTGCTTTATTATGGAACGAGGAGGAAAGAAACCGAACCAAAGAGAAAATACAAGTTAACAATAATGAAAGACGGAGATATTGGAGACACAGTGGAAAAGTAGTCAAAGAGTAATACCCGGAACCTGAACCAATATGCCACAACATATGGGAATAAAAATCACGCATATTCTTCAATTGGCAAAATGATGATAATGATTACATATGCCTTCTGTCCATATTTTACTGTATTGCTGCCTGAAACACCTTCTTCAGTCACTTGCCAAGTTCTTTGTCCAACTCATAGCTACTCAGCATCTAGCACAATGGGAAACAAGGAATCAAAGCGTAGTATTACATGCAGTCTTTTAGTCTATAATCAGCTGGCTTCTACTCCAGAACAAGGCCAGCCCCCCACCAAAGGCACCACCGACACTGAAAACAAAGCAAGAAGCTCAAACAAACTCAAATGTACTTCCTTCAATAGCTATTGAAGAATCGCGCCGGATGTACCTCACATAGTTGTCCCCAATTTGGCAACCAACACAAAGTCCGCCCTTTCCGATGTGGCAGAGTCCGCAAGCGAAGAATGCCATTAGAAACGAGAATGATTTAGTCGTTACTGTCCGCCCTTTTGAGATGGAGGATGAAGAGCAATCGATCGCACTTCCCGAACCCACTATGGCCTGTTTGAGGGAGCAGGTATTGATCGCTGGTATAAAGAAACGGATACGTTAAATTTCGTTCACAGATCGTGAATGCATTTGAATTCCCATCGGACCAGACGATTCGAATCTACTACACAATGCCACCACTGAAGTCACTAGACGCAAACTGCTTTCTCCGCGAGCAGCATTAGGAAAGATTCTGAAGCGTGTGGAAATACAGAATCTGATGTTGTATTCGATTACCATTCCTTCGTTGTTGTCTCAGTTGGCAACAGCCAATCCAGTGGTTTACCAACTGTCCTTGAACTCTCCGAATTCGACATCAACTTACTCAAGTCAGAGGTATATAAAATTCGTCACTTAACTTCTTTCTTGCGCTAAGAGACGATTTCACAGATTATGAAACAATTCCAGCTTTCCAATCAAGACTTTACGATTCACTATGTCGATAGCAAGACAAACAATAAGGTTATTGTAGATAAGGCGGAAATATTCGAGCGAGCTTGTGCAAATTCATACAACCTAGTCTTTGAACTTCCCATTCAAACCACCAATATTCTCTCTGTTACAAGTTCGTTCCGAAACACGCCCCCGCAAGACCCCAAGTCGCGTCAGCAATACGATATTTTCATTTCTTACAGCTGGAGCACGAAAGCGCAGGTTGCTGCAATCGTCCATGAACTCAAAACACGCATGCCCCACTTAACAATCTGGATGGACCACAACAAGATGCAAGGCAACATTTATTCTGCAATGTCTGGCGGTATCTCGTCGAGTAAGGTTGTGATTGTATGCCTCTCAAAGGGATACCTTGTAAGCATAATCTTGATTTTTGACTTTTGTCTCCTCTCAACTTCTAACAGGAATCAGCAAACTGTAATTACGAAATCAATTTCGCAGCGGACTTGAAGAAGCGTGTGATTCCGGTTTACCTTTTCGAAGACGGCGAGGATATCAACGAACTCAAGCAAAGCTACGGCGTTCCCTTCCTCATTACTGCAGGCGCTCTATATTCTGACTTTAAGCGATACGCTGTTTATTCAGAGGAATGGTCCAGAGCTTTCGATTCCCTACGGAAAGAAGTTGAGAATGCTTTTGGCGGGCAGGTATCCGAATCCGACATGGGGACGTCTTTGATGAATGTAAAGTCGTGGCTTAATCCAGTCGATTCGTCTGCTGACATCAAAGCGTACGAATCTGAATACGTTCGTGGCACAAGAATGTGGGTGGTTGAAGCACTGAACGAATGGCTTGATACAGGTGAAAGAGCCATGTGGATGAACGGTGGTGCGGGAACTGGAAAGTCGTTGATTGCATACAGCTTGTTGGTCAATCTTCCTGCTTCGTATTCCGTTGGATCGATATTCTTCTGCAGACACAACGATGAAAGAAAGCGTGATCCTGTTGCTCTTGTGTCAACCATCATCTGGAATCTATATACATCAGTTAAGAATGAATCATTTAGACTTCATATTGAGGCGGAGTTGAAAGCAGACCATGTGCGAGTAAAGGATGAGAACAAGCAAAGTATTTTGCGAGACCCTGTTTCGGCATTCGAATCTATTGTAGTTGAAGGACTCAATAAGCTGCCAATGCAAGAACAGACTCTCTTGATCGTGATTGATGCATTGGACGAATTGGATATTTTGACGCGAAAGTCAGTTTTGACTATTTTGACATCTGTCTGCATCAAATTACCTAGTTTCGTAAAAATCTTGACCACAGGTCGTCCCGAAAGTGACATTTACTACAGCTTGAACACATTGAATCCATTCATTCTCAGTCCTTCGGCCGAGAATAACAAAGAAGATCTCAACATTTTCATCAGGAGCAAAGTAGACGCAATGTGAAGCGATTTAAACCCTCTGCAAATGCAGACATTGAGAAATGTTTTAATCTGTTGGTTGAAAAGTCGGACGGCCTCTTCATTTACGCTCGTAACATTTGCGAATACCTTCGTCAACAGTATTTGACCCCGTCTGCTTCCCTTAATGTGATTGAAGAGTTTACGATGGGTCCCGATGGTGTCTATAAGGCGATTCTGGATCGTGCTTTCAAAAACGATTCAACAGGAGAAAAGTGTGCATTGTTCCGCAATGTGTTTGAAGTAATATTAGGTGTTCAAAAGCCTTTGGGAATACTCAGTCTTGTGAACATCGGGAACTTGACTGAAAGTCAAGTTGAGACTGTTGTTGCTGAGGTATTCTGCTTTATTTATGTATACATTATTAACGGTCGATTTTAGTTCCGTTCGATTCTCAAAATTGAGAATGGGGTTGTGTCAGTCATCCACAAGAGCGTGAAAGACTACCTGTCCGACCCAACCGATGTAACGCGTCATACACGATTCAACCAATAGATGCAGTTCTCGCCACTAGATGCCTCGAAATTCTTGCTCAAACCTCCACGAAAACATGGCAAATCTCTCTCCCACCCTCGATTACACTCCAGAAACTCTCTCCAGCCTAAACTTTTCCCTGAAGACGTCCAATACGCAATCGAATACTGGCCAACCCACTTCCACGCCGCCTTCACCCCATCGCCCTCACCAACCACACCAACCCAATCAACCCTCCTCACAACCCTCCAAAAATTCTGCACAACAACCCTCCCCTTCTACCTCGAATCCCTCCTCCTCCTCACATCCCTTCCAACCCTCTTCACCTCCATAACAACCCACATAAAACCACGCCTCCCAAAAACAGAACAAGTCTCCCACACACTCCTCACAGACCTCCTCAACACCGCCACAAACTTCCGCACACAGATCGTCCCCTCCCCACTCCAAGTATACAGACACGCGCTCCTCGCCGCACCGCAGGATACACTGTACGCACGGACATACGCACACATGGTACCCGCGCGCATGGTCCTCGGCGCAGAGCCGTCCTGGGGCCCGCGAGAGTTCCACGGACACGCTGGGACCGTCACGTCCGCGGTGTACACTCCTGACGGTTCGGCGATTGTGTCGAGCGCGCAGGAGGGTGGGATACGGGTTTGGAATGGGGAGACGGGGGAGTGTTGGGTGACGCTTTGTGGGCATGTGAGGGATGTGACGGGGGTGAAGTGTGGAGGGGGTGGGGTTGTTGTTAGTGGGTCTTTGGATCGGAGTGTGCGGGTGTGGGATTTGGGGACGGGGAAGTGTGTACGGGTGTGGGATGTTGGGGCGGATGTGTTTGGGGTTGATGTATGTGGGAGGGTTGTTGTTGCTGGGGCGAAGGATAAAACGGTTAGAGTTTGGGATTTGGAGGGGGGCAGGAGGGGATGGTTTTGGAGGGGCATTTGGGGAGTGTTAGGACTGTTGCTGTGCGTTGGGACGGGAAGCTTGTTGTGTCTGGGGGGCATGATCATTTAGTCAAAGTGTGGAGTTTGGAGACGGGAGAGTGTATTCATACTTTTGAAGGACATGGGCAGT
This sequence comes from Rhizoclosmatium globosum, assembly GCA_002104985.1. Lineage (NCBI taxonomy): Eukaryota > Fungi > Chytridiomycota > Chytridiomycetes > Chytridiales > Chytriomycetaceae > Rhizoclosmatium > Rhizoclosmatium globosum. Next base: position 446,317 of record MCGO01000018.1, on the reverse strand, counting down.
TGGTAAGAGAAGTTGTATGGAGCACAGATGGCACGTCAATTGTTTCATGTTCGTCGGACAAGACTATCAAGATATGGGATCTGACGAGCGGAGTGTGTGTTAAGACTTTCGACGATACCGAAGGAGAAGTGTTTTCGGTTGCCTTATCACAAGATGGCAAAATAATAGCTTCTGCCTCAGGATTCCAAACGGATATCAAAGTTTGGTCTGTGGAGACTGGCCAAGTGATCAAAGTATTGAAGGGGCATTTACTTCCAGTATGGACTGTCTCATTTTCAATTGATGACAGATGTCTCGTATCTGGATCGAGGGATCGGTCTGTACGTGTATGGAACCTCAACGATACTCCACTTCTTGAAGGTAATCAAGATGATTCGACAGAGAAACAGGAACATCATTGTACCATTATGGCGATTGCTGTGTCTTCCAAGTCCAAGATTGTTGTTGCTGGGGATAAAGAAGGATATATCAAGTTGTGGAGTACAGTGACAGGTCACTGCGTCAAGACAATGAAGCAAGATATCATGATTCGAGCATTATGTATTTCACCAAATGAGAAGTTTATTGCTGTGGGAGGATATGATGGCTCGGTCAAGTTGTGGGATATGGAGAGTGGGCTGTGCATTCAAGAATATGAAGGGCACACAAAAGCAATCCTGGCAGTAGCATTTTTAGCGGATGCGAAAACAGTAGTTTCTTCGTCGTATGACGAAACTGTTCGCGTTTGGAGTGACGGAAATTGCATCGATAAGGTTTCCATCAGTGGGGATGACTATGATTCAGTATTTGACAGGCTAAAGGTGGTACAATCCTCTGGATCCACCCGTTTTTGGATTGATTCCAAGGGATGGATTATGCTGCGGAAACGCGATGGCACGGTGGATCGATTGTTTGATTCTCATATGTGGACGACTGATGCATCCGACGATTTGCTGTGCTGGACCATTCACGCAGGTCAGAAAGTATTCGCCCTTCAAGCTGATGCAGATATGATTTAGTTTTCTTTTGAAGAGCAAAGGTGAAACAAGGAGATTTCTTTTTCTTTCTCTCGAATTGGGTGTTTTTTCTTCGACTGGTTTTTCAGGATTAGCACAACAATCATCATCGCACCACCCTCCCAACGACGCATCCAATGAGCGACAGCCTTGACACATCGTTCCGCACTGCAGCGCTTGCAGTGACGAACCTCCTCCGAGCAGCGCAGGCATCGAGTCGCAGTGCGTACGACGAGGGATACGCGCAGTGTTTTGACGATCTTGTTGCGCATCTGACTTGTGCGGCCGTTGAATCAGGGTCCGTGAGCGACGCCTTGGCCTCGTTTGTTGCGGCGAAGCAAGAGGCGCTGAGTCCGGGTGCGGGCGATGCACTTGCGACACTGTCGACTTCAACGTCCAATGCAACATCAACAACTACTTCAACAACGACAACTTCTTTGCCGCCTGTCTTCACCTTCGCCGCGGCCCCAACAACAACAGCCGCCGCAGACTTCCACAAAGCACATCCAATTATGCCCTTTGCCACCCGCCATCGAATGTTTGGAAACACAAGACAACAGCGCCGCCACCACAATCAGACAACGGCCTGGCTGAACAGTGCGGCCGCGGCGGCCGATTTGAGTGCAGTCTTTAGCGGCGTCGACTTTGGTTTCGACCCATCACTGTCAAATGATTCGAATGCTTTGACTCAACAGCATCAGAACAACTCTCGTCACTCGCTGCTGTTGCATCAACAGCAACAACATCAACAACAACAACAACACTCAGCGACACCGCCTTTGGCTGTCTCAACAGACAACTCATCAAATCTGTTTGGTGGCTCCCAAGTCACTTCCCCCGCCCTGTGCAGCACTACTCCTGCGGATAGAGACGCCGTACCACATACATTAAAGCGGCGATGGGGTGTAGATAGTTTAAACTCGAGTAGCGATAGCGGCCGAGATGACAATGACAGCAATCACAACACCAACAACGACCACCAAGACCACGATAATTTGATGATGGATGATTCAGACGTTCAAAGGAAACGGTGGAGGCAGAACGATATCAACATGAGTGATTAATGGTGGCCCCTCCTTGGATGACAAAAACACCCAATATCAATTGTAATCTACTACCTCTCAAACCGTCTCCCACTCTCTAAGAAACGTACTATACAAAAAATTCTTTTGCTATCTATTTACAAAACCCATATCCCCTTCACCCATCTGTGTTTTTTCTATATACTTAAAAAGTGTCTTGCCCGTGTTTGTGTATCTGCAATAAAAAGAAAAAGAAAAAGGAAGAGTAACTTGAAATGATAGTACGGATGTATTCTCGCTGGAAGCGGTCGCAGCCCCATTCCAGGTCAAAAATCCGCCAACAATGGACCCATCCCTCGCAGCACTGGCGAGCGCAGCAGCAAAAAGCACCGCCACGCTAGCCAAAGCGAAAAAGGCTTTGGTTCCATGTAAAGTGTGTCACGGGTCATCGTGGGTTCACGGAAACAACCCCGCACCATTTCCTCCTTCATCAACACCCACAACAACAACAGCAGCATCAACAGGACAGCCAATCTGAGCACTGTATCAATCAACATCACGTCAGCAGCAAACTCTACTTTATTCAGCTTCAGTCCAAAGCCGCACTGTTCCGACTGCACGAAATGTACAGCGTGCACGAATGGAAAGCAGATTGGACCGTCATCAGGAGGACTGCACAGCACGACCAGTCTCTCGCCAGTGTCCGAACAAGTCGCCAGTTCCACATCTATCGCCACAACTTCTTCAAACACGAGCACGAGCACGGGCACCAGCACAAGCGGCCTCGTCAAAAAGCGCGGCGTGTCGCCCGATTCAACGTCCAAGACCAATTCGAGTTCTTTCATTTTAGAAATGGGCGATGTGGCGCACCTGAGCTCTGCGCCGGACACCGCGGCCGCCGTCGCTGCCGTTTCAATCAGCAGAATTAAGACAACGAGTGCGGGCCGCGGTGTTCAGGCGATGGCGATGGCGATCAAGGTTGTCAATGGCGATGACGACGACGAGGACTCTTCGGAGACAGAGGCGTCGCAGGATGAGAATGGTTGGTTGCATGTTTTGTTTCTCTTTTGATAGGAGGCCCTAGGAGGCCCTTGCTTCCCTAGTACACTACTACACTTAACCAAGTGCTAACCATCCCCTTATCACACCACCCACCAACCAACCAATCAACCAACACAGACATCCACGCAAAGAGAGCTGCAAACATCAAACGAAGAGTCCAAAACATGGGCTCCCTCGACAACCTGTCCTCAAACTCACTCTCAAAGAAGCCTCCCAATCCTTCGAAAACATAAACACAGCAACATCCACCGGCCTCCGCCGCCCCCTCTCCTCCTCCTCCCTCGCAAAACAACAACAACAACAATCAACAAACTCATCAAAAGAAACAGTCGCCGTAAACACAGCAGGAAACTCAATCTCCTCCCTCCCAACCTCACAGAACCCACAAATCTACATCAAAGAATCAACTTCCTCAGCAACACCGAGAATCATTGCGTCCTCCGTCTCCGGATCTCACGTCAGTCTTGTTAGTGACTTTTACGGCGGGGCATTGAGTTGCATCAGAATGTGCAGCATCCTGCGGTGAATATCCTGAGTATGGGTAGTGGAATGCTTGCGCGCAAGAAGGATGTTGTTGCGGCGATTGTTACAGGTGCTGGAAGTAGTAGTAGTCATGGTGGTGGTGCAGCGGATGGAAAGGATTCTGGGGCTGTTGCTTCTTCGTCAAAGAGTCTGCCAATTCCATCGTCTGTACCCACGGGTGCGAGGTTACAAAATAGTATGGTTATGAATGATTCTTCTGGATTGATTGGGGAAGGGTGTTTTGATCGGGAAGAGTTTCCGGATTTGGTTGACTTGGGGATCATATTTGGGACTAAAGCGAATCCAGAAGGTATGTATATTTTTTGTTGTTGGAGTATGTGCCGTATCTTACCATTAAAATTATGGTTAGCGGCGAAAACTCGAATGATATGGTCAGCACGAATCTATGAAGCTGCACGAAAGGAATTCCTCTCAAAACCTTATGATGATCCAGTCTTCCCAGATCGTCCTCCAAACGACGAAATCAAATACAGAATCCTCGAAAACTTTGAAGAAGGACGATTGGAAACAGTAACATATTCAACACGCCCTACTGGATCCGAATTCATTAGTGCAGGCGACATTGAATCTCTCGTGGATGCGTTGATTTTCCCTCTCGATCAAGACAACTCATACACTGAGTCTTTCTTGCATCGTACCGATTCTTTATGCCAGCTTCTGAACTCTTGACGTCATTGATTGAATGGTACAATGTGAAGTGGACCCGTCCACGGCGACACAACAGCAAGAAGCTTATTTCAAGCAAAAGAGACGACAATTCCGTGGCCGTGCGGCTAAAGTACTGTTGACTTGGATCAAGAACCATTGGCACGATTTCCATGTTGACAAGGATCTTTTGGACGAGTTGAGCGAGTTTGTTGGGGATTTGGGCGAAGTTTGTTTCGGTGATAACCAGGAATGACACAAGCGATTCGCGAGCAGGTTTTGTGTATTCTCATTCTGACCATTCCACCACTTAACAAAATTATAAACAGCGCCTCTCCTGGTACATGACCCAATACATCCCTCCCTTCAGCGGAAAACGCGCCCCACCCGCCGAATCCGCCAAACCATGGGGCCTCCTCTGGGAACCCGAAGCCTTCGCCGCCCAACTAACCCTCATCGACCACCACTACTTCCGCCAAATCCGCCCAGACACCTACCTAACCCTCCTCCAACACCGCGTCTCAAAAGACAAAATCGCCTCCGACGACGCCGTCAAAGTCCTCATGGACTACGTCTCCTGGTTCCGCCTCGTATCCTCCTACACAGCCTCGCTCGTGTACAAGGAAGACACGGTCAAGAAGCGCACAAAGGCGATTAAGCGGTTCATCAAAGTCGCAAGGAGTGTCGCGAGCTGAATAACTTCAATACGTTGTTTGCGATTGTGCATGGGTTGAAGAGGAGTCTTGTTGCGAAGATGGGGGCGGCGTGGGATGGGCTTGCTGGAAGCATGTGGATACGTTTAGGGAGTTGGAGGCGTTGACGGATCCGAGGGGTGGGTATGCAAAGTTTTGGGGGGAGTTGAAAATGTGTGTGGCGCCGTTGATTCCGTTCTTTGGTAAATGATTCCTCGCTCTTCTCGTTGATTTGTTTATTGATATGTTGTATTTTTATAGCGGCGTATATCCATGATCTCTTGGAAATCCATGAAACGGAGCCTGTGTTCACGCGGGATTTAAACAAACCCAAGGATCCAGTGCAGCCAGGGTACCGAATTGTTTCACGGATGACGATGATGCAAACGATACAATCAACTTTTCCAAGTTTTACAACTTGTATTCGATTGTGGCGGAAATCGAGGTGTGGAGATCGTATAGCTACAACAGTGTTATTCCAGAAGCGGCGGCGGCAGCGAATGACCCGAAAGGAGATACCTGTGCGGTAGTCTTGAATCATATGAGAGATTGGAAGTTGGTTGAAGATTCCGTTTTGGATTTGTAGTGATTTAGCTTTGGTTGGAACTGGATACTGGATGGTGGCCTTCTTCTATAACTTTGTTTCTTCATGTTACATGTTTTTTTGACATGGCTTTTAGATTTTGAGGATTTTTGTTTTCGGCATTCTAATATAAATGGAAAAAATGAAAGTGAGAAAAACTTATTCCAATAACTCCAAGACGCAAACGTTCTGGTTGGAGCTCCAACAGCATACGTTGTTGCTGCCTTCATGCAAGTGAACCAGGTTTGTAGGCTCCAACAGTGGATCATTAAAGTCCCCAGTCTTATACACAATCCATTCGCGATAGAACAACTCGACATCAAATCGCTTACTCTCAGTCGTGTTTGTCAAAGGACACAACTCGGCAACGATCGTCTCAAACTGGAATTCCTTTGCGTCCAAGTCTCCACATCTCCCGTCTCAACATTCCATAACTTGATAACATCCCACTGCCTTGACACAACTGTATTCTCATCAGAAGAATACAACACTGTCCACACTTCTGCCGTATGTCCTTCGAAAACTCGATACATTCCCCAGACTGAATATCCCAAATCTTGACAGTCATATCCGCAGACCCGACAAAATCCGGCGACCATCTTTTGACAATGCAAGTGCAGTTACACGGCTTGAATGCGCTTCAATCGTTTTTGTACATTCTCCTGTCTCAATCGACCACATCTTAATGACACCTTCATATGATCCTGACAAGACAACATCTCTAATGACAAGTGAGTAACGGCAAACTGACGAGCACAGTTGACGTGTTACATTCGCTCGTGAATATCGCGGGATTGCTTGTACGCGTCTGGATCCGTAGACCAGATTTTGATTGTGTGGTCGTATGATCCTGACGCAATTGTTTTCCCATCGCTGAGGCGCATACGGAAATCACGGAGCCAGTGTGTCCTTCAAGGGTGTTGATGCAAAGTCCTGTATCACTGACCACAATTTGATTTTTTTGTCCCATGAACCAGAATAATTGTGTCACCACTGAGAGAAAAGATAACGGATTGAACAGAGTCTGTGTGTCCTGTGAGAGTTTTGATACACTCGTTCGTTTCCAGCGACCAAATTTTGATGGTTGTATCTTCTGAAGCAGATGCCACCAGCTTTCCGTTTGGAGAAAGTGCAATAGATGTGATGGTTTCAAAATGACCTCCCCTTTTAGAAGAGTTATTACTTCCCCTGTTTCCACAGACCATAACTTGATTGGTTTTTCGCCATCTTCAACCAACCAACCCTTTTCGGACCCTCCAGAAAACAGAATTTTATCGTCCATAGATATCGCAAGCCCATAAATTGGAGGTCCTTGATCTTGAAAGATTTTCACACATTCACCAGTTTCTACACTCCACATTCGGATTGTTTTGTCGCGTGAAGCAGTGAAGACGAATTCTCCAGAGTGAGAGAATATTACGGACCAAACAGGAAGAGTGTGCCCTTCAAAAGTCCTTACATTTACACCTGTTTCAACATCCCAAAGTCGAACAGTTGTATCACTTGACACTGAAACTACTTGTTTACAATTTGGACTGATTGCAAGGGCTGAAGCCCTTAAAGTGTGCCCACTCAGACTCTTGAGACATTCTCCTGTTTCCAATGACCACAGTTTGATTAATCGATCGTCACTACTTGATGCCAAGAATTTTCCGTCTGAGGAGAGTGCAACTGCTGTGACTCGCATTGTGTGTCCAAAGAGAGTCAATGGACCCCAGTTCTTTTCGGCACCGACTAGTAAACGTGCAGGAGCCATTGAGCCATAGGTTTCAAAGTAAGCTGTGTTTTGAGGAACGTGATGAGTGCATGACGGTATGTTTGAAGGGGATTAAAGATCAACTGGCGACGGAAATTGAAGGCCACAAACTTCAAATCATTCAAGATTGCTTTGATGAAGCGTACTTGAGGAGAATTGATATTGTGTAAGGAGGCAACAACTTGGTAACTACTTTAAACACATCATTCAGCTTTCCAAGAAGCAGCATTGTTTCAAGGTAATACAGAAGCGATGTCTTGCAAAAGTCGTGAAGTATTTTGATATACTCTGAGGAAGGAATTGAGGGAAAGTGGTTGGACCAGTATAAAACAGCATATTGGACATCTTCGTTGAGGGCTTTTGATTGAGCAAGCATACTGCAGGAATATTCTTGAGAGGGTCCAAGTTCGCAATGTTTCGGTGAAGATTAGAACAAAGAATTTGTAGACAACGATGTGCTAGCACAGTTTCAACTTCAGCCACACAATACGAGGGATTGCATCGAGTAGGATCCGACAAGTAGTCTTTAACACTCTTGTGAATAACAGAAACAACGCCATTTTCGATTTTGAGAATAGAGCGGAACTAAAATAAATTTCAGTATCACACCACATCACCGTTGAGCTCACCTCAGCGATAATCGTTTCAGTTTCACTTTCTGTCAAATTTCCCACATTCACAAGACTCAACAAACCCAATGGCTTTTGAACACCTAAAATAACACCAAACACCGATGGAACATTTCGAGTTTTTCACCCCTGAATCTTTTTGAATGCTCGATCGAGATCGCTTTGTAGACTCCATCAGGGCCCATCGTAACTCTGAAATGACTTCCAATGCTGCAGTAGGAGTCAAATGCTGCTGCCGGAGATATTCACAATGTTTCGGGCATAGATAAAGAGACCATCACATTTCTCGATCAAAAGGTTGAAGCATAGTTCAATACGGCGTCATCAGCGGGTCTAAAATCGTTCCACATGGCATTACTTTACTTCTGAGATAGATGACAAGATCGTCCCTGTTGTTTTCTGCTGAAGGACTGAGAATGAATGGATTCAAGGTGTTCAAACTGTAGTAGATGTCACTTTCGGGACGACCTGTTGTCAAGATTTTCACGAAGGTGGGCAGTTTGGTGCAGACAGATGTCAAAATAGTCAAAACTGACTTTCGCGTCAAGATGTCCAACTCATCCAACGCATCAATCACAATCAAGAGAGTTTGATCCTGCATCGGCAACTTATTGAGTCCTCCAACAACAATAGTTTCGAAGGCAGCAACAGGGTCGCTGAGAATACTCTGCTTATTTTCTTCCAACACTCTCACATTATCAGCATCCATTTCGGACTCAACGTGGTCACGGAACAATTGATTTTCAACCGATTTATAAAGATTCCAAATGATGGTTGAAACTAAACGGGCAGGATCACGCTTCTGGTCATCGTTGTGTCGGCAGAAGAAAATGGATCCGACTGAGTACGAAGCAGGAAGGTTGACCAACAAGCTATATGCAATTAGAGACTTTCCAGTTCCAGCACCACCATTCATCCACATGGCTCTTTCACCAGTGTCGAGCCATTCGTTCAATGCATCGACAACCCACATACGCGTTCCAGCAACATACTCAGACTCATAGGCTTTGATATCGTCCGTAGCATCGACAGGTTTGAGCCATGCTTTAGAGTATTGGTAACTGTTTTGGAACTAGCGCGAGAAGTCCGTCCTGAAAGAGCATTTTCGACTTCTTTTGAAAGTACGTTGAAAGCCTCTGACCAAGCTTCAGTACCAACACTGAATCGCTTAAAGTCTGAATACATAGATCCAGCTGTGATTAAGAACGGAACACCATAGGCTTGCTTCAGTGCCGTGACATTTTCTCCATTTTCAAACAGATAGACGGGGACAATAGATTTCTTCAAGTCGGCAGCAAAGTTGATTTCGTGATTACAGTTAACAGATTCCTGTTTGTCGACCATGAGACAACTCAGCGCCATAAAAAAGTATACTTACTAGATATCCTTTTGAAAGGAATGCAACAACGATCTTACTCGAAGAGATACCACCAGACATTGCAGAATAGATGTTGCCTTGCATTTTGTTGTGGTCCATCCAGATTCTTAAATGAGGCATCACAACTTTGAGTTGATCAACAATGGCAGTTACTTCCGCCTTCGTCCCCCAATTATAGGAGATGAAAATGTCGTATTGCTGTCTGGATCTAGGATCTTGCTGGAGAACATCTTGAGACATAGTTTGTGACCTGACCAAACTCGTTGGATGTGCCACAGGAGGGAGATCAAAGAACAACACATTGGCATTCTGACAGGCTCGCTCAAAAGTCTCTGCTTTATCAACAGCGACTTTTCGTTGCTTCTCTACGTAGTGCAGAGTGAAATCTTTGCTGGACAGTTGGAATTGTTTCATAATCTGTCAAGGAGTGAGTCAAAAATTCAAGTATCGGAATACGTACTTCTGCTTTAAGTAAGTTCACGTCAAAGTCCGACAGTTCAAGGACGGTTGGTAAGCTGTTTGGTTGTCCGTTGCTCACAGAAACGGCAACAAAAGTGTGATAGTCAAACACAACATCAGATTCTGTATTCTCCACACGCTTCAGAATCTTTCCTAACGCTGCTCGCGGGGAGAGCAATTTCGTTTGGTGACTTCAGTGGGTGGCATTGTATAGTAGATTCGAATCGTTTGGTCTGGTGGGAAGTCAAATGCATTCACGATCTGTTGATGATTTAGCATGTATGTTTGTATCTACTGACAGTGGAATACCTGCTCCCTCAAACAAGCCATGGTGGGTTCAGGTAGTGCGATTGATTGCTCTTCATCCTCCACCTCAAAAGGCCTCACAGTCAAAACGATCGAATGCTCGAGTTTAGTTGCTTCTTCTGTTAAAGAGTCTAGGTGGTGGATAGGGCGTCCAAGAGAGTGGTACCTTTTGGTTGGGGTGGCAAAATGGGTTGATTGACCAGAGGTTCGATCGCAACATTCGCAGAGTCCGCGGAGTGTACGGCTTCACTAGGCTCAGTTGCTTTAATCGGCTCCTCGGTCTGACGCCCTGGTGTGGCTGTCAACGGCGGCGTTGGGCCTGATCTTAGTCCTTGCTCTTCACATCCAGTTAGCCTCCATTCAAACTTCTCTGCAATGGCAGCATCTGTATTACCTCGAGATTGCTTGTTTCCCATGCGAAGAGAGTTGACAGTTGATAGGCTTCGTCAGCAAAATTCTATTCGACGAAAAGAAAGAGATGGTTAATAATGGCATTCTACAGAGAATTAAAGAGGAGATATAGTTTAACTAGGTTGCCACATCAGGCTCTACAGGGATCTTCGCTGATTATTAATCACGTGAAGGTACGAATACTTCTCCGATGTCAAATAGGCAATATCATATTCATACTCCGATGTCAAAGTGCTGAAACTCTCTTAATTTTAAGTGTTGATTAATCACACTTCTTGATTGTCGTTCGTTGCTTAATTGTCAGGTGCTTTTCGGTATTTCTTGACTTCTTGATGACATCTATCACCTTAAAAAACCCGAAAAATGAAGCTGATTCTGTTGGCTCTTCTTCCATCCCACTCTCTTGCTTGTGCTGTCCTCTGGACTCCTCTTCGTGGAATCAAATACGACAGTGGAACTGGCTTCAGACCATCACATCCACTTTGGAGGACTGTTTTAGTTCTGTACTTTCACTGCTACAGGATGTTCCGCCGTCATGTACCGTTCCTCTACCAAACAATGTATCACAAAAGGTGCATTGACAAGCTTGACTTTGGACGAAGATTCCGACTACACCGTCTGGGTACCACGCGACCGTCCAACTTTGCATCTGGACTCATGAAAACTGATAACGTGTTTCTCTTGCAACGGGGGTACAAACTTGGGACAGTTGTGCCAACCTCTGTGCCAAAAACCTCAACTGTGTTTTCGGAGACTGGGGCAAATCCGACTTGACGTGCAAGCTCCAAGTATACAATGGTTTCAGAAAGTACAACGATTACCATTCGTATGTGTTCCCAGCTCTATGGACTCCTATCCCAGGAATCAAGTACGACAACGGCGGTGGCGGCCTTTACCCTCCATACAAGGCAACTTTATACGCATTGTATCAACAACTGGGAATGCGCGTCCATCATGTACCGTACTCAACCCAAGAATGTATCATTAGAGGTACCTTACCAGCTCGTAGTTGCCGACGACTCTGACTATACCGTCTACGTCCCATGGACAAACCAACGTTTGCTCTTGGCCTTACACAGACCGACAACGTCGTTACCACTATTAGCAACATTCAGAGTTGGGACAGCTGTGCCACTCAATGCTTCAACAATGTCAACTGTGCTTTCGCCGATTGGGGCAGTAATGACAACAACTGCCGCCTTTTGTCTAAGGTTGGTACTCGTCAGTACAATAGCAACCGCTACTTTATCTTCCCGGCTCAAGTTGCAAAGTAGTATCATTCACAATGATTCACTGTCATAAGCAACAGCCCCTATGAATTAAAACCCGGATTAATCAGATCATAATAACTTTACTAGAATAAGTTGAAACAAAAATAACCAATATCAGCCGATAGTAAATACAATTCACCCATCAATTCCTCATACTCCTTTCGACTCCTCTCTCGCTCCTCTTCCATCAAAACCTCCAACTTCCCAACCTTATCCTTCAAATACTCACAGTTTCCACACCATACACCGTCAGTCTCCAAAACACCTTCTTTCAACATCAAAATCGCTTTTCGCATTCTTTCCCTCACTCCATCCACCTTCTCCATAACACGCCGTAAATCTGTCTCTTTTCCTTCCAAAGCCTGCATAAACTCTTGCTCCTTCCACAACATTTCGCTTCCCATTTCCTTCAAAGACGCCTTAAAGTTGGCAGACTCTTGCGCTTGAGATTCAAGTTGCAAACGGAGCGAAGATATCGTTGTGATGCTTTGTTGCTGGTTCGATACAAGTTGCGCGAGCCATTCCATTTCTTTTTGGAAGTGCTGTTTTTTGAGGGATTCGATTTCTTCTTGTTGGGTGGATGTTGGTGTGGAGCGTCATGGTGGGCTAAGGTTGCTGATGAGGATTGAGAGGTGACGCTTTGATGAGATGGGTGGAGGTAGGATGCTTGACCGGGCGATCGGACGGATTGGGCGGGAGAGTTTTGCGGACTGTCTACTGTGAGTTTTGAGGACGATGACATTGATACTGATTTGTTGGCGTCTTGCGTAAACGATCCATCGGGCTGCATTATGCCGATAGCATTGTCGAGAAGCTGTAGAGTCTCCGTGGTTGTCTCACTTGAAATGGAAATGTTCGATAAACTCAAGGAACTGTTGCGGTGTCCAAGAGAGGATTTTGGTCTGCGCATATAATCTGGCTTGGATTGAAGTTGTAGAATATCGGATTGAAGTTGTTGGTTTGCAACTTGATGATGCTGGAGGTCAACTCTCAAAGCTTCATTTTCGCTGCGCAAGTCGTCTGAGCCAGCATTAACAGTAGAAATGTCTCTCGAACTCATAGTTATCGAGTGTTCTTGTTGTTGTAAAGTCGCCGCTAGCCTAGACTCCAAAGCTGTGTTCGTTCCTCCAGCTCCTTGACCTCGTTCTCCTTTGCAGCCAACTTCTTTTTGAAATCACTAACAACCGTTTGCAGAGACTCTTTAGAATCAATCAAAGAAGCTTCAAGCTCTGATACCCGAGTAGTAAACACCGTCACGGCATTCTTCAAATTAGCCGACTCAGATGCAACAGCAGCCAACGATGACATGAGATTCTGATTTGACAGCGTCAAACTTTCAACTTCAGCTCGACAAGAATTTCGGTCACGCTGGACAGTATCAATCTTAACGTCCTTCTGTTCCAATTCCACACGGAGAAGCGCCACCAACTCCACTTGCTGAGCTCGTTGAGTTTCGTATGAGTTAATAGCAGCAGTCAACTCATCGACACGACTCGCAAGGCGTTGATTCTCCATTTCCACAACATGCAAACTTTGTTCCAATCGTTGAATGGTGCATCTCGTTCCAATACTTGCTCAACGAAACGATCTTTCAACTCATCCGAGATTTCTCGTGACATATCCAAACTTCGCTGTGCCTCTGTTTCGTGCTCTTCGCATTTGTCTTTCCATTCTTTGACTTGAGCTTCCAAGGTTGCAATGCAACGTTGAGATTCATCAAGACGTGCATGGACGGCATCTGCTTCCGCTTCTGTAGCATTCAACTGGCCTCAAGGGATCTAATTTCTTGCTCCATTGAGCGAATAGTGGTAAGGAAAATGTCGACTTGAGTTTCAGCATCTTCTGCGCGAGTTCTTGATGAGGAAATTTCTTTTTCCATGGTAGATATGCGGGTTGTGAGTTCTTGGATGTGGGTGTTGGAGGTTGTTGTTGATTTCAATAGTTCTGCTTCAAGCGATTCGACTTTTTGTTTCAGTGCGGTTGATTGACGAGTAGACGATGATAGAGCCTCTGTTGCAGAGGAAAGCTGAGCTTGGAGCAGAGCTATATGTGAGTTGGCACCCGTGGGTTCGCTTCCATATCTTTTTCTGTAATAATTGTCGACACTTCACGTACTGACGATTCTATTTTTGCTGAAGACTCTTCTGAGGATTGAGATGCAGTGTTTGTGTTGGACTGATTCCAGCCAAGCGGGAGACAAGCTCTGTGTTTTCATTCTGCAGTCCACAATCTATCAACAAAATGAATAAGTTAATGAGAATCAACACTGAATTCCACTTACTTGTGCTTCCAAGTGTTCCAAGTGGCTGATGATATTGCCCCCACTCATGGATCGCTTATTGTCAACGCCTCCCGCCAGTTCCTCCAGCCTTAAGAACTGCCCCATGATTTCTGCCTCCCTCTCTTCGGCCTGTTTGAGTTTGAGATTGAGTTTCTGGATCTCCGAGTCCTTTGCACCAATTCGCGTTCCTGAAGACGACACTGGACGGCCAGCGATGCGGCATCCAAGTCATAGACTGAATTGATTTGTTTAGTTGAAGGCGGGGCGACTGCTGCGCCAGAGAGCCGTTGCTGGAGCCGTTGTTCGGCCGCTTCTCGCTGGTCGTTGAGGTCGCTGATGGCCGTGCGTGCGCGGACGGTGAGCGTGTCTGGTGTCGGTTTCGGTTTTGGGAAGGTGGTGGTTGGTGGGTGGTGGTGTGGGTTAAGTTGGTTGAGTCGTTGTGGCCCAAACAAGAACGAACCATTCGCATCGCCCAACAGCCACGACCATCGAAGCTCAGAAGTCGACTTGGCCATTCGAGTGGATGATTCTCCAGGGACGAAGTCAGATGTCTGCGCTGTGGCGGACATGTGCGTGAGAATTCCAAAAAGTGCTTGGACTGAACAACAATCTCAGCACAAACAATAAACAATAATCAATGTCAATGGTTTTATTGAATTAAGGAAAGGTATCTCAACCGAATAATGCTCGATGAGAAATGCAGGGAACGAGAAAAGAATATTTAGAAGAGTACATGACGCTAATTCCTTCTTGTGTTTGGTCACAATTTGCTTACGTTGCAACTTCATGGCTGCTGTCAAGAGTCCGTTTTGTGGTGTCCACTCTTCGTGACACAAGTGAACCTGTCCAACAACTTCGGCCGGCTTGAATCCCACAGACTTCGCAACGTCCTTCAGAGAAGCAAGGACTTTGTCGCGAACTTCTTTGCGTGCACAGATTTCCTCGTAGTCACCTTGGCAGCATCAATTCCAGCCAAGTTCAACTCACTGGCACAGCACGAATTTGTGCTTCAACAGGCACAATCAGGGCAACACAGTAGCTTTTCTCGGAATCGGCATGCACACAAATGTTTTGAACAAACTTGGATGTCTTGTAAGTAGACTCAAGCTTCTCAATCGCAATGTACTGGAAACGTCAACGGTAAGAATTCAAAAGTCAAAGTCAAAGGATTAAACAATACGTACTCTCCGTTTGCCAACTTGACAAGGTTCTTCTTTCTGTCAATAATTTGCAATGTTCCGTCCTCATTCCATTCAGCAATGTCTCCAGTCATCAACCATCCATCGTCCGTCAAAGCTTCCTTGGTCAACGCAGGCTGCTTGTAGTATCCCTTCATAACACTTCCTCCTCTAACCCAAAGCTCTCCCTGTGGCTTTGGCAAATTTTTGGAGCTGTATCCCATCTCAGGAACATCAACCAACTTTGCCTCAAGGGCAGACGTTGGTCCGTTCAAGATACCAAGTTTAGTAACCATAGTTGGCTCCTGGATAGACATGACAGCACTGCATTCAGTCATTCCGTAACCGTTCACAAGCGTCGTGGATGTGATGTTCATGAACTGCTGAGTGCTCTTTGGCAAAGGAGCTCCTCCAGAAAGAGCCAACTTAAGTCTTCCTCCAACTTGATCCTTAATCTTGTTGAAAATGAGGGCATCCAAAGGACCCGCAAGAGCACCCATTCCGTTGCTCATCAACCACCATTTCTAAAGAAAGTAATTGATATTCTGCACGATAAAGCAGATGATAAAACACTTACAAGGTTGTAGGCAGTGTTGAACAGCTTCTGAACAGTCGGTGGTGAAGCCTGGATCTTTGAAAACACGGCTTTTCTGATGGACTCCCAACCTGTGGGACACCAGCCAAAAGGTGAGGACGCAACTCGCGAATGTCTCCCTTGCAGTTGCGCACAGACGAGTCAGTGAGAGTCTTCACTCCACCGTATCCAATAGACACTCCAAAGAAGATGAACGTCATCTCAACGGCCATTTCCTGTTTTTGAAAATGTTGATTTAATTTCATGACTCTAAATTTAAGTGGGATCTTTACCAAAATGTGAGCCAAAGGCAAGAACGCCAAGATAACTTCATCACCGTTGATGTATGGCTTCAAGAAGGTATACGCACCACCAACTAATTTAGAGTATTGAATTGTAAGTATGAAATTTCATACATCGGAAAAATTGAAAGTTGAATTTGTAAGGTAGGGAATCGGAAGGGGGAACACATGGGGCTGCAATTTAGCCGGATACTCCGTTATGAGAGAGCGGACTCGATAATATGCTGGTTGCTGTGTGTGGAACATGGGGAAAGAGAGGTGATCTTGGCTTACCAGTAGCGACAATGTTTCCATGAGTCAACATAACACCCTTTGGAGGACCGGTTGACCCAGATGTGTACATAATACAAGCAAGATCTTCGGCAGTTGGAGGAACGGGCTCAAAAGGAGTAGCTTCTCCAAGAGCCTTCAACTCGTCCAATGAAAGCACCTTAACTTGAGTAGCCAGGGATTCAAGAACAGCGGCGTCACCAGCACCGTTGTAAATAACGTTCTTGACGAGTGGGCACGACTTTGCAATCTTGTTGATCATGGAAGCAGTTCCGCGTTTGTGAAGATGGTTGACACTTCACATTCCTGGAGCGAATACAAGAGACCTTCTTCACCAAGTGTGGCATATGCAGTAGTAATCGTCAAGTTCTGGGTACTAGCCGAGAGAGCCATGAGCATCCAGTCACGACTGTGAAGCATGTGTCAGAAACGAGGCTCATGTGATTTGACATGAAACACCTCACCTTGTCTCAGCATACACGGTCATCTTATCAGTTGGATTCAGTCCAAGTGCGCGCAAACCAGATCCGTAGGTCAATGCAAGGCTCTTGACTTCACCAAACGTCATCCAGCTGTATGGCGACAGCTCAAAGTAGGTCCAGGTCTTCATTTCCTTCACTTCGCCGCCTCCTGGGATCTTCTTGGTAACCTCCTTCTGCTCCTTGATGGTGTCTACGATTCTACGGGCTCCAAGAGCGTCTTTGTTGGCATACTTTTTGCCTGAGGAGACAAGAATGTCATAGACGGTGTTGATGCCCTCGGCAGGACGGGCAGTCAGCTCCTTGGGCGACAGAATCGATCTTCTGATTGCACCAGACGTGGCCGTGGCAGTGTTGGGGACTTCGACTGATCTCTGTGGCATTTGTTTCTGCGAAAATCTTGGAAGGGGCACGTGGGAGGCGGCTTGGTGCCTCTTTTTCTGCTTGCACTGACAAATCACGGAACGAAAATCTCCAAACACATGGGGGGCCCGGTAAAATATTCTAAGATTTACTGGCTTCCACCGATAACGAGGACAGCAGATTAGAACATTTGAACTTTGTGGGAGATTTCTAACCAGTTCAAATTGTTAAAGTCGAAGAGAAGGATAAATACTTCATCAAAACGTATTTATACACTCAAAACTGGTATTAAACAGTGAAATGAGATTTTGCTACCTGTGAAACTTCCACAATCTCGTAGGTTGAAGCTTTTTTTAAGCTCAAATCACTAAAGAAGTGAATTGGATTGTACAATTGGGAATTCTACATCACTTTCACGCTCCAAAGGTCCTGTGAGAGTTGTGGGAGTATTGTGCAGACATGGACAACACTAACATTTCTTACTGGCGGTTTCGATGGGCTACGACTTCGGTTATCACAGTAGTGCTCCCCTCAACGACAACCTTTTGATGCTTTCAAAATAGGACAATCGTTCCGTTGACTCTCCAAACAGGACCAGTGCGGTCGAGAATAGCGTCTGCTGCGCAGCTTCTGAGATCATCCTAGAGTGAACCATACTACTTCAACAGTTTAGATGCCAGACTGTTATTCAACTAAAACTTCCGATTGAGAAATAGACAAAGTTACAACGGCTTCCAAAAGCTCTCGTCTTGTAATGTTGGTTCATACGCAGAAATGCAAAACTGAAACAATTTGATTCCATTCATATTCTTGAATTTTGACATCTCAGTGCATTAAATCCTTTTTTCGTAGAGGTTTATTTGTGGAACAAAATTGCAGGGTGTCATTATTTACTAATCAAGTGCAAGAATATCAACACACGGCTTCAAATAAATAGGAAATCATAGGTCGGCTTATCTATAATATGGGACAGTCGGCCATCAACTCACGTACTTGGAAATGGAGTTAATTCCACAAAATCGCAGCCATCCATTTTCTTGTTCAAACAATTAAAAAATTCCTGCTGTCCAAGAAACTATTCCCAAAAAGGGGAAACAGGAGAAGGAAAGAGGGAAAGTGAAAAATGACAAGGAGATTAAAAGGGACAAAACCGAAACGCAAGACAAGCAGAAAGAGAAGCGGTGGGAATGGTGGTCTAAGCAAATGACCATGCAGATATGATGTGCAAGAAACTTTTTAACAACTGAAATCTTTATAACAAGCGAACGTACAAAATTAAGACATGTAGACTCGGCGCTGACACAAGCAGCGGCTTTCACGATGTTATGACAACAAGAATCGCGCGGGAGAGGTAGAGAGATCCTGGGATATGTTTGAAGGGAATCAGTACCAACATAATAGAAACAAACAAAGAATAACTCACCGCCTCCATAAAAGGAGCTTGCCAGTCGCCGTGGTCGCCTCAAACGACTACTCCCGACTCCATTACAAAGAACAAGAGTCGAAGTGGATTTGCCCAGCACCAGAAACGACAAGTGGCGATACAAGTGTATTGTCCCGCAGAACGTCTGGTGGTTTATACAGCGTGTCCAGCCACCAGTAGCGCGCGAGAGAGGTAGAGAGATCTTGGGATATGTTTGAAGGGAATCAGTACCAACATAATAGAAACAAACAAAGAATAACTCACCGCCTCCATAAAAGGAGCTTGCCAGTCGCCGTGGTCGCCTCAAACGACTACTCCCGACTCCATTACAAAGAACAAGAGTCGAAGTGGATTTGCCCAGCACCAGAAACGACAAGTGGCGATACAAGTGTATTGTCCCGCAGAACGTCTGGTGGTTTATACAGCGTGTCCAGCCACCAGTAGCGCGCGAGAGAGGTAGAGAGATCCTGGGATATGTTTGAAGGGAATCAGTACCAACATAATAGAAACAAACAAAGAATAACTCACCGCCTCCATAAAAGGAGCTTGCCAGTCGCCGTGGTCGCCTCAAACGACTACTCCCGACTCCATTACAAAGAACAAGAGTCGAAGTGGATTTGCCCAGCACCAGAAACGACAAGTGGCGATACAAGTGTATTGTCCCGCAGAACGTCTGGTGGTTTATACAGCGTGTCCAGCCACCAGTAGCGCGCGAGAGAGGTAGAGAGATCTTGGGATATGTTTGAAGGGAATCAGTACCAACATAATAGAAACAAACAAAGAATAACTCACCGCCTCCATAAAAGGAGCTTGCCAGTCGCCGTGGTCGCCTCAAACGACTACTCCCGACTCCATTACAAAGAACAAGAGTCGAAGTGGATTTGCCCAGCACCAGAAACGACAAGTGGCGATACAAGTGTATTGTCCCGCAGAACGTCTGGTGGTTTATACAGCGTGTCCAGCCACCAGTAGCGCGCGAGAGAGGTAGAGAGATCCTGGGATATGTTTGAAGGGAATCAGTACCAACATAATAGAAACAAACAAAGAATAACTCACCGCCTCCATAAAAGGAGCTTGCCAGTCGCCGTGGTCGCCTCAAACGACTACTCCCGACTCCATTACAAAGAACAAGAGTCGAAGTGGATTTGCCCAGCACCAGAAACGACAAGTGGCGATACAAGTGTATTGTCCCGCAGAACGTCTGGTGGTTTATACAGCGTGTCCAGCCACCAGTAGCGCGCGAGAGAGGTAGAGAGATCCTGGGATATGTTTGAAGGGAATCAGTACCAACATAATAGAAACAAACAAAGAATAACTCACCGCCTCCATAAAAGGAGCTTGCCAGTCGCCGTGGTCGCCTCAAACGACTACTCCCGACTCCATTACAAAGAACAAGAGTCGAAGTGGATTTGCCCAGCACCAGAAACGACAAGTGGCGATACAAGTGTATTGTCCCGCAGAACGTCTGGTGGTTTATACAGCGTGTCCAGCCACCAGTAGCGCGCGAGATAGGCAGAAAGATCCTGGGATATGTTTGAAGGGAATCAGTATTCAACATAATAGAATCAAATGAAGAATAACTCACCGCCTCCATAAAAGGAGCTTGCCAGTCGCCGTGGTCGCCTCAAACGACTACTCCTGACTCCATTACAAAGAACAAGAGTCGAAGTGGATTTGCCCAGCACCAGAAACGACAAGTGGCGATACAAGTGTATTGTCCCGCAGAACGTCTGGTGGTTTATACAGCGTGTCCAGCCACCAGTAGCGCGCGAGATAGGCAGAGAGATCCTGGAAGTGGCGGCAAGTATTAAAGCGTAAAGGTCCATGGAAGTAGTGATAGAAGATGCCTGATGACGTGGGACTTGGAGGAAATGAGGTCAGGCGGCGAAAGGTTTGAAGGAGATGCGGCGGGAGAGCGTGTCAGTGATAGGTAGAGTCTAAGAAGGAATAAGGGATTTGAGTTTAGATGTTTAGGGGACGGAGGGGACGGCAGAGGGATAGAACGAGGAGGAAGCTAAATGAAGCAGGCAGACATCCGACGCGTCTGAAGTCACCAACCTATCACAGAGAGGCGAATGTTCGAACGTGTTGCAGTTGTAGCGCGGTGAGTTGTAGTGGTAGTAGCAGCAGTAGTTTTGAAGAGGGGATGGAGGAGCATTTTTGGGAAAGAAATTACGAGAAAAGTTGGTGGGAATGCGCGCGCTTTTAAGCTGAGCAGTTCAAACTCCGGTTTGTTGAAGTTTTGTCAGAATTGTCAGGTGGCCCCTTGGAATAAACTGGTATATGCGGTATCGTGTTCAATGCAGAATCTCATTCTGCGTCGAATGGTGTAAATATAAATGAAGGAGGTTGAGGCGTCGTGGAGTTAGGCGTGACAGGTCTGTTTGGGCAACTTTATCAAAAACACGAACTTTGGCAAGATCTTCGAGCGTAACAGTACCTGCATCGGCATCCCTCGCCATAGATCTCTAATAGTGTATTCGTGCTCTACAGTCTCAACCGATTCGATATGAGGGGGCGTCGGATGGGTTTGTTGGGCGACGATTCCTTCGATTCGAGCGGGCCACCTCCGATCATACTCTGCGTTTATCGTGAGCTTCATTCATACGCATAGATGACTTGGATGACGTTATTTGAGTGACAGATGTTGTTCACGTCTTGGATGTGGACTTTGGCGTGCCAAACAAACTCATAACATCATCTAGATCGACCCAATAGCGCCGAACACTTCACTTCTCTTCTTTTATACGTTATTGCTAAGGTTCGGAGACGAATCAGCGGAGAATCAGTTGTCATGACGCTCAGAACTCTTTGAATGGCATGCTCTACGGCTGCACACGGTACCACAAGAATGAAATATATAATAAAACCCACTAAGAGATATTTGGGAGCATATAGATGTCGTTTTAGATACGACAGGCCATGGGATTCCATCGTCTTCTGCCGATATGGAGAACGTCGCATCACAACACAAACAACCGACATCCTCCCAGCATAATTAAAGAACGTACTACTTGATATATATGGGTTACGATTCTTAACGTAATTAAGTGGCTGGCTGAGCGGGAACAATTGAGATTCCAAGGAACGTTCATGGTATAATCCGATCCTCTGTGATAATTCGTCACATGTAAAAGCGAGTGCTATAAAGGGTATATCGTATATAGGATGCATATCCGAATTGAGGCAACCATCTTCTGTGAATGTCCACAAGATCATATTCCAGGCCTGGAATCACTCCAAGATGAAGATTATCAGGTTGAGTAAAATATAGATCACGTTTTTCGGTGTAGATTCTGTTGAATCGGAAGAATTTCGTTTTCGAAGTCCAAGTTGAATTGTGATGTAGAATGTCAAAGAGCCCATTCATGAATCGAGAAGCCTTATGCGCAATCACTTCATTAAGAAATTATCATTAAATTAAATTGTATAGACTAGAGAAAGACGGTTACCTTACTGATGAGTCTCGCTCCCGTAGAACCAATGGTCTGAATAAAGTTCAAATTTCACCACAGCAGGATACATTACAACTGATACAGCGACAAATATACGCATCTGCCCGAAGTTATGCTGAAGTGGCGTCTCGCCTTTGGCGGGATGATTCAGTTAGTTTCTCACTAAATCTTCAAAAGTTTGTTCCAAAAATGGATTGCAAGAGCGTGAATGCTTCAGAAACGTTTATTCATACGGACGTCCAAGAAAGAAAATTAAGTAAATTACAACAAACAGCAACGCTAAAATAAGTTTCTGGATTTCCCCTTAGGTGAAGTCGGGAATGGCTTTCTTGCAATCTCTTCCATATTTTTATAGAAAGCTGTCTTCTTTCTCGGTGCTGGCGGTGGCTTTGTTCCATTCGACGCGTCAGATTCAGATTTCAATCGTTTGCGGCGTTCTGATGGGGTTTCTTCTTCGTCAGAGTCGAAGCCATTTGCAGGATTCAGCATGCTTGTTGATGAAGATACTCCTGGAGATACTTCGTCGTCGTCAGAGCACAGGTTAACAAAATATTTGGGTTTAGTTTTAGAAGCCGTTTGAGGAGTGATTGTTGATTGAACGGTTGGGAAGTTCGGAGCATGAGCAGGAGACGGTTTTAAAAAGAAGGACGCGACAGATGGCTGGTTCTTTGAAATACTCTGAGGCGTTGTTTGATTCTTGGCAGGTCGTCTTCCAGCTGCCTTGTTTGACTTGGTTAGTCTCCACGCATCCAATACTTGTGGGCATGCTCGTTGAAACAGTGCCTTTTCCACCCAATTCTTTCGGTGCTTGTCACGAAATAAAGAATTTGATGTGGCCAGCATAGGTTCGTCATCATTCCCGTCTTCGTCAGCGTCGTTGAATACTATATCGTCATCCTCCTCCTCAGCCTGCAATAATAAATTTCCTCTGGCTCTAACCAGCCTTTCAGGAACATTCAAGTTCATACCCCGATCACTCCACACAACTCGAACTAGGTCGACCCAAACTCTGTCTTTTCGAGAACAACCTTGCCAATGATTCCTCCTTCTACAGCTTCCAACCCCCGCACTGGTGTCACAGTTCTCGACAATGACGCCCCTTGAGCCACTGGGGCTGCCGTCCCTCCTAGTCACCGCCACTCTGGACACAGGTTTCATAACTGGGAAAAATCCAGCACTCTCAAATACGGCAATACAACGTTGCACATTTTCTGTGTCGCAATTTCTTTAGACCAGTTTGAGTTGCGATGATACCACGCGGCTAGAGCAGAAACATCTGGCCGATACTCATCTCGCCACCATCCATTCATATATCCTTCCAAAATTGGTTTTAAGTCTTGCGATTTGGTGACTTCCGGTGTGGCATATCCACGCGCGATATCAGGCCAAGTTTCAACAAGCACGGAGAGCAAGGAGTCAAGGTTCTTGACAGCACTTGGCCGTTTTTGAGACAACAGACCAAAGGAGTTTGTTTTGAGTTGAGTGAGAAGTGTTGAAAGGTGAGTTTGCAAGTCATGAATGGAGTTGGAGACTGCAGCAGCGCTAATTTAAATTCAAGCGGGCTTCAGGTAGAGGGACATTAAAATGGGTACGATTTCAGGATAATTTCCGAAGTGCAAATTTAATTATTCGAAGTTGAAAGGAATACTCTGGAACTATTATTATTTCGGTGACGGATTGAATGTTACAATAATTTTAACCATCGTTTATTCAAAGTGCTAAGATGACCAACCCTCACTCAATAACACTGGGAACAGTGGAACTTGTTCGCTTGTTTCTCTTTCTTTTTGGAGGGGTGGTGGGTGGTGGACGGCTGGTGACCACAGTTGGTCTGGCGCGGTCATCGGCAGGATTATGGAATTTGCTCAGACGAACGATATTACCATCCACTCTCCATGCGGGACCTGTGCAAGCGAGGATTGCGTCGGCTGCGGCTTCTGAGTTGACCCCCAAGAAGACAGCGCTGTAAAAGAAAGCCTTCAGTATACTGTCACTAAAATAAAATTACGTACCGATGGGCCGCTGACACCGTCTCAATGGCGCCGATTGCGGGGTCATTGTCACATCCAAGAGCAACAATCCCGAAGCAAAATCGGCCCAAGTCATTGACGGGCCAAAGAACCGGATCGCGTTGTACAGCTGGGAATTGTACGTCACCTTCACGTTCCATTCGCGTAAAGGCCCCGCAAGAGTTTGGGGAAGAATTGTGTGAACAACTCCCAAGATGTCGAGCACTTCGCGCGCAGAAACACGGCGATGAATTGGGACTTCGTCATCGTGTTGTACGATTGGTGAGAACATTTCCATTTGGCAGTAAAAGGGTTGAAGGTGGGAAACTGGTGATTGTTTTAATGGGTGCGAAGGGGTGCAGGAATGACTTTTGAGATCGCACCCCTTCCGATAAGACTGGAACCCTTCACTGGCTTCTCATTTATAGAACTGGAGGTATTACCTGAACAAAATGTGAACAACCTTCGAGAAAATTTTCGTCTTCAACAGCCATTCAACAGGTCCACCACTATGTTTCACCAGCGCCCGTTCTGTCCCTTTAGTTTCCTGTTGAAAAATTCAAAAAATGCCCTTCATCAAGCAGTCCAGTTGAGTATCCTGGCTCATATCATTCCTGAGTTTGACAGTTCATAACACAGACTTCAAACGTGGCTCCGACGGCAGTTGGAGCGACACTGACACTCACGACCATGATTTTGAAGAAGCTGAACTCGACAGCAAGCAAGGAGAGACCTTCGAAAAGGATGGCTACGTCAACAACGAAATCTTTGACATGGTCGATGCCATCGTTCCCAGAACAGATGATCCAATGCAACCTGCTCTCACCTTCCGCGTCATTTTATTGGGATTCATCTTCTCAACTGCCCTTGCAACCATCAATACTGTGTTTACGTTCCGTTCATTTTCATTTGTGGGTAGGCACATCTCAGTTTGAAAGCTAACCCAACCCATACAGACAATTAACTCGTTTTGCGTCGTCTTGATTGCTTATCCGCTCGGAAACCTCATGTGTACGTGATGCTTTCTCACTCCCCCACATCTAAACACCGTCCTTTTAGACTGGACCATTTCACCTCGTATCTACACGCTACCATACTTTGGCTATCAATTCTCTCTAAATCCAGGTCCTTTCAGTTTCAAAGAACACACCCTCATCTACATCATTGCCAACACTGCCTCAAACCCAAGTTACGCACTCTACAACATTGTCACGCAAAAACATTTCCTGGGTCACGATATCACACTCTTTTGGTCGATTGCCTTTGCAATTGTGAGTCAGTTGACGGGATACGCTGTTGCAGGCCTCTTTCGACGATTCCTTATCCGTCCAGCTACAATGCTTTGGCCCGGTGTATTAAACGTGGTGGCTGGGTTAATTTCAATGCACGGAACTCCCAATGGTGACGCCGTGGAACAAGAGGGTCACGAAGTCGGCTCAACAGGATCGCACAATAAGAAGAGTCGGACTATGAAACAAAGCACATTCTTTTGGCTGTGTGTAGTTGGTATGGCTGTGTACCAGCTGTTCCCAAGTATGATTGCGCCTCTACTTGGAACAGTTTCAGTGCTCTGCTATGTCACTTCTTACAACCAACGGTTGAGAATGTTTGGTTCCGCGACTCAGGGAGTAGGAATGTTGAGTCTTTCATTTGACTGGATGATAATTGGTCAAATGGGACCGATCGCAAGTCCTTTGTGGGCTGTTTGGAATCAGATTGCAGGATGTGAGCTTTCTGTTCAATATGAATATGACTTGCATCCACTAATTAGCTATTGATAGTATGGTTCTTTCTCTGGATTGTGATTCCAATTCTTTGGTCGTTCAACGTGTTTGGAGCGGATCAGCTTCTTGGATCCAATCCTCTTCAAGGCCCTAACGGTTCCGCCCAATTTCCTCTCGGACAAGCGCTCAATAGTGCAAGTTTATTTGACAAATATGGCAATGCAATCGACCCGCTCTCGCTCGTGACTGCTGCGAACAATACCGTTGTTTTCAATCAAGTCGCTTATGATTCACTGAAACCAATTTACATCACCACTTTCTATGCTGTCCAAATTATGGTGTACTTCTTGACGTTTGCGAGTGCCATTTCGCATGCGGTTTTGTGGTATGGACGGGATATTTACCACCGATTTACAGTCGCTGTTCGGGATTTGGATTCAAACGATATTCATGCCCAACTCATGGTGACTTTGATCATCCCTTTCTTTATTGTAAGCAGCTAATCAAAACCTGATTCCAGGACTTATACCAAGAAGTCTCTGAAAACTGGTACATCCTCCTCCTAGCCCTCTGCACAATTACGAGCTTCTCTATCTGCACTTGGGGAAAGTTTGACTTACCGTGGTGGGGAGTTCTCCTGTCCACGTTCTTCACCCTCATCTCCATCATCCCCCTTGGAATCATTGAGTCCATCTCGGGACAACGTGTGCTCACGAACCTCGAGTCGGAGTTACTTTTCGGCTTCCTCATGCCCGGACATGTGACAAGTCTCATGACGTTCAAAACACTCACATATGCATCAACGACGAACGCGCTTACGTTTTGCGAGGATTTGAAGTTGGGACATTATTGCAAGATTCCACCACGTGTGATGTTTGGGGTTCAGATTGGGGCGATGGTTTGGAGTGCGATTGTGAATGTTGTCACAGTGTTTGTGCTGGATTCTTGGATTGGGTTGACGGGGGTTGCTGGGGGAAAGTTTGCAGGGCTTGGATGGAATGGTAATATTTTTGTTTTTTGTTGTTTCGGTCAGTGATACTGATGTGTATGGTACAGCTTACAAGTATCAACTGTTCTTCTCATCTGCAACCGTCTGGGGAGTGATTGGATCCAACAACTTTGTCGGACCAGATTCTCCATACTTTATACTTCTGGCCGGCTTTATTATCGGCCTCGTTGCTCCCTTGATTCCGTATGGACTACACATGATTTTCCCAAACTCATACTGGAATCTTGTCAATATTCCAATTTTCGCAACGTTCCACGGCGTCGTTGGATCTACTCGCAGCGACATGATTACATCTCTTCTCGTTGCGGTTGGAGTCAACTACTTTTGGAAACGGTATCGATTTGCAACATGGAAAAAATTCGCCTTCGTAATGAGCAGTGCATTTGATATGGGAAGTGGAGTTGGGGTTATGCTTGTGATGTTTGGTGCTATTGCAATCGGTGGTGGTTGGACGATGCCGTTCTGGTTGTTGAATCCAGTGGACCAAGAAGGATGTGCGCCCCCATCATACCTGCTTTGTAAGGCGAGAGAGATAATGAATACTGTCATCGACGATGGACAATGTTGAAATTTCAGTTGATTTCGTTCCTGTTTTCTTTCCTTTTGTTTACTTCCATCGTAATGAACGTCCATTTCCAAATCGTTTATATTTACTCTATATATCGAGAATAATCACTTCTTCTTGTTAGCCTCCTCCCTTTCCAGCTTTTCCCGTTCCATATCCCTGAATGCTTGCACTGAAGGATCAATCGCATCCGGGTCAACAAGCGGCAGCCCCCGTTCCACTGCAGCAGCATTATACTTTTCGACTTCTTCGTTGTACATGTCCCACACACTGCTCATAGGAGGTCAGAAGGGAAGAACCAAAAGGTTAAGATTCCGTACCAGTGAGCGCATCCACTCATACAACAGTCTTCTGATCCAGGGGGTGTTGGAATTTCGAGTGGTTTTGAGGAGTCGGTGGATAGACTTGTGGATGAGGTTGCTGTTGATGTTGAAGATGTTGGGTATGAGGATCCGTTTGGAGCAGAGGCTGCTGATGTGTATGAAGCCGTTGCAATGATTGAATGCCTCCTTATCGTTGATGTTACGGTCGCAGAAGAAGAGAACAGGCGGGACAGCATTTGAGTTGAAATATCAAATATGAAGAAAGAAGAAAGAACAGGTTATCTATAATTTATTCGTCGTCATTTAATTCTTCCTCCTTGCTCTCGAATCCATCTACTTCAAACAAAGTCACGGAAGAGTCATGAATACCAGCCATAGCTTCCTTCAAAGCATTTCCTACGTCGACATTCTCATCCTCTCCATCAACATCACTCATACCATCCTCTTCATCCCCGCTTTCCGCAAACTCCCCACTAACAGCATCACCAACATCAACACCACCACCAACCTGCTCCTCCCCACCAACCACCCTCCGTTGATCATCCCACACATGTCCATGCCCATGCTCCAAATGATACTTCAACCCCGCCAAACTACCATACCCCTTCCCACACCCCTCCTGCATACACAAATACCGGGCCGTCTCATCCGCAAGCCCCTTCCCACCCCTCACCCGCGTCCAATACCACCCAACAGGAAACTCCGCCGGCCGATGCTGCGTCAAATGATACTTGAGTCCATTCGCGGTTCCATACTCCTTCGTGCACACGAGACACACAAAGACTTTCGCGTTTGTGGCGGGGTCTGTTACATGGGATTTTGAGAGGTGGATTCGTTTGGGGGGGAGGGTTGGGTCGAGAGGGGGTGGGAAGTAGAGGAGGCGGAGGAGGGAGTGGAATGTTCCGCCGGATGCGAGGTGGTGTACTGTTTGTTCGAGGAGGGCGGCTTTTTTGCGGGAGGTGGGGATTTGGGAGGGGATGTCGGAGGAGGAGGTGGTGGAGGATTGGCGGAGGTTGACTAGGGTTTTGCGGCCGCGTTTTTGTTTTGTGGTGCATTCGGAGGAAGGGGACGGGATTTTGGTGGGGCGGCCAATCTTTTTGGTTGTGGTTGCGGGTTGTTTTGGATCGTATGGTTGGCGACGTGTGTATTTCCGTTTTGTTCGGACGGGCTCTTCTCCCAATAAAGCAAGGTGTTCGGGAATCAGAACTGTTGTGGGAGCGAGAAGGGAATGTTCAGCTGAAGCAGGAATATCGTGGTAGTTGAGGGGGTTCACGGGAATAGCATCACTTGACTCCCACGGTGCACCATCAGGATTTACACCAGAGTATGGGGTTTCAGAAGGAGGCGTTGCAGATGGTGTGTGGTCAGGATGATGACCCCAGTGCTCGTCAGTTGCCCCAGCCTCGTATCCAGCCTGCTCTCCATTATACGCAAATTCATCGTAATGGTATTGTGAATGAGGATGTGGCTGATAGTATCCGTATTCATCGTAATATCCTTGATGATGTTCATAATATTCTCCTTCTTGGTAACCCTCTGGAGGATGTGCGTGACCGTGTTCAGGAGGATAATGGTCGTATTGAGTATGAGAATAGGTTTCGTAAGGTTCAGGAGGGTGTGGAGCGTCTGATGGAACTTTTGGGAAAGTCAGATGCGGAAAAACGAAAAAGGAAACACCAAGGATGAACTTACGAGATGAAATTGAGGCATTTGGTGGATGATAATCCGAGTATTCTGACGGATAAGGAACGGCACGAGTAGCAGTAGAGAGGCCACTTGGAGACGGGGGAAGGAGGGGTTCTCCTTCAGCTTTGCAAGAGGAGTGTGCTTCAGATTTCACATTGATGGCCTGCCCGTTGCTTGCCTCCAGAGCCGCGTTCTGCGCAATAATAACAACCTCTTTGATAGATTCCCGAGCTTCGTTCACGGGCAGTTCCATAATGAGTTTCCTGAGTTGGAGGAGAAAGAAAAGAAAGAAAGTGAAAAAAGGGAAAGAAAAGCAAAAGCAGAAAAGCAGAAAATGGCAGCTAAGGACGCCCTAGAGGAACTCCGGAGATTGCAGCAACTTGAGCAGCAACTTGAAACCGACACGAGACCAGCCTGTCCTTTCTTTGCTAAAGTGGGTGCCTGTCGATATGGTTTGTGTGTTTTTCTTTTGTCGTGGTGCCTCTACTGTACTGCTTGCTGTCTCTCTCAAGTCTCCTGCCCTGGCACACCCCCTAACACACCCTCGCTCTATCCCGCATCCAGCATCCATCTAACCTCTTAACTGCTCAACTGCCTAACCAGGTCCCACGTGCTCCCGCGCCCACCTTCTCCCGCCAGAGTCAACAACAATCCTCCTTCCAAACATGCACTCAGACCCACTCCTCCTCCCAAAACAACGCACACTCAACCTCGAAGACGAAGAACTGTCAGAAGAAGTCGACGAAAAACAACTCCAACAAAACTTTATTGAATTCTTTGAAGATACGCACGACGAGTTTCTCGGCGTTGGCGAAGTTGTGCAGTTCAAAGTCTGTCGGAACCAGACTCCTCATGTTCGTTTCTTTGTGATTTGTTATTTACAGCTGAAACTAACTGTCGAAATTCATTCAAAAAACTTTGTACAGTTGCGTGGAAACGTCTATGTTCAATACAAAACCCCAGCACAAGCTGCTGCCGCAGTCCAGAAATTTAATAACCGCTTCTTTGGTGGAATGAGACTCGCGGCGTACCTTGTCACGGTCCCCTCTTGGAAATCCGCCATCTGTGGAACTCGTGGTTGCCCAAGGGGGAAATGTGCAATTTCTTGCATGTGTTTAGGAATCCGGGTGGGCTTTATAAGGACGCTGATAACGACTTTGGAGAGGGTGATGATGGGAGACGGGATAGGCGTGGTGGGGATCGATATAGCGATCGATTTGGGGATCGAGGCGGAGGTGGTGGTGGTAGAGGTGGTGGTGGCAGACGAGATGAAAGAGATTCTGAAAGAGATGGTGGTCGTGGAGAGAGGGAGAGGGGTGGTGATAGAGGTGAACGCGATGGTGACAGACGGGATCGGTACAGGGATGAAAGAAGAGACTATCCTCCACCAAGGGACAGGGGTTATGTTCCGAGGGATAGAGAAGTTCGTGGTGGCGACAGAGGTATGGACAGAGGCGTTGATCGGGGAATGGACAGAGGTAGTGAGAGGGGTATGGATCGAGGCCCTGATAGAGACTATGGAGCCCGGAGAGGGGGCAGTGATTGGTACATTGGCAGTGAGCGCGGTCGGGATGCAATGTACCGTCCTCCAGAACGTTATGGAGGTGTGGAAGGACGAGAAGCGTCAGGGCGACAAAGGTCGCGTTCTCCACTACCACCGCCACATGCATCTAGTCGCTCAGTTGATGATAGCAGTATACCACAAGGTGGCGGGGCACCAAATGATGAGATTGACTTGTATGGGGAGCACATTAGAGGGGCAGCAGACGACCGACGCGCTCGCTATGAACGACCGCACGGATACGACACGAGCTCTAGCCGATGAAATTACAAATAAAAGAACATTGAAAAAAAGAAGATGAAGAAGGCTCAAGATTTTTCCATCATCCAATTGTCGGACAAGTGACAATTCTTTTCAGCTCACACAAAAGACCCCCCTTGCACCAAAGAAGCTCCCCCTGATGATGCACCGATCTAGCGCCGACGTGCCCCTGCGCACCACCATTAAAAACTCGCAGCAGAACAGTGACATCTTCAACTACTCGTTGCCCGTGTCGTCACCGTCAACGGGCAAGCGCTTTGACCGCAGCAACAGCAGCAGCAACAACAACTCGTCGTCCACGTCGAATGTGTTTGGTGGAAGCGCGTGGAAGGTGGAAGAAGGCGGCGTTCGGCGACGCGGCGTCGATCGAATGGCGTCGGATGTGTTCAATGTCAACTACAACTTGAACTCGGCGGCCGCCTCAGCCACCGCCACCGCCACCGCCGCCGCCGCCGCAGAGGCCGAGACAAACAACTCGGCTTACAATCCGTCGTTTCTTGGCGGTGGCGGTGGCGATGATGACAAGCCACGAAGACAGACACCGCCTAGAGAGAGCCACAGCCACAGCCAAAGAGATCACTACGACTCAAATGTTCATGATGACTACGACTACTACGCCCAGGCTGCTGCACACGATGCGCACGAGGACTATGCTGCAGCGATCCAGCCTTCGTTGACACCGGCTCGTGCGACTCCATTTGCTCATGGGCGTTACGTAGACAACCAAGATAACCACGGCCAGGACACCAACAACAACAGCCACTTCAACCAACCACAACACTCTCAGCTTCCACCTTCCTCCGCCTCTGCTGCTGGTGCCGCCTCAAACGCGTACCGCAAGTCTTCCTCCTTCGACAACATATTCTCTGACTCAACCGCGTACCACCCATCCACCATCAAACGCAACAACCACCACAGACACACAAACATCTTCCACGACAATGACGCACCGTCCTCAGCCTCCGCTTCAGCATCCCGTGGAAAACTCACTGCCTCAGAATACTCGCTCCCTCCAGCCCCTGTAGCCCGTTCCCACGGCCCTTCAAACAATGCCATCTTCCCAACATCATTCGGTGACAATCTTCACTTCTCAGATGCCCCTGCACCCCGTTCTGGTCGTCGCCACTTTAATGTCCCTTCTCGTTCCTCCATCTTTGATTTTAATGATGAATCCATGGGCGGTGGTTCAGGTGTTCAGAGATCCGGGTCTTCTGCTTCTCTCACTTCAAGGAAACCAGAATATTCAACTTCTTCTGCAGCAAACAACCACGCAAGTCTTCCTCGTTCCTCTTCTTCAGCTTACGAACCTGTTTCTGGTATCATTCCTGGTCTCGCCTCTTCTTCGCCGGCCAACGGCCTTTCTTCTTATGGAGATGATGGTTCACGGTACAATGCTAGTAATGCGGATAGTAACCGTACTGGTGGGCTCTCTAGTATGGATTTGAATAGGGAGAGATTTGGACGGGGTCGGCGACAGGCTTTTGAGCCTAGTCAAATCTTTTTCTAAGTGTATTGGAGTGGAAGGGGGTTTATCTATGTATTATAGTGGGTGAGTGTATGTTGCGTGTGCGTGGAAAGTTTTAAAAGGAGTGTTTGGTTTGGAGGTTAGTGGAGGAGGTATGGTTCAGTTCAGTCATTGTTTTTTGTTTTCTGTTTCTGAGGGACTCTGTACAGGCTTTTATCTTTCTTTTTAATGTTTAGTTTATTTTTTTAGTTCATGGGGGTCGCGGGATGTTATTCACATTTCATTTGTGGGTGTGGTTGGGGGATCAGTTATCAATATTCTATTTCGCACATCTTCTTCTTCTTCTTTATCAAAATAAATCTAAATTCATTCATGACAGTTTTACTAATACGCAAAGTTCAAGAAAACAACAGATCATGGTCCAAGATACTCGTTCACAATCTCAAAAACAAACAATCCAACAGCACTCGCCGGTACAACTCTAACAAGTTGTCCACCAATTCCTTTATACACCTGTCTAAACCCACCCATCCTGTTGAAAGTATGGACCCAAGATTCTTTTACATGCCCCTCCCTCCCCAACCTCTCCGCATTCACCCGTTCAATAGGATACGACACCGCCTGGAATCCCATCCCCGCCAACCCACCCGCTCCAACAACCGCCAAAGCCTGTGGCCCCGTAATCG
The DNA here is from genome assembly GCA_002104985.1 of Rhizoclosmatium globosum. NCBI lineage: Eukaryota > Fungi > Chytridiomycota > Chytridiomycetes > Chytridiales > Chytriomycetaceae > Rhizoclosmatium > Rhizoclosmatium globosum. Next base: position 412,951 of record MCGO01000018.1, on the reverse strand, counting down.
TCACTCCCTTCAAAATCGGATTCGCATTCACATGGTAGTCCACATTATTCGCATACAACTCGTCCTGGATCCTCTGGACAGCAGCCTTCCCGAAATCCCTCCCGTTCTCAAAGAGCCCGAAAAACAGTGCGAATCCGATCGAGTCGCGCGTGCATGTGAGAGAAAAGTTTTGGTAGAGGGGTTTGTACGGGGCTAAGCGGGTGAGGAGGCGTTGGTGGAGGTATGGTTGTCTCGTTGTGTGAGTTCCAGGGGTGGTTGAGTTGGGTTCATGGTGTGGGGAGACGAGGTCTGTGAGAGGGGATGCGGCAGTTGCAGCGAGGCCTTTCAGGTTTGCAAAGATAAGGGAAGCGATGCCGCCCCGAGCGTGTCTGTGTGCAAGGATTGCGTCTGTTGAAAGGGAACGTTGCATATTGTCGACGGGTGTTGAGAGGAGGGATTGGGAAGCGCCAGCGATACCGCCTGACACGAAAGGGATCCAGTCGAATGAGAGCTGCTTCTGTTTTGAGGATGGATCTTGTTTGAACTTTGATTCGAGAAAGTGCGATGAGAATGTGTACGTGTTGAAGAGGAATGCGCCAATGAGACTGTTGACCAGAAGCAACGGCGCTATGTTTCGGGATATGACGCCCCAGCCCTCGTTCTTGACGACGCCACGCATGTACGATGTCGACAGCGTCTTTCCGTCTTGCTCGGCCATGTGCGAAAGAACGAGGTATGGGTTGACAGCATACGGTCGGAACAGTTTGACAGGAAGTCGGAACCACCACTTCAAAAGACCCCTGGGAGACATGCATCAAAATAAGTGCATCTGTTCTCAATTCCAGTACTAGCACTAGTTGGGCCTAGTACGGAAGGATGTACTCACTTGGTAAAACCCATAACCATCATGGAACCCTGCACTGCAATCGTTCGTACAAATCCTGTCACAAGACCAACTCTGGCATCCGGCGAAGACGATTGCGGCTGATCGTTAATGTGTGTATTGGACTCAGAGTTGAGGTCCATGCGCACAAGATCCATTTCTGTTGTGCACTCTGTTTCAAGTTGGTTTCAGCAAAAACGAATTTGGCAACACATGATTCTACCCACGTTGCGAAGAATCAAACACGTTCCAAATTGAGTGAGCCATATCGAGAAGACATTAAAAAAGCCTTTTAGAATTTTAAATAAGTTTGACACGAACTCATTGGTTTCAAAATATCTGATGCGAGACTGCAGCTTCCTGCATGAAACTAAGTACGTTTATTTGCCTTTTGTTTTTTTGTTATTTATACATGGTGACAAGGAAAAGAAGGGACTGAAACAACCAGGGGGGTGGTAAAGCCGGCGAGGATTGTGATTTTTGCACCAGAAAGGTCAAAAATGCCCGACTAGAATTCGAACGGCCGTCACCGCCGAACCAATGGAAATAAAGTGATCAAAATTTTAGAGGGCCATAGCGTAGTATATATCTTTGTGTTTTAGGACTGACAGGCTCTATATGCGTTGTTTGAATGAGTTTCGAAAATTATGTTCAAGAGAAGATGCCGCGATTTCTGGAAGCCTCCCCGTGGCTTGAGCCAGCTCCAAGCAATTTAAATATGGTTTTCAAGGACTTGACGGCTCGCTTTTTTCAAGTTTAGGTACACGAGACGAGTAATGTCCCTTGGACTGTTGGCACAAAACTCAAGATGCCGCGACGTGCAACAGTATTGACGCCAATCCAGCTATCTTCGTTGTCATTATTCATAAAGATAGAGTTCTAATTACACAGTAGTTATCAATTTCCCCATTGAGTCTTGGCTCAATTGGCTCAATGCCCCAAGAAAAAGAGAGAGAGAGAGGAGAGGCTGGCACCGAGTCTACTTTGAGTCACTCTTCTCGATTTTTAGACTCTGCAGTAACGGTTGACGTCGATCTCATCATCAAACTGGATGAAGAGTGAAACAGAAGAGAAAAAGACCCCATTTTGTGTCTTATCTACACTCCGTGCTTTCCAAAAATCAATTTGGAGATCATCACCAAAAACCTGTCAGCTGGAACAAGATGTCCTCCACCGTCAAAGTGACACAGGCTACTTCCGGCACTATTACTGCTACGGTGTACATTGATCAAGCGTCGCTCACCACTCTTGGTCCCAACGACAACACGCTCATTGCCTCGTTCGAGTACTCTGCAGGAGTTCTTTGCAAAACTACAACCTCAATCTCCCAGACCGTAGCCTGCCCTGCCCCCGTACTTGCAGGCAAAACGTGCATCTCAGCGTCCTGTACTGGTCCAGCTCCAAGTGTCCTTGTCTCAGATGTTGTTGTCGCACAGACTTCCATTTGTCCTTCCACCGAATTGTTCTGTGGTATGAACGCTGGCAGTGCCGTCTCCGACCTTGTGAAGCTTTCGGGAACGGGTAATGTTGGAGGTGGGGGAGGGGTTGCTCCTGGTGGTGCAATTGCACCCGTGCTTCCGTCTGGGTTTGTTAGATCTACGACTGCTGCTGCTTTGCCTGGAGGTGGTGGTGCGAATACTCCAGATGTTCCAAACACTGATGGAAATGGTAACGTTATCTCGCCCGGCGGCTCTACTACTGCAGGTGTACCATTGCCAGGAGGTGGAGGAGCAAATACTCCTGGAATTGCTGCCAAGACTACAGCTGGATCCGTTATTCCGTCACAGTCACAAGGTTCTTCGGATGGTAATTCATCAGGCCCCAGTGCTGCTTTGATTGGAATCGGAATTGCTGTCGCACTTGCCATAATTGGTGCCGTTGGATTCATTGTCATGCGTCGCAGATCAATTGAAAAGAAAAAAGCAGCGCGTGAAAGTCTTGCAGCAGATTACTACAACGGTTCTGTGCCGCATAATTTTGAAGAGAATGCAAAACCTATCTCCAAGAACAGTGCTTTCAACTCGGCTGCTCCTGTTGCATTGAAAGCTCTTGAAAAGAAAGAGGCGAGCAAGCCTGAGACTATTCAACGATCACCACAGTATGTTGCTCCCCCAAGACAAGGTCAAACAGCAGTGACAACTTCAGCTATTGGACAAAAAGTGCAATATGTTGCTCCACAATATGCAGCTGCTCAGAATACTTCGTATCCTCCAACCTCAGCTGCCCCTCAACAACCAGTGACCTACCCAGGATTCTACGACAACCAAGGCCAGTACCACTATTACACGCAAGCTCAGTTGCAGCAAATGCAACAACAGCAGAATCAACAAGGATTGACCACTCAACCACAACATCCAAGAGGGCACGTTTGATTGATTCAAAAGTTATCCTTTTCATTAGTCATAATTTAGAAAGTGAATAAAAGACGTTAAGTTCGATTTCAAGCAAAAACATCGCGTTCTCATAGGTTTGGTTATCAGTTAAAAGTTTCTAGAACCAGATGTGATGTACTCAATAAATCAACTTTATTTCAACGAAATCAGAGAGAATAACGAACTGAACACCATACACGGTTGATTCAAAGCCTTAACTTCAACTAAATAATGTTTCACACACTTCCAAAAGACTTCAACGCAATTTTGGGAGCCGCTGCGGTAGTCGCGCTCCCAGCCTCATCCTGTTGTGCACCTCCAACAGAAGTACCACCTCCTGCTGCTGCACCACCTGCACTTAACACCACCTTAAATCCTGCTTCTAGAGCTCCTCTAGTCTCTGCGGGTAAATACGCCATCATTTCTCTAAAGCGTCCCTGCACCTGACTTGCCAGTTGCACCAAATTACCCCATACAACACGTTCGACAACCCTCGCCGCCGCATCCTGACTGACTCCAACCTGCTGTGCAACCTGCACGAGTACCGATACAATGACCGACATTGTTTGTACAGTTTCTGGAGCGGGAGAGAAACAGGGGAGAAGAAGTAGCTTCACTACGTCGTCAAGCAAGTTCGCGGCAGTGAGAGCAGGGAGAGACGTGAGAAGGAGGTTGTGGAGGAGAGGTAAGAGGAGGCGAGTGTAAGTCTGCCCCAGCGACTTAGTGATGGTGTTGCTTGGTTCCTTGATGGAAAGGGAAATGAGGGATCGGGAGCATTGTAGGGCTATACGTGTTAACTGAAGAGCCTCATGTTAGACTATCTTGTGATAAAGTCGAAACTTACAAATTCGTTTTGAGAAGTAAACAAAGCGTAAAGGACTGCGACGATTCGGTCTTGTTGAGCTTCATTTGCAGCAAGGTCAGGAGAAACACTGACAATCAAAGTGATTCCTAAAAGTGAGTTTTTGACCACAGATTGATCAACCGCCATCCTAAATTTTTTGGAATGAGGTTGAAGAACGACAATAAAATTAAAAGTACCAGTTCTCGCAAGTATCCAAGAGCCCTGATATAGCAGCGAACAAAAATTCTTTACTTTGCGCAGCGATTTCTGGTCTCTCATTCAAAATTTCAAGAACTGGTTTCAGTGAGGCAAGAACTTTGGGGGCTACGTCCGCAGCGAACTTCTCAGAGCCCAAGATGGCTGTGCATATAAATATTAATCAAATGTAGGTGGAAAGTTTGATTAACATACCAGTGAAAATGAAGAGAACAAGGAAGATCAATTCATTCGACTTCTTTTCAAATGCTTTTGCTTTAAGCATAAATGTGAGAATGTCAACAGCTGAGTAGAACAGGGTAACCATCGCAGGAGTTGCTGGTCGGAAGGAAGTGACTAAACAAAATGGTTAAGTCTCTTGTTAGGTATTAGTCCATGAAGAAACGTACTCATGGCTGTCGGATTGTTTGAAATATTTGGAATATGGAATGCAAAGACGTTGAGAATCAGTTTGAATGCGGTAGTGTAACTGGAGAGCCTTGTTAATTTTGAACCGCAAGAAAGCACACTCACATTTCATCTGTCACAATGTCATCCTGATAAGCAACCAAAATACTCTTAATCACATCAATAACGAGTGCCTGGGTTGTCATATTCTCAATTTGAATCAACCGGCTGAAAACTTGAATCAAGTCTCCAAACACGTTGTTGGCGAAGAAGTCCCATTTCAGAATCTTGGAGGAAACGATATGTCCGATGCATTTCAAGCAAACATCTAGCTTTTCCTGTTCAGTTTGTTCGGCCGCCTTTGAATCAGTCGTTGTTTCAGAAGCCACCGAAACGGTTGAGGCTGCACCCTTTCCATATCCAAAGGAGGCAACAGACTCAACGTTCAAACTCAGCATCACAACAACAAACTTTTCCAACTCCTCCTTAGAATTGTTGAAAGCATGGGTCAAAAGATATTCTTTGTTCTGGAGTAACGAACAAAGCGCCTGCATTATTGTTGGCCAACATCGATTATACGATGGCGCGAGAACCTCTCTTGCAGCCGCCGTGTACATTTCACTGCGAGTATTCAAGACTCCTTCCTGTTGAACAGCAGCCTGTTGCTTAAACCGTAATAACAAGTCAATTTCAACCTTCTGCTCAGCCGCACCTTCAATGCAAGAAACCCACTGCTTGCTCAACAACTCTAATCTGTCCTTAATAATTTTGTTCGAGCCTTGAAATTTGAGAGACGACAACTGCAGTATGGCCCACGACGTCAATACTGAGAGTTTCAGCATCTCCTTTTCATTGAAAGAGATTCCAGGGAGGAAGTTGTATTCTCCTTCTTTACAAGAGTCCAAGGCTCCACCGAGAAGGCGAAGTACACGATCGGATGGGTGGAAGTCTTTGATGATACCCGAACCAATGTAAGTTCCTGCAACAACGGTTGCAAGACTCATGAGTTCCGACGTGGATTCCGCTGAGAAAGCAGGAGTTAGTGCGGCAGTAATTTGCGCCTGATATTGTTCGAGAAGAGCGTGGCCTTCAAAGTCTGGGTCTGGAATAGACGCAAACTTTTGAATAATGTCTTGAAGAAGGTAGAGACCTTGTATTTGAAGCTCTTTGACAGGCATCGTCGCCGAGTTAAATGAGATGGCGATCAGATCAGCAAGACGGAAACTCAATAAGTCGGCATCATCAGGTGTTTCGGATTTAATCTGGCGAGCCAAAGTCAAATTCAAATGCTCGGCAACTCCGGATTCCAAAATGATACGGATCAAGCTACGAATACATGAAATACAGAAACTTTGCGTTCTCCAGCGAGGTAAAAGAACGATGGCCTTCTTTTTGGCAATGTCCAATGAGGTTTTTGGGGTTTTGGTGGTACGCTCAGCAATAGCAGCCCCATCGTCATCACGATCATCATCCTCGTTGTTTCTTGCTGCAGAAGCGCCAGCACTCACTTTGTTCGGTGAGTTCGAGCCACCTCTAGCCAAAATGTTTTTGCACAAGTCAATCCATCGCGAGGGGTTATCAACAGCGACGTGTTTCAGGAGGTTATTCAAAATATCCCGCAACTCGGCACGAACATGTTCATCTACTTCTGTATCCAACAACGAAAACAGTTGCTCTTCAAGTTGCATATTGGTTGCGGCGTCAAGTACCAGTCCAGAATCTCGTTGTGTAAGCTGGTAGAGACACTGAATTGCAGATTTCTTGATGAGTTGAACACTTTCCTTGTTGGAAATTTGGTCTTGCAAAAATGGAATCAACGAAGGCATGTCCACGTGCTTGGGTGCAAACATAATAAACTGTTGGATACAGCGAATGGCTTCAGCGACAACATATCTATCTGTATCGTTCTTGAATTCCTCAAAGAGTGAGAAGCAGAGTTCTCGAATACGAGCAGATCCGGCCAACTCAGGACCCAACACTCCAATCAAAGCATACAAGATTTTTCCAAAGAGCAAACAAACGGCCGAGTTATTTTCCATCAAATTGGAAGAGCCACTGAAGCTGAAGTCGTGAGAGTCCGACATGGCAAGTTTAATAACAATTGACAGGGTGGAGCTCACGTAGGGGCCAAAGCTCAACGAGGCACTTTCAATTGTCAAAGTGAGAGAATACAAGGCCCACGTGTGAACCAGAGGATGAGGATCACTGACTAATGAGTGAAGAAGGCCAACTGTAGTTTGCAAATGAGCACCGACTGCCATACTTCCGGCATTGCTGTGAATGCACCCCAGGGCCAACGAACAACCCGCACGAGAATCTGGTTCTCGGTTGTTTACAATCTTATCAACGAGAATTTGAACAAGCTGATTCACAAAAGTGTTTGCAGTCACAACACGGGCCAGCAGACCGAGAATTTCACTCGCAAGGGCCTTCAAAAGATGGTTGCTCGATGCAAGAGAATCCTAGGAAATCATGAGTTCAGAGACAAAGACGGACGGAAAAACTTACCAAAACGAGGTCACGAATGGCACATTGAACTTTCTCTGATGCCAACGCCCCATTCTTGCCGACTATCGATTTCAAGGCATAAATAAGAGCAATAAAAATATTCAGCTGTACAGCGAGTTTTCTTCCAGGTGAAACTTTTGGCCAAGTGTACTTCACAGATTTAGCAAACTGTTCAAGAATGGCTTCTTGATGAAGGGCTGTTTGAATAGGGAAAAGTAGCCCGAATAAGTGGATAGCAGAATCCACAGCAGAAACTGCAGTTGGCATTGGCAGCACAAGTTGGTTACTTAAACTGCTGTCTTGAATCAACAAAGAAAACAGGTCGTTTTCCAACGCTCCCAAGACTCTAGATTCGAGCTAATTGACGTCAGACTTTGGTTTATGATACACTAGAAAACTTACCAACTGTTCCAGCCTCTGAACATCAAAGTCACGAAGCATCAAAACAGAAATTCCAGAACGGTTCTCTTGGGATCCACAAAACTCAATTTCTTTCCATAACAGGGAAGTTAGAATGGTCAAATCCAAAGGAGAATTCGTTTTATCGATTGGGGCTTTGTCTGCGTTGACTTCATGGTCAGGGGCAAATACGGCTGCTGAGGTCTTGAGCAGCAAAACGAAGCTGGTGTCAAATGATGAGACTGGCTTCACTCTGTTGAAGCAGTCAAAAATACGCTTTCTCACAGACAGCTCGAGTTCTTGAATTCTTCTTTGGAGGAGAGATGTGGCAGATGGAGTAGCATTAACAGCACTTGAGGCACGAATGGAGGTGGAACAAGATAGAGCATTGTTCAGCAAGACCACCAGACGCTTCGCAATGTCGATAGTGACCAAAGGAGTGTTGTAGGCGAGGAAAGTGTTGATTGACGCGAGAGCATGATCACGGTTAACCAAACTTAACAACAGTGCCACTTCTGATTCTGAAATCTCTTTTGGGAGCGTTTTTGGGAAAACAGCCTTCCAGAGTAACAACAGTTGCGACATGTGAACGCTCATGATAGTTGGACCTAATGTCGTCATGGCCGCTACTAGACTCCAAGCGATTTGAGACTGCACCAATGAAACTTTTGAGTCTTTGTTGATGGCGGATGCCTTGATGAGCTGAGTGGTGATTCCAAAATGACAGCCAGAGACTCGAAAGAGGCATTTAGAGGGTGTGACTTTACAGTGCTAAGAACAGCGGACAAGGCGTTTCCGTAGCCTGCGTGTCGATCCAAAACGTCTGCCTTGTCGCCAACAAGAGTCAGAGAATCCTTCTGCAAAATGGCAGCAAGTTTATCAACGTAAATATTCAGGGACTTGGTGCTAGTGTTGCAGAACACTTTCATGCAGGATGACAATGATGCATTCACGGAAGCGTTTGGAAAGTTGAGCAAATTGAATAATGAGTCTCCCAAAACATCAGCAACGGCTGTACCCGCTGATCCAAGGTCAATCAACAAGGCAGAGATTTCGTCCAAAATAAAAGTCAGAACCCATTTTGAGGAAGGAGACTCTGGGCCAAACAAACTGCTCCATTTTCGCAACCATCCAGCTTCAAGTTCCCTCAACGCCATTAGTTGCCCTGACTCGGACAAAGATTTTCCAACAACATCTCGAACCAAGTATGTGCAAAGGCTTCGATGATATATTCCGTCCACATCGGTCGCAGTAAATTTGGGGTGACCAACCAACATTGTCAAATGTTTCACAATTCGGCTGTAGTTAGTTTCAACAAAGCTTAACCCAAGCTCCCTCAACAGCTCGGCATAGAACTGAATAATCCCAACGCGCGCATCTCGAGTGGTTGACTTGACAAAATAACCTTGAAGTACGTTGAGCATCTCTTCGACAGATAATACACCTTCGTCTTCCACATTCCCAGTCGCCTCCTTTGCAGATAGTTGTTTGGATCCAGAGCTTTTTGGATCCACAGGAATGTCTGACTTCAACTGAGATTGCGATGTGGATAGCAGGTACCCAACAAACTTTGAGAGTGCGTTTCTGGCATTGTGATTTGTGGACTCAATGCCTTTCAATGCTGGGGCAATAAGAGCATCGAATTCCTCAATTTTGATTGGCTTTGTGATACTGGTGTATCGGTGCAGGTTTTCAAGAAGCTATTAGGAAGGTTTAGCCTGAGTGTTAACTGTATGGATTGAGTCACTCACATTGGCAGCATCTGCACGAATCAATGCAGCTTTATCGACCAAGCCGAGTTTCCGTATTTGAGGAGTTCTTTTGCAAGAGCATCATTTACTGCCTTTCCAACACGCTTCAAGCAACGAGAAAAGGCCACGAGCACTTCATGTCTCAGACCAATCTAACAAATCGCATCAGTACGAGACAATATCTAAACTGCAAAAGCACAACCTCTGAGTCCCTGGCTCCTTTCAGTACTTTCAAGTATAAATTGGCAGTTTCTTGGAACATGTACTGGACCTAGTTCAGAGTCAGCACTTTTCCATCATAAATGCAGTGACTTCACCTTTGCACCGACATGTTCAGTGATGACACCGAGGCAATAGATGGCAGCGCTGAGGCATTAAAGGACGGTTAGTTAGTTCGAGTCGCCTATGTGAAAAGTGTTTGCACGCACAGTTTAATCGCGGGATCGTCGAGCTTCTTCGCGGCCAACAGATTCTGCAGAGCGCCGACGGTGTCCGAAGTTGTGCGGGCGTCGCCCTTTGAATAGATGCAAACGAAGATGCGGCCAATTGTGTCGCGGATCGGCTTTGACGGCCGCGGACTTGGACTTGCTGCGCCGACAAAGTGCACGAGCAGCTTTTCAACGGACGCAACGAACGCCTTTTCCTGGGACGAGCGACGTGCGACGTGTCAGAACACCAACCGCGATTCACTGTCAAAAAGTAGGTACCTTGGTGTTGATCTCGTCAAACGACTTGACTAACTCGCGCTCCACCGAGGACAGCCATTGGAAGAGAAGCTGCTCCTTCTTCTCAATTGTGTCTAGTGCCTTGATCTTGTCCTCCACGTCGAGTGGGGGAAGCTGCAAGGTCATCTTTTTTCAATGCAAGAAAATGTACATAATAATAATACACTACAAAGTACTTCTTTATTACTGACTTAGAAAGCAAGGCAAATGGGGCTACTAAGGCCCTACTGTGGGGTAACATTGCGTAGAAGAGAGAGAGAGACAGAGAGAGAGAGAAAGGACAGAGAAAATTGATTATCAACAGGAGGGATTGTAGTCAACATTAACACCAAATTGCTGTTGGTAACATTGGATCTTTGCCACGCGACCAGGTTGAATAGAGTTCCCGTTACATTCATAGGCAGCATTGATCTCTGCAACAGATGCACCGATGGTGTATCCATTTGCTTGCAAGGCTGGCTGCACACGCTGAATCCAATACCAACCACTGACAGCCCAATTCGTATCAGGATCGTTTGATACAATGTTGGGATCATCGACAATGTCTGGACGTCCTAAAGCACTGGCCGCCGCCTGGTAGTTGGCTTCCCAAGTCAATTGAATGAAGCCATGACCAAAGTACTTCCATCCACCTGGGCAGCTACCATCGCCACAACCTTGCTCAATTGTGACTTCAAAGTTTCCACTTTCCCATGCCATGTTACCCAATAACAAGGCGAGCTCACCAAGACCTGCAAGAGAAATTCCCAAACCTTGTGTAATTCCATCATACAAGTTGCCTGGGTTAACGCCACAGTTTGAAAGTGCACTGTTGAAAGAATCGCGACTGATAATGCTACCAACATTACCACTGCCACCTCCACCACCACCACCACCGCCACCTCCATTGCCTCCGTTATTACTTGCAGCCGTTGTTTTCGGCACATCTGAGGTGGCCTTGGGATCAACCCATTGAGCTTGAGTGGTCCACACAACATCAGTAGTTGCCTTGGGATCATTCCATTGTTGCGCCGTTGTAATCGCGGCCGTGGTCTGGGGCTCAACCCATTGAGATGTTGTGGGAACATCAGAAGTAGTCGTAGTTGGTGGTGGTGGTGGAACCCATGCAGTGGTAGTTGGGATTTCGCTGGTGGTTGTTGGGGGTATAACAGAACTTGTTGTGGTGGGAACAACCAATTGAGATGTTGTACGAACTACGTCTAAAGTGGCACTTGTAAGGACATCTGAAGTAGCACGGTTCGTAGTTGGCGCAGCGGTGGTTGAGGTCTTGGTGCCAGAAGCCGAAGTCTTGGCCCCAACATAGGGGGTGAAGCTCACAGAGTTCCAAAAGATTCCTTGAACGCGAGTCGTTGTGGCAGTCTTGTTCCAAAATGCCCCATTTTGTCCAGGGCTCAAAACGTTCTTGGTTGTGCTCGGCGGAAGCGGTGCCGCAGAAGAGGGATCAACAGCCCCAGCTACTCCCGCAGCCCCATTCGAGGATTCCACAGTTGCACCGGCGTTTTTCCTGAGCGAGAGACCCAGACCAAGTCCCAATGCAAGCGAAAAGATTACAACGCAAACCACAAAAATAGTCATGCACTTCTTGTTGGCCTTCCATTCAGCCGTACGTCTTGCAAACATTTCCGAGATGGCGCTGGACTCTGTGCTTCGCGAGGTCATGAACATGTCCCGATTGATGGAGCCAAATCGCTTCTTGTCCTGCGGGACCCCCGACGCCCAAAGAGCATCATCCTAGGTGATGAAAATATTGATCATGCGTTAGAATGCGGTTCTGTGCGCTTCCGGAGGTGCTTGGGTGTTTTGTTGCGATAAGGGACATTGACACTCACTTTCTCGGCATACTCGTTTGGGTTTGCCAAGTCCCCCTTTCGTGTGGATTCATCGATATCCACGGCAGAATACACAGTCTCTCCTGACATTGAAAGGCGGTGAGGCGGCGAAAAGGGGGAGAATGCAAGCAAGAAAAAAAGGAGATCATGTATTGCTCATCTCTCCCCTTCGTGTTTTGGTGGCTGAAATGAAGAACTCTCATGCGAACTCCAAAAGTGATTGTGAGTAGAAAAGTAGCTACAGTTATGTGTGGGAATCGGATGGATCGTGTGAATTGTTGGCACACGAACAGCAATCTCAAGGAGTAGTGCAAGCTATTGTAACGTGAAATAACATAGATTAAAATGATTGAATTGTGTTGAAGACGTGTAAAAGTTGAACAAAGTGGGAATTGTCAGTGAAGGTCAAAAAAAACAGTGCTCTAGGTGAGGGTTGAACTCACGGCCTCCTGCGTGCATACGGATGATGCAATCCATATAAGACAGGCACTCTAACCACTGAGTTACAAGAGCTCCCCCCCAAAAATTGGTCCGTACATCATGACCGCCATAGTTGGATCATCCTCCGACGTCCTCCAGTGGCCCGTCCATCCACCCCTCGCACCCTCAACAGCAGGTTGACCAAAAAACACTGTCCACAACACCAAATCTTTCAAACGCGATGTTATGTTTGGTGCTTAAGATTATTGAAGAATGAAGGGTTTGTGTGTACATACTTAATCATCAATTATTGTGTTTATTTTTTGGGCCCTCATTTTCTGATCCAACTTTTTTGATATTTCTGGAGAAATCAAAAGCTCTGTTAACAATTTGACAGCAACATTTTCTTCTTCAACTCTTTAATTGGTTGAGTTTTTGGTCCATCCACAAAGTAGAGCACAAGAGAAAGACTAAATTCTTCTTCTGTTGTCTAGAAATTTAATATTTATAGAATAGAATTTGGTGATAGACCAATGACAACTGTTTATCTAGCCCACTACAACATTCCAGACCTACAGGAAACAATGATCAATATCATGTTCAAGTCTCCTCTTCATTTGACTCTCTTCATTTGACTATTGTTGTTGCTAACACTTTAACAGATTCATCCAATTGACCCCAGTTCTTAATTACCTTAATGGAATTCTTGCCATATCCGAGAACCTGCACCCCATTGTATGGCATATTTTCCTCTGCAGAATGATGTAAGAATAGTACTGTTGTATTTCATTTATATGGAACATTTGAACAATAGACACAAAACAAAACTGGTATTTCAAAGCTCTGTAAAAAACTCACATTTCACCCACGAAGTCCATAATTTTCATATCAGTTTCTTGTTTGCTGCAACTGCTCTGCCTTAACACACTCACCACACTTCTCCTCATACTTGCCCTTTCCCAATGCACCCTTTGCTTTGTGAATTACTATCACTGCCAAACCAAACTGCTCAACATTCTTCGGATCATTCCAACCTCCTTGACACAACACTGGTCCTCCTCCTCATCTTCATCTCTACTACCATTCACAAACACCACATTTCTGTCAAAATCCTCCAATGGCGTTCCTTTTAATCAGCACTCATTGACTGACAAAGTGGCTCAACCATGACATCTAGCAATCTCAAGTAGCTCTCCCAGTCTCCAATTAATGCACAGAAATATTTAAGGCCATTCATCTGTTTCTGGTACATGACTTTACTGAGTTCTTTGAGCACTCTGTTTCCTGTCACTGATTTTGGACCACCAAAAATCAGAGCTTCTTTGACTCCTGCTTGTTTAATTCATAAAGAAAACATTGCTTTGATATGTTTACCTAAGTCAATACGAGATTTCATTGTTGGAGTGATTGTGTATGCAGTGGCTGTTGCATACCCTGCACGCTTTCCTTTGATGGGCTGCTTTCTTGGCTTTCAATCTGAAGTGCACTGGTTTTGCATTCTGTACTTTGTCTTTGGTGGCATTGGTGGCACTTGGGTATTTTGCGTTAGTTGGGACGAGAGATGGGACGCAAAATGGGAAGCGATGGGAAGTGTCCGGAAGTGACCAAACAAAAATGTATATTGTGCCGTAGAATAGGTTGTCTAAGACCCTCCCCTACCTGTTGAAAAAAAAGAGGGGGGTACATAACCAGCACAAAAACTCTAAAATTCCTTATAAAAAAAGTCCAAATAAACACCAGATTTGTCAGAAACCTGGTCCTTCCGATTCGATTGCTAAATCCGCATTTCAGACAGACGCAACACAGCTGACGTGGATATGAATTTAAATACCGCATTTGAAGAGTATGGAATCTCTCAGAACTCTAACTGTGATTACTATGAAGGATGGGGAATGAACATCTTTGAGGGGCAGTATTACAATTCAGAGCACTATACCAATGAAGACAACAATTTGGACCCAAATTCAGCAACTAATAACATGTTCAAACTTAATTATAGTAGGGAATCTGGCAGCGGGGCTATTTTGGCTGATGGGATGAGTGTTGGGTGTCAAGCTGTTGCAGAAGTTGCCACAAACCCAGAAATGCTTTTCGAGGACTATAGCTACGACCCATCTCAAGAAAATGAAGACATTCAGGAAGAAATTTGACAGTCAGGTATTAATTTAGAAGAAAGCAGTGATGAACAAGAAAACAAGTAAGTGACTACTTCTGCTTTGCTTTAATGAATACAGATCATGAATACTGATAAAAATATAGATTAGATAGGAGAGTTGGAAAGAGAAAGTCAGGTGAAATAAGTGTGTCCGATGCACTTGACGTGCTATCATCAGGGAGAAGAAACTCGAGACCACTTGCAGATAAGCTTGCCATATTGAGGGAGTTGGATGTTCCTGGAACTTCCATCAGATCACTTTCAAAGAGACACAAATGACAGCCAAAGCAAATCCGGGACTGGCGGACAAAACGTGATGCCATTGAAAAGACTCCAGGCAAAGTGCACAAAAAATTGTTGCAACAAGGCGCCAAATCCAAGGTTCCAGAAGCTGTGGAAACAGAAATACTTGGCCTTGTCATACGCAAACGAAGAGATATGCAGAAGGTTTTGTTAGATTGGGTTGCTCAAACTGCTGCGAACAAAGCCCCTCAGGCATTCAATCATGGAAATCCAGATGCTTCACAAATGATGAAAAGGGTGTACGCTTGGGCACATCAATACTTGAATCGCCATAATTTGAGTCTGCATCAAACAACTGACTTGGCACAATTACCTCCTGCGGACATTGCAAACATATGTTTGTCGAAATTGTTTCCAAAACCAAAGAGCAGTACGGAATCACAGATGATTGTTGTGTAAATATGGAAGAAACACCTCTTCTGTTTGGGGATATGACGCAAACTACAGTTGAGCCAAAAGGATTGAAGGACGTGAAAGTTAAAAGCACCAAGAACAAGAGACAAGCTGCCACGGTTAAGCTGGCAGTGACTCTTACCAGGGAGAAGCTTGTTCCAATGGCCATCTATACTGGGACGGAAAATGGTTACCTTATAGCAAGTCTGGTTCTCAGAACAGCAAATTGAATCAACACACCTATTCCAGTTTCCATCCTAATCACTGGAGTGATGAGGGGCAGATGCTACGTTGGATCAAGTATGTGTATCTACCCTGGATCAAACTCAAACGAAATGAATACGAGGCTGCAGGAAAGAAGAAACTGCAGCTTCTCTTAATGCTTGATAATTTCTCGGCACATTCAACAGCGCTTGTTGCCGATCAGTGGAGAAAGTTGGGCGTCAGGATGCTTTCAGTTCCAGAAGGTTGCACGTCTCAGTCACAAATCCTTGATGTTGGACATCAATAGAAACCGTGACAAATGGAAAATGGACAATCCAGATAGCGGATACAGTTGTGAAAATGTTTCAAAGTGGATTGCAGATGCAATCTCGTTAAACCAGATTCTATCATCAACAGCTGCAAGCATAAAGGCTTTTATGATGAGCTATATGCTTCAGGTTTGAAGGACGCAGCACAGATGAGAGATGTTTAATTTATTTATTCAACTCAATCAAATCAAAAATAGAACTTAATAAATAGATTTAAATACACGATCTCTCTTATTATGCCCAGTCTTACCACACTTGCTGCATGTAGTTGGCTTACGCTCAAAGGTGGATGGCTGTTTCTTGGTTCAGGAGACAGGCAATCAGACACATCTGAGACATACTCTTCTGTCAAGTCATCATCCAAAACAAGTTCTGCATCGATTTCAACAATATTCATGGCTTGTTCACCTGAAGCATTGACGCAAGGTTGCTAATTGGAGCTGGAAGAACTGTTGAAGAGACATCCACATTAACCAAGTTAATCCTCAAAGCAATCAACCCAGTCATTGACCTCAGCTTCAGTAAGCAGTGACGTGCAAGCTGTACTGATGGCTTTTGAATTTCGAGTCTAATGCAATCCTTGTGCTCTCCTTGAAACCATCATACCATGCCTGTGCTGTCCACTCTGAAAGTCCCTGTGCCTAATGATTGTTGATGTAATCAATTAAATAAGTCTAAACATGCAATGGGACAATTATATATAGATCATGTCTCAAGTAAGTTGACAAAAGTGTTTTTGGTTCATGCAATTGTCCTGCACTCTCTTACTTCTGCAGTATAACCTGCGCTCCTGATCCTTGCTCAAACTATGCTTTTGGGCTACTGTTTCTGCTGCCTTCCAAACAGAATGGGTGTTATTGAATTGCTCTGTCATATCAGCCAGAACTTGACGTTTTTGCAAGGCTGAGTATTGGAATCTTGCAAACTAGAGTACTGAGCTGTATTGCTCACTGGACAGCTGTTGGAGTTGGTGGGTTTGGCAAGAAGCATTAGTTTATTGGTCCAGGATTAGAGACATTGAGATCAAATCACCAACTTGCGAAGGGTTTATGGTAAGAATTCAGCCTAAAGATGGATTGTATATTCTATCTGATGTTAACAAATTCCATACTGGCCCTGAAACTAATAATATTCAAAGTTTTTGATGGCATTGATCCTCAAGATCAACCAAAACCATGAACAGTGCAACAATTTTATGACAAGCTCCAATCCACCAGAAACAGACATTCCATCATGATCATGACACAAACCCTTCATTCTTCAATATTTTTAAGCACCAAACATAACACCGCGTTTGAATTATTTGGTGTTGTGGACAGTGTTGTTTGGTCAGCAGGTTGTGGAGGGTGCGAGGGGTGGATGGACGGGCCACTGGAGGACGTCGGCGGAGGATCCAACTATGCTGTCATGATGTACGGACCACTTTTTGGGGGGAGCTCTTGTAACTCAGTGGTTAGAGTGCCTGTCTTATATGGATTGCATCATCCGTATGCACGCAGGAGGCCGTGAGTTCAAACCTCACCTAGAGCACTGTTTTTCATGAGAAGGGTCGTTGATGAAGGGTTGTGAGTTGGAGTGTTGGTTTTGAGAAGGGTGGCGTGGAAGCATCACGACGGCAATGGAATGACGCGTTGTGTGGATGCATTCTCTCACAAATGAGGGTTTTGCGTGACAATTTCTCCCAAACCGAAAGCCGGGATTTTTTAAATTATTACTCACACAGCTTGGATCAATATGTGTTCTCGTTTGGCTGCTCCGAGCAACGCCCAGCTCAAAAAGAAATTAAGCATAATTAATTTTCCGCGAATTGGCTCTGGTCTTTCGATTCATCTTGTTTTGTTAGCAAGTATAAGAAAATACGAAGGAGGGTTCTAAAGATCTTTACAGCTGAAGGAGTGCAAGAAGAGATGGTTGTTTTCATTACAAACTTAAATTGGGCCGCATTGTGGAGGTTTTGGCAAGTTATGATATTTATTTATTTGTCGATGGTTCGACTATCTGGGTGGCTGAGATCTGTAGGAAAATGATGACGTCGTCAAAAACGAACCACAATCAGGGTATGCCCCGCATGAGGTGTAACGGGACTTTCAAAAATGACATAATGATATGATACTTTTCTGTCGTTCAGACTCAAATTCAAACTCGTGCCTTTCAGACTCGATTTTTCGTTCACTTCAGACTCAATTATAGCGGCAAACAAAGTCGAGGGAAGTAGCCAGACGACGAGAAAATAAGAGTTTAGCTTCTCTGAAGACATTAACAAATCCTGACTATCATTATTTTCGATTGATGAGTGATATGTGTTGGGCTTGGTGCCAATCAAGATAACCTCCCTTTTTCTTTGAAATTATAAAAGCTGATATACTTCTGTTTCACTTCATGATTTATGTGCTTTTCCTGTAACATAGGTTATAAGTGATATCACAGGGTGTCTAAGTGCAAAAAAGATTGGGCTCGCCCAGCAGCTGATACTCTTGGAAAGGTTGGTGCTATTAGGTACGTTCTAGAAGCTCACAAGTACTTTTATCATTGTGTAGGGAGTGTTGGTTGAGTCATGTAGCTTTCCTCGATCAAGCCCAACCGGTGAAACAAGTTTGCAAAAATTCAGTTTCGGCCTCCATCTCGTCAGCATTTTTGTTCAAAAGAAAAAGACACACGTGATACCATCTTGATGCTGATGAGACTTCTACTCCTTGTATCAGCCTCGCTCATCGCTGCTGCCAGCCAATACTGCTCGCAGTATCAACAATCATGTATGATTCAGTCAGACCCTTGGGTAAGTCCGTTCAGGGCGCCTTGGGGTGAGGCTATCTATGCATTCGATTACGTTGGTGAGTTAACCTGCTGATTGGTGTTCGTCACTGACTTACGTATGCGCTCCAAAAGGATCTTTCTATGCGTTAGAAACAGAGGAAATGTCTGTGATCATTGATATCGGAATGCCGGAGAAAGATAAATACGTCGTCGAAAGCGTGACTTACATCTGCAATTCGCAGCCGCCAGTATCGGAAACCTTCACAATCGAAAGTGTCAAGGGCAAGCCAATGAAAACGTTAACATGTGTTGTTGACACATGTACGGTGCATGATGTTTGCTCCTTAGTCGTTGGTCCAGGTTTTGACCCCATTCCCAACATTCAAATACAAGAGATTCGATACTTCGGGTCAAAAGGTGAAGGAGGGTTGTGTTACAAGGGAGATGACAACTGTCCAGTCCCAGTTGTCAACACAACAACGACCACTCAAAGTTCCGTATTATCGACAATTCAAACCGTTACCACAGCTATCCCGAGCCAAACTTCTACCGTTGCGATCTCTTCCAGCTTGGATTCTCAGTCAACCGTGGTTCCTGTCACGAGTACTATTCAATCAACACCTGAGCAAACAACTGTTGAGGCCACTACCACAAGCATCCAAGGTTTCTCCACAACTATCTCGGTGGATTCATCGACTAAAACCACAGTGTCCGAGGCAACTCCTACAACTGAACCTGCCACCGTCTCCACCGAAAATAATGGTTCCTCCACAGTGGATCTTCACACGACTACCGATGTTATTCCATCCACTATTTCAGCTAGCATTGAAGTGTTTTCAAGCACATTCCTCAGCTCTGAAACGCCAAGTGTCACAGCTTCTATCGCAACCTCAATTGAGTCCATCGCAACAAGTTATTTCTCGACAGTGCCAAGTACTTCTGAATTGCCAGCCTCTTCTACTGAGATTAATACAAGTGCATCTGCAAGCACTGAGGTCTTGAGTACCTCGTCTTACGTGGCCACCGCAACAACTGAATCTATTGCAACGACTGGTCAATCTACTACAGCTGTGGTCACTTCTCAGAGACTTTCGACTGAATCGTCTGCAAGCACTGCGGTTACCTATGCGTCAACAACTGCTACCCCATCTACTTCTCAGCCTCAATCAACCGCTTCTTCTTTGGCGGGGACTTCAACCAGAACTGTTGTCAATGCCGGCAATACCGTTACTGCCAGTTCTTCCAGACCAGTGTCAACCTTGGTGACAGAATCACAAGTTTTCACGCTTCCGATTATTGACCTTGTTGCTACTGGGAAACCAAGCAGCACGGTTAAACCAGCCGGCAATGCACCAGGTATCACAACTGTGCCAGTCGCGAATGCTTCAAAGACTTCTGAGCCAGGTTACGTTGCACCAAAGCCTGTGGCTCCAACTCCCGAGTACAAGCCACCGGCGCCTGTTGCTTCATCAAAGAACCTTATGCAATCTAACGCTTTCAAGTGCTCATTCATTGGTGTCTTTGCTGTAGTTTTCGTTCTCTGATTTGTTGCTCTGGACCTACCTCTTCTTTTGTAGTGAAATAGATGTATTCATTTATAACCAATATACGATATTTTGTTTAGTTGTAACACTTTCTTATCTGTTTGTTTGGTGCAATTGAGATTACACAACGATATTAACAGAAATAGAGTACTTAATAAGGGCAAAGCGTTCCCTGGGAATAATACAAGGCGGCTGTATATGAGTGATGACTCCTCAAAGTCACCATTGTTTCAGAAATCGAATATGTTTTGTTTTGGGTATAGACAGATTCTACTTCTTTTCTTATTCATCTATTTCTTCTCTTTTCATTACTTTATGTAGTGAGACTGAAATTGTCCAATCTTTGAACCAAAATGGACCCAACCTCACATACAGTAGTTCTTCTTCCACATGACATGCATTCCGGCCGAAGCAGCCCGGCGGTCAGTGATTCGAGCGGCATTTCAGACGGTGCCGAAATGGATGACCGTAAGATGATCGAAAGGAATTTTTGTTTGACAGGTTTCCTGATTCACTTTCAAACAGACTTTACGCTCAGCAAAGAACTTCTCAAACGGGAAAAAGAATACATGTGTGTGACTCTACGCGCCATGCTGGTTTCAATGAACTCATCCTATTTACCAAATCAGTCGCAAAAACAAAGAACTTCAGCTTAAATCTGACCTCGTGGTGAAGAAAGCCGAACTTCTCGTGGTTTGTGCTTTCAGTCAAACTATTATGCACTTTTAAACTTGAATGTGTGATTTGCATTCTAGAAAGAGGGGAAAGAGCATCTTCAAAAGCCGCTTTCACATTACCTCCTCCAACCAACTGTCGCTGAAGATTCTGTTGAAGAAAACAAACCAATCACGGAGGTGATTAGTAGAGCTGCAGAGTATGCGCCTATTGTTGCCCCAAAACCTTCTGCACCGACACCTGTCCCGAAACGCCCTTCCTCTATTCTAAAGTCAGCCATCAAAAAAGCAGCACCATCAGCAGATTTGAGGGGGAAGGGGGCAAAATCTGTCATTCCAATGGTTTGAATCCTGCTTGCTGTATTTTGATTTTAACCTATCACTCTAGCCTATTAGTGACCCTGCGACACAGCCTCCGCGCGTTTCTTCAACGTAAGACGTGAATTCGTAAGTTTCATATTTGCAAATTCTAACATGATTATGGGATATACAGGAGGCCTTCGAGTGCGTTGGCGAAAAATGAAACGAAACCGTTATCAAACACTTTATTATCATTGGGACCTATGGAAGAAGGAATTGGGTTGGGTAAGGCGTTTGTAAGAGAGAAGAAACCATACTGAAACGTCCAAACCCCCGCCAACTCAAGAGGCGACCAACAGGCTTCTGAAAGCAAAACTTGTTGTTGTTCAAGAAGAAATGGAAAAGGTTGTCAAGAATCAGGGAATCAAGGATAATGCAATCGCTGTGTTGGAGGAGAAACTCAAGTTTTTTGATGAGGATAGGAGCAAGATAATCAAGAATATTCATACACTGCAGGTAACTGGCATTTTGTGTGATGATTCTACTGCTAATATCATTCTTCGGTAGAGTCAAGTCGATAAAGTCACAAAGTCAAATGCAGAACTCAAAGTGAGGAACGAGACTTTGGAAACGGAAAGAACTTCATTAAAGAAGGTATAATTACTAGTGGTGGCCTTATTTCGCTTTTGACACTACGAACAGGAATTGGATGGCTTGAACAAGGAGAGAAGAAACACGGAAAACGACGCCAACTCAAAAGACTTGAGGTGATTTCTCTTTATAATAAGTCACTTTTTACTTAAATGGTGTATATACAGATTAAACCGTGCCTTGGAGGAGATTGACAAACTAAAGCAATCACTCACCAAAGCCAATGCAGACTCTAAAGACAAGATTGAGGCGCTCAAGAAAAACCAGCAAGCCCTCTTGACGGAAAATAAGAAGCTCACGAAACAAAAAGCCGAGTTGCTTTCAGTATTCAAGAAGCAGAATATGCTGATTGATAATTTGAAGCGACAGAAGTTGCATTTGGAAGCGGCAGCACTGCTTGATTTCTCTGAGGAGGAATTTGTGCGTGCATTGAATTGTCGACCAATGGCAGGAAGAGATGTCTAATAAAGCATAATCATTTCTTTTGTATAATTTGTCGGACAGGCTCAAGAAATGGATGCCGCCCAGATAGAGCGAGACTTTGAGCGGATGCTTGTGAGGTTTTCCCTGAGTGTGCCTCCCTGTGTATTGATGGCATAGTGTTAGCGCATCAAAGGGCAGAAGATCACGCCGGAGCTCGTGAAGCTGCCGCTCGAATCGAAGCAGCAACTGCTCGTTCAAAACGAGAAGCTGTCGACGCCGCGACCACCGACACCGCCAACCAAGTCCGCGTCATCAAACGAAACAATAGTTCCGATTCGGCGCAGTGTTTTCGGCCAAGTCGGATCGCTGTTCCGGTCGCCGCTGACTCGATCCGCCTCGGTTCCGCTTCCGCTTCCGCTTTCGCCGACGCCCGTGCCGAATCCTGGCACGGCTGAATCGTCTTTCTTTCGCGATGTTGCCGTGCCCCTGCCCCTGCCTCTTTTGTCGGTGACAGCTCCCGCTCAATCGACCACACAACCTATTCCGCAACCCGTTCCTCAACCCAACCAGATCCAGACAGAAGATGCTGATTTGATCAGAAACTTTGAGAATGTTCTGGTGCGTGTTCGTGTTCATGTTCAACTGCTGTCAACCCTCACTCAATATTGACTACAAAGGCGTCCCTGAACGTGTCTGGATCTCAGAAGCAGGATGTCCTCGCAATGTTCGAAAAGGCAAATCTAGAAAGCAAGAAGGCGATTCTGCAGAAATACTCAATCCTCTTGAATCATACTCAATTAGCATCTACAACATCAATTCCTCCTGCTCCTGAGCCTGTCAACCAAATTCAACAATCTGACGTGAGGCATGTTCAATCAGTGGAAAACGTCCAGACGCTAGAACCGATTCCGCCACCCCCTTCATATGATATTTCTCAGAATACCCCACCAATTTCCAATGAACCTTCGCAGTCCTCTGCATCGGCTCTGGAAATTGTCATGTCGCCTACAATATATCCCTATGAACCTCAGCCAAACTTGCCATCAAATTCAGACGAAGTTTTAAATGAGACTGAACCTCACTCATTTGAAGTCTTGGCTGACATTGTTACTGAGCGAGTTCCCCTATCTCCCCCAAAGCCAGAATCCGCGCTGATGATAAACCTGAGCACAACACCTCCTGCTTCCCCAAATCTATTATCAAAGAGCTTGGATGACAATTCGCTCATGCCAAAATCTGTCGAAGTGATCATAACTCAGTTGATGGACCAGTTACGTTGATCTACCAATTCCAGCATCTTTTAACAATTCTATTTTATTAGATCATTAACATCAAAAGCGCTGTTTCGTATCCTCTCAAACCTACCCTCACTCCTGTCCGACACGTCCTCCGTCTTTCAAAAACAATTCACACACGTCACAGTATATATCCTCGACTTGCGCGCCTCAATCACAGGCCTCGACGCCCTCCAACACGTTCTCCGCCGTCTCCACGACGGAACATCCTTCTCCGACATTAGCAGACGTGGCCTTCCTCCCACCAAATCAAAACAAGGTTCCCGCAATGGCACAATTACCTTCTCTTCTGTCCGTGCTGACGAAATCCGTCTCCGCGTGCTTGACTGTCTCTCCTGCTTTCACCGCACTGACCTCGTCTCCACACGGAACCTCGTTGCGGAGGTTGTGTACCTCCTTATGAGTATGGATGGAATCATACTGTCGGAGAATCTGGTGATGAGGGCACGCGCGTATGACCTTGCGGCTGTGTTTTGTTTGGAAGGGGTTGAGGCGTTGAGGCTTGTGCAGCAAGGGTTGGAGTATATTGATGGAGTTGGGACGCTTGTTCCGACTTTGTTGGATCCGTTTCGGTTGGTTGTTGGTGGTGCCGGTGGTGGTGGTCGTTCCTTTGGTGCCGGTGGTGGTGGTAGTGCTACTGTGAATCGAGATAGGAAAGGGAAAGTACCGGTTGATCCTGCGTTTGAGACTCCTGAGGCTGGAGCAGGACTCGATGCGAGTGTAGTGTGGAGGTTTCGCATATCGTTGCTCAAGTTTATCGTGTCGTATATCGATTCTGATGAAAACGTTGCGGGTCGATCTAAGCTGAGAAAGTCGCTTGAAGCTGCTGGGTTACGAGATGTGATTGAGGAAGTCATGTTATTGGCAAGTGCGGCTGCAAGTGACGTTTCTGGAAATGAAATCGGGGAGTTTGTTGAGTGTGTGGAGTTATATGAAATGGGTAGAACCGATGATGCGGATGAAATCAGACAAGATGCGGAAATCCCTCGAGTTGCGATGCAAGGCGCCATGTAAGTGAATTGTATATTGGCGCGAATATGTGTTCACGTTCCATTTCAGGTCTCCCCACCAAATCACAAACGACATCCTCCTCAGCCTTGCGGCTTCTTCCTCTGAAACCAAGGAAGTTGGAACGTCCATTCTTGAACACCTTCAGTCTTTCTTTGCAGCTTTGAAAACAACTCCACAGACAATTAACCTGCTGGCGCTTGCCGACCGTCTCACTTACATTATCGCAAATGCCGCATTTGAGTCATATGATGACTGGCGTGTTGTCGCCCATTCTCTGGTTGATGCTGTTGAATCCGCATCAGGATTCCAAGGCGGTTCTCGTGAACTGCATAACGGAATGATTCACTCTCTTCGTCAAGAAATCGAGGACCTGAAGGTCAATCTCTTGATTTCACAAAGTAGCGAGGAGCAGCGAAGGCAAGAAATAGCGGATTTGCAGGAGTATATATCTGGACAACAAATTCAAGCTGTTTCGCAAAGTAACCTCGAAGACGAAGTGCGTCGATTGAAGGAACTTGTTGGAACGTTGGCTCACGAACGTGATGAAGCTTTGGCAGCTGTCAAGACTGAAAAACAACTGTTGAGGAAGAAAACAATTCTTGCTCAGTCAGCGCATCAAAATGTTGCAAGTGGAAGCAGTGAAGGAGATTTACCCGTTCTTGCCGTTCCTTTGTCTGGTGGGCTCCAGGTTTGTAACCATTTGAGTTCACAAGCGTTGTTCTAATTCGAATAGAGTTTGGACTGGGCCAAAGTGCCAGAAAAGGCAGTCAATAATAGCGTCTGGAAACAGGTTGTGAATGACTCTTATGTGAAACCAAATAGTCTCGCAAACAAGATACTGGAACCTAATGAGCTCGAAGCCTTGTCGTCTCTCTTTGAAAAAGGACATGAGATTTCGGAAGCGCCTCTCCAAAAAGTCGTGATTCTGGATAAAGCTCGGTCTCGCCAAATTCAAGCCCTATTTGGAAACCTATATAGTTCGGAAGGGTCTCGTTTAACGAGGCAACAAGTCCGTGATGGAATCGTTTCCATATCTCCGGAAGTATTGACTCCGGAAAACATTGATATATTACTTCAAATCATTCCTACCGAATCTGAGATTGAGCTTGTCAAGTCTTTCAACGGCGATCCAGCGTCTCTACCAGAAGGTGAAAAGTTCATCAAGTCTGTTGCTTCAATTCCACGGCTTAAGATGCGGTTGGAGTCGGTATCGTTCCAGAATCGGTTCCTTGAAAATGTTGTTGAAATTGAGACGAATTTAAAGTGCATCTCGCAAGCTATAGATGACGTCATGACTTCAGAAAAGTTTAAAAAAGTCTTGGAAGCGGTTTTGGTGATTGGAAACTTTGTTAACAAGAACACATTCCGAGGCGGAGCTTATGGCTTTGAAATGTCTTCATTACTGAAGTTGAGGGATATCAAGGCTTCTGAAAATAGCAATTTGAAGAACTGGGCTCCTACGATGCTTCATTACTTGGCTCGACGATTGCAAGAAACTGATGAAAAAGTTCTGGACTTACAGTCGGAACTTCCAACTGTGGGACCAGCTTCTCGTATTTCAATTGAAGGTTTGCTTCAAGCTGTACAAGACCTTAAAGACGCATTCAATGAAATGGAAAATGAAACCATCATTATCGAACAGATGGAAGGGGAAACTGCAGCCGACAACGTTTTTCTGTATGTCACCAAGGGCTTCATCCACAAAAATGAGTCCATCCTGAACCAAGTATGCGATTTGGCCGATTCCGTTGAATGGAGTCTTCACAAATTGTTGGTTTATCTTGGTGAATCGTACAAGTCAGACGGCGACAACATCAGCAATGCGCAAGAGCTCTTCCGGGTAATTTGGACGTTTCAGGAATCTCTGAATCGTGCAAACGAAGAGAACCAAGAAGTTGATGACATT
Organism: Rhizoclosmatium globosum; assembly: GCA_002104985.1. Lineage (NCBI taxonomy): Eukaryota > Fungi > Chytridiomycota > Chytridiomycetes > Chytridiales > Chytriomycetaceae > Rhizoclosmatium > Rhizoclosmatium globosum. The sequence continues at coordinate 386,696 of MCGO01000018.1, read as the reverse complement.
GTAAAGCGGAAGCAGAACCAGAATTCTCGTCAAGTCGTAGGATCGTCTCTGCAAAAGACAGTCTTGGATCAAAAGGGAAAATTGAGAGCTGTGGAAGGAATGGCCCCTTTCTCAGATAGAGGACTGACGGTTAGGAATGGAAAATTAATCGTAGGTGAGGGTGATGAGGATGAGGAAGTACCCTTGCGTGAAGAGCTTTCCATGTCTGGATTCAAACAAACTCTGGAATCTAGGAAGATTACTCGGCGACTTACGAAACATTCTAGAGCGTTTGCAGCCAGACGGTGATTTTTGCCATATAGAATCATCAAATCATAATACAATATATGCATGTTTTTTATTTCCATTTCTCTCAAAATCTACTCAAACAAATGGGCAAACGAGCACAATCCATCCTACTAGTCTTTGCTGCAGGAACCGCTGCCTGGGTCCTCTTGATGCTGCATTCAGTTCTCATTCCATTTGTTCCTGTTCCTCAATATCTGGATGAGATTGCCCCAGTTGTACGTTGTTGTTTGCCTTGCTGTTGAAGATAACCCATACAAACACCCTAGCTCCCTCTATGGCTGCTCGTCGCTTTTGGAGCATACTCGCTTGCATCTATCGGATATGCGTTGGTTACATTCGGCGATTGTCCTGAGGCGTACATGTCGCTGCTCAAAGTGAGTACTTTGATGTCCCTCTTACCGACTATCCAGCTAACATTCAATCAATCAGGAAATCAATGAGGCGAAGACTGATCTCAAGAGAAGGGGTGTTCAAATTGACTAAACTGTGCAATAAAATATTATGATCAGAATAACCATAGTTTCTCTGTCTGGCATCAATCTGATACGGCCTTGTATACTGCTTGTATACGACGAATATATCTATATCGGCTTGAGATCAAATAGAGGATCCCTTCAAGCTGGCGGGAAAATATCAGACCACAATTGACACCTAGAAACGGACACAATGTTTGTTCAATTCATGCTACTTCGGCGAAAGAGTTTCTTTCGACGTCTTCTTGTCTTGTTTTGTGTATTATGGGCCATACCATACGCTTCACGCGCTCTCCTTCCAACCTCTGCACGCTTGAAACCACAGTCCGACCAACAAGTTGAAGCAATACCTCGTCATCCAGTAAGATGAATCCTTTGCCTGAATTCCAGTAACAAACTGTTTCTTGAAGCCTCCAAACACAACTTTTACTCCCTCATTCTCAGTGGTCCCTGCAAAACAAAGGGCAATCATTACCTTCCTGGCTTCCGCAAAACCACTTGAAGAAGCCAAACTACGCGGTCTATCTGATGCGGACTGGTTTTGGACCTCAGCATTCCTCCATGCCTACAACTTCCTTCACAACAATAAGACGCGATTGGATCCGCATGGAAACACTGAATTCATAGTAATGGTCACACACCTGGTGCCAAAAGAATACGTGGATGCTCTTGTGCTTCTTGGCGCACGAGTGTGGACGGTACCTTCAATCGAAATTCCTGGGCGAGAAAAGCCGGGTGACAAATACCAGTTTCTGTACACTAAGCTCCATGTTTGGCGCCTTGAGGATGTTTATGAAAGCATTCTGTTTTTGGATACAGACCTCATGTTCTTTGACATCAGCCCCATCACTCTTTTTGATTTTGTCCAACCTCAACAAATGCCATTTTTTGCGAGCAGCAGAGATTGGATGGACGGAAACGGAGTATTCAATACGGGGCTGCAATTGTTGAAACCATCAAATCGTCATTTTCGTGAACTGCTTGAACTCGCTGCAGATCCGAACAAGACCAGGTACGCTTTTCAAATTCAGAATATACTTTGCTAAACATAATGAAGATACGGAGATCAAGGCTTGCTCAACAGATTCTTTGGTGCCGAAGGTTTGAATTCATGGTATGAGCTCCCAGCTCTTTGGAATATGAATCACCTCGAACAACGATCTATCGCTCAAATCAATGAAAGCTACGGACTGCACGGAAAATTCTGGAGTGAATGCACCTTTTGGCCCGAAGAAACACAACATGTGATCTTTCAAAAATGGCGCGACGCAATGATTTCGCTTCGGAAGATACAACTTTCTCATCTTCCTCATAATCCAAATATTCCAGTTGTTCCTGCTATACCCGAAACATGCTCTCTCTGGGCCCCACTTTTTGAAGCAACAACAATCAAATGGCAGTCAAGTATGCCAACACTTGCTCTCATCTCATTCGAATCTGCTTCCGTCGATACCATTTCTACACGAGAAACATTTTCGTCGTATGGAGCACAAGCAGCGCACATTATCCTTCCATCCCAATCCCTCGTTTCCCTCCTCACGTGGCTGAACTCATCCCTACTCCTACAATATGATTTTCTTTGGGTATTGAGCGATGCAGCAATATTTCGTACGCCATCGCCGTCATTGTTCCACCCAACCCTCAAAGAAATGCGGAAACGCGCAGGCCTCGGCGATGTTCTGTTCGTTTTTCAGGACTGTGCCCCCACCAAAACGGCATCATTCTTGATTTCAAGAGAAGCACGAGGTAAAGTGAATAACTTTTTAGAGGCGGTTGAAAAGAATGGTCATGCTGGGGCTGAGGAATGGGTACTGTGGGGGTTGTTTTTGAGCTGGTTTACTCGGAATGGAGGTGATGCTTGTCTCCAAGTTTTGAAAGGAAGAGGGCTTGAATATGATATTTCTGAAGAAGAGTGCAGTGGCACTAATGGATATTTATTTGATGTGGGCGGTTTTGGGCGAATTGAGAAAGGCGATTGGAGGGAAGTTCGGAAACCTGTTGTACCAAGGAAAGTCTTTGATGAACATACAAGAAAAAAAGTGGTGAGGTTTTTTTAGAATGAGTATCCGCGCTCACATGTAAACTATTGCAGACTGAAAGTTTCATGTTTCAACCATCTCTGGAATCGCGACCACCAAAGACAAAAGCCATTATTACCCTACTGGCAACTGCTCCAGCTGACTTCAAAACAAAGCAATTTGCAGACCCAGATTGGTTTTGGACGGCAGCACTATTCCATGCATACACATTCTACAACAATCCACTTACCAAACTCAACGCAAGTCAAGACATTGAATTCGCCGTAATGGTCACCCCAGCTGTACCACATCCTTTCATTAAGACACTACTTCACCTTGGCGCACGTGTGATCACTGTCCCGGCTCTTGAAATTCCAGGCCGTGAAAAACCTGGAGACAAATACCAATATGTTTACACAAAACTTCAGCTTCAACGCCTATCTCCAGTCTACGCACAAATCTTATATATTGATATTGATCTCTTCTACTTCACCAAAAACCCTTCTCCGCTATTTGACCTCGTCACGGAGAGTCCATTCTTTGGTAGCACACTTGAATGGAAAGCTCATGAACGCAAGTGGGGACAATTCAACAGCGGGTTGCAGTTGTTTACACCACGCGAGGAGCAGTATAAGCGACTTTTTGAATATGCCAAAGATGCAGAGTATGCGCGGTATGGAGATCAAGGGCTCTTGACAACGTATTATCGGGATCGGTGGACAATTCTCCCACGCGAATTTAATACACATCATTTGGAAGAACGAAATGTGACGGAAGTTGAGGTGGGCGTTGGCTTTCATGCCAAGTTCTGGAGCGAGTGCCAGAAATTTAGCGAAGCTGTCAAAGAGAAAGGGCTGTTTTCGGAATGGGCAGCAGGAATGGGTGAGGTTCGAAAGGTATTATTGAAAAACGAGGAGGACGTCGTTGTTCCGCCTGTTATCAGCACCGATTGTGAGGAATGGAGTTTGATGGTTGATATGGCGAGAAAGAGTGGGGTATTGATGGATTCTGTTGCGTTTGTCTCATTTGGAGATGTTTCTAAAGCCGAAGTTGAAAGACGGGACACAGTTTCTCGCAATTATGGACAGCAGGCTCTACATTATCAACATATTGGCACCAGATTAAGTGTAGCGCTAGAGGAGGTGGTACTGTTGCTCCATCGGTTCGAATGGGTGTGGCTTTTGAGACCACATGTTGAGATGAAAGTTAGAAATAGGCCTATCCTGCTTGATCTCGTTCGGTTTAAGGAAGGTTTAATTGGCGGAGTTGAAATGGTGGAATTTGAAGATTGCGGATCTGAGAGTGCATCAGTTGTTGTAACCAAGTTGGGACAAGAACGGTTAAACGGGTTTATTAAGACAAACTCAAGTGAAATCACTGAGGATTCTGCCCTTTGGGCTGCTTTCATTCAAGAATTTAGTCATAGCTCCAACGTAAAGCGGATGCTAAAGGAACATAGCCTATATGACCTGAATTGCAAAGCTTGAGCGCATCTATTAATTAATTAATTAATGCCACATTAATTAAGAAAAATAAATAATATTTAATGGTTTGGATTTTTTTTTTGTCGCGATTAAATGCCCTTCCAGACATGCTACTTTCCGCTTTTTGCCAATCCAACATTGGGGTAAACAAGTCTCCATCAAAACTCAATGAAGTTCCGTTTGGGAAGGGGGACAGATGGAGTACTAACGATTATATTCGTGCAATCTGGATCAATCACAACTACCAATGCAAAAGACGTAGTTGGACTCCACACTTGCCACTTTGCATGAAACTGATTTGGCAATTCCGTTCCCGCGTTCGCAGGAAACAAGTCCGTCTGAGGAGATAACAGCGTCATATTTTTGTATGCGTGGAAGTTCTAAGCCCAAGTTTGTGGGGTTGGAGAGTCGAATTGGTCTTGGATGATGTATTGGTTTATAGAGCGAAGGTATATTATGCTACGAGTTGCGCGAGTAACTTGTTTTGCGCCATAGCCATCGTTGTAAGCGTCCGTTGCACTTCCCGTCACAGCGTCAAAGGCTGTAGATGTATAGAACTGCTTGATTGTACCGACGGCAGTGAAGCTATTTGTTCTTTGGCGTGAGAGTTACACCCCCAGACTGCGCCCGTGTGTGTTTACGCCAGTTGCAGTGTTTGACTGAGCCGTAGTAGGACTTGATCTTTAGTTCAAGATATCATGAATCCAGACTCCTTTGGGAAGGCAATCCACTAATCGAAATCCAGTCTGTCAGCAAACAAGGCGTCTTCCTTTTATCAAGAATTCGAGCGACAGAGCCGAAATAAGATCATCACTTGTTTGAACGAGTTAGTTCCGTTCCGGTCAATGTATCGTGAGCGAAAGAACTTGTGGTTGAAATGTGAGGCTGAGGTTTATTTGATATAGGACAGTATATGCTAAAAGCAGAGAGACTATTTCGATTCGGATTGGTTCAATAGACTTCGCAGGTGGTCTCGTTCGTCCAGCAGGTATAAGATGCGTTGTTCCTACAAGACCAAATCGTTAGTATGGGCTGAAGCCCTCAATGCGATACAGCAGCGATGCATGTTGCCTTTCGATACACTTGCACAGCATTCGCTATGTGGACTCCGCCGAAGACAACGGTGAATAGTCCGATTGCAATGCCTGCCTGCTTCATTTCGCTTAAGAAAAACAGAGAAATACAGGAGAAAGGAGAAAGGAGAAAGAGAAGAAGTGTCAAACAACAGAATATTTCACACGTCTTTTTACTGACTTATTTGAATAATTAAACACTAGGACACTGTTGGTCCTCAACTCATATGCGTAAAGAAAAGAACGAACACCCTCCAGTCATCGAAATTAGTACCATAACAGACGCGATTAAGAAAGACTTTCCATGGTGAGAGAGAGTGAAACATAATTGCATAATAATCAACGAGGCACAAACCTTTCAAGATTTAGAGTAAGATTACTGCCCATACATATTTGATAACTCCGAAACAAGACAGATTTTGACAGCGCATCTTCAACATCTCAGTCGGAGTTCCAAAACGACCTTCAGACACTCGCATTTACCCTCATTTATTTGACAGAGTTAAATATGATACCACAGTTTTACACTTCCTCGGAATCCCTCCACTTCCAGAAAAACGAACCATCACTCCCCTCACATTTTTACAAAACATAATCAAATTCATCCACAATTGGAGCCAGCGTTGGTAAAGCAATGTCGACCAACTGGACAGGAGCAACCTGAGGACTAACAATGTTTGCCACAGTTCTTGCAATCGTATCCGCAATCCAGAAGATCAACTTGAATGGAGCACGAATCGGGAATGTGACGGCCCAGAAAATCGCCTTGATGGGTTGCAAGAGCATGAGGTTGACAAGGTCTGTTTCAAACCACCATCCAATCACTCCCAACCAGAACACAAGGGTCACTACGACAGTGACTATCCAGGATGTGTAATCGATTCCTGATGCGGCGATTGATTTCACTGATTTGGCAGTCTTTTGGCTGGCGGCGAGGGCCTTCTCTCTGGCTCGTCGGGACTTTGGGAGATCGGGAGAGTCGGCTGGAGAGGAGAGACCGGTAACATGGTTGTGAGACGCTGCTTTGGCAGTCTTTCGGAGACGGTCTGGGTTAACGCTCTTGAACATTGTGATGGTGGACGAGAGGGATATTGGAGGATTTTATGCTGCCAAAATTGGGTGGGAGTGAGGTGGCGTCTGGAGATCTGCCAACCTCACTCCCTCAATTCTTTCCTTTGGGTAATACTTCCAATGTTAACGTACTGGTGTGTAAATATCCACAATACAGAATTCAAAATAAGCTTCATTGCCACTCAATAATCAATAAGCAGCTTGATCACTACGTCGATATTGCTGCTGCTTCACTTGTCTCGCACGATACTGTGCCTGCTGTTTTAATCTCGCATAGTCCTGCTGCCCATGAGCAACGCCTGGCGTGCGACCTCCAGAGCCGGTGGCAGCTGTTACTGCCGCACCACTTGGAGAAAACAGTAGCCATCCCAAGAACCAAAATAGCATAGATCCAATAACTACAACTGCAGTCGTGAACAACAAATTCTGCTTTGCGGCAAAGAATCGAAGCCAGTGCAAACCAGCATCGGCAGGCAGCTGTGGGTACTTTTCACGGAGTTTTGCATACTACAATTAAGAACGTAAGTAAACAATCCAGAGTCAATGTAAACTAAAACTTATATCTCACCTGAACGTCAAAGACTTTCGCAATCCATCCAGTCAATTTAACAATCCACTCGTATTCATACGACATGACAAGTTTCTCAACACGAGGACTCTGATACACGGGCACATCCCGAGGATCGCACTTTCTCAATCCAAGACGAATCTGCTCCCTTCCAGCATTCGTTACATGACGATTCTTGTCCTTCGCATAGAGGTCGGGTGTAATCACACCAGGCATAAGTTCAGTACTGTACGCATCTTGTTCGTCTTCTTCACTACGGAGGCCCCATTGTAAGCTGCCACCAGTTGGACTGCTGTTCAATTCACCATCACCCCCACCAACGACTCCAGCTTCAATTGCGGCTCGGTCTTCTTCACGCACACCAAAGACTTCGACAGTGAGTTTTGAGAGACCGTACAGTTTGGCGACAGCGCTTTGGAGTAACTTGGCGCGATTCAATTGACGCTCCTTGTCCAAGGATTCTGAAGTTGATAGGGCAATGATTTGGCGCCAAATTGATACAAGGAGCCACCAGACTGCAGACCAAATGAAGTGGTTTGTACTTAGAGCATTCCATTCTGAAGGGAATGATGGAAACTGTGTCGCAGATGACTTCAGTTCCACTGCACCTGGCGCCGTTGGAAAGGTTGGTGTAACAGTTCCACTTGTCTTCCCAGGAGTTGGAAGGGGAAGGTTCACAGGCAGATATGTATTGAGCCGATTAATTGTACTATAAATATTTCCGAGCATCGTGCGAGCCTGGAGTAAAGAGAATTAAACGCTTCATATCAACCCGAAACTGAGAAACACTCACCAATAATATACCTGGTGCATCTCCACCCTGTCCTAGGACCTGAACACTTGCCATAAAAACGCTCTGGTAATCAATACGGCCTTCCAAATCCATAATCCGATTCCGAGCCCACATTCCCAAAGCATCCAATCCTCCCAACTTTTCAACCCACTCTACAATTCCTGTACTCAATACTGATCCACTACTACCGCCTGAGTTGGTTCGACCTCTGGAACCAGTACGCATGGGGCTGGTAGGTCTACGGGCTCCAGGAGACTCAGTTGTAAGAAGGATGGAAGGAGGTAGTTCGCATCCAACAAGAATAGCGTCCAGACATTGAAGCACGTCCAATAACCCATTAGTTTTCTTGTAAACATTTAATACTCGTTCCAAGGACGCATGCAGAGCCTTTGGCTTTGGCACTGGTTTTGTGGCTTGCATTTGCTGTTGTTGGTATTGCTGGTGTACTACAGACGCCTGTTGAATGGCAGACGTGATGGGACGTGGTATAGATGTTCCAGATGCAGTTGTCAGGGATGAGGCGGACGCTGCTCCACCAGTGGGGTTTGTCAAGTCTGCAGGACGAGTCGCAGCAAACAAGTCAAAGGTGACGGCACGTTCCATATAGTTGCGAAGAAGTCGGGAGTAGAACAAAAAGTTCTGAGTTATGAATGGAACCCTGGAAGGAAGCTCAGTTTTGGAGGTATAAACAAATTTCTTACCATTCTTGCGTTACATCAAACGAAGAAACGTTAAGAGTAGGGACAGGGCCTGCCTTTCCTGAACCAACAGACTTTTTGTCTGCCTCTTTCTTCCAAGGTGTAATGTAAGTAACCCAAATATCGACCACAAGTGGAAACAAGTCGTCAGTCTCAGAAAACTTGAAAGCGAGTCGCAAAAAGTAATAAAGAGGTTTTTGAACCACGTCAAATGCTTTCCTGAATGTCACGAAGTCAGAACAGAAACAGAAACAACCTATATCATGTACGTACAATGCAATTTCGGTTTGTGCACGACTAGCAGCAGTTTGAGGTTGCTGTTGTTGAATTTGCCCATGAATTCGATGGTATCCTTGAATGTTGTGGGTTAACTGATGGGCAAAGACAGTCTTCAAGTCCAAATTCGAAACGTGTTGAACCAAGACTTGAATGCATTGGAGTTGAATCGCATTGGATTTCGAGTATTTCTGTTTCGTAACTGTTTTAAGACTTCATCGATGCAAGAGTAAGGAAACTCACTCCTCCGTTCCTTGCAGCATCCGTGTAATCATTTTGAGACAGCCACAACTCAACAAAAATAGAAACAATGAATTTAGAGATGGCCACACGCCCATTCCAGTCCACATTATTCAAGTCACTTGTGGGATTAGATTTAATGGTCCATGGTTGAGATGAATTTCCTTTTTTGAGTTAAGGCTCACCTTGAATTTAAAACAGAGACGGGTCCAGAAGATGTAGTGCCTGAAGAAGGCTTTCCAGTTGCTGAAGCAACAAACTTTCCAGCACGTTCTCCAAACCGCTTTCTTAAACCTGAGGCGTCCAAAAGATCTGCTGATTGCGCAAGAGGGTCTTCCACAGGAAGAGGGGCTTCCAGAGGGACGAAAAAGTCAAGATATGCTTTCAGCAGGGCGTAGTATGAGTCGTCGAGGTTAAGGAAGCGAAGGAGTGGCTGAGAGAGTGATGGTAGAGAGAGGGATGGAACAGAAGTGGGAAGGTTGGATGATTGTTGTTGGGATTGTGATTGAAGTTGAGGAGGTTGAAGGTATTGAGACAGAGGAGTTGTTGGACGCGAGATTGGAGTGGCATGGCCATGGAAGAAAGCGGGCTGTTGAGGTGGGCGAGGACGAGTATCCTTTTTAAGGTTGATATTTTCAGTGGATAGACGCTTCTACTAAAGGTAAGCTGTACCAAGACAGGAGTGACGGACACAGCAACGTGAGCAAATGAAAAGAAAAAGAACTCGAGCATATCTGGGAGTAATATACGAATTAGAATGCAACGAATGAACTGACATGTACGTAACTAAGCATAACACGCGATTGGAAGGCAGGGTCAGTCTGCTTTGAATTGGCAACTGATGCATTGGCAGTGGGATTCAATTGAGCCGAGTTTGAAGCAGGCAGAGCTGTGACAGCAACGCGGTCAAAATAGAGTGAAGGCAGCAGAGCAGATGCATCAGCGCCTTGGGCGAGCAGCTTCTGTGTTGGCAACTGTGTTTGTGTTTTGTTGGTTCAAGCAAGTCAGTCAAAGCAAGGAAGGGAACGCACAGGCAGGGCTTCGCTCTCAACGTGGTAGCGCAGCAGTGGATCGGCACGCAGAAGAAGGGTCATGAGCGGGCCCGTTGGAGCAGCAATTGCAGCAACGAGACGGTCGGTTGCGGGACCAGGCGTTGCAACAAGGCCTCGCTCGTTTGAAGAGGCCTTTCCAAACAAACGCGTGCTGTTTCCGAAGGTGGTTTAAACAGCGGAAAAGGAAGAAGAAGGGGACAACCAACCACAGCCTCGGAAGCGCCGAGTGAAGCTGCCGAATCGCGTGGTCACTTGGACTGGCGGCCGCGGCTTGAAGCCAGCCAAGTGCGTGTTCGAGCGGTGTCGTTCCAGAGAGAAGCGTCTCTAGTTCACGGCTCATTTGGGTTTGGTTTTGGGTTTTGGTTTGGGTGGTTTGTTGAAAGTTGACACTGAGAAAAAGAAGCATCAACAAACACAACAGTCTTCTCTACTTGGTAGCAACAAACAAACAACAATCAAACAAACTCATCAAAACCAAATGGGCGTCCAAGGTCTCTGGCCCCTCCTTGATCCCGCCCGCAACGAGCTTGCCTTCTCGGAACTGGCTGTGCAAAACATCGACTCGCCAATGCGCGTCGCTATTGATATATCTGTTTGGATCCATTCGGCAACCTCCTCTCTCATAAATCATAATGCGGGTGACCCAGACCACATTCGTCTGCGCTCTCTGCTCTCTCGCTGTCTTCGCATTATTTCTGCTGGCTTCTTGCCCGTCTTTGTCTTTGATTATTCAAGTACAGACCCTGCCTTCGGCCATAACGCTGTTTCAGCTTCAACTGAGACTATAGTTGCGTCTTCAGCTCTTGTCCAAAATAACTCCTTGAAATACGAACTCGCCCGTCTCTTGTGTTTATTGAAGGTCCCCTGGTTTGTGGCGTCCCCTCACGCCACTGCTGAAGCAGAATGCGCCTCGCTGAATCTGCATGGCCTTGTAGATGCTGTCATGTCCGATGATGGGGATTCTTTTCTGTTTGGTGCCAAAATGGTGAGTTCTTGGGTGTGAGAGAAAAGGAGGAAGGAAGTGTGTATGCGAGGATAGGTCATATTGCACATAGTTTATCAGAGTACAATCCCAATTCAGAAGATGGACACTCTGGACGATGACGGAGTTTGAAATTGACTCAGAGTCAAAAGTTGAGTGCTTGGTGGCAAAGCAACTCATCTGAAACCCCCCGGTCACCTCAACTCGCACTCAACTAAAGTGTACCCATTGTATAGGTCATTAGAAATTGGAGTGGCTCTACAAAAGTGAATAGTGACCGCCATGAAGCATCTGTTGACCGTAAACGAAAAAGAATCACAACAAATAACGCGACTTCAAGTTCTTCCACACCAATAGTGGGTGGCCTTGCAACGAGCCACGAACTAGAAGCTCCAAAAACACCAGAACGGAAAGGAAAGGCGACTAAAGGTGTTGGCGCTGGACTAGGAAAGGACCATGTCGCTGTATATACCATGGATCGTATTTTCGATCACACTGAGTGTGGATGGAACAGGAATGCGTTGATTCTGATTGCCCTGCTGAGTGGAGCTGATGGTAATCGTACCATCATATCCCTCTAACCTTCTAAAAAAACCCATTTCCCTCTTCAAAAAAAGATGCCCCAGGAGTTCCCGGTATAGGCATCAACACAGCAAGTGAACTAGCCAAATCAGGTCTCGCGGACCAAATCATCCCTGCTGCAGTCTCCAACTCCACCCATGACTTGCACTCTCACCTTTCAACACTTCTCACTCAACTCAAAACAAACTCCTTTGGTCTCTTATCTCAAAAACGGCCAAGTGCTGTCAAGAACCTTGACTCCTTGCTCTCTATGCTTGTTGAGACCTGGCCTGATATCGCACGTGGATATGCCACACCGGCAATCACCAAATCACAAGACATTAAATCAATTTTGGAAGGATCTATGAATGGATGGTGGCGAGATGAGTATCGGCCAGATGTTTCTGCTCTAGCCGCGTGGTATCATCGCAACTCAAACTGGTCTAAAGAAGTTGCGACACAGAAAATGTGTAACGTTGTATTGCCGTATTTGAGAGTGCGAGAACTGTATATCCTCGGACGGTCCAACAGCGATGCATCTTCAGCGGGCCAGGCTTCTGGGGCACCTTCTGCAAAGTTGGTTGATTTTTTCCAGGTTATGAAGCCAGTGTCTAGTGGTGTAGGAGGAACGGCAGCTCCTGCGGCCAAAGGGGCGTCATTGTCGAGAACTGTGACACCAGTGCGGGGGTTGGAAGCTGTAGAAGGAGGAATCATTGACAAGATTGTTCTCGAAAAGACGGAGTTTGGGGTCGACCTGGTTCGAGTTGTGTGGAGTGATCGGGGTATGAACTTAAATGTTCCTGAAGGTCTGGCTGGAGCAGGAGGAAATCTATTATTGCAAGCTGAGGAGGATGATGACGATATAGTATTTAACGACGCTGACGAAGACGGGAATGACGACGAACCTGTGTTGACTACATCAAATTCTCTATTTCGTGACAAGCACCGAAGGACTTGGGTGGAAAAGGCACTGGTTCAACGAGCATACCCACAAGTATTGGATGCGTGGAGACTAACCAAGTCAAACAAGGCAGCTGGAAGACGGTCTAACAAGAATCAAACAACGCCTCAGAGTATTTCAAAGAACCAGCCATCTGTCGCGTCCTTCTTTTTAAAACCGTCTCCTGCTCATGCTCCAAACTTCCCAACGGTTCAATCAACAATCACTCCTCAAACGGATTCTACAACAAAACCTAAATATTTTGTAAACCTGTGCTCTGACGACGACGACGTATCTCCAGGAGTATCTTCATCAACAAGTATGCTGAATCCTGCAAATGGCTTTGACTCTGACGAAGAAGAAACCTCATCAGAACGCCGCAAACGATTGAAATCTGAATCTGACGCGTCGAATGGAACAAAGCCACCGCCAGCACCGAGAAAGAAGACAGCTTTCTATAAAAATATGGAAGAGATTGCAAGAAAGCCATTCCCGACTTCACCTAAAGGGAAATCCAGAAACTTATTTTAGCGTTGCTGTTTGTTGTAATTTACTTAATTTTCTTTCTTGGACGTCCGTATGAATAAACGTTTCTGAAGCATTCACGCTCTTGTTGACACACAATCCATTTTTGGAACAAACTTTTGAAGATTTAGTGAGAAACTAACTGAATCATCCCGCCAAAGGCGAGACGCCACTTCAGCATAACTTTGGGCAGATGCGTATATATGTTGCTGTATCAGTTGTAATGTATCCTGGTGTGGTGAAATTTGAACTTTATTCGGACCATTGGTTTTACGGGAGCGAGACTCATTGGTAAAGTAACCGTCTTTTTCTAGTCTAGACAATTAAATGATAATTTATTAATGAAGTGATTGCGCATAAGGCTTCTCGATTCTTGAATAGGCTCATTAACATTGCGTATATCACAATTCCACTTGGACTTCGAAACCGAAATTCTTCCAATTCAACAGAATCTACACCATCTATATTTTACTCAACCTGATAATCTTCATCCTGGAGTGATTCCAGGCCTGGAATATAATCTTGTGGACATTCAGTTGATTTCCAGAAGATGGCTGCCTCAATTCGGATATGCATCCTATATACGATATACCTTTTAAAGCACTCGCTTTTACATGTGACGAATTATTGCAGAGGATCGGATTATACCATGAACGTGCCTTGGAATCTCAATTGTTCGCACTCAGCCAGCCACTGAATTACGTTAAGAATCGTAACCCATATATATCAAGTGGTACGTTCTTTAATTATGGTCGGAGGATGTCGGTTGTTTGTGTTGTGATGCGACGTTCTCCATATCGGCAGAAGACGATGGAATCCCGTGGCCTGTCGCATCTAAAACGACATCTATATGCTCCCAAATATCTCTTAGTGGCTTTTATTATATATTTTATCCTTGTGGTACCGTGTGCAGCCGTAGAGCATACCATTCAAAGAGTTCTGGGCGTCATGACAACTGATTCTCCTCTGATTCATCTCTGACACTTAGCAAAAACGTATAAAGGAAGAGAAGTGGAGTGTTCGGCGCTATTGGGTCGATCTAGATGATGTTATGAGTTTGTTTGGCACGCCAAAGTCCACATCCAAGACGTGAACAACATCTCTCACTCAAATAACGTCATCTAAGTCATCTATGCGTATGAATGAAGCTCAAGACACACGTATAGTATGATCGGAGGTGGCCCGCTCGAATCGAAGGAATCATCGCCCAACAAACCCATCCGAAACCCCCTCAAATCGAATCAGTTGAGACTGTAGAGCACGAATACACTATTAGAGATGAATGGCGAGGGATGCCGATGCAGGTACTGTTAAGCTCGAAGATCTTGCCAAAGTTTGTGTTTTTGAGGAAGTTGTCCAAACAGACCTGTCACGCCTAACTCCACGACGCCTCAACCTCCTTCATTCATACTTGCAAAATTCGACGCAGAATGAGATTCTGCATCGGATACCATACCGCATATACCAGTTTATTCCAAGGGGCCACCTGACAATTCTGACAAAACGTCAACAAACCGGAGTTTGAACTGCTCATCTTAAAAGCGCGCGCATTCCCACCAACTTTTCTCGTAATTTCTTTCCCAAAAATACTCGTCCATCCCCTCTTCCAAACTACTACAGCTACTACCACAACGACTCACCGGGCTACACCTGCAATTGCTTCGAACATTCGTCTCACTATGATAGGTTGGTGGCTTCAGACGCGTCGGATGTCTGCCTGCTTCATTTAGCTTCCTCCTCTTTCTATCCCTCTACCGCCCCTCCGTCCCCTCAACATCTAAACTCAAATACTAACACCTTATTCCTTCTTAGACTCTACCTATCACTGACACGCTCTCCCGCCGCACCTCCTTCAAACCTTTTGCCGCCTGGCCTCATTTCCTCCAAGTCCGACGTCATCAGGCATCTTCTCTCACACTACTTCCATGGACCTTTTGCGCTTTAATACTTGCCGCCACTTCCAGGATCTCTCTGCCTCTCTCGCGCGCTACTGGTGGCTGGACACGCTGTATAAACCACCAGACGTTCTGCGGGACAATACACTTGTATCGCCACTTGTCGTTTCTGGTGCTGGGCAAATCCACTTCGACTCTTGTTCTTTGTAATGGAGTCAGGAGTAGTCGTTTGAGGCGACCACGGCGACTGGCAAGCTCCTTTTATGGAGGCGGTGAGTTATTTTCCGGTTTTATTTCATGTGTTTGTATTGATTCCCTTCAAACATATTCCAAGTTCTTGTTACCTCTCTCGCGCGCTCTCTTGGTGCTGCAATTTGAAACCATCTTTCTTACAGATTTTTATTTCGTGCAGATATTCGCTCTCTCTGGGTCCACTTGGCTGGTTCTTGGTGCTACTCTGGTTTCTATGCCGCCTTTGCAACGCTTCTCCCAACTCACGTTGGATCCAATCTATGGGATTTGGTGGATTACTCGGAGTCGTAGCCCACACGCACTTGGAGGGATGTCTTAATTGCGTCGCAAAGGGTTTCCTGTGGGTAGCAGTTGTGGAAGTTGATGAAGTCAGTGTCGCCACTTCAAGTGGTAGGTTTCTTGTTTTGTTGTGGTTTGGAAACGCGATTCTTACCATATTGCTTTTGCAGGCATTCGCTCTCTTGCCGGTCTCTGGGTCCAATTGGCTCGCTCTTGGTGCTACTCTCGTTTCTATGCCGGCTTTGCAACGCTTCTCCCAACTCACGTTGGATCCAATCTATGGGATTTGGTGGATTACTCGGAGTCGTAGCCCACACGCACTTGGAGGGATGTCTTAATTGCGTCGCAAAGGGTTTCCTGTGGGTAGCAGTTGTGGAAGTTGTCTAAGCCAGTGTCGCCGCTTCAATTGGTACGTTTCTTGTTGTGTTGTGGTTTGGAAACGCGATTCTTACCATATTGCTTTTGCAGGCATTCGCTCTCTTGCCGGTCTCTGGGTCCAATTGGCTCGCTCTTGGTGCTACTCTCGTTTCTATGCCGGCTTTGCAACGCTTCTCCCAACTCACGTTGGATCCAATCTATGGGATTTGGTGGATTACTCGGAGTCGTAGCCCACACGCACTTGGAGGGATGTCTTAATTGCGTCGCAAAGGGTTTCCTGTGGGTAGCAGTTGTGGAAGTTGATGAAGTCAGTGTCGCCACTTCAAGTGGTAGGTTTCTTGTTTTGTTGTGGTTTTGGGAGCGCGATTCTTACCATATTACTTTTGCAGGCATTCGCTCTCTTGCTGGTCTCTGGGTCCACTTGGTGCTACTCGTGACTGCATGACGGCTTTGCCCTTTGGGTTCGTGCACCCATCAACGCTTCTCCCAACTCACGTTGGATCCAACCCATGGGATTTGGTGGATTACTCGGAGTCGTAGCCCACACGCACTTGGAGGGACGTCTTAATTGCGTCGCAAAGGGTTTCCTGTGGGTAGCAGTTGTGGAAGTTGATGAAGTCAGTGTCGCCACTTCAAGTGGTAGGTTTCTTGTTTTGTTGTGGTTTTGGGAGCGCGATTCTTACCATATTACTTTTGCAGGCATTCGCTCTCTTGCTGGTCTCTGGGTCCAATTGGCTCGCTCTTGGTGCTACTCTCGTTTCTATGCCGGCTTTGCAACGCTTCTCCCAACTCACGTTGGATCCAACCCATGGGATTTGGTGGATTACTCGGAGTCGTAGCCCACACGCACTTGGAGGGACGTCTTAATTGCGTCGCAAAGGGTTTCCTGTGGGTAGCAGTTGTGGAAGTTGTCTAAGCCAGTGTCGCCGCTTCAATTGGTACGTTTCTTGTTGTGTTGTGGTTTGGAAACGCGATTCTTACCATATTGCTTTTGCAGGCATTCACTCTCTTGCTGGTCTCTGGGTCCAATTGGCTCGTTCATGGTGCTACTCTCGTTTCTATGCCGGCTTTGCAACGCTTCTCCCAACTCACGTTGGATCCAATCTATGGGATTTGGTGGATTACTCGGAGTCGTAGCCCACACGCACTTGGAGGGATGTCTTAATTGCGTCGCAAAGGGTTTCCTGTGGGTAGCAGTTGTGGAAGTTGTCTAAGCCAGTGTCGCCACTTCAAGTGGTACGTTTCTTGTTTTTTTTGTGGTTTTGGGAGCGCGATTCTTACCATATTCTTTTTGCAGGCTTTCTCTCTCTCGCTGGTCTCTGGGTCCACTTGGTGCTACTCGTGACTGCATGACGGCTTTGCCCTTTGGGTTCGTGCACCCATCAACGCTTCTCCCAACTCACGTTGGATCCAACCCATGGGATTTGGTGGATTACTCGGAGTCGTAGCCCACACGCACTTGGAGGGATGTCTTAATTGCGTCGCAAAGGGTTTCCTGTGGGTAGCAGTTGTGGAAGTTGTCTAAGTCAGTGTCGCCACTTCAAGTGGTAGGTTTCTTGTTTTGTTGTGGTTTTGGGAGCGCGATTCTTACCATATTCTTTTTGCAGGCTTTCTCTCTCTCGCTGGTCTCTGGGTCCACTTGGTGCTACTCGTGACTGCATGACGGCTTTGCCCTTTGGGTTCGTACACCCATCAACGCTTCTCCCAACTCACGTTGGATCCAACCCATGGGATTTGGTGGATTACTCGGAGTCGTAGCCCACACGCACTTGGAGGGACGTCTTAATTGCGTCGCAAAGGGTTTCCTGTGGGTAGCAGTTGTGGAAGTTGTCTAAGCCAGTGTCGCCGCTTCAATTGGTACGTTCCTTGTTGTGTTGTGGTTTGGAAACGCGATTCTCATGATGTTCTTCTTTATTTAGGGATTCTCTTATCGCCCGCTTGCTGGTTTCGGAATCTTGGGACTCGGTCTCCTTCCGATGGAAGGGGATAGCTCTTTGGAGTAAGCTGGCATTCTCATGTTGGAGCCTTGTTGTCACAACATCGTTGAAGGCCTCTGCTTGTGTCAGCGCCGAGTCTCGCGTCTGCTGCCTCGGAGACGGCGGTAAGCTTTTTCTGTTGGAGATTGAGGTTATGTCGAGCTAATACAAGTGACCCATTCTAGTCACGACCATGGCAAGCCCCGTGAAACTCGGTCTCCTTCCGATGGAAGGGGATAGCTCTTTGGAGTAAGCTGGCATTCTCATGTTGGAGCCTTGTTGTCACAACATCGTTGAAGGCCTCTGCTTGTGTCAGCGCCGAGTCTCGCGTCTGCTGCCTCGGAGACGGCGGTAAGCTTTTTCTGTTGGAGATTGAGGTTATGTCGAGCTAATACAAGTGATCCATTCTAGTCACGACCATGGTAAGCCCCGTGAAACTCGGTCTCCTTCCGATGGAGGGGGATAGCTCTTTGGAGTAAGCTGGCATTTTCATGTTGGAGCCTTGTTGTCACAACATCGTTGAAGACCTCTGCTTGTGTCAGCGCCGAGTCTCGCGTCTGCTGCCTCGGAGACGGCGGTAAGCTTTTTCTGTTGGAGATTGAGGTTATGTCGAGCTAATACAAGTGACCCATTCTAGTCACGACCATGGTAAGCCCCGTGAAACTCGGTCTCCTTCCGATGGAAGGGGATAGCTCTTTGGAGTAAGCTGGCATTTTCATGTTGGAGCCTTGTTGTCACAACATCGTTGAAGGCCTCTGCTTGTGTCAGCGCCGAGTCTCGCGTCTGCTGCCTCGGAGACGGCGGTAAGCTTTTTCTGTTGGAGATTGAGGTTATGTCGAGCTAATACAAGTGACCCATTCTAGTCACGACCATGGCAAGCCTCGTGAGACTCGGTCTCCTTCCGATGGAAGGGGATAGCTCTTTGGAGTAAGCTGGCATTTTCATGTTGGAGCCTTGTTGTCACAACATCGTTGAAGGCCTCTGCTTGTGTCAGCGCCGAGTCTCGCGTCTGCTGCCTCGGAGACGGCGGTAAGCTTTTTCTGTTGGAGATTGAGGTTATGTCGAGCTAATACAAGTGACCCATTCTAGTCACGACCATGGCAAGCCTCGTGAGACTCGGTCTCCTTCCGATGGAAGGGGATAGCTCTTTGGAGTAAGCTGGCATTTTCATGTTGGAGCCTTGTTGTCACAACATCGTTGAAGGCCTCTGCTTGTGTCAGCGCCGAGTCTCGCGTCTGCTGCCTCGGAGACGGCGGTAAGCTTTTTCTGTTGGAGATTGAGGTTATGTCGAGCTAATACAAGTGACCCATTCTAGTCACGACCATGGTAAGCCCCGTGAAACTCGGTCTCCTTCCGATGGAAGGGGATAGCTCTTTGGAGTAAGCTGGCATTTTCATGTTGGAGCCTTGTTGTCACAACATCGTTGAAGGCCTCTGCTTGTGTCAGCGCCGAGTCTCGCGTCTGCTGCCTCGGAGACGGCGGTAAGCTTTTTCTGTTGGAGATTGAGGTTATGTCGAGCTAATACAAGTGACCCATTCTAGTCACGACCATGGCAAGCCTCGTGAGACTCGGTCTCCTTCCGATGGAAGGGGATAGCTCTTTGGAGTAAGCTGGCATTCTCATGTTGGAGCCTTGTTGTCACAATATCGTTGAAGGCCTCTGCTTGTGTCAGCGCCGAGTCTCGCGTCTGCTTCCTCGGAAACAGCGATTAGCCGCGTGTGGGGAGTGATGAATGCGTTTTGCTCATGGATTTATACGGTGCCAACTGGTTGATCCTCAGATAATAATTTATCGATGCATACAAGATACGTGGAGTAATTTGAAGTTTTAATACTAATAAAGTAACCCATTTGATTGTTTGTCTTGAATCTCTCTGATTGACCCCAAAAGCTGTCACAAAATGGCAACAGTTGACGACCCTCACTTTTCAGCATCGCGGCTTGCCCCCACTGTTCGCGCGGCAATTCTTGAAGCCATGACTGAGCTTCTTGCGGGCCGAAAAGCGAGCGAGACAGCCCTGCTTCTCTCAGGCGGGCTTGACACATCGATTGTGGCATCAGCCGCGCGCATTGTCGGGGTTCCATTCACGCGAGCCGTGACAATCAAGGTGGGAAGTGCACCGCCGGACTGGGAGTATTCGAGTGCGATTGGGTCAGTCGAAGGCCTCGCGTTGGACGTGTTCGACGTGGCGGATGCGCGGACCCTCGTTGCGCCTGAGTCGCCGCACCTGGCCGCGTGTGTGCGTCGCCTGCATTCGTTTGATCCGATGGAACTGCGCGGCGGCGTGGCGCTTGCCGGTGCCATCGACTTGGCCGCAAAGAACGGCGTCAGAGTGCTGGTCACCGGCGACGGCGCAGACGAACTGTTTGCCGGATACAACTTCCTGCTTGGTCTGCCGGACATTCGTATGAGAAAGTGGATCCGCAGAATCGCCGGAAACTACTCTTTTGCTGCTGGTCCGCTTGCCGCTCCTCACGGCATTACTGTCATTCAGCCCTTCTTGCATCCAAAGGTTGTAAAGGCGGCCCTCATGTGCAAAAAAGCTGATCTTGTTGGTCCGGATCCTGCTGATCCTTCCCTTATTCACGGAAAACTGGTTCTCAGAGAAGCGTTCCCGGAAGCGTATTCTCGTTGGCGTAGAAAGATTCCGCTCGAAACTGGTGCTGGTACTACTCCTTTGGGAAAAGACTTTGTCGATGCTACCGACGCAGATGCTCTCAAACGCGATATTGACGATATTTACAACAAATACGGCATTGTTATTCGTGATGCCGAGCATTTGTGCTACTTTCGTGTCTTTGAGTCTCAATACTGTGTTGTTTCTTCAACGCCCTCTGGTCCCGCCTCAACTTCCGCTGAATCCGCCACCAAAAACGAAGTTGATCAAGAACTGTTTGCTCACAACAAGAACGCGTCCACTTATTCTTGGTCTTCTCCCATCCCCCGATTTGGCTCAGACCCATGCGCAAAGTGTGGCTTTCAGTTGGATCGTCCAGACCAATACTTTTGCAAGACCTGTGGTGCATGGCCTTCAAGACCTGGTCCGATTCCACAAGATTCTGACACTGATGACTTTTGATTCAATTATGAAAGTATAAGGGAATAAACAATAATGATACAGTAGTGAAGTGCTGAAAAGTGAATTTAATAGTCATGTCTTGAGGCATTCAACACCCTTGCCAACTCATTATCGTTATCAGCTTCGTCGTCTGATATCAAGCTGATGACTTCAGTCGCCTCACTTCTCATCGCCGATGATGGTTGATTTCCATTCACAGGATTTTGTAATGGAGGGTTGTAACGCGGTCGTTTCCTCGAAGGCGTTTCAGAACCCAGCTCAACAGTTCTTGTCAAACCACCAACTCGCCCAACAGCTTCTGTTGGACGATATGCGACTAATGACGGGGTTTTCGAAGTAGGTGTCCGTTGTTTCCCACTTCCAACTTTATACCAAGTTGCAAGCACATTTGGAGCTACCGCATACACCAACTCAACATCCAACCAAACTTGCTTGTATTTTGCCATTGATTTGTCCAACTCTAAAGCCGCCCAATCTTCTTGCTCCTTTTCTTCGTCTCCCATCATTGCACGTTCCAATTGTCCTTTCGTGACACTCCCAGGGACAAACGAATATTCAGGCACAAATAATGACATTGCCCAGTTTGTCCAAACAATTTCGACTTGGTCCACACCAAATTTAGAGGGTCCTTCTCGAAGAATTCTGTCAATGTACTTGTTCTTGAATTTTACAGGTGTGCAGGGAGGTTCATCAAAGCCAGTATCTTCAAACGACTCGTCATTCTTGAAGGCAATGATTCGGAGTGCACGTATCCGCAGATAAGGTATAACGTAGGAACATACGCGATTGTATGCGTATTCAGTTGTATCGTCCATATTTCGAGCATACCATTCCACAAGAGCTGCAACGTCGGGGTTGTACTCTCTTTTCCACCAACCACTCGTATATAGCTTCAGTTGCCTTATTAAATTCTGGCTATCTGGAGAATCTACTTTGGTGGGAGGGACGGCGTAATCGCGAATTAATCGAGGCCATTGGTTGCATACTTGTTGAATGAGGGTTTCCATATTTTTAACAGCACTGGGTCGCTTTTGCGCAAGTAATCCCATGGAGTTGGTGTTGAATTCATCAAATAATATGAATAGTAGTCGTCGCAATGTCTCGGTATCATTTGAAAGTGCAGCAGGGACTATTTTGTCAGCTATTCCCGCACTGACTGTGCAAAGTCTGCTAGCAGGCTCAAGTCCAATCCCAGGGATTCCAGGAGCATTATCTGCACCTCCAATCATGGCCATAATGATCAAAGAGTTTTGATTCCAGCCACATTTCCGGATAATGTTATCAATATCGTAGATTGCAACATACTCCTTGCCCATTCCCGTTCCCACACCTTTCGATGCTTTTGATTTCCTACTTTTCGATGGCGTTCCCACTTGTTCTCCGTCGTCATCGTCATCTTGTTGACCCCACTTTACCCCACCTCCTTGAATAAATGAGTCCCAATTCGAAGAATCTTGGCTCCCAAATTTCCGTTTCGCTTGCATTGCAGCTTCTTTATCTTGATGGTCTTTTGTCGCACCGCTCCAGTTACGAATGATCTTTCAAGCGGATTTAGAAAACACAAGTTTAGAGACCCAGCTTACCGTCTTTGCACCAAACAAGAATGCATCTCCATCATCGGTCATAACGGCATCAATAATTCCCAGTGCGTTTAAACGCGCCAACTCAGCTTCAGCAGTCACACCCTTGTTCGCCACAAACCACGGGATACGCAGTATTTCGAGCAAACGAGCAAATTCTGCTTTGATAGTTCTATTTGTCCGGGTTGCAGCGACGGCAGCCTCGAAGCGTGGATCTGACTGGTTAAAGTCGAAGCAGAAGACGGGAACGACGCCGGCGCCAACGAGTTTGAGACATCGAGAAAGAAGGGTCCGGGCCTGGACAATGTGCGGGGTCACGGGCTGCGACACGGCCGTCGAGTGCTCTGAAAAGGCGGTGAAGCGCATCGTCAGTGGCAGCGACGAGTGCAGCCACACTGACGCATCAACTCCGACGGCGATTCCGCTGAAGTTGTACGTGGCGCCGTAGAAGGCGGACAGCGCCTCGAGCGCTTCAACTCGTCGTGTTTCCTCGGACAGAAGAGGCCACAGTCCGAAAACTCCCATCAAAAAACTACAACAAAAAACAACTTTATGAAACATCTTACTCCGTCGCATAATTCGATAATACTTGGTCAATTCCTTCCCGGACAATCTCTCCACCAAAGTCACGTCGTCCCAATGCATTTGCAACACTGACATGCTTCGTTATACGACGCAAAGTCTTCCTTGACTTGAGTGTTTGCTTCAAGGTCGAGATGGAAGAGTCTGTGATTGTCGGAACTGGCTGTGACGCAGCAGCTTCATCTTCTGCTTCAGGGACATAGACTGGAGGCCGCTTCCCTTTCCTTACAGTCATTCCGCGCTTAGAGAAGGACTCCAATCCTTCAACTGCCTTCAATTGTGCCTTTTTCTTGTTCACAGCTTGTTGCAACGGTGTCAATGGAGGTCGACGCGAATATGGATTGTCCAACTTGTTATTCTTAAGCGCCCTCTCATCAGCAACGTGGTTATCCTTGTCAGCCTTCACCAGCATTTCTTCAAATGCCCATACAGTCTTGAAAAGCTCTTCGGCAGCAGCGGCGTCATTTGAATCTGCCTTGTGCTCTTGACCAAAGTACACCAACATTGTATGCAAATCCCTTTCCACTCCATCTGCCAGTTCAGAAAGCTGCTTCATCATGGACTCATTCTTGGCAACAAACTCACGCATGCAGGCTAGGAATTGTGCATCTGCTGAAGTCTGTCCCAACTGTTCCACAACTGAAATCTCACTCTTGACGTCATTGAAACCTGCCCGCAGTTCTTCCACTGATTCAAGTAAAACCTCAATCGCAACACGAGACGCAAGTTCCACCGGTCCAATCTCAGACTTCAAATCCAAAAGCTCTTCGTCCGTCTCCTCCAAACGTCTCGCCAAGTAGTGTAAAAGAGTAGGTGCTCGATCCTTCAAAGCGCTTCCCTCCATAGCCTTCGTCTCTTTAAGCTTTAGCAATGAGGACATTTCAAATCCATACGCACTTCCACGGAACGTATTGTTGTTGACGTAGTTTCCAATAACCAACACAGCTTCCAAAATCTTTTTGAATTTGCCCGAACTCATCAAAGCCTGCACTGCTTTTGAAACACAATTCAAATCTGACTTGATTTCAACAACTTCCTCCTGCAAGCGCTTCTGGAAAATAATGGACTCTAATCGGTTCTTGAGACGTGGGATTGATCCAATCTCACGAATAAATCTCTCTCCGTTGGCAAGAGAGTTGGGATCGCCTTTAAATGCATTAATCATGTCCATTTCAGCTTCCGTTGGAACAATTTGAATGAGAATAGTCAAGTTGTCCAAAGTCAGGATTTCAGGAGTCATTTTTAAAATGCCGTCTCGGATTTGTTGACGAGTGAGACGAGCATAGTCTGGTCCACGAAGCGATGCAAGAAGAATCTCGATATGTTGGGCCCGATTCTTCTCGAGAAGCATGACTTTCTTGGAGAGAGGTGTAAGTTGAATGGGTCCTGAGTTATCCTCTGGCTTCGCAAAGAGTTGAGGGAATGATGAAAGCTCCTTGTCATCTAAAAGTGTACTAGCAAATGAATTTGGGGCAACATAAGCTTCGTCGACAACATCTTTCCAAATACTGGAGTTGATGTTCTTTGGTTGGACTTTGGACCATTCAAACGTCTGTTGGTGAGAGAACTTAGTGAAATCTCAAAAAAACAACAACAAAAAACACACAAACCTTGAGGGGAATAGAGCCAGGAATTTCAAGCTTTGGCAATGGCGTCATGACAGAATTTGTGTGTACCAAAGTATCAAGGTCGGTGACATGTGGTTCCTTTTTTGCACCCTCGTCCCTCTCCAATAATCTCAGCGCTTCATCTCGCTCACGAGCCAACGTTCCAACGAGATCCCTCAACCTCCGTAATTCATCATCTTTTGAAGAATCGCTTTCGACGCATGGGGGTGGTTGAGAGGAATGTTCACCACGAGAGATACTCTCAAGCAGATCAGCAACTTCTTGTCTGCGTTCTTCTTCTGCGGACTTCGAAAGGGTGAGCTTGACCTTCAAGTCATCATTTTCTTGCAAAAGCTTCTTGTATTGGTTCTCCATGTCAGGAATTGACAGCTGACTTTGACCAATGGAGAGACCACTAACAGATTCAATGGCGGAAATAAGTGCACGAGTAGTAGTTTGCCATTCCAACGGGGCAGTCCCTTGAGTTGAACTAGATACAACATAATTCAATCGCTCAGACAATATCAAAGCTTCTGCATTCTGTGAAGTCACTGACTGATGGATAAGGGCATCAATATGCTGTAAGATGAGAGTTCCGGTCATTGTCGATTCAGTAGAAAGAGAGGAAAGATTCTGGACGATGCTGTTGACAATATCTTGGACAGGTCTATATGCAACATTAATATAAGGCTAACGAAAAAGGTATTTCCCAAACCTCGAGCTTTCCCGTATATTTTCCTCTTCACGCAATTCAGCCAAGTCATCCAATCGTACCTCTTCGTATAACTGGACACACTCTAAGAAGTGTTCAAGTTCTTCTGACGAGATATCCCCAGCAGCTGCTTTGACCAATGCAACTAGACCATCCAACGCAGTAGATAGTCTAGCACTGTCAAGCGATCTGCGAAGCTTCATACGTCCAGAAAGATCATCGTTTGAGCCAACAAACGCAATGATAAACTCCAAAATCTGAGTTCTGAACTGCCAAACACCCGATGCGTCCAATTCTCCATGAGGTCCGTCCAACACAGGATCTGAGAGTGGTACAGCCTCGATTCCATCAGCCGTCTTTTTGAAAGGATCCACAAGCGAACTAACAAGTGAAACAATACCGGTTGAGTTGAGAGCTTGTCGGACTTGAGTGAATCCTTCATCCCCTTCCAAACAAATGTGCGAGCCCAGTTCTGCAGCATGCGAACGCATCTTCAAGTTCTCCACTAAATTCCTTCCATCCATAGATGTTACCAGTTGCATAACCTCCATGACAAGATCCTTGGTATTGATTACATCACTTGCTTCAAAAACAGACAAGCATTCGAGAATTTGTAATCGAATTTCATCTGCTCGGACGTTGGAATTGTCGGCGTATCTATTTGTTCGTGTCCACTTCACAGTTGACGCTGTTGACCCATCTCTGAGACGGGCGAGGATATGCTGAAGAGCCTCAAGACCAGTGAACTTATTGTTTGCAGAAGGAACAAAAACTTTGGTGGATGCGAAGCCCTGCACAAACGTGGGCGATGCAGTAAGGTTCAATTGGACTCGGAGGTTAGACAAGAGAAGGAATAACGCCTTTGAGGAAGTGGAACTAAGAATGCTTTTCAGCGATTTGTTGCATCTGATGAAAATGAGAATACCTGTCCATGAGTTGCACCACAAAGGCCTCCACAGTCTTTGGGGACCTGGTATCCTCCACACGATCAGCTTCCAGAGTACTCTGCCGACTTGGCGCTGGAGAAGTGGGACGGGCCGTGGGTTCAGGAAGGTCAGTAGGCGGCGGGAGATTGTTTTTTGCATAGAATTGCTTGATCATCACCCGTTTTCCATGGGGCTGGGTTGAATTCATCACACTCGTTTTGGTATATCCCGAGAAGCGCATTCCAACCTCATTCGTAAGTTAGTAGAATAGATAGAGCGTTGGATAACATACCAGGACTTTCTCAAACTGTTTGTCAAGATCATCACCGCGCAAACGGTCAACCCATTCATATCCTTCCAACCTATCTTCTACTTCAGCAATAGTTGGAGGAGTAACAGGGTTTGAATAGGTTGTAGGGCTTGTGTATCCAGAAGGCTGGCCAACCATTCCACCTGGAGTGGAAACACGGCCAGGAGAGGTAGCCCGTGGGCCTGAACTTGGCATTGACACTCCCGAAAAGACAGTTTTAGCGTACTTGTCAAGGATAGCCTTCTTGTTATCAATATTTGTGTTTGAGAACATAGTCAACACGTCCTGTCTCGTCTTTCCAGATACATTCAAGGAGTCCTGCCAATGAAATATAAGATATGTAATGGAGCATTCACTTGGAACGTACCAAGACAGCTTCGAACTTTGAATGGAGTTGGTCAGTAATATGGCTTTGGGAGTTCTGCCGCAGTTGATCCCTTTCAGGTGGGCGGTAGTAGGTGGGAGAAGTGATGCCAGGGACCTGAGGCGGAGCTGGCGATGAAGGGCGATCGTAGACGGAGAACGGCGTTGGCGATGGAGCGTCCTTCCTCGAGTTTCCTCGGTTGAAGTAGCTCAGGATGCCTTTGCCTCCACCACCACCACCACCCGCTGGCTGTGCATACGGATTGCCGCTTCCACTTGGCGTTCCGGGCCGCGACGTTTGGCCGGGCGGAACACCGGCACCGCGGATTGACAGGCGGCGGTTCTGCTTGAGCATCAGTTGCTTCGTTTCAAGTGGTAGCATGAGCAACTTGGGGTCTCGGTCAAGGCCCTGCTGCTTCTGCTCTCAATCATTAGTATTCAGAATACATGCCAGGAATCACTGGTGAATGCACACACTCACAAGCATGGCAAGGAAGTCGGCCTCCACTTGTTCTGCACTCTCCATCTCGAATTTGCAGTGAAAATAAAATAATCGATGGAAACCTAGAACTGCTGGTAGAACAAACAAAGAATGTAGGGAGAACCTCAAGAAATAGCCAAGGGAGGAGTGAGATTTCACATGTTCATTGCATGGAAAATACTGACAACATTATTTTTATTGTATCAGCAACATATCTGTCTGAGTCTCAACAAAGGCCTCTCTATTTCTCTGAATATTACGTTCTTTCCGGGTGTGCCCGAGATTGTGTCCCTGACCCAATTTTTCTTTCCTTTCTTGTTCCCACACCTGTTTCACACTTTGATATGGGCCTGCATCACGAATCCACCGGATCAAAGGCATCCAAGGGAGTTATTGGCGCAGGAGTCGCTGGTTTCCTTGAATTGTTCATGTTCCATCCATTAGATACTGCTGCCAGTAAGTCTTGCTGCCTGTCACTGATGAAACACTTCCTGGCACTGACCAATCTCAAATAGAACGGTTAATTAACCATAGAGGATGGGCAAATGAACCTGGTGGATTCGCCAAAGTTGTGTTTAAGGAGGCAGCCAACCAAAGCCTTGTGAAGAAGGTTGGAAGTCTGTATAGAGCCTTTGGATATGCAGTGGGATACAAAATGCTTCAAAGGTGAGCATTTAATCTGCGATGGAAGGACTTGCGTGTATATTGGGATGCTAGATGCATCTGCTTCAAACCTGCTTGCTATCATCTTCAAATTGGAGTCTATTAGATGGACTCATGGCCACATCTTTGCCACTGATCATACCTCACGAATACTTCAAACTCCCTCTCTCTCCTTTCAATAACTCGAAACTTAAAACCCCCTCTCAATTACAGAGCCCTTCAATTCGGATCCCACCCAATCGTCAACGATTACATCAAAGAAAAGTACCTCCCCTTCTACAAGGAACAATTTGGCGACCGATGGGCCAAGACAATGATTTCCGGAACCTCTGGTATCTTCATTGGAACATTCGAAGTCATCCTCCTCCCCCTTGACGCTCTGAAAGTGAAACGTCAAACCGGTGTTCAATTCATGTCGTCAAAACCTATCGCACCTGCCACTCCAACGCCGGGTCCAGTCAACAACAAAGCATACAGTACCTCAACAAAACCGTTATCAGGGCTTCACACTGCGATTCAGCAAAACTCTATTACCACGAATGCTAGAGCGATGGCTCGTCAGAGTCCGTTCCTGTTGGCTGGGTTGTATCGTGGAGCGACTTGGACGGCGGCGAGGAACAGTATTGGGTTGTTTGCATTGTTTGGTGCGTCAACATTTGTGAAGGAGGATATCTTCAAGTTGGGGGCTCCAGGTGCTGCTCCAGCTACTGTTTCGCAATTGTTTGTTGCGTCACTTGCTGGCGCCTTTTCAAGTATTGCTGTTGCTGCTCCATTTGATGTCATCAAGGTGCGCATGCAGGCAACTTCGATTGATGCCGGTAGAATCAGTGGAATTGAATTACTGAAGGTTTTGGTCAAGAACGAAGGATTGTGGGCTTTGACAAAGGGTGTTGTGCCAAAGATGATTGCCAGTGGACCAAAGGTTGCTTTCTCTTTCACTGTTGCTCAGTGGCTTACAGAGTACTTTGGGCGGATGTGAAAATTGTGATAATATCGGGATAGATGAGGGTTCAAAAATGGAATGGGTTGTGGTTTTCGTTCATCTTCTTTTTCGTTCTCATCTACCACTTATTTAGTTTCGTGTCTGAGAAGTGGACACTATTCAAAAGTAAATCAAAATCAAATCATTAATAATTGCTTAATTTATTTGTCGTCCCGTCACAACGAAACGCAAGTCATCAACTGGCCTTATCGAATGCTCGTAATACTTCTGAACACTGTGCCCATCCTACAAAAGCAAGCCATGGTTTAGAATATATTTATTCAACAAGACGAGAATACATACCATGATCAAAAGGTCGCCATGCCGTAACAGAAGCTTCAAACAAACACGATTTGGAGGTGCTCGTCCGTCTTTCTCTTTTGATTCAAATGGTTTCTCAACCGTCGTTGGAATAGGCGCTTTAACTATTCGATTAACTTCAGCTTGCTTGTTCACTTCATTTGCCCTCCTGGTTGCCTGTACATATCCATGCTTTTTTGGTTCGACTTTACTTATAGACTTTTGCTGACCCCACCTCTTTGGTGGATTTTTAGGCACGACAATTGCCTTCCCCTTCATAGTTTGAGGCGGGGACGTGACAGTCCATGGGATCTTTCTTTTTGCAGGTTTCACAAAACTATCATTCGGAAGGGGTAGCAACTGTTCAATCATCTGCGGCTGTTGATAATGTTCTTCCTTTCCAACTGGTGAAGTCAGTTTTGGAGACTGTATCTTCCAAGTTGGTGATTGCACTCGAACACCTTCTTCGTTGACACAAGAAACAAGAATTGTGCTTGATAGCGGGATTGATGGTAGCTGAGGGAATACTGAGATGAACGTTGTGGAGGGAAGAGGTGGGTGAAAATGTGATGGTCGTAAAGGATGTTTGAGCGGAGAGATTTGAACGGGAGGTTTCAGAGAGGATAAGATATTTGGAAGTAGTGTCGAGAGTGAAGGTAAGGTGGGCAAGGATAAATTTGAAAGGAGAAGTGAGAGTGGTGGTTGGAAAAATAGAGGTGTATGCTCTTGTGGGGGTGAAAGAGTCAAAGGAATATCAAATTTAACTCTCTTTGATTTGGATGGTTTGACGATTGGAGAGGTATGAGGCACGACAGGTTGGCTTACCATCACCATACAAGACGGATCCAACAATACATTAACATCTTCCTCTGACACTGGCCGTCGTATACTTACAGGCCTTTCTCTAAACCACATTTGCGCAGGGCTCCCAAACGACCATGAAACAACTGTTGGCCCTAGCCCCATCTCATCATCCGTGTGAAAATTCATTTTTTGGCCCTTCAAGTATCCAAGAATCAGGAGTTCATTGATATGGAGATTGGGAATCAGATTTTGAAGATGCTGGAATGCTGATTGAACAGGACAAGGTGCATCTTCAAAGCGGGAGGCTGGTTGGTCACTGGCGTATCGATAAGCTTTTCCGACGTTGAAAGAAAACTGTTGCGAGAGAAACCCCGATACTGATATGTGTGGTGTTAGTTTTAATAGTTGAAAAAATGTTTATACTCACATTGATGTACTAAAAACGTTCGACGCGATAACGGGAGCTGCTTTGCATCCAAAAAAGATTCCAAGATCTGGTCCGCAATTGTGAATCCTGATTTGCCCATGAATGGGTTGCGAATATGGTATACTTTCCCCCCTCCGAGGGGAAGATAATAAACCGTCGTTTTATGTTTATAAAAAGCTGAAGTAGCGGGGAATAGAGTTTCAATAAAGGCTTGGCGAATACGTGAATGTTCAGATTTAAACAGAAGGCCGCAGTCGTCCATTGGTTGTTGCACATAGGGTGCTTCATTCAAGAGATTGGTGGTACTGAAATTGTATGAGATTTCAGGGGACTGGATTAATTATAAGTTTTTGGTATGGTTGACGAAAGAGACTTTACGTTACAGTCTTTCGTAAGGCACTTCCAGGTATTCCAAGAAACACGGGAACTGATGCGGCCGCACATTAAACAATCTAATGCTGAAGGTAACCGCAGGTGCTCATGTATGGTCAAATCTGCGAACGGAGGAGGACGCGGATTCCTTAGTTGAAACGATTCAGGTGAAATCAATGCGCATTCGGGAGGCAATATCCAAGGTTGAAGAAAATCTGGACTATAAATGGAAATATCTGTTGATTGAGAAATATCGAATTCTTGACGTTCTTGAGTTTTGGCGTTAAAAACCATAAAGAAGTCAGGGCATGAATGATTAAGACATACTCTTGTGACATATACATGAAGCGAATCGTGGCAACATGTGGGGCATTGAAACTTTGGTGGAGGAGGGATAGGTGTTGGGTATTGTACATTATGGAACCAATTGCTCTGATGCTCTGACGCGATCCATTGAAACAGAAATTTGTAACGAATATGATAGCTGCGAGAAGGTGGCTGATGTTGGTCGTTGGGGTTTGAGTAGTATTCTTTGGTTGCCCAACACGCTCGAATCAAGTACAATCCCAAAATATTAAATCTACCAGGAAGAAGCTTTTTGATGGTGCTGGAAGCAAGGGATACGACGAGCCCATAATGACGACAACAGGACGCGATTCGTCCATTGCTAGTTTCATAGACTTTACTGAACGGTCTTCGAGGTCCTGGCTTTCGGAAAGCTGAAACTGCTGAGAGAGACGAAAATCCGAGCTTTCATTCGAAGGCGCGCCAGTCTTTGGTTTTGCCTTTCCACCAGCATGTGAGACAAAGGCCCAAGGGGTAAAAACATCGCCGTAGCTTGCGAAAGCGTCGATTAGAAAGCCGCGGCATTTCCCGTCTTGAGCATAAACACCCGACTGGTAGCTATTGAAGTAGGGACAGTACTCGCACAGTTCCTGGCGCGAGTTTGCGTGGAGAACTGGTTGGGGCATCTTTCTTTCGCCTGTCAAACGCCTGTTCTGCTCTGGTCAAACACAACAAAAAATGCTAAAATCGCACATATCAACATCAACATCAACATCAACATCATCGACACCGCGTCTTCCACCGGTCGCACCACCAACAACAACCAAGCGAAGCCTCGTTGCGGCGCGTCCTTCGTCGTCGTCGTCGAGTCGCGCGTCGTTTCAGTCGCAGCGCTCAACCGCCTCGGCCGCCTTCTCCGTCGCCGCCCATTTCAAAGCACAGGCCGCTGAGGCGAGAAGCATCCGCGAAAAACAAATGAGTGGCGCCGCCGTCATGATGGCGATGAAGCCAAGTCGCGGTTTGAGGTGGGTGGGGAATTGATTCTTTCATCAGCCTATGTTTCTGACTCGGAATACCCGAAGAGACGATATTGTCTACGCTGGCGGAACTCCGAAGGACCACCTCAAGGAAAATTACAAGAAATTAAAGGATCTGCAGAATGCGAAGCGGAAGGAAGAGCAGGTGAACCAGACTATCATTTCTAGTCTCGGACACACACAGACTCAACAATTCCACAACAATTCACAGGAAAAATCAAAGCCTCCACCAGCCCCCTTCAAACTTAAGCGATTTGAAAATGTCAAATCAAAGCTCTCAACCCATAGACCCCATGCAAGTTTTTTGGTTTTATTGGTATAGTGTCAGCTAATTGTGTCCCATATACCTACCCCAGTCTTCAAACGCGTCAGATGCATCAGAATCAAGGCCATCGACTGCGAAATCATCCTCCTCGGCGAACTCTATTTCTGGCCTCTCGACTGCCTCTTCCTCTAGGAATTTCATCCACTTGAACGCTCAAAAAGCTAAAGAACCTCAACGTCAAAAGATTTCTTCATCTACTGACTCCATCGAGCCTAAAAGACCCACAAAAATGGGGGAGTTGCCTAAATAGTGAGTACTCGAAGTCAGCCATACAGAGAGCTAGCGTATGAAAGAGCGAGTCATTGGCTACATTTCCCCCATGAGAATCAAAGCTATAAGATTTGCAATTCCTGATTCTCTTTGATCCCATATTGACGTGTTTTCTATCGTATTCTTCTAATGCGTTGTTTAAGTCTTGTAGACAGAAAAATGGAATGGGCTGAGCGTGAAAAGGAGCGGTTAGATGCATTAAAGAAGGAGTGGTGAGTTCATTCGTTTACATCAGTAAAACAGTCTCTTACTTTGAATAACAGCATTCCAAAAGGAATGAAACGTGAGAAGCCCTTAACATCATCCATGAACCTTAACTTACGTTTATCTACAGTGTTACCGGAGGAAGAACGTCTCGAAACTTTGACATTTCTACAAGAAAGTGAGAAATCTCAACCTTACTACCCGCGTCAACTGATATCTTTCATACCATATAGCACAACAGAAACTTCTCAATGAGCTTTCTCATTTTGGCCTTGTCGTTGAGTCTGCAAAACTCAAAAACAAACGGAGTATGGTGGAAAACAAACTCAATGAAATCGAGGAGGCTATTGCCGTGTTTTCTAGGAGGAAGGTGTATGTGAATGACGAAGACGCCGCGGAAAAGGAGGACAGATGATCTTTTGGTTTCCATCTCTAGTGTACATTGATTGGGTTGCTTAAAGTTTTGGTTTGCTTATTACACTTTTGAAACACATTTTATGCGACTTTCGCATTATAAAATTTCAATCTATTTATATTGATTAATTTCTGCCGTTCTCACAACCGTTCATCAGTGAACCGCTTCTCAAACAGTCTCCGCCGTGAACATTTCTATTTCGTGGAGGCGTGTCAGATGCTCCAATGTTCCTCCCATCCCCCTCTTCTATATTTTTAGAAAAGATTGAAGCCTCTCCATCGTCCCGCCCGCTTTGAGACGTTCACGCTATGCCCATCGGCGTTGCTTTCTTTCGCCAATGAATGAGGCATGAATAATGGTGGAGTACATTGAATGTCAGAGTCACTACAAGCAAAGCTTCAAGTTGTCCAAGTTACCAATATCTCATGATCCCTTCAGAACAATGAAAGTAGACCACACGGCTAATTGTCACAGGCATCGTAATTATTTTCATTCCGTTGAGCTTTATGCTCGGTGATTTCTCCATGGAACGTTTTCGGTGTTATATTTCCACACACATGAAAACTAAAGATTGCCTATCCTGTGCGAAATAACACAAGAAGCATCCATATTTATATCTGATAGAGTATATATGAGAACTTTGGCTTATTCTGTACCATATCTTTGGAACCTTATATACACCCATTTAGCAAATCACTTTATTACGATAAGAGCCATATGCCACACATATAAGCTCAATAATATGTCCGTTCTATATACTCAAAATATCGCGGTTCTCGTGGTGTTGTGACGAAACACAACTTAAGATGACGAAATCTCGAATATGTCAGATTCTAAAGGACAGCTACATGCCCTTCCATCTATACGTCGCTTAAGTTTATAACCAGCTCTCGCGGCACAGCGTTATGCATTGCCGTTATTCATCCGACACAAATCGTTCAGAATGTTGCGACGGCTGAACCTACATTGATTCTTCGATAAACTAAACTGCTTCTATAAGAGTAAACATGGTACGTTTTAACCATGTTGGGTTGATTCGGACGTTGTTGGGTGTTTGTTTGGCTCCCTCGACACCACATCTACATCGTAAACGCGGTCTCTAGGTAATATACCATAGACTATAGCATCTTAGCCTATGAATGAAGCTCAAGATATACGTACAGTACGATCGGAGGGGATTCACTTGAATCGAACCAGACCTCACAAGATAACACCATCCCAATACCACTCGAATCGGCTCAGTTGGATCTACACAGTATCAATACGCTATTAGAGCTATATCGCGAGGGATGCCGACGAAGGCACTAAGAAGCTCGTGGATCTGGTGAAAGTTCGTGTTTTTGAGGAAGTTTCCCAAACAGACCTGTCACGCCTAACTCCACGGCGCCTCAACCTCCTTCATTCATACTTGCACCATTCGACGCAGAATGAGATTCTGCATCGGAAACTATACCGCATATACCAGTTTATTTCAAGGGGCCACCTGACAATTCTGACAAAACGTCAACAAACCGGAGTTTAAACTGCTCATCTTAAAAGCGCGCGCATTCCCACCAACTTTTCTCGTAATTTCTTTCCCAAAAATACTCGTCCATCCCCTCTTCTACCACTACGAAAACTACTACCACTACAACTCACTCGGCTACAACCACAACAGCTTCGAACATTCGTCTCTCTATGATAGGTTGGTGGCTTTAGACGCGTCGGATGTCTGCCTGCTTCATTTAGATTCCTCCTCATTCTATCCCTCTACCGTCCCTTTCGTCCCCTCAACATCTGAACTCAAATACTAACACCTTATGCCGTTTTAGATTCTACGTATCACTGACACGCTCTCCCGCCGCACCTCCTTCAAACCTTTCACCGCCTGACCTCATTTCCTCCAAGTAGTCCCAAGTCTGGAGCCATCTTCCCTTCATCTGCTTCCATGGACCTCTCGCTCTCTTTAATGTCTGGAATCAGGCTCAAGTTTCATCCAGGAGACTCTTCATCATGGTC
Organism: Rhizoclosmatium globosum; assembly: GCA_002104985.1. Taxonomy (NCBI): domain Eukaryota; kingdom Fungi; phylum Chytridiomycota; class Chytridiomycetes; order Chytridiales; family Chytriomycetaceae; genus Rhizoclosmatium; species Rhizoclosmatium globosum. The sequence goes on along the minus strand of MCGO01000018.1, from coordinate 351,152 downwards.
TGGTGGCATGTTACACACTGTTCCACGAACACATCTCAAGCTCCATCCAGTATCTTCATGGTCCTTCTGACTCGTTCATGGTGCTACTCTCGTTTCCATGCCGGCTTTGCAACGCTTCTCCCAACTCACGTTGGATCCAATCTATGGGATTTGGTGGATTACTCGGAGTCGTAGCCCACACGCACTTGGAGGGATGTCTTAATTGCGTCGCAAAGGGTTTCCTGTGGGTAGCAGTTGTGGAAGTTGTCTAAGCCAGTGTCGCCGCTTCAATTGGTACGTTTCTTGTTGTGTTGTGGTTTGGAAACGCGATTCTTACCATATTCTTTTTGCAGGCTTTCTCTCTCTCGCTGGTCTCTGGATCCACTTGGTGCTACTCGTGACTGCATGACGGCTTTGCCCTTTGGGTTCGTGCACCCATCAACGCTTCTCCCAACTCACGTTGGATCCAACCCATGGGATTTGGTGGATTACTCGGAGTCGTAGCCCACACGCACTTGGAGGGATGTCTTAATTGCGTCGCAAAGGGTTTCCTGTGGGTAGCAGTTGTGGAAGTTGATGAAGTCAGTGTCGCCACTTCAAGTGGTAGGTTTCTTGTTTTGTTGTGGTTTGGAAACGCGATTCTTACCATATTCTTTTTGCAGGCTTTCTCTCTCTCGCTGGTCTCTGGATCCACTTGGTGCTACTCGTGACTGCATGACGGCTTTGCCCTTTGGGTTCGTGCACCCATCAACGCTTCTCCCAACTCACGTTGGATCCAACCCATGGGATTTGGTGGATTACTCGGAGTCGTAGCCCACACGCACTTGGAGGGACGTCTTAATTGCGTCGCAAAGGGTTTCCTGTGGGTAGCAGTTGTGGAAGTTGTCTAAGCCAGTGTCGCCGCTTCAATTGGTACGTTTCTTGTTGTGTTGTGGTTTGGAAACGCGATTCTTACCATATTCTTTTTGCAGGCTTTCTCTCTCTCGCTGGTCTCTGGATCCACTTGGTGCTACTCGTGACTGCATGACGGCTTTGCCCTTTGGGTTCGTGCACCCATCAACGCTTCTCCCAACTCACGTTGGATCCAACCCATGGGATTTGGTGGATTACTCGGAGTCGTAGCCCACACGCACTTGGAGGGACGTCTTAATTGCGTCGCAAAGGGTTTCCTGTGGGTAGCAGTTGTGGAAGTTGTCTAAGCCAGTGTCGCCGCTTCAATTGGTACGTTTCTTGTTGTGTTGTGGTTTGGAAACGCGATTCTTACCATATTGCTTTTGCAGGCATTCACTCTCTTGCTGGTCTCTGGGTCCAATTGGCTCGTTCATGGTGCTACTCTCGTTTCTATGCCGGCTTTGCAACGCTTCTCCCAACTCACGTTGGATCCAACCCATGGGATTTGGTGGATTACTCGGAGTCGTAGCCCACACGCACTTGGAGGGATGTCTTAATTGCGTCGCAAAGGGTTTCCTGTGGGTAGCAGTTGTGGAAGTTGATGAAGTCAGTGTCGCCACTTCAAGTGGTAGGTTTCTTGTTTTGTTGTGGTTTGGAAACGCGATTCTTACCATATTCTTTTTGCAGGCTTTCTCTCTCTCGCTGGTCTCTGGATCCACTTGGTGCTACTCGTGACTGCATGACGGCTTTGCCCTTTGGGTTCGTGCACCCATCAACGCTTCTCCCAACTCACGTTGGATCCAACCCATGGGATTTGGTGGATTACTCGGAGTCGTAGCCCACACGCACTTGGAGGGACGTCTTAATTGCGTCGCAAAGGGTTTCCTGTGGGTAGCAGTTGTGGAAGTTGTCTAAGCCAGTGTCGCCGCTTCAATTGGTACGTTTCTTGTTGTGTTGTGGTTTGGAAACGCGATTCTTACCATATTGCTTTTGCAGGCATTCACTCTCTTGCTGGTCTCTGGGTCCAATTGGCTCGTTCATGGTGCTACTCTCGTTTCTATGCCGGCTTTGCAACGCTTCTCCCAACTCACGTTGGATCCAACCCATGGGATTTGGTGGATTACTCGGAGTCGTAGCCCACACGCACTTGGAGGGATGTCTTAATTGCGTCGCAAAGGGTTTCCTGTGGGTAGCAGTTGTGGAAGTTGATGAAGTCAGTGTCGCCACTTCAAGTGGTAGGTTTCTTGTTTTGTTGTGGTTTGGAAACGCGATTCTTACCATATTCTTTTTGCAGGCTTTCTCTCTCTCGCTGGTCTCTGGATCCACTTGGTGCTACTCGTGACTGCATGACGGCTTTGCCCTTTGGGTTCGTGCACCCATCAACGCTTCTCCCAACTCACGTTGGATCCAACCCATGGGATTTGGTGGATTACTCGGAGTCGTAGCCCACACGCACTTGGAGGGACGTCTTAATTGCGTCGCAAAGGGTTTCCTGTGGGTAGCAGTTGTGGAAGTTGTCTAAGCCAGTGTCGCCGCTTCAATTGGTACGTTTCTTGTTGTGTTGTGGTTTGGAAACGCGATTCTTACCATATTGCTTTTGCAGGCATTCACTCTCTTGCTGGTCTCTGGGTCCAATTGGCTCGTTCATGGTGCTACTCTCGTTTCTATGCCGGCTTTGCAACGCTTCTCCCAACTCACGTTGGATCCAATCTATGGGATTTGGTGGATTACTCGGAGTCGTAGCCCACACGCACTTGGAGGGATGTCTTAATTGCGTCGCAAAGGGTTTCCTGTGGGTAGCAGTTGTGGAAGTTGATGAAGTCAGTATCGCCACTTCAAGTGGTAGGTTTCTTGTTTTGTTGTGGTTTTGGGAGCGTGATTCTTACCATATTCTTTTTGCAGATATTCACTCTGAGGCTTAGTTGGGCGATATTTTTTTAGCATTAAAGCCCAATATGAATCAAATACCTAAAATTATAATACGGACAGAATCAAGAAGCAAAAGAAAGAATACTAGGGACACTCTTGCAAAGTCCATTTTTCAGTCGTATTCATCCTCTTCGTCACAATCTTCTCCACCTTCAAATCCCCACTCTTGGCGTGTCCACCATCCTACGCCTTCTTTTCCTTTTTTCCCGAATAGGTTTGCTTCATGCTCTGTGGCATTGGTGGGACCGGTGGAAATGGTCAACATCGTCTCACTTGCATCAATGTCCGCTTGCAGATGCTCTCCACCAATCATATCCGAGTCGGCTCCCGCTTCATCCGCAAATTTCGAGAGCAATATTGCAGATTCAAGCTCCTTTCGATTTGTAGACTTTGTTGGAGGCGGCTTCGGGTGTATTTGCGGAAGCACAGTTTTGCCGGTATTTTCCACAACGGTTGCAGATGGCTGGGCGAAATATGTCACAGCGGTGACCAAGATTTTTTTGGTATCAATTGACCAACCACCACCCACAGCAACCAAGACTTTATCACGGTCCTCACTATCACCAGCATGCCATTCTAAATTGAATATAACGACCCTATTAAAACTATTAAGGTCTATGTTGGATATTATGAGTCACCATAACGTACCTTGTAGTCAACGTCATTCCACAAATTCTTGCAACCAAAGGAGGAGGGACTTTTGCAGCCAAAAACGCATAACACAAGACTTCTCTAGCAACCGTGCTTGAAAATACTTTTTCCTTGGCATTCACGCGGATAGATACACGGGAGTTCAGGGCTGCTGCTGGCGTTGTTACGAAAGGCGGGGCTGGATACTCAAGGGCGAAGCGTTCAAGGTCTTGGGTGGTGAGACAGCGGTCGTTAGTTGACTGCATTGACCGCGTTTTTCTCTACGTTTTTGGAATGCGATTTGAATGACTGTGGGGAATGACTTTGAGCTTGGAATGACTTTTGAAATGACTGTCGAAATGAAGGTTCGAATAACTATTGAAACGGCAACAACGTGAGTGTTTTCCTTTTCAAATGTTGTTGTAGTCCCCACTGACGAACGGATTTCTCGATCATCTGTCAAACTGATTCCTATCTTGCTTCAGCCATCGAAGGACAGCTCACAGTAAGAGAGTGGAGTATTCAACTCAATTCAAGTCAATATATTGCGTTGTTAGAGAAATATTATCGAGGCTGGTATATACGAAAGTTGGAATTATGTTGGAATTATGTCTGATATTCGCGAAATCCTTTCCTCTCTCCCAACACACTTCAACAGTCCACAAGACAGAGACTTTCATACGTCATTGGCTCTCACAGAAGTAACTCGCTTTATCGATGCCCAAAAGCCATCGTATCGTGTTGTGTCCGAACTCATTGCGTCCACATTCTCGACGCTTCCCGTTCCTGTCACAATCCAAACAGCAGCTACATTTATTTTGTCCGTCTCAAAGCTTGGATATTTATACCCTCTAAACGACGAGGATGCCCAACGCAGGTGCGAAGCGCTTGGCGGATTGATTGACGCGTGGTTGCAAGCAGCAGAGTCTCGTTCAACTGATATCGGCAGTGCATTTTGGGCACTTGGTTGGTGCGTAGTAATGATATCTGTGTGCGCGAGGCGGGGTCGAGTTGATGGAGCAGTTGTTGAATTCGTGTGTGGCATTGTGAACCTCGTCGAAAGAAGTATTGGAAGCCTCAAAGGAGACGATTCTGAAACCCTGGAAACTTGTCGAATACTCTGTTTGTGGGGGTTGTGCGAGTTGGGTCGTATGGATAATGGTATTTCAGATGTGAGGGGAGACGCAGTTAGAATAGCCTTTGGAATTTTGTTTGATGTTAGTAGGGCCGTCACTGAGTTTGGCATGCTCATGGGATTGCTGGCTATTGAAGAAATGTTGAACAGTGTTCATGTATGTATCGATATTGGACTCTCAGCAGCGGAAGTCTCGACATTACTGGAACGAATTGTACAGTTAGTTGATTGTGTGGTGAAACCAGCAGATTCGAAGATTGAGGCCAATGTCGTTACTGTTCGGATTCTAATGTCGACCATGTCGTTGGCCATATTGGCGAAGAATCCAGATGTTGAACAGCATGTTCTTCAAATGGTACGACGAGTTTTGACTCAGTTCGAAGACTGTGATTCTGGAATGCCGCGTTTGAATTGGGCTTGTCGAAGGCTTCTGAGTGAACTTGTGCTTCAGAAATGCCACTTGGGATTTCATAACAAAGAAGTTGTCAAACGAATGTTGTACGGAAATAAGACGGAATGTAATTGTCCCACCTCGCCCAGATTATGTCTTGCTGGTTCTGTCATCGATAACTTGGATATGAGGAATATAGCAACTCTTTTAGAGGAATCGCTTTTAAAAATGCATGGAATCAGATGTGAGATGTTTTGCGCTGAAAAATGGCGGTCATTTGTGGATTTAATGATTGATTTGTTGATTGACAATAAATAGTTGGTTTATTAGGTTATAAGTAGCTAAAATAGCGTAATCTTGCATCCATGACACAATATTGATGGTTGGCCTGACGCGGAAGGCCCTTGGGTGCATTGAACAGCTTGTTCTACGCGTTGGCTCAAGAACTGATTTGTTTTTTCGAGATCTTTGAGTTTGTTGTCTTTTTCGCGGAGGATAGTATCCAATGAAGCTTTCATTCTTTGACTTTCATCCTCCTTCACCTTGGCGTCTGCATCTTTTTCTCGCATCAGCTTTTCCAAAAGAGCCAATTGCCGTTTCAAGTCCTTATTTTCCAATTTGTACGAACGCATGCGACTCATGAGGGGAAGAAAGAGTGCTTCAGTGTCAGACTCCTCATCATCATTCTCGTTGTCGGAACTTTTCTCCTCATCGGCGAGAAGAACACGTAAACTATTTTGAGTCTTTCCACGAAGTGGCGAGTCCGAGATCTGACGGGTCTGAATAATGGGACCAGGATCCCGTCTCTGACGTTTAATTTTACGTTGGTGTTGGCTGAATTCCGGAGATGGAGACCAGGAAGGAGAATCCTCGGATCGCGTCTTTCGCTTCGCTGCAATCTGATGAGGCGGAGTTGAGGGCACGTAGACAGCTGGCGGAAGCAGCAGATCGTCCTGTGAGTTGTAGCCAGCAGTTGTGCGGTCGTCGTCGTCGGTGTCACTTTGTTGTGGCAGTGGCAGTGGCAGTGGCTGGGACGCGAAGGCGAAGGCGGCAACAGGAAGCAGGGGCTGCGATGGTTCGGACGTGTCATTTGAATTGTTGTTGTTGTTGATGTTATTTGATGCATCGCCATCAAAGTGCGTGTCGAGAAAGGCCGTTGCTTCAAACTTGTCTTTGTCTTTGTCTTTGTCTTTGTTCTTGTCGCACTTCAAATTGCGCATCGGCCGCTGCGATGGCGAGTGCGGCACAACCAGCCTTGACGATGTTGATGTCGATGTCGATGTCGATGTTGATGTCCGAGGACCCGTCGTCGATGGCGTCACAAGTTGTCCGCCTCCGATCGTGGCCCGCCGCCTCTCTGCGCCCTTCTCTTTGCCTTTAACAGCTTGTCCACGCACAATCCACGGTGTTCTCGCCAGGCCGTTATCTGGAATGAAGAAGGGGGTGCCTCCACTTTTCATCACAGTTATTTATTCATTAATATTTGATTTCTCCGCAGCCACAGTCGCCGTCAATTCTTCCATGTGCTGCTCTTGTGCCGCGAGTACTTCTTTCAAATCAGCTAAACGCGCTTTCAAACTCGTTAAAATGATGTCTCGTTCTTGAACAAGCTTCTCCGCTTCATCTTGTTTTAATGTGGCTTCATTCCATGTTTTACAATCCGCTTCAAGGAGTTCCCCAGCTGCTGCAACATTTTCGGTTCCAGCTGGTTTCTTTGAGAGAATACGAATCGTCTTTGCATTCGATATGATGTCCATGCGATGTTTTTCGATATTCGTTCGGAATCCTCTGATGGATGCATCCCGTGCTTTCAGAAGTCTCAATAAACGATCCCTTTCAGCTACCGATTTCCATCCCAGTAGAAGAATATTACTTGATATTGGCGGATGATTGGGCGATGAGGATGGAGGCAGCTGAGGCGGAGGTGGTGGAAGAGGGCGTGGACCAACAAATCCTCCTGCTTCAAGAGCCGCCTTTCCAACGTTGTTGATGTGGTCGAACCTGACTGGTCCCAACTCGGTACCTCCATACCATCGAGTCACAATAACCATACAATCACAAGCTCCCAAATCCCTCATTGTCACCCACAGTTTGCGTCCAGCCCCCGTTTCACCATCCTCATCATATCCGTCCTCCACGATAAAGTCATCAGGCGAGTCTCCACTCTTTCCAGCTAGCAATTTCAGAAATCGCCATGCTTGAATATTGTGCGTTGCGCTCTTGAATTCAGCTTTACTCTTTAGCACTGCTTGTACTGCTGTAACATCCTTTTTTGTCGTTACATGAACTGAGTGTCCAATAAATTTGGAGAATCGGTCCAGAATTTGGAACGGCGTTTTGATGAGTGTCGGGGCTGCTGATGCAAGCGTTGTTGTTCGTTGTGCATCGCTTTGCATTAAGAATGTGAATGCATTGCCGTTATTAGTAGCACCATGGGTCCTCTTTTGGTGCTTTGGATCATGAGTCTGCCGCTTTGATGCCGCCAAGTCGGTTGGAAGAATGGGTGCTGTTCTTTTCATTTCTTCAAATTATGCAAGAGAAGAAGAAAAGAGAAAGAGGAAGAAAAGGTGAATTGATTCATGTGAACATACTGTAAGTCGTTTTATTATTTCATCAAGACTATTGTGTGCCTTCTTTGATGACATTTTTAGAATTTTGATTGGAATTCAAATGCAAGCACAAGCGAAAGTCGTGCAAACAGCTCCGAAGAAACCTAAAAAGAATATGACTATCCATCTCCTCGCCGGCGGTGTGGCAGGCTGCTGCGAAGCTCTGACTTGTCATCCTCTTGTATGGTGGAGTCTTCTTGGCTTACCTCTAACCTCATCCAAAGGACACGATCAAAGTAAGACTTCAACTGCGAGGAGAACGCGCAGGAAAACTTTCTGGTCTAACTGGAGCCGCCGCTCAAGCCGCGAATGCGAGAGTAAGTGCTTAAACCTTTTTCTTGCGTCGAATCATCACAAAACAAAGGCAAAAGCCAACTTCGTCCAAGTTGGAATGCAAATAGTCCAAAAAGAGGGATTCTTTTCCCTATACAAGGGTCTTGGCGCAGTCATGGCCGGAATGTACATATTTTTTTTTGGTCACATCTGACATAACTGAATTCCAAAAAAAAAATAATGATAGCATTCCAAAGATGGCAATTCGATTCTCCTCTTTCGAAGCGTACAAAGACATTCTAGCTGACTCAACCACGGGGCCGACAAGTTCTGTGCGTATATTTATTGGTACGTCAGAAGCTGTTGTTTAAATCTTGCTCATAGTATGGTAGCTGGTCTTGGTGCGGGTATCACGGAATCCGTTCTTGTCGTGACTCCTATGGACATTATCAAAATTCGACTTCAAGCTCAGAAGCATTCCATGACAGACCCCCTTGATGTTCCTAAATATCGAAATGCCCCACATTGTGCTTATCTCATGGTTAAAGAAGAAGGATTTGGTTCTTTGTATAAGGGGCTTGTTTTAACCTCACTTCGTCAAGGTATTCAATTAAAATAATACTTTAACTAAATACTTTGCAGCAACAAACCAAGCAGCGAATTTTACCGTGTATTCTTTCCTTAAATCTAAATTGGAAACGGCGCAAGGAAATGGCAAACCTCTTCCTGCCTACCAGCATTTGCTGATGGTTTCATTCTGGTGCCTGTGGCCCCTCTTTAATGCTCCAATCGATATCATCAAAACAAGAATCCAAAAGAACCCGTCAAAAGACAAGGGATGGAATCGGTTTGTGCAAGTTACGTCTGGGATACTCAAAAATGAAGGATGGAGAGCATTCTACAAAGGAACCACACCTCGTGTCTTGAGAATTGCACCTGGACAAGCGATTACTTTCATGGTATACGAAAAAGTCGAAAAATGGATGATTGAGTTTTCAAAGACATTCTCTGCAAACTATTCTTGAATGATAAATGAAGTGTATTTAAGTTCACCCTATTGAGTATTGTACAGAGTCCCTGCCCCTACGCCATATCCAAACCCTTTTGGCCCCCATTTCTTGTTGTAGCAAGTTTTGCAAAACAGAACAGTTTCTTTCTCAGTCATGGTCGTGGAATCAAGGCTCTTTCCACAATCCGAACAACGAAAACACAACTTGTGGTATTTTACTCCTGCAGGGCCCAGAACCTGTGAGAGCGAAAGATATTAGAAGTGCGAAGACACAGACGCGAAATTAATACCTGTTCGGCAAAATACACCTGCTTTCCGCAACGTGGACACCCACCTGCCATAACTGCTGCGGAATTGAATTTGGCTTTTGCTTCAAACATAGCGGTAGTTGTTTGTGCGGATGGCTGAAACGGCGAGGTGGTGGAAGGAGGGGAAGAGGACGCAAGGACGATTTTGTCCTGACTACCACCTTGGAAGAACGTATTTTGAAGCGGCATTGGGCCATCTCTTGGTACTGCTGCAGTAGGAACTGCAGGCGCTGAACTATTAGAAATGTTATCTTGACTGCCGCTGTTGAAGAACTTCTGCTCATTGGTGATTGTAGTATCCAGATTCAATCCAGCGAATCCATAGCCCTAGTGTCGTTGTCTCTTTATTTGCAATCAGATTGGAAATGGAGCATACCTTAGGTCCAAATAGTTTCCCGTAGCAGGTCTTGCAGTATGCCTCATTGTTTCGCTCCGTAACATTGACCGAATCCAATCTTTTGTTGCACTCCTTGCAGCAGAAGCACTGTCCGAGCCACATAGTTTAATAGCTGTAATAGAAACAGACAAGCAACACACCGCCTTGTGAAAAAAGCCGCCTGGACCCGCAATCTGCTCCGCGGCGTAGACGGACTTCTGGCACTTGACGCACGAGGGGGCGCCGCCAAACTTTGGTTTGAAGGTCGATGGTTGCATCAATTGATTTGATGTTGTTGATTTGTTGATTTGGCGGAAAGAATGTTTTGTGCGTTGACGGGCACAGCAGCCTCGGTCGAACCACCGCCATCGCACACGCCAACGCAAACACGCGCATCAATCGCAGCTCTCGAATCGATTCCGATCGCAGCTTTTGTCGCTGGCTCGCCCGAGGAGGCGCTTGCTACCCGAATTCGCGATGATATTGTCACTCTCAAACAACTCGTGGCGAAGGCTGCTCTACTGCATCACCGCCAAGAAGTACGTTTAACACTGCTGCCTTAATTGTTTTACGTGACGTCGAAATAGATAGTATCGCTCAAAAGGTCGTGGCTTACAAGTATCACTATCAACAATCCAAACACACTTGTTAAGATGTTACGACGTGAAGATTTACATCCGCAACTACACAATCTCGGTAAAATTTGTGTAAAATTGTTGAAAAGTCTCATCTTCATTTTAGATTTGTGTTATCATGACACAGAAAATGAGCTACAAGAGTGTGCAAACGGGATAAATTCTGTCATAAACAGCTTTATACAACACGAAATGATGTGCCAGCATTCAACTCAAGTAAATAAGAGTGTTGCTGCAGAGTTGCAACAGGCAGGTGTGTTTGGTGTCGCGACAAAAAAGCTTCTCGTGTAAGTTCAAATTCGCAATAACAGCTTAAAACCAATTCCACTGCTATAGTAGCGATATTTTGCAGGAGGTGTATTCCCGGATTCGTGTCTCCGTCTTAGGAAATATGGATGGTGTATCGCCGAGCAATGTAAACTCTTGGCAAAACCTCGTAAACACCTTTTCACAAACTCGGAAACGGCAAGAAGAAGTATACTCATCTACACATAAACTTTTTTCTGGGGCTGCCACTGCGGAACCTGTCACAGCGACTGTTTCAACTGTTTCATCGCAAGTATCCTTATCACAAACATCCTTCAATATTGACTCACCTGCACGACTATTGAATCATGGAAATCCGCCAGATTTATTATTGGGCGATAAAATTGATGCGAATAGTGATTCTGAAGGACGAAAGCGTAAGAGACACACTCAAGAATCTGAAAGTCCAGTATTCGCGTCCAAACTTAAAGCTGTTCTAAAGCCCATTTTGGCTCTGAGCGAGGAACTTGATCCAAATTACTCTATTTTCTCGTCCCTTAGCCGTATTCAGACAACGCCTTTGAAAGACTTGATCCAAGAAAATTACCGAAGGTACCCCAATGACTTGAAACAAGGGACACCGGATGAAGGGGGTAAATTTCAAAATTCTATTGGCAAGCACAGCGAGAGTGTCTTGGTAGAAGAGACGGAAGAACCTGACAAAAGGCGCAGAATATCTGGGGAGTCAAGTCGAACTTCGCAGAGCAGTCGAACAACTGCGGGAGAATTCAAAGAAGGGTTAATTGGAGGTAGTCAACCAATTAGTACAGAGGATGAGTTCCATGAATATGGGAGCTCCGCATTTTCTGTTGTCGAATATGAAGGCGTTATAGTTGATGAGCTTGCCTTGTCAGCAGAAAGTGATGAAGCAACAGGGAGTTTAATCGCACAAGCAACACTAAAACGACAATAATAATGATGTATTTATCAATTGTTGGGTGGCTTGGAGGCACCAAAGGAATCTCTTGGAATGCTTTGGGAGGGGATTTTCGAAACACAAAACTTGTTGCCCACGCCACCCTTCGCAATCGACCACGTCACCGTCAGAAAACAGCTCGATAAACACCCCAAATTCTGCTCGTCCGTGAAACTTCAATTTCCGCTTGTCGCCAATTAGCCTCGCTTTCATTCGTGGCTTCATTTCCCTTGCTTGTTCAAGTTCGTTGAAGCAGATCTTCCGTCAAAACAAGTTCATTGCTCGTTCATTCCTCATTGGTGTCCTATATCATGGCTGCTCTTCATCCTCCTTCAAACTCCATCCTCAGCAGTGCTGATGCTCACACACTGCTCGGGGAGCTCATTGACATAGCCACGCCTGGTCTCCCGCCCCAACTTGTTCTATCACGTTTTATCCAATCCGGCTCTTACGCCCATGTATTTGAAGCGCAGCCATATCCGGTTGTTGTAGATCACGGCAGCCCGGCGTTTGCCGTCAAGTGCGTAGAGAAGAAGGGTGAGCCACCACCTCCTTCATCCCCCCCTCCCCCATAATAACGTATCCTTTCTCAGGCCTTACTCCCTCTGAGTTGCGCCAACAACGAATAGAAGTTGATATCCTTTCGAAGCTCTCCAAGATTCCTTCGTCTTCGTCAATCATTCGAGTGCATTCTGTGGCTGAAACTGACTCACATATCTTCTTGGTTATGGACAAATTCGATAAGGACTTGCTGGATGTGATTAATGCGGGAGTTGTATGTGCCGCTGGTCCTTTCTATGACATGGATGATGCTTTGGACATGAGTGACACTGTTAAATTGGTGTTCAACCAAATCCTTGATGCAGTTGAAAGTTGTCACGAAAATGGAATTTTCCACCAAGACATAAAGGTGTGTTTTTCTGATTACCAAAGTGGTACATTACTAACCAGTTCCTAATAGCCCGAAAACATTTTAATTCGGAATGCCGACAGCGACTCCGTATCCCCAATCGTGGCGTGCCTCTCAGACTTCGGTCTTGCCACCAAGAATTCAATGCCATCAACTTTTGGGGCAGGCTCAGTCTCGTATACAAGCCCAGAGTCTCTCGCTGGACTTGACTCCAACAGCCGTCAGCAGTTCTACTCTGCTCAGTCTCAAGACATGTGGGGCTTATCAGTTGTGTTATTCATGATGATCACAGGCCATACTCCTTGGTATTCTGCGACTCCAGACGATGCCAAGTTCACTGAGTATCAAAACTGGGTGAAGGAAAGGAAACAACACCGCATCAATGGAAGCATTTCTATATGTCCGCCTTCGAACCTCCGAAAACAATTTGGGTTCACGGCTGAAGTTGATGATATGTTTGAAAGACTCTTTGATGGTGCCAATGTTGGTCGAAGACTTCGCCTCCATGAACTTCGGGATTGGGTGGAAAGCTTTGACGTGTTTTTGGACGCTGATAGGTTGTTTAGAACAAGCTCGAACGGTTTTGGTGCAAGCTCCACACCTGTGCCTCGCTCAGGCAGTGCCAACGAGAGTGTTGTCCCTGACAATGCTCCGTGGCCAAAAGTACAGGATTTGTTTGCTGTTCCCCGTTCATGGAGCTCAGATATTTCGGAAATGGATTACACTGCAGTACCAGTTTTCACCAGTTTAAAGGCCACTACCACCCTAGTTCTCGACAACACTCCTGCAACTAGCACACTCCCAAGTTTTGGCTTTGCCTCTCCCCAAAGGTCAATTGACTCTTTCTCATATGCATTGGATAATCTTGAGCTTTCATCTACTTCATCAGACACCCGTTCTCGTGGTTCCAGATGGAATGCGTCTGAAAAGGCACAACTCAGTCGAAAATCGAGAGGAAATCATAGTTTCTTACCTCCTACAACAAGTAAACGACAATGGAACTTGAAATCAAATCAAATATCCAACAGCATATCTACATCCAACAACACTGAGCCGTATCGCATGAACACCCATTCCAAGTTCCCAAAACCTAAAGTGTCATTAGCACCACTACTCCAAAATAAGCAACAAAAGTACCAACACCATCAGTATCAGATCAATAGCAAACCTAAAGATAATGTTTTCAGCTCCTCACCTCCGAAGCCCGTTTTTTGGAAAAGCAGTTTTACCAAAGATGAGGATCGGGTTTGGCGGAAAGGTTAGAGAAATGCTCCTTAATATCTTCCACAAGTTTGTGTTTAATAAAACTCCTGTATATGTATTTTCAATTGATTTAGCTATAGTAATTTGCGATGAACATTGTGTGACTGTTATTGCAGCTGTTTGCAAAATTGATGAGGCACCCCCAACTTTTGAAGGTGGAAAAGTGGTGGAATTTCAATGCAAAACAGATGAATAAAGCCTCATCTCTTGATGCAAAAGTGATGAAAATTCATTGCAAAAGATTAATAGGCTTTGACGCATGTGACATCCTGCTGAGCTGGATGCATGTGATCCACCTGCGAGATATGTCTGAGCGCAATGTCAACTCTGTTGCTTAGCAACCAACTGCCTCTCTCAACTAAGCTTGCTACTTATTCAAAAATTAGTACTTAATGTCATTGTTCAATTGAAAGAGGGCATATTAAATCCAACCCTTATTCCAGTAAGTTGCAAACTAACCAACCTTGTATTTAAAGCAGTCCCTCCAAAAAGAGTGTGTTATCGTGCATATTGCTCTGCATAATTGGCAGTATTTTCATTATACGTTAAGATTTGAGTGAGTTGAGCACTTGAAAGGGAACTCTGCTTCCCTGTTCAATAATCACGATTGTCACACGCACCACACGGGGCTTAAGAGGTTATATGAAACAAAGCCTGTTATCTTTTGCCACAAATTACCTCAATTTTGCATCGAGAGATGAGGCTTTATTCATCTTGTATTGATATTCCACCACTTTTCCACCTTCAAAATTTGGGTGGCTCATAAGTTTTGCAATGTAAAACAGATGGAAAGTGAAGGAAAAAGCCACATCTCCGATCGGAATACTGTTAGATTTCAAATGAAAAGCTTGCAGAGGTTTGTGGCTTGATCAACATATGATACACTGCATGTTCTGCCACTGAAAGGGCGAAACTTCTCTGCACTCCCGGGAGAATCAACAGACCCTGTACTCCACATTATACAAGCAGTTATTGACACATGTGTTGAGACAAACGGAGAAGCATATATACTACTCAATGACATTGCCAAGGCATATGACTCAGTGAGCTCAAAAGCAGTAATGCGGTCACATAAGCGCATCAAGCTTCCTTACAAATACTCAGCATGGAAGTACAACACACAGAAACGCCTCAAGGCCAAGGTCAGAACAGCAGTTGGTGAGACAAACACCATTACTGTTGGCACCATGATTCAACAAGGATCAGTACTAGCACCAATTGAGTGGAGAATATTCTGGGATACACTGCTCTGCATCCTGGACAAACATACAAAGGGTGTGACACTAGAAGCAAAACAAAAAACCGAATTTGTAAATGGTGAATGGACAGAAGACATCCTCTCAGAAGAAGTCACCGCCCTAGCCTATGTAGATGACACAACCATTGTTGCAAGATCCTGGCAAGAACTACAAAAACAAGCATCAATCATATATGAATTCCAAGAAGGGAATACTATAAAATCCAACACCAACAAAGTTAAAATCATTGCCATCAATCCAACAAACGAATACACACAACTCACTTGGGGTGATAACACCAGCATAGAAATCTTGAACCCAAAACAAGGAGAGAGACTACTAGGAAATTACTTCTCAGCAGATAACCTTGGCAAAACTGGCAGAACAATGATTGAAAAGCAAATCAAAGACACAATTGAAATACTCCAGACAAAACGCATAACAGACAAAGGCATAATACTCATAATGAACACAGTGCTACTGATGCAAATCAGATATAAGTGGCAAACACTCTCCCTTACAGAAAATGAGGTGGACCACTACTATAGTCTTGTCAAGAAGGTTGTAAAACAAAAAGCCAAACAGAAACAAACCATCGCCAATTCAATCTTGGAGCAATCCCAAATCTATGGACTGAAGAACTGGAACGACTTGTACACAACAGACTTAGCAACAAACACCAACGTATGGATAAACTCAGATGACCTACTGGGCCGTGTCATCCGAATCAGAATGGCTAACCTCCAGAACCAATTAGCACTCCCACACAGTATATTTGAAACTCCATTCCCCGCTAAAGTGAGCAAGGGTACACACTACCTTGCTTCAACCATACATAGATTTCACTCCAAGGCCATAACAATGAATGCAATCAGACACATTGATCCAATCACCCAGGAAATTAAAAAAGAATTTGGCAAAGTTATGGGAGGAGAAACATCAGTCTTCCATGCAATAGACAACTGGGTAATCTATAACCAGATCTCCAAACACCTCAGCAGACACAACATAATCTTTGTGGAACAAGTTCTATGCTACTTCAGTGAAAAAATACTCACTCCCAAGCAAATGGAAACACAATTCCCCCTGTTTGACAAGACTGACTACAACTGGTTCAGGAAGCTAACAAATGCTTTGAACAGGAAGGACACCACTAACAGAACCAGGCTCAGTCTTACAAAAAGGGCAAGACCAAACCCGTTTGCAACAGAGCCCACAGCCAGCCAGATCTGTGGCCTGGGTAAAAAGCACGAGATTGTCACCTGGAATGACCCTGAAACAGAAGAACAACATTATGGAGAAATCATGGGAATTGAGCGAGATGAAGGAACAACAACGCACAGACTCCATCATTATGTTGAACTAACAGAAAATGACTATGAGGGTAACAACAAATATACATTTGCAATAGAACACCAAAACAGAACATTCATCGTAGAGTGCAATGGAATGACCTGCACTCAGGGCTACCTACAGAATGGAAAATGCATAATTTACAAACAAGACGGGTTCATGAACATATGGTCAAACAAAGACCAGTCAAACAAACTCTATGAACCTGCTGACATAACAAATGAACAACCAGCAGAAGACCAACAGCAATATACGTCCCGCCAAATAATAGAATGTAAGACAACTGCATCTGTAAAAGACTCAATACCAAGGGAAACCAATGACCTCCAAACAAAACATGAAAGCCCACTAGGAGTGACAGAGGAGGAAAAGACAACTGGCAGAAACAGAGCAGCAATCTACTTTGAAGGTCCACAAGAGCTAATCACGGCTATAGGTGCACTGAAAGCCGGAGAGTGTAATACAAGAGACGCCATATACTCAGACGGATCTCTTACATTTATCAATGGAAAGCCCAGCCTAGCTGGCTCTGTGGTTGCCTGGGATGGCACCCAAAAGGGGAGAAGAATCAACTTTGGAATTGAAGGAAATGCATCCTCAACCAATGCAGAAAGGTATGCCACCAATGCTGCCCTTCTAGGAGTAAATGGACCAACAGATATGTACATTGACAACATGGCAGTTATCCAAACATTCAAACGTCTGGAAAGAAGCAAATTCAACATCAAACGAAGAGAATTATTCACACTGTCTAATGTATACACAGCTGCCCAAATGTGCCATATCGCTAAATCCATAGCCAGACCACTCCCAATACTACATCATGTAAAGTCCCATACAGGTGTCCCTGGTAATGAACTGGCAGACTCAGATGCAAATGATGGACATATGGCTCCACTACTCAAAATGAAACTGGAAGGTCAATCACTCATCCAGTTCACCCTATGCACAAACAATATCATGCTTGAAGGAAATTACAGAGAAACTCTAACTATGATCAACAAGGCCAAAACCTTTCTGGCATGGATAGAACAACCTGCACACAAGCACATTGCAGAAGTACAAAATAGCATCAACTTTGGCCTCACATTTGCACTACTACAGAGAGGCCACAAACAAACATCATACTTCACCAGTGAAGCTCACAGTCACTACAGAAAATGGGACATCAACGCTATGCACCGGCTGCTACCAGTACAATCTGAGATGCGTCGGAGACACCAAGATGCATACCCCAATGGAACATGCCGTGTATGCCACCAGGAGGAAGAAACAAATGACCATCTTTGGAGCTGTATAGAAACAAAAGCAATCAGGATGGAGATATGGGAGGAAATGATCACACTGCTTGTAAAACAAACCGAACCCCCAAAAAAGAGGAAAAGAAATGAAAACACATTAGACAGTCATAGCAACAAAGCAAACAAAACCAAGATTAGGTCGTGGCTTAAAAACTGGGATGGTCAAACCAGGGACAATAGACCACCACAACCAAGAGATGAAATAGGCATTGAAGCTGATAAAATGACATTCACTCATATTGCTGGATATGGATTCATACCAAATGTCATGTACAGAATTTTGGAGAAATGTGGTATCAGGAAACCCCAAACACAACGCATGATTATATTGACAACATGGAAGCAACTTAAAATGATGGTAAGGGAAAGAATCTGGAAACCAAGATGTGACAAAACCACAGCATGGGAGGAAACAAACCAAATAACTGCAACAATCAAGGCCAGACAAAGTAACACCAGACAGAAGCACGAGGGACCCAGAAACAAGCCAAAAGAAGGCAAACGGAAACACAAAACAACAGAATAAAAGAAGGTACACGCTGCCAGCACTGTATGGAACCACTTAGCACAGATAAACCCCACAAGCATGGCGGATCGTATGGACAACACATAAGAGCCATTGATATGATATCATCAGATAACATGGGAATAAGGAAAATCCCACCGGGAATAATAAACACACTTGCAACATATATGGACCAATACGCAAGGGAAGAGGAATTCTGCTATAACCCTGACACAATAACAAAGGACAGTGAAACAGATCAACAGGACGCAGAAGACTGGGAGGGTGCCAACCTGTGGTGGGACACAGACGACACTGACATATCAGAGAACAATGAAACAAGACACTACACCCAGGAGGAAGGTATTGAGGAACAGCACCAACCACCACCCAAAAGGATCCGAGAGGAGCTCACCTCTGGTCCATCCTTACTAAGCAATGAGTAGAAACCAAACCTAGGGTGGTTCCCTTAAAAACTAGGGAGGGTCTAGATATATTTCTAGAAACATGGGGGGTCGTTCCTCCCCCCCATACCCCCCCCCTCCTCCCCTCGGGGCTGCTGATGCTAACCGCATCCAGCCCACGAGACCAAGTTACGGGAAGGCCTCATGAGAGATACGGAGTAATTGGGTGGGAAGTAAACTGTTGGCGTAAGGGGATCATGCTATCGGATCACGGGTTATACGGACAGGAATGGTTGTGTATTCAACCCAGGGAGTCGGGAAAGTGTTATTTGATGGGCTGGAAAGTTTCATTACAAATAAACAGAGCATGGTTGATTTGGAAAAAAAAAAAGCCACTGTATCTTGATGTATCACATTTCGACTCACTTGTTTCAAATTGACACAATGACATACAAAAAGAATGTTAGTCACTCATTTCATGGCTCTGAACTGCCATGATTAGCATGCAAGGAACCTTGTCAAGACAGTGGATCGGTTTTTGCAAAACAACCAACTACTCATATTAGCCATGCCACAAACCTGTGCAATCTTTTCATTCAAAATCCGACAGTTTTCCAATCAAAATTAGGCTTTTATTCCTTGAGGGAATCCTTGTCTTTTACTATCTTTCACAAAATATTCTTTCTACTCTCTTTTTTTCTGTCAGAATAACTCAGTGCGGTAAACCTCGAAGTGCGGCATTGACAGCATCTTTATCAGCAACAATTGTGTTCTCCTACTCCATTACTCTGCTATACAGGCCAAGGCCAAAGAATGCTGAGGGCACACCAAAAACTGGAAGGGAGAGTGGGAGTGAAATGACAACAAGACAAGAGCAAAGAAAAGGAATGCAAAAGAAGAAGAATTGCAATGAAGGGGAGATAGATGACAACATAGATGAAGAAATACCACTTAAGAAACCAAAAAGGGAAATACATACCACAGGAATATCAACATAACATAACAGAAAAGGAACTGAAGACCACATTGGAAACAAACAGGATACAATACACAAAAAACACCAAAACAGACGCAAAAGAAAGCTTCCACAAAGGTAAAACTAAGAACTGCATCCATTCAAGTATATTACGGAGGTATACTAAAGTGTTTGATGTGGATATTGCTGTTGTTGTTTCCACTGCAGCTGTTGAAATCAGCCACTGTCTTCTGTAGTTTTGAGGAAGCAGATACCCCGTTATTGTACGGGAGGGAGACCAGGCAAATTGCAGTTTTACAAATAGACAGCAACAAAAGGAGCAATAAACAGAATCTGTTGCGCCTTCTAAATTCTTCTGACGGAAACTTGAGCATTTGTCTTCGTTTTCTTCCATCAATCATAAAGCAGACGTCTCTTCATATCATTAACTTTGCAAGTGTGTAGTAGCCAACCTAACCATGAACCGTTCAGCACATTTGTGGTAAGATATGTACCGCACTCTACAGTGTTGGAGCCGTCCTTGTTTTATTGGTGTGGTTGCGATGAAGGCAGGCAAATTTTTTGCGTTCGCAATTTCCCGCAGGTGTTCGTTTCACTGATTTTCAACTTCACAACCAAGCGTGATAGGACGAATCCGAAAATAGATTTGGAATCAGCTTCAAAAATAGAACAACTTTCCTTTCAAATGGCACTGGCACTTTCAATTGTACAGTTTTTGTCTAATTCTCTTTATATCCGTGTGCGCTTAATCTGTGCGCATACAAATCTGTTTTCAGAATGATGGTGAAGCGTATGGCTGTGTTGTGGTTGCGAAAAAAGGGACGACAAAAGTAACAAGAAGGAAAGAAGAGGGAAACGACGCTTCAAACACTCTCCCCAAACCACCAACATATGACCACTGCTCTACCACCACCACCACCTACTCTGCCAACTCCATACTCAAAGTTGAACTCAACGATCAACATTTGCCTTGTTGTTCATTGTCCTGACTTTGGCAACCACGAAGCACGTATCTGTCGAATCCTGTACATTGTAACTTTCATAGAAGCGAATGATTTATTGCCTTCATAGCCCCCATCTTCTAACTCCAAAATATGAAATATCCGGTTTCCATTTTTGAAAACTAAATTCATAGTCGCAATTCGCGATTTGCCTGAGTCTCAGGCAAGGCATTTTGGCCATAATACACGTCTTGCAGAAGGAGTTGTCTTTGTCTTTTGATCTGCTTATATTTAGTCCTCGTACTGCTGGTACTGTTTTTAGTTGATCAACTCCTGCATGCATGAACCTTTCATGCCAAGTGCGAAGTGTTGTGTTGTGTGGGTATACAGATCCCAGGAACGCTTTTGAGGTTGGTTGAGACAGCACTAGTTCAAATAATCCATCAACACCTTTTGCTGTATATTTGACAGGAATTTTTCCATCTTCAAATGCGCTAATATAAGCTGTCAATGACTCGTGGTCAAAATAATATATACTTTGCTTTGATAGTTGAATTTTCCAGATAGATATAAGTGACTCGGATGTGTCTGGTACGTACTCGACCACTTTTATTATAGAGTCACAGTTGGCAATTTCAACTGTTCCTTCCATATTAAAAGCTTTTATCACGGCATCGGGTGCTATTCCTTGTGTATGGAATACATGACTTTGTATTATTGAGTATAGTTGCATTATTAGTCATGTGTTTCATAGATCCAGAGTCAAGATAAGCTTTCACAGTATTAATTTGAGAGCATTAGTCATTTGATTTATAGTTGTTGCATCCATCTCCTACTGCCTTTAAATCAGTATCAATCCCATTTTCTATTAGGGGGGAAGGTAACACATAGTGGGAAGCAGATTTATTGAAAGTGACTTAAATTGTTAACTTCTTTCCTCCTAATTCTGGGACTGTGAACAGAGCAAGAGTTGCTGCCACGGGATTTGCGAACGTCACAAAACCAATTGTAGTATTCTTGGTCTTGTTCTGACAACGAACACTTCTGTTGCGGTTTGGAGGAGTCCCAACAGTTAAGCTTGGGTGGTTCCTTCTGGCAGGCCCGCAACGTATACTTTAAGTGGGTCTTTGAGCAGTTAGCTTATGGATCGTTGTTAGAGGTTTTTTTGATTTCGGCGAGTGCTTTTGCAAGTTCAGTTGCCAAGTTGTTGAATTTGTGCACAATCACAAAGTTTACTTCATTTTTGCTTCAGATAGGAACACCTTTAAAGTATCTGAAAGGAATTGTTTTGACAGGAACAACGCGGACTTTGTCACGAGTTTTGAGTACGGCAGTTCTGTGCCGCCTTCACAAAACAAAAGCAGCGACTGCGTTACTGAGCTCGGTGTATCACAGGAGGAAGAGAGTTGCGTAGTTCTTCTCGGTGAGTCTTTGTTCGTCCTTCGGGAACATATATCCGAGTTCCGAAATTTTTTATTAGAAATGGTATAAGTAGATAGTATGAATAGTATAAAGATACTAGCAGCAGTAGGAGCAGTAGTAGTAGTAGTAGTAGAGTTGGTGCTGATAACGAGTAAATATGTTTTGAGGCGACAAAAGTGTTTATTATTATTTGACATGGCACATATACATCAACAGACCCTCCTTAACATTCTGGGCATTAGAGTAACATCAAACTCAGAAGATAAATGCATCATGTTTACTAATGAATCCAGAACAAAAGAAGCAATGGTCCCTGAAAGTATATGCACGAGAGTTTGCAGCAAAAGTAATAAAAGCTAGGAATCCAAACTCCCAGCAACCCACCAAAAAAGCCAAAAAGAAGCCAAGAAAGCAAGCATATACCAGCTAAAACCATCACAAAGAGGCAAGAACTAGAACAGAGTATGCAATGCCTCACATGCCAAGATAGAAAAAGATGATGTAGACCAAAATGGCTATCATGTGCGCAACCCAAGAATAATGCAGCAAATGAGAGCAATCACTAATACTTCTGATGCAAAGCCTTTTCTCATGGATTTGTGTTCTGTATTTTTTGTTGTAATATTTGGCGCCACATTAATGTGCATCATGGAAAGAGAAAGAAAATGTCAGAATCTGGCTATGCCCATCGGTTTTGTTCAATAATATATAGGAAGAAAAATCTTCTGAAAAACGTGACAATCGAGCATTGTCCTGCCCCGCCCTCCCCTGAACCTCATAAGCCGTCGTTCAGCCTTTCTATACTCAATAAGCCCGACTTGCCGCTGCTGGAAAGACTGATTGCAGTTTGCCATCGCAAAAAACCCGAGAATTGTTTTCTCGTTTTGTTTTCCACAAAACAAGCAATCATTGGTGTGATCATGACACCAAAGTTGGATTTGTGGTACAAATCAACAGAGTGTTTTGAAGGAAAAGGAGGCCTCTTGCCGCAGGATTTCTGTGAAAGCATTCCTGCAATTGAGGGATGTGGAAGTGGTAGGGAGAGGGCGGCTCATTGACTTGAAGTCGAAAATTGAAAAACAAAGTAGAACAAAGTAGAGGAGGAAGAGGAGAGAGAGGGTGTAGAAGCAGAGGAAGTCGACTTGCAAGTCTGAGGAAAGCGAGAGCAACAATGATGACAGTGAGGGTGTAGATTATGAGAGTGAGGTGGAAGTGTGGTGAGGTGTGAGATGGTGTTAAAAAAAGAGAATCCGACTTTTTAATTAATCTTTGAAATAAATCCGAGTACTTAGAATTAATATTTATTGATCTGACATTTTTCAATCCAAGAAGATAGAGTAAATGCAGTACTCAGACAAATCTCTTACATTCATGAACAGAAGCCCAGTTTGGCTGGCTCTGTTGTTGCCTGGGACGGCACCCAAAAAGGAAGAAGAATCAACTTTGGAATTGAGGGAAATGCATCCTCAACCAACACAGAAATGTATGCCCCCAATTCTGCCCATCTAGGAGTAAACGGACCAACAGATATATACCTTGACAACACCAAACATTCAAACACCTGAAAAGAAGCAACTTCAACATCAAACAAAGAGAATTGTTCACACTGTCTAATGTATACACTGCCGCTCAAATGTGCCATTTTGCTAAATCTATTACCGGACCACTCTCAACACTACATCTATCTATGAAATTTAGCATCTTGTACTTCTTAATGGAAACTCATCAAAGGAAAGAGAATAAACCTTATGGTATGCATCAATCAGCCTGAAACATCTCCTTTGACAGGGGATTCCAAAGCAATTGTAATCATGGGCTGTCTAGATATTTGAGTTATGAATCCTCCTCTTGATTACTCCAAACTTTGTGTCAGGCCCAAGCTTAGAATGTCTTGCTATCATAAAATTCAAATTCATTTGGCACACAGACCTCACAATAGAGGCCATGAATAAAAAGAAGAACACAAGCAGGTGGGGGTTTTTCTGGCTATTCATGCATGAAGCACCAATTTTTATTTATATCCAATACGAGACAAAATTTTAAATCGTAAATGACACTAGAAACCTTGTTGTTATTGAATCCTTTTTGAATCAAACTCCAACTTTGGAATTTTTTAATATCAGCCATGAAGTCTTATGGTCAAAACCATGAATTTTGGTTCTTTTCACCGCAGCTGGAAATAGAATCTTGAACAAATGAAAATACTAAATGGTGAATATAGTCTCTGAATTGTTTCCTTCTTTCCTTTTGTTCAGAGATACATCAAAAGTAAATGCTAAGCTACAGTATCTGTTATGACATTAGTTTACTTCTTTGTTTTGTGACAAAAGTATTAATTATTATTTGACACGTCACATATACATCAACAGACGTAGTTATTAGGTACAAATACAGTGAAAAGTGTTTTTAAATGAGCTTTCTGTTGTTCAACAAGTCCCAATCATGCTTAACACTTCCCAGCGAGTTCGTCATAATAAAGACGTTTTGCAGCTCTTTTTTCTTTTCATTTTTTCCTTTGGTGGCCACAAGGATTTCTTTGTGGAGTTTTTGTTTTCAAATAAAAGAAATTCAAATTTCCATGGACGCAACAACTGAAGCTGTCAAATATGCGATAAAGCGTTGAATCCATCAGCTTATTGAACTTGCAGCCATTGGAGCCACATGTATGCTTTTGATTCCTGAATCTAAGGCCATCTAAATTCCAGACAAACGTTTTGACTTTGAAGGACTCAAGCATTCAACAAGTCACTTCTTCGTTTGCGACTGCACTTGTTGCCAAAGGACAATACGGAATTTGTGTTTGTGGCCATGATGACGTTTGAAGGATATTTCATATCCTTGTGAGAAAGTCATCACAGAGAATTCAAAGGCCATTTTTCCTTGTGGCCACCCCACAAAGAAAAGTGAAGGAAAAAAATTAAACATCTGAATAGCGAAAATATCTGCCTCATTTTGATCTGTTGGGCACTATTGGAATCTGCATGGCGGTCTTTTAGTAACATATATTGCTAGTCCAGGTGTTTTGTTATGTGTCATCCACTTACTTCCTTCCAATACAAATTTAACAGCTTGAAGGTTGTCAAAGTGGAGTGGGTGGGGCTTGATTGGTCATATCCCAGCCATTCAAGTATATTACGGAGGTATAATAAAGTGTTTGATGTGGATATTGCTGCTGTTATTTCTGCTGCAACTGTTGAATGAGTCTCTTTTGTAGTTTTGAAAAAGCAGATACTGTTCTGTTTGCGATAGTTGCAACAATACCAGAGTGAGACTTTCTTGATTCTGTCTGCTGCAAGGTCTGAATCTGATTATCCCTTAAGCTTGATTTGTTGTATTGGAGCCATTTTGTTGATGTTCTGTTGAAGTATCCAAGAAGGTTTGTTTTCGCATCCTGGGTCAGCTGCTACTTCTCCGTTATCCACAAACCATGAGTCGGAACTTTTTGTTACGTACAGGAGAGAGTTGTTTCATCCATAGGCATGGACTTGAAGGTCATTTTTTCGAATCCATATTCAAAAAGCGGTTTGTTTTGGTGTTTTTAGAAAATGAATGGGCCATTAAGCTGACCATAACAGATTTTATCCCAGAATATACAGTGAGTGTTTGATGAAATTCCTTCCGGGAGAGGCATGCCATATGGGATAGTGGTATACGTTGGGTAGTTAGGGTCATTCGGAGCATTAGGATAAGCACCAATTACATCAGTTTTGATGGTTGACAGTCTGCGCTGAAGGACATGAATTGAGAAGATTTTGTTTGTTTCTACGTCTGGGGTGGAGGCATACACCTGACCTACATCTGCTTATTCCTGCTTCTTCCCCTTTCCCACCAAGCAAACCTTCCTTTCAGATTCCTGTATCTGCGTCAGTCTTTTCTGTAAGGGAGTAGAATGATGGGATAATGGGTGCTTTTGTTTGTGGTGTTTGTCAAATGCGGCTATCCATTTAGGGTTGAAGAAAATTCAACCAAACCACCATTTTGCTCCTTCCACTGAGTTGAACGTGGAAGTAAAGCCAAGAGCTCAGCTCAATATGGTCCACAATAAGCCACAACATCAGAACGCTCATGATCGTCTTCATAAAAACGCCTTTTTTGATTTGAGCAAAGCCTAATATTGACAATAATTTTGCGACCTATGTCAGTCTTTTGATTCAATCTGCAAGCTGGGTAGACACAACTTGAAGTTGAAGCTTCTTGAAACCACTAATCAAATTTAATGGAGAACATTTTGAAGGCATTGGAAAATACTTATGGAGAGTTTTTGATCCACGGGCAGGTATGGTGTTGTTGTGTTGAGCTGTATGGCGACGACGAGTATGTTCACTGTCTCCAAAAGCATAAGATTCTGAAACAATCAATTCTGCAGCATGAGTCCATTTGAGATCATTGACAGTGGTCAGTTGAGCGAGGACTTCGGGAACTTTGGCCACAGCAATTGGCTCCAACTCCAATGGCTCAGAGTTAGAGTCATCACTATCAGGACTATCAGACTCAAGCAATTCCGACTCAATGGGGACATCCTTTTTCCATCTGGCTGCAGCTGCAGCTGTTGCTTTTTTGCGGGCCGTTGACTTTGGTGGCATTCAGAGGGAAAAAATGAAAACTGCACATTTTGGAGCTTTGTCGTTTCCACCACTGTTTCCAGCAGTTTGTTCATTAGCAGTGTATTATACGGGAGTTTGCGGGAAAACGGGTCGGCCAAAAGTTTGGATTTAATTAGTAAATTGGCCCCGACCATGCAAACTTCGGAAGCTAACTACTCATTTAAATCAAAACCAAATTAAATTTAATTCCCATGCTACCACTAATTAATTTCAGTATGCTCTACAAGATGGAGCCTTCATTAGCCCAGTATGTCAAAAATGAACGACTACATAGGGTTTGAAAAAACACTGTTTTTTTTTGATGAGTCAAGTCGGTGGCCACTGTACTCCTGGTTTTGTTTCATTTTCAACTGTTATTTTAACATGCTTTGGGAGAATACGAGGATATGCAATACTGTTAAGTGTCCTCCACTGTGATACAAGTGGTGAATGGATTGTATGATTATCAATATATGTGTGATATAAGGCATTACCAAGCCAGAGGTTTTTAGGTGCTCCTGTTTGAATTATGTTTGCACGCACTCTTCCATCATAACTTTCAAATATCCATTTGTATGAGCATCTTGGGTATGTGCGTCTGTCATTGAGATTTGGATAGTTGCTTGAAGTATTCTGCACACTTTGCGCATAAGGTTGCTTTCTGCTTCTCCTGATAGGTCCATTGTATGAATTGTACTTTTTCATTTGACACAGATTCCAAATATTTGATTCCTATTGTCAATTTTTTGGTTACTTCACGTGCGGAATGATTGTACAAGCCATACCATATTTTGAAGTTTAAAGAGGGATCATTATCCTGAGCATACAAGTGAGTGTATCCTTCTACAGATGGATTACTGGGTTCTGGAAAAAATACATCAGTGATGACAGTGTGCAATATTTTCCCTGATTCCCATTCTCCGTTATTGTATGGGAGGCAAGGCATGTTTGCCATAATACACGTCTTGCAAAAGAAGTTGTCGTTGTCTTTTAATCCGCTTATATTTAGTCCTGGTACTGTTTTTAGTTGCTGCATGCATGAACCTTTCATGCCAAGTGCGAAGTGTTGTGTTGTGTGGGTATACAGATCCCAGGAACGCTTTTGAGGTTGGTTGAGACAGCACTAGTTCAAATAACCCATCAACGCCTTTTGCTGTAGTTTTCATGGTTACTGCCAACATCATGTGTTTGTCAACCCTCTTCTCTGATGGATCGGTACAGAATTTCTCAAATTCTTTGTTGATGAATTCAGTACCATTGTCCCCATGCAGTCTTTTAATCTGTCTCCCTGTATCTGCTTCAACTGTATTTTTGAATGATTTAAAAGAATCCAGTGTTTCTGATCCTGATTTCTTTGATTGAAGATAGCCAACTGAGTATCCGGAAAACGCGTCTGTAAACATCACCATTTATTGCTTTCCACCCAAAGTTGGTTTTCCCATAGAGTAAGTGTCCATATGGACCTCCTCAAGTGGTTGAGTTGCCCGGTGTCGTTCCTTTGGGACTGACTTTCTTGCTGATTTCCCAGCAGCACATGAGTGGCAATTACATTTGCTTCGTGTTACATCTGATTTGATTATTTTTGCGCGTTTCAATGCATTGATAACTTGAATTCCACAATGGCCAAGGCGTCGGTGCCAAATTTCTGTCTCCAACGCAGCCAGAACATACACGTCCTTAGCATATTCACAATCAAGAAGATATAAATTTCCACCTTTTTCTCTTCTTGCAACACCTACTTTTTCTTCAGAATTACTGGTAATAGTTGCCATACCATCAACAATCATAACTTGATGACCTCAGTCGTCCAGTTTACACCCACTCAACAGGCTCACTGGTGCATTTGGAATATACAGTACATCTGTAATTTTTACATTTCTATACAAGTTACTTGACTTAAACGAGAGAGTCACATCCCCACGTCCTGTGGCTTCAATTGTGGACCCTCCTGCCACTCTAATAGGGATTCGATCATGCTTTTCAAATTCAACAAACTTTGTAAACCCTTTTCTCTCTCCAGTGATGTGGACAGATGCTCCGCTATCATAACACCATCTTGGCTTTTCAGGTTTTATGTTTTGTTCGACCATGAATGCTACATTGTTTGACAGATCAATAGGTCTGGTTGTGGTTATGTGAGGGTATGCCATAGTACACAATGCATAGGTAGCCAAACTAACCGCGAGAGGGGCAGCATCGTTGATAAAGAGCTCTGACCAATCTGCACCCGATTTCAAGTGCATAGGTCTGGGTAAGGTACTACCAAGGATGCTGGCCCCGTATTGACAATAGTTTCTCAAAGACGTCAAGGCACTGAACCCCAGTGATACTTTGGGGTGTCTAGTTGTAGAGTGAGAGAATGCTGATTCTCCAATAAATATTGTAACATTGCGCACCGTGGGAGGGACAGCGTTGTTGGTAAAGAGCTCTAACCAATCTGCACTCGATATCAAGTGCATAGGTTCGGGTAAGGTACTACCAAGAACGCTGTCCCCATATTTGTAACACTGTTGCTCCAAAGAATAGGGTCTTCAATAGTTTCCACATCCATTTACTAAACATATCCCTGTACGATGGGAGACTACGTTGTTTTCCTTGTTTTTCTTTCGTTCAACATCCAAACCAATGTCTGTCTACCGACTTTGGTAGGATTTTCACCATTGACAATACTTTCATTACTGGATATGCTAGCCAACCTTGGACTGAGTACTTGGTTTGAGAAGGTAATACAACTTGTCCCCTCCATCTTCTTTGAAAGTGGCACTTTCAATCACATGAGAGCAGTTCAAGATTTCCACGAGTAAATAACACAGAGCTCGTCCCCTTCTTTACGCATGGTAGTTGAGTTGCAGGTTTCACATTCGCATGTCTTTTTCAAACCAATACACTCCCAACAATATCAATGAATACTCTAATAATTTGCCAGACTAGGGAAGCCAACAAGAAGTAATAGGGGGAATCTCCTCCCGTGATGCCTTTTGAGGCCAGTTAGACCAGAAGTTGCTTGCTCCAAGCTTCATTGCTCCCAATCCCCTCCAGGTTGGGTATTTCACAAAATCGTCCAAGTCCTTCTTGTCAGCCATGTTAGATGGCCAGGTGAGTGAGGGTGGATGGTGGTGGTCTTGTTAACTGCAGATGTCAAACTGATATGTCGACTCGCCCAAGCTCAATCGCAGATCAGATACTCTTAATCTCTCTGATGCGTAGCCGCAGTTAGTCGTTTGACAACAAGATCAGTATTTATTCACCTGATGCATAGTCGCAGTTAGTCGTTTGTTAACAAGATAAAAAAGAAGACAAAAGAAATTTGACAACATAACCAAACATCCAACACCTCTTCCTCGAGGTTTGGATTCTGAATGGAGTGAGATCTGAGAAACAGGTTTGTTTCATATCATCCTCTCATATGACACTCACCACACCTTGCAACATTTTCTACAGCTACAGCGTTTGGTTGCAAATCCCATACTGGTATGTCTCTTTGGTCTACCACAATAAACTACATGGGCTTGTCCTTGATCGAGGGACAGATCTTGAGACGGCTGCAGCGATGAAACACACTTAAGATAACGGCAATCCCTTGTATCTCAATTTGATGTGTAGATATTGAATTGCTACTTTTCAATCCAGATCATAACACGTTAGACAACTGTTCTGTAGATAGTCTATTTGTCTTGTTCACCCAAAACCTTTCATGGAATCACAGCTGGTGCTCGCAAAAATAGACTTTTCTTTCTTCTTTTCCTCAATAAACATTATTTGTTTACATTTATGGCATTATCAAATTTTGAGTGATGGAGTATGAATGGTTGAGGGATTTTACGTAATAAAAATTCCTTTGTGTCCTGGAGCCCATGTATTGTGCCACGTGTTTTTAGGTTGCTGCCTTGGATCTCCCATTTAAGAAAGAAGAATTAGGAAACTTCCTGCCCTCCACAAAATAACTGAATTGCGTGTAAAACTATGCAGGAAAATGGCTTTGTATTTATTGCCATAGGATACTGGCAATATAAAGTGGGTCAGGGAGGCTTGTTAGGAGGCCCAGGCCTAGGTTTCTTTCGTTAACCGCACACCTATAGTTGTCTTAACGGCATAAGTTGGGGCACAAGAAGTAGGAAACAATTTCGTCTGGTGGAATGGTGAGACATACAAAAACTTTCAACAACTCTAATTTATGTATGATATAATGTGAAATCGTAATTAAAGTTTTAAGCAGAAGTAGCAGCCTTGACTTGGCCAACTTCTGCCAAAATGGATTGAGTTCTGCGGTCTGCAGCCTCAACAGCCTCATCAACAGAGTAGTGGAAGAATTGGAGAGCTTTTTGCTGTTTCAACTTTCTGGTCTCAACTTCTTCAGCTGAGTTATGGAGCTTTGGGAACACGTCAAAGATTCCTTTGGCCTTCTTTGTACCTTCAGCAGCTGGGCTCAAGTCGAGGTCAGCGGCGGTGACATGGTCCTGAACAGTACCAATCAAAGCATGCAAGTGTCTCTTTCTAGCTCCAACGTAGTAGAATGGAACAGGACGACCAGTGTATCTCTCAAGATCGTCCTTGGAGTCCAAGAGGGCCTGAATACCAGTGTAGTCAACCTGGCTAACAGCTGAGAAATCAAAGACAATGGCTCTCAATGCTGGCAATTCAGTCAATCCCAGTCTTTCACGCCTCTGAACACGTTCCAAAACATCGTCATTCCACATACGCTCTCCCTTGGTTCTGACCACTGGATTTGTGTAGCGGAATCGCTGAATAATTGTGGCCTTTAACTGGTCAATGAAGTAAGACGAGTTCGGGTACGACAGAGATTCATCAATCCTGAAAACAAGAATACCCTCTGGAACCTCCGAATCTGCGGCGTTGGCCTCAACAAGGTGCTTGTAAGAGTCGCTCTCCTCTCCGAGCCAGAGTCCCTTGTCAGTGCGAGCAAGAATTTCAACCTTTGGACGGGCAACTCTCAACAAGAGAACAACAAGAGAGTAGGCAGCAGCAGCGTAAACAGCGTTTTCAAGCGTGGAGAAGAAAGTGACGACGAATGCGAGAATGAAACCCAAGGAATCAAGGAGATCAACTTTGACCAAGACAAAGATAACATCGAACTTAGCAACGAGCTCAGAAATGGCAGTGATGACAATTGCACAAAGAGTAGCAGATGGCATGTAGTAGAGTGCACCAGTAATAGTAAAGAGTCCAATAACAACGGTAGCACCAGTGAAGAAGGAACCGAATGGGGTACGGACACCAGATGCGGACTTAATAGCCGAACGAGAGAAGGAACCAGTGGCTGGAACGGATCCAATGAAAGAACCAACAAAGTTAGCGAGACCAATGGCAACAATTTCTTGGTTGGCATCCACAGTGTATCCGTTGATACGACCGTATGTCTTAGTAACTGCTATATGCTCAAGAACTGCAACGAGGAAGACACCAGGAATTGCTGGAAAAATCTTAGTAGACGCGTAGTTAAGGTTGAATGATGGTCCACGGACACCAGAAAGACCAGCAGGGATATCCTTGACCAGAGCGATAGGCACACTCTTGTCATTTCTCAAAGCGTAGGCAACTCCAATGTAGACTCCAAGAACAATCGCGTTTCTCAAAAAACCAACATACTTGAGCCAAGTGTAGCCCTTCTTGACCCCATATGCCGTTGCATACTTCAAGAAAAGAATAGCAAACAAGGAGGTTATTCCAATAATAGCATCGTACTTTTGAGTTCCTCCAAGGTTGACCAAGAAGTCGTACAGGATCTGGTAAGGAGCATTGTTTGTGTTCACTCCCTTAATTCCAAGAAGCCCAGGGAACTGTCCAACGATAGCTTGAATACCTGCTCCAGCAGTAAATCCAGCGACAACAGCTAATATGGATTGTGAATAAAAGAGGTAGGAGTGTATTTAAACGTGTACTCACGGACAGGAATGAAATCGATGACAATACCCAAACGGAAAAGACCCAAGAGAAGCATAAACAAACCAGTCCAAAAGGCCAAGGTGATAGCATAAGTAACTTTGTCCTCAGTGGACCCATTTGGAACGTATTGTTGTATAGTTTGACCAACGACGAGAGACAGAACAGCAGTGATACCCATGGTTACATCTTGTTTCGGTGATTAGATAAGGAAGTGGGCGTGGCAGAACAAACCTTTGGAAGTCGCAAAAAGGGAGTACATCAAAGCACCAATAAATGAAGTGTAAAGACCAAATTGAGCAGGGACACCGACCAACTTGGTGGCATAGGACACGGAGGCTGGGATAGCAACCAAACCAACCGTCACACCAGCAATGAAATCACCGAAAAACCATTCGAAGTTGTATCTCCACGCCCAATCGTGGATTGGAAATAACTCTTTCAAGTAGCGAATTGGGGCCTCCTTCCGCCTTTAACGCCTTTTTGGATGTTGGACTTAAGTTCTTCAACTGGAGTACCGGGCTTCTCAGCGTAAACCATTTTGGGAAGATGATACTGATAGCGGGAGACATTTGGTGAAGCTTTTAAGTCAATCTTGGTCGTGGAATGATACAATGACCCGTGCTGTGTAACAAAGATTTTTTGATATTCCTGAGAGTGAAAAATCAGCGAGCCCATGCTGTGACGCAATCGGGTAACACTCGATCCCCATTCTTCACGGATCTCTCCCATGGAAAATGGCACTCGCCCCTGAATCCCAATTTCGTGCATACGAACCATAACCGTCAGGGCACCAGCCCAAGAGCCCTTGTAATCACTTTTTTAATTTGGTATAACGCTACGGCATTTATGAGTTTGAACTCTTCACTGTCCTATTCATTTTTTTTCTTTCCAACCTTGTTTTGGTTCAAGAAACAAAAACCTCTGCAAAAACGTAGCGAACAAGGGCAGGAGCTGATTTAGTCGTCATTTCCCCTGAAGACAGCATCTGTTGCAAAGTTGTGATCGGACAAAGCGATGAGAACATTCTAAGTCTTTTCTATCGATAAATAATAAATTTCCTTCAAATGTTCAAACACATTGGAACATCGAACCCATTGTCGCCCACGTCCAACAGACGAAGTGGAGGCAGCATTGCTGTCTCACCAGAAGACAAAGTTGCTTTTACGTCTGGCGAGTCCATTGTCGTTGGTGAAACTTCAGTTGAGATTGGTGGGTGAGTGTCACAACATTTCCCCTGATGGAAGCTAATGAATTCGTTACTAGCGTTCCATTTGATATAGGATGGTCCCCTTTAGGCTCGTTTCTTGCGGTGACACTTCCTAATGCCCTAAAAGTGTTTCGAGTTGGTGATGCAGCCATCACAGAGCTTTGGTCCACCAACCCATTCAACTGTGACAAAGTTCAGTGCATACGTCTTACATGGCATCCCAGTGAAATGTTGCTAGCTGTAAGTGAGTTGCTGCCTCAAACCAAGCGGGCATTAAAACAGCTCGAACAGGTTTATTCCACAACAGAGATAAAGTTGTACGACATCGACTTCAATACGTTAATGAAAAGAAAGGATCTTCGCTTTCAACGGTGTATTTGGTCCGCGTATGGGTCCAATCTGTTTCTGTTGGGATTTGGCGAACTTCATATTCTTCATGTCTCAGGCGAGGTGCAGCGACTGAAACTACCTTGCAACCGCAAAGTCCGAAACGTTGTGGCTTTGCCGGAAAATGTGCTTGTCATCGCGTTTGATATGGATGAGAGCGAAATATACACGCAGTTCGACATCCAGGGACATCGAGGATGGAATTCCTCACCGACGGAATTGATGATAGCTCAGTCTGATAAAAAGTCCTCAAAAATCCCGTTTAATGTGGACTTGGACATAACATCCTCATCTTTGGACAAATCAGCCTCCTCGCTATTGATGGTAATTCGAGTTACCACGATTGTCACGGAACTGTCCCGAATCGAATTGCCAATTCTGATGCCAGACATTCTATTGTATGACGCTGGAAGCCGAGTAATTTTAACCGGAAACCACTCCGTTGGCACAATTTTGTTGTACGACTTGTTGCCGCAAGGCCAGTTTGAATCTTCACCAAAGCAAATCATTCGTTTAGAATCTGGGCATTTTGCAATGGGTGCAGCGCTATCTCATATCGCCTCTCAAACCAATTTGTTTATTTTAGCTGCTGGAGGATTAGTGTCGCAAGCAACAGGTCTTTCCATTACAAGTATGATTGACGTGGCCTTGAAAGTGGTGCAGTACTCTCGGTCTGATACACAAGCACAAAACACACTGGTTCCAATGACTGCAAGAAATAATCTAAAGGAAACTGCGTCGTCACACCTCGAAAAGCTCGAAATTTTTGGTCAGGTCCAGGATCGTGTGTTTGGAGGAATGGTTTCGTGCTCTGTTGATACAAGTCTTTTTGAGTTGAAGTTGCCGGGAAATGATAGGAAGGCGATTAGGCCAATTGAAGTCATTGCAGAATCTGTTCCTGGTGAAGCGACTTTGCAAGACATTGTGGTCCGTTTGGAAAAACTGGAAAGGAACCAGAATGAAATTCTGTCGTTACTTCGTCAACTGGTCAATAACAAGCGCAATTAGATGGAATCAAAATAGTGAAGAGAAATAAATGTTGTTAAATATGCCAACAACAAATGGATTCTTTGAATTCCCAACATTTGATGTTGGTAGTTCTTTTCCTTATGCTTGCCTTGCCGGCTTGCCCTTATCTTCCCATCGAAAACACGTGCAAACCATGCCTGCCCTCACGCACTCACCTTTCCAGCAAGCAACAACGCCTCAGGAGGTTATTCAGCAAATCTTCTGTCACATTCCGCCGCTTAAAGTTCTTCCTCTAAAACGTTTATGTAAACGCATTCACGAATGCTTATCAGACGAGCACTTTGCACTGCTGAATTTAAGGGCCACTGTTCCAAGAGAAGCCCTGACACGAACTGAGGTCTTCAAACCAAACAAACATGACAGACTTTGGCTATTCTATCCCTCAGAATTTCAAAAGGCGTATGCTCAATATGTCCTGCTACGAATGCAAAAAGTGATTTGGTTCCAAGATCGCACACAACGGCCAATACCACCATCGATAGGTACTTTGTCATCTTTATTCTTCTTATCGTTCTCCGGCGATCAGATCAATGGAGTTCTACCACCGGATTTGGGTGAACTTGTGTTTTTGCGCAAACTCTTTATCAGTTCGCGAAACTTGAGAGGAGCAATCCCATGTCAGCTCGGTCAATGCTTACTTTTGGAAGAGTTAAACATACATGGTACTGGAATTAGCAGTCCTATTCCGATTGAATTGGGCCACCTATCGCTCTTAACTGAATTAAAATTATACGATAATCTCCTCACCGGCCCGATTCCAGACCTTTCATCGTTATTGAATCTGAAGGTACTTAATTTGCATGGTAATCGATTGTCTGGCATGCTGCCGGCTTCTTTGGGGGAATTGACCAAACTGCAAGAGTTACTCCTTCATTCGAACGAATTCGAAGGTGAAATTCCTCCAGATCTTGGAAATCTAGTCCATCTCAAGTGTTTGGATCTCTCGTCAAACAGACTTTCTGGTGAAATATCTCCAGAACTGGGGAAACTCATATCATTGAAATCGTTGAAACTTTATTCCAACAAACTGACTGGGGAATTGCCGGCAGAGCTTGGTCAATTGTCGAATTTGTTGGAATTGGATCTCCAAAAGAATCGACTTGAGGGTCAAGTTCCGTCTGAGTGGGGAAATCTGGAAATTTTGAAACACATGTATTTGGCAGGAAACGATGGATTGAATTTGTCTTTGCCTCCAGAGTTTAGAAGGGATACGCGAGTTTGGCAGCTTTTGGCGTGGGAGGGATTCCATTGATTCGAAGACAGGATAGACAATGTTGGAGACTTGGGGGTCGGAAAGTGAATTGACCCAATAAACTTCTTCGCTACTTCTTCGCCATCGGGAGCTTCAACAAATCACAACCGGTGTGTTCCGAGGTGCCCAATCAGTATTTTTGGATCACCATTCACAAAGTGGCGCTCGAATCACCCGAAAAACAACCCTCTGATTGCCCGCCAGTCCCTACTGTCTGTAAAAATGGCACTCCTGTGTAGCTCCTCAGTCACCTCATATACCATGGGTATAGAAAGCCCGGTGCACTTTCCTCGCACGAGGTCGGCCTCGTTTGCAGCGCCACCATCAACAACCCTTCGGCCGTATCCCCAAATCTCTCGAATCCCTATCGAACTCATCCAAGACATTTTTCGAAGACTCGACCCAGCAACAGTACTCAAATATCGACGTTTGTGTCGCCATATTGCTGTGGCATTATCAGATCCCCATTTCGCAATACTCAACTTGAATCACCACCCTGAAAAGAGCACGGCCTCACTTCAGAGTTATAAACTGTGGTTCGTCTGGCCAGAATCGTATCAAGCGGCCTACGCAGGCCGGCTCAGCGTTAACGAACTTAAACTAGGATGGAAGGGGATCAAAGGATCACTCCCTCGTGCCCTTGGATCATTAAAAAGTCTCACCATTCTGACACTTCATGAGAATAAGCTCTCGGGTCCTATTCCATTGGAAATCTGTTCACTGGTCAATTTGTCCATACTTCATCTTCAAGGAAACAAGTTATCGGGAGCCATCCCGTCTGAAATTGGGAACCTAACTCAACTTACTCAGCTGTGTTTGCAGTCAAACAAATTGACTGGTGGTATCCCGCGTGAGATTGGAAAACTCAACAAACTTGAAAACTTGAGTTTGAATTGCAACCAGTTAACTGGTGAAATACCAGCAGAGATTAAAGGATTGAAGGCACTGAAGTCGTTGTATCTGGAGCAAAATATGTTGTACGGCAACGTACCCTCTGAAATTGAGGAACTTGGGTCACTCCAAATATTGTGTTTTGCACACAATATGCTCACCAATCTTCTTCCTTCAGGACTCAAGAAGGAATCAAGGGTATGGGAAATTTTACGGCATCAAGGTTTTAGATGAAAAAGGCCGAATAAACGGGTATATATTGAAAGATTTCCCAGCTTGCCATAATCAAGAGTAGTAGCATCAAATGAATATCATCTGAACATATCCAGCATTCAGAAGATAGAACATTGTACACCCCACCACGAGCCAAGCCATAACGATGTTGGGTTGGCGTCTATTTTCTTCGCGCATATAGTCATAGAAGAGTTTTCGTGCCTGTGTAAAATACGTTCATGTAAGATTGTAAAGTTTAGTTTAAACTGTTTTATAACTCCCAACCTTGAGATTTGATGCCGTCCTTCCCGGCCCTCCAGAACTAGAAGACGACGGCTCAGATCCCATTGGATAATGAGCATTTTGATGAGCACCATAATCGTAAAATTGGTGAGTGCGAGACTTATTGGGATCCCTGTGTAAGATCCAGTCGTCGGGATGCAAGGTCTTCTTGTTGACTGCAAAACGGTTTAAGAATGCTTCATGATATGTGTCGATCAGGTACCTCCTGAATGTCTTCGCATAGTTGTTTTGTACCCAGATCGATTCACGCCAGAATCGGTATTTGATTTTACCTACGATAACACGTTGAGTTAAATGGCCAGTCGATAAAAGGCTTTAGACTATAACAGCCATATGTGACTAGGAGTAGAAGGATCGAGGACGTCTGATTGGTCTGCTTCCCCGTTTGATAGACATCCAACACCGTCTTACTCGAAATTCCACACCGACACTTAATTGAAATCAGTCAAGAGATACTTACCGAGAGTTCCCTGTCATATTCCCTTCGTTTTCCTTCATCAGACAAAACTGAGTAAGCTTCATTAATCTCGACAAAAACCTTTGCTGCCTCCTGGTTGTTTGGGTTTTTGTCTGGATGATGCTTCATAGAGAGTTCATAGAACTTTGACTTCATTTCCTGTCTGGTTGAAGTAGCAGGGACACCAAGGACTTCATAGAAGGACTGTTTTCGTGCAGGAGCGGAGGAAGCGAAGCGGAGCGACACGTTTGATAAGGTAAAAGCAAGGGGACCCCGAGTGAAAGCAAAGGTAGGGGTGAGCAACGGACGCCTAGTTGCCGTTGAGAAAAGAGATCGCGGCAACATTGTTTTGTTTTGTTTTGTGGATCGTTTTTCGTTGTTGGAACTTTGGTTGAATCAATCGATGACCGTTGCTGCAGCTCTTTCTGCCGCCGCCGCCGCCGAAGTCGTCACTGCGCCGACCGCCGAAAAGCCAATCGAGGCCGTTGAAGCCGACGACGAATCCGAGGCCGACGACGACGGTGAGTGCGAGCGAGCCACCCTTTCTTGTCTTGTCTTTCTTTGTTCTAATCCCGTTCGTTCCCGCTTCAGCCGTCGATGCCGCCGATGCCTCGGGCGCAAAGAAAAAGAAGAAGAAGAAGAAGGGAAAGAAGAAGAAGCCACTCGACAGACTCGCTGTCAGAAACGATGTCAAACAAACGGAACCGCCAACTGTCCCTGTGGCCGACCTGTTCAACGGCGTCTTTCCAACTGGCGAAATCCAGCAGTACACGCATGTCGACAATACTTACCGCTTCACTAGCGAGGAGAAGCGCGCACTGGAGCGATTGCATTTTGACGAATACAACGAAATCAGACAGGCTGCCGAAGTTCATAGGTACTCAACTTATTCTTGTGAAGAGAAGTGGGAGGAATGGGTGCCTTAGTCAGATCATATCGGGAAATATGTCATGTTGATTCGATGTGAAACGTTGCATGGTCCCCCGTGGTTTCACTGCCTTGAGTCCTATCGAGCAATTGATACTGATTACAAACCATTCTTTCAGACAGGTTAGAAGCTATGCCAGAAGCGTCATTAAGCCTGGAATGTCAATGATTGAAATTTGTGAGACAATTGAGAACGGAACTCGTAACTTGATCAAAGAGAATGGGTTGGAAGCTGGTGAGTTGTTTCGAATCCTTTGTTTATGACAGAAATGAACAACTCGCTCAACAAACAATCAAAACAAGGTATCGCATTTCCAACTGGTTGTTCATTGAACCATGTCGCTGCTCATTA
Source organism: Rhizoclosmatium globosum (assembly GCA_002104985.1). Lineage (NCBI taxonomy): Eukaryota > Fungi > Chytridiomycota > Chytridiomycetes > Chytridiales > Chytriomycetaceae > Rhizoclosmatium > Rhizoclosmatium globosum. The sequence goes on along the minus strand of MCGO01000018.1, from coordinate 311,947 downwards.
CACACCAAACGCGGGTGACACTACTGTCCTTCAGTACGATGACGTAATGAAGATTGATTTTGGAACCCACATTGGTGGAAAGATTATTGATTGTGCCTTTACCGTCACTTTCAACCCAATCTACGACAGGCTACTGGAAGCCGTGAAAGACGCCACAAACACTGGAATCAGAGTATGTTTCTACAGCTTTTAGTGATGAGTTGCCTAATTCGTATCCTTGACAGAATGCTGGTATTGACGTTCGTCTCTGTGACATTGGTGCTGCCGTCCAAGAAGTTATGGAATCATATGAAGTGGAGTTGAATGGAAAGTCCTACCAAGGTGAGCAGAATATGTTTCTATAATTTCAGACAATCTAATCAAATACCTGCAGTCAAATCAATCAGAAACCTGAACGGTCACTCTATTGAAAGATACAAAATTCATGCTGGCAAGTCCGTGCCTATTGTCGACAATGGTGACCAGACAAAGATGGAGGAGGGTGAATACTTTGCCATCGAGACTTTCGGAAGTACCGGTCGTGGATATGTGATGGAAGATGGAGACTGCAGTCACTATATGCGAAGCTGGGATGTTAAGCGTGCTCCAATCAAGTATGGACTTATCTTAATATTCTTCTCTTCTAACTAATAATTACAACAGATTGCCACGTGCAAAACAACTCTTGAACACTATTGAAGACCGATTTGGAACTCTCGCTTTCTGGTATGTTTAACTTGCTGTTTTCTCGCCATATTTTCTGACTGTTTGCTGCAGTAAACGATACTTGGACCGTATTGGTGAAACTAAATACGCTGTGGCCCTCAAGCAGCTTTGTGAAGCTGGTCTTGTGAACCCTTACCCACCTTTGGTTGATGTTAAGGGATGCTTCACCGCTCAGTACGAGCACACCATTTTGCTCAGACCAACATGCAAGGAAGTCATTTCTCGTGGAGACGATTATTAATCACCGAATAAACGACGTTTGACATCCTTTTTGTTTTGAGAATCCACCCCAAAGTCCAACCCTCAAAAACAGTTCCAGAAATGGCCTCTGAAGACACCGTCGCACTCCTCGTGAACATGCTACAGAAGCTTAGTAGCCAGGTCACAGTGTTGCAGAAAGATAATGCTAGCCTCCGGACAACTCTCGCTGGTGTCGTTGATGATATTCAAACACTGAAGGCCCAAACGAATCTTGTTCTCCACCAAACCAACCCAAACCGCCGCTTCTTCACCAAACTCAGCGATCTGCCATTCGAAGTGTTCGCCAAGATTTTTGCATACGTTCCCCCTACAACTGTTTTCAAGCTACGTCGCCTTTCGAAAGCGATAAATAGCTGCCTCGTGTCTGCATACTTTGCTGCGCTTTCCTTGCCCATTCACGTTGCGACGAAAAAGCAACGTCTTTTCATCAACTCTAAACCGGATTCATTCGATACTATTTGGTTCTTTTGGCCTCCCAACTACCAAGCTGCATACGCCGCTCTCAAACTCTCTCATTTCCACGCTATCCAGTGGACCTCGATTGACTGGTCAAAATACAAGAAGAAGACTCTATCCACGCGCGAAATGCGGGATGCGCCGTTCTCACAGCTTATTCAAATGGGTCTTGCGTTGCGAGACAATGGCCGTATGGGTCGGAAAAGAACGCCGCCACTCTTGATTCAAATCCCTTCTGCCATTGGCTACTTGAATCAACTCAAGACTCTGCAGCTTGCTAGCTGTGAAGAATTAGTGGGTGAAATTCCAAAGGAAATTGGTTCTCTCACCAGTCTTGAAATTCTGAATCTCAGCAAGAACGGATTGGAGGGTGAAATTCCTGTCGAGTTTCGCGAGTTGCAATCCTTGCAAGAGCTAAATCTGTTTGGGAACCAGTTGACGGGCGGCATTGATGTCCTGTGCTCGATAACCTCGTTAAAGCAACTGAATCTCCACAAGAACAAGTTTTCCGGCCATTTGCCTTCTGCGCTGGGTCAACTGAAAGAAATTGTGGGCCTCTTTCTTTCTGACAACGAGTTCACGGGGCCAATTCCAAGTGTCATACAACAGCTCGAAAATCTTGCTATTCTCAATCTATTTGAAAATTCTTTGACAGGAACTATTCCATTAATGCCACCTCGGTTGGAGCATCTCAACTTGTTCAGCAATGAATTGGAAGGCACAATCCCATCCCAATTAGGAGAGCTGCGTTTCATTACCCACTTGAATTGCAGCAAAAACAACCTGAGTGGCAGTATTCCTCATGAGTTATGTAGTGGACTTACTCCGTTACAAATGTTGAAGCTCTCTGACAACAAGCTGACTGGAGAAATACCGTCAACAATCCATCTATTGCCGCTTCATACTCTGATTCTCAAGAACAATAGCATCTCTGGTCATATTCCCGGTCTTCCTGAAACACTGACTGCTTTGGATCTTTCGGGAAATCAATTGTCAGGCTCCTTTCCAACAAACATTGGTGATTTGCGTAATCTAACAATTTTGAATGTTTCTGAGAATGGATTGAATGGAGCGATTCCCAACTCTCTCTGTCTGTTGATGAACTTGCAGGAGTTGGGTTTAGCTAACAATAACTTTGTTGGACGGGTTCCTGAAAGATTCGGAGCACTTATTCTTGAAAAACTTGAGTTGAGTGGTAATGAAGAGATGGACAAAGAACTCCCGCAGTCAGTACTTGGCAATACCAAACTTCTCGAAATGCTGGTACAGGAAGGCTTCAAAAAAGGCGAATAAAAAAATACGAGCCAATAAACTTCATTGCCAAAACTCAAAAGAAATGAACCAGAACGAATAGAATCCTGTCAGTGATCTTAGAGGTTAGATGGCTTTCCGCTCAAGTAGAACCACTTGTCGATGGAAGCATCAATTGGAGCAGCTGGCTTTCTGGCATCAGCTGGAACGGCAGTGTAGGCAGCATCGGTGGTGGCAACCTTGTATGGGCTGTCAGCAACCTCAGTGTTGACAACAGTGATGTCGTAGTGCTCGGTGGTGGAAGGAATCTGGCGGGTGATGAGCTTCTTCCATGCCTCGTTAGTCTCGTGGATGACTTCGTTGGCGTAGGCCTTGTTCTTGGCCTCTCCAGAGAAGGCAAAGTTGTTCTCTGGCTTACCGTCTGGGATCTTGTAGATACGGAACCACTCGTTTGATGCACGCAAGATTCCTGGCATGTGCTTCTCAACATCCTCAATGTCGTTCAACTTGGAGGCCAATGGGTCGTTGATGTCAATGACAATAACCTTCCAGTCAGTCTCTCCTGCAAAGATATTCCATATTAATTTGGTTTGGTTGGACAGCAGTTTGTGGGGAGCTGAACATACCTTCGTCAAGGAGGGCCATGGTACCCAAAACCTTGACCTGCTTGACCTGACCAGTGTAACCAACAGCTTCACCGATTTCGCAGACATCCAATGGATCGTTGTCACCCTTGGCCTTAGTGTCTGGGTGAACAGAGGTTGGGTCCTCCCAGGTTTGTGGGAAGGCACCGTAGTTCCAGATGTAACCGTGGTGTGGGAAACAGTTGCGGACGAAACGGAGCTTTCCCTTCTTGACGTCCTGCTTGATTGGGTTGAAGGCCTCGTCCTTGGAGATCTATGAAATTAAACAGGTTAGATTCGTAGTCCCTTCGAGTCATCCATCAAAATCGTCATCATATTGACTAGTGAACTATTGCATCGAATGCAGTCGGATCACGCTTCTTCAATTGATCTCATGTCCACATGGGGTGTGTCGGGGTTGCGAAAAAGGAAAACAAGCATTACCTCCAACTTAGCGTTGGTCCAACGTGGGATCTCAACGATCATGTTCAAGACAGTCTTCTCAGCATTGGCAAAGAGAGGAATGTCGTGGAAAGGGGAGACGACCTTTCCTTCGGCGTTCTCTACAAAACGAAAATGGTGCAATCAGTTAACCGTGGTGATAAGGGGGCCCTAAGTAGGCGCCAATAAGAAGCTGCTCACCAATGTAGACTCTGTGCTCAAGAGTGTTTGGAGCTCCAATGACTCTGGTTCTGTAGGCCATTCTGTGTATCAGCGGAGACGTCAGCATCGTTGAAAGAAGGCGTCGATAAGGGACCAGCGGCATTTTTCCACGCACCTTTTTTTGCACAACCACCTCGTTTGCCTGCCTCCTTTTTGACTCCTTTTTGAACTCGATGGATCTCGTGGAATTAGGTACTTGTTTACTGTTACTGTCTGTGGATTCATTCCTCGGATCCTAGGAACGTCTATTAAGAATCACTCTGTAGGCCTTGTTTTCCATGAAAGGCAGGAGGGCCAACTCTGTGCCCAACACGCGCTCAATGCCGTACTCCAAGGCTCGTACTTCTCGGCTGTCGACCTGAGTCAGCTTGCACGAGACTTGGATTCGCAGGAACTTGAGGTGCTGTCTAAACACTTCAACTCTGCTTGATACTTACTTGCAACAGGCTCTTGCTGATGGTGCAACAACTCCTCCAACTCCAAATACGCGCGCCAAGTTTCAATCGCAAAACTATGATGATAGCGGTTTCTTTTCCATCCAGGTTCTGGAGAAGGCACTAGGTGTCTGGAATCTGACTCTCACGCCCCTCACCAGTCCTGCTGCAAAACAAGCACGTGAAGACCCAGCTTCAATTGATGCCTTTATTCTCAATCTCGATGAACACTGGTTAACGTTGCGGAGGTTTGGCGGGTCTCGTTCAAGATTCTACAACTTGGATTCAACCCTCGAACGTCCAAAGTATGTCAGCGAATTTTATTTGCAGGCGCTATTATCAGAGCTTTCCGCTGCTGGATACAGTGTGTTTGTGGTTGGCGGAAATCTCCCTTCTTCTGATGCGGACGCGTATGCAACGTCTGTGCCGATTCCACCCCAATCCACCACACAAGGAACGAAAGTGTCTTCAAAAAATGACGCTGCTGCAACACAAAAAGGCTTAGTGGCATTCAGTGGAAAGGGCTACAGCTTGGGAAGCGGAAGTGGAGATCACGACAACAGCAATTCAGTCGACGAAGATCCAGAATTGGCTGCGGCAATAGCCATGTCCATGAGAGCTGGAATCGACGAGGAAAACCAGGAGCTTCAAAAGGCACTTGCAATGAGCATCCAACCCCCAAAAATTGAAAGCCACCGTGAAGAATCAGAATTGGACATAATCAGACGAAAGCGACTGGAAGCGCTCAATAAACGGTTTTAATAAGGAAATTTCTCTTCCCCCGCATTGGAAAATCACCTGTAAATCGCACCACTATGTCAAGCGAGCCAACTCCTAATGTAATTGAGAAAGGAGGAGCGCGTTCAGAATCTTCTGCGCTTTCTGTCGAAAGAGTTTACGGAGCTGTGTTTATGACCCAATTGGTTCTCTCCTATGGATTAGTTAGGCTATCCCAGTTTATGACCTTTCCGAATGGCACTACCCTACTTTGGACAGCCAATGGTCTTCAATTAGCGGTCATGGTCACTATCTGGTCAAGGTCGCGTCTTTTGGCGTCGCGTTTTGTTGTTCCCTTGTGTTTTTTCGTAACTGTTTTCCTTGGCCTTCTGTCCTCATTCAGTTCAAAAACCGCAGCTCTAATATCGCTCGTACATTTGATTGAGTCGAGTATCATTTCCTGGTTTGTCTTCATGGTTTCAAATAATTCTGTGCCACTGAAGTCTCTGATATCTCTCACGAGCTTCATTATTTCGATTGCGGTTATTGTCCCCATCAGTTCTACGTGTAGATCACTTATATTGCTATTGAATAAGGAAACGTCTCTTTCTCTTCCAAATCTTGTTCTGCTCGATTGGTGTGCGACTTTTGCAGGAAATCTAATATTCGCACCAATGTTTATGTTCCACATCTCACCAAGCTACGACGATATTTGTAGTCTCAGCAATGGTTTGCCAGTTCTATCTGCAATTTTCTGTCTTGGAATCGCATACTTGTTTCAATATGCTCTACCCAACAACGCGAGCTTATTTATTATTTTCTTTCAATCGCCGTTTTTACACATAAGTGCGTTGTATGGAGGATATGTTGGTCTTTCGTTTTGCAGTTCTCTTTCTCTGCTAAGCAACCTTGGGTTTAGCTTTCTGTCTAGTTTGTACACTCAGCCTCTGATACTGTCTATTTCCTCAGGATTTATTCCTGTTCTATATATTCATGCTATTATTCATATCAGTTGCTTGATATCTGTGTTTCTTTGCAGTCGCCATCATCAGCAACGGCACCACCAACTACAGCACTCCAAAGAAGACATTCCGTCAAATGTAACGAGCAGGAAACATTTCTTTGACACGGATGAAATGAATTCAGCAGAGCAACAAACAATTAAAACTGGCGAAATGATTTCAGACGAAATCTTTCATCAAAACAACAGCAAGATGAAGTACATGAGTTTGATGTTTGTTCAAATTCACAGTCCATTGATTACAATTATGGAAGCTTGTCAGATCGCGAAGCTGCAACTGGATGCAGAAGCAAGAAAACTGTTGTCCCCCGTTCTGAATTCAACTGCGTTTGTTTTGTCCTGTGTTGATGATTATCTCAACTTTGAGCGTCTGGAATCAGGCCTTATGAAGCCAAAGCTTGCTACTGTGAACTTAGCGAATATACTTGATCTTCCGGTTGCATGTGCTCAAAAAGTATTTGAAAAGTGCAATATTATGTTTGAGCATAAATCAAACTTGATGTCTGAATGGGCTTTAGTAGATCCCACCATCTTACAGCAAATATTACTTAATATCTTGCTCGGACCTATAGATGTGAGATCTTTTTCCAACATTGTTGAATCTGCTAATTAAAAACTTTATTCGGTAGTGTTTTCCTGAGAGTCCAGAAAAGCTCTCACTTGAAATCAAATATTGCGTGCTCAGCACTTCAAATGACGCAGAAATGACGCCACTATCAAGTCTTGAAATGGCGATATGTGTACCTAATGTTTCAGTATCGGTCGACGATGTATTTACCCCATTTGCCACAAAACTAGACAGCCCAGGCAATATATGCACACTAACGATGCCTGTTGCGAAGCTTTTGATCCAAAAACTTGGTGGAGAGTTACGTAGTTTTGTGACTAAGTCTGGAAATTGGAAAATCACAATTGAAATTCCATGCCAACCAACTCCTGCTCCTATCTCCAAACATAACTATCAATCTATGACTAGTGATGCAGCGGGAACAAATCATACTGCATCTTTTTTGAAAACTTTGGCGATTATGACACGACCAGAAGCAAAAGATCCGAAGGACTCATCATCTCTGTCAAACGACTCTGGCGAGTTAAACTCTCCAACTTTGTTTGGGGTAATAGCATCCAGTTTAGGAATAGCTTTGAAATCAGAAGTGTTTCAGAAGTCATCAACACTTTCATTACCCAAAAATGAAGGATTCAGTGTAGAGGGAAAATCATATAAAATACGAAAATCAAATGCCTCGGGGCTTTCGAGCGGGATATCAAGTTTGAGGCGAAGTCTCAGTTCATCGAAGCAATTTCGAAAGAAAGTACATTATAATGACGCCGCGAACCAGATGGAGTCAAGCGCAGACGGAAAAAACTTTGAAGTAATTGACAAGAGTTTAATATTGGAAGAAGGTCTTCGAGTATTTACTTCCTCTGATGGAAATGTTGAACAGATTTCAAGAAGGTCGTCAGGGATTTCAATTAGAGTTCCAAGCCTCAATAGCACAAAATCTCCTTCAAATAAATCTTCAAGGCAAGGTACTATGAGGGGAAAATCTAGTTTGTACCAGGATGCGGCGTCCAAAGCGAATTCTGGTGATCTGATGCAAGTTCGAGAGTCAGATCCCGAAGAGCAAAACATCGATTCAGACAAGTTACTTCACATCTCCTTACCCAGCATTCGACGGAATAGCTACGCCTCAGCCAAGCGAGTAAGTTTGGCGCCCTCTTCGCGACGACCAAGTATAACTGGCGGAAGCTTGGCTGGCATGGATAGTCCTCGAATTGGGGAAGGAGATTTTGGAATGTACTCATTTGCTATACCAGAGCTGGCTAGTAGAAACTTATCCCTAAAGAGTGAAGCAAGCCAAGTTGATGTTACTATTACGGGTGAGAAAGTGCAGCAACAAGATCAATTATTACTTCCACAAGGTCCTAATGATCATTTGCAAGGAAGCATTCTGGTCGTTGATGATTCAGCGGTATTCAGACACATTCTTGTCAAGTTTTTGAAATCAATAAGCCCTATCTATTCTGTATCTGAAGCTCCAAACGGGGAAGAAGCCTTAGACCTTTGTAGAAACTTTATTTTTAATATCATATTCATGGATCTTGATATGCCAAAAGGAAACGGATGGGAAACAGTTTCGAAACTCAAAGCCATTAAGTGTTTATCTCCAATCGTCATTATCACAGGGAACAACATCTACAACGATGATATCGCCAAATTATCGAGTTCAGTAGTTGAAATTGTCCCAAAACCTCTATCCAAGGATATGGTTCTCCATTTATTGACGAAATACAACAAAACAATTACTCGAGCTACCCTTTACCTGGAGCCAAAACCTAGTATTATACTTCCTGCCCATCAAGGGACAATGCAGTCAGTTGGATCGTTGTCGCCAAGTATAAATAACCAAGTCGACTTTGAACCAAAGAAGCCCGCCACATTGGAACGAGAAAAAAAAGTGAGCGAAAATCGAACAGCAGCATTAGTAGTTGATGATTCGATCACGAATCGGGCAATTCTGGCGAAAATGCTTGAGAAAATGGAAGTATTTGATGATGTCGCGCAAGTTGCCACAGGTCAAGATGCTATTCGCTTATGCGGAATGAAGAAGTTTAACATTATCTTCATGGACTTGGAAATGCCAGCAATGAACGGGTAAGTACATAAAGACACTTTTCAAAACAATACTTAAAGAAGTACATAGGGAAGAAACATCTGCTCGGATACGAAGTGCCGGAATCGCGACTCCTATAGTTGCTGTGACAGGAAATATTGTGAGGGGAAATGATGAGTCGAGCTTGAAAGTTGTGGGAATCAACCAAATCATGCTTAAACCTATAACGAGACAAGGCGTAGAAGATGTGTGCAGGAAATATGTCCCTGAAATTACACAGCTTCCTGCGTTAATGTTTTCACCTACTTCTAACACAAGCACCAACTTCCCGGCACAACCAAGAACTATGTTTGGTTCGCTCCTCCGCAATAAACACACTCCCAATTAAATGATTTGTAAAAATAAATACTTCTATATGTTTCTTCGATTTTTTGTTTTTTCTGAAGAACTTCACTCAGAATGGCAGGCGTAGAGGATCTTGACGACGATTATCTCCTCACACCCTTCAGGGAACCGCAATCGAAAAAGAAAAGAACCAGAGATCAAGTAGACAATGACCCAGAAGAAGTCGTAGAACGGCAAGCTGACCTCGTTGAAGAAGATGCACTTGACGAGGAAACAACAGAAGCACCTCTGTCGAAAAAGTCAAAGAAGAAGAAGAAGAACAAACCTGCGCAGCCTCCGCAAGAAAAGCAGCCGAAAAAGCCGAAGGATCGGTCCGCGAAAACGTTGGAACTTCGAAAGGAAATCTTTGAATTGGCAAATGCCTCAGAATGGAGCGACGAGTCGGTCGAGTTTCCAGAAGAACGATCGCTGGAAAACTTGCTGACATTGGTCACTGCGAGTTGAGTTGCCGTTTTGGTTCTTTGTTTGATAACTGACACTCAAAACAGTGCGAGAGGTGGAGAAAAAGACCATCTTAATCGTAACACCGTCTGCTGAACGTGCAATTGCAATTATTCCTGTTATGAAACCGCTAGGAAAGATCGGCAAGCTTTTTACACGGCACATGAAAGTGGAGGAACAGATTGCAGCTCAAAAAACTCACAAGTTCCCAGTCAGTGTTGGATCTGCAAGCCGTATTGTGAAGTTGGTTGAAGCTGGTGTGTCTCATTTGATTGATTTTTCCCATCTAACATACAATCCTTAGGGGCGATAACACCAAAAGAAGTCGGCTTTGTGATTCTGGATGGAACCTCATTCGACAAAAAGCAACGAACGCTTTTTGATATTCCAGAATTGAAGGCGGATTTGGTGGAGTTATTGAAGCTGATGAAGAGTAGCAACGTCATTGTATTCTAACGAGGCAGTAAATAAAGCATTTGATACTCAAATCATATTCTTATTCCTCAAGCTTATACATGGAGACGAGCCAATGCTTCGCTTCGGCATATTCCACCTTAGACCCCTTCACCAACTCATCCAGTTTCTTGAGTAAGTCCTCATTAGAAAGAGACAACGGCTTCCCTCCTTCATCAACTTTTCGACCATAGTTTTGTATATTTTCACAGGTTGCACGGAGTTTCTTCAGACCCAACGCGGCTGAAGAACCTTTCAAGAAGTGACCAAGGCGACCCAATGATTCCAAATCTTTCTTTTCGCTGGGCATATTATGTTGAGACATGGAAACTTGTGAATAAGTAGATACTCACAGACTTTCCTGCAGCTCTGTCAAGGTCGTTTCTGCCTGGGTGATGAAGTCCCGAGCAATTCCTTTGCTGAACTCACGGTTGTCATCATCGTCCATTTCCAGTAGTTGATCAAAGATGGTGCCGTCAACAATGTCTCCATAGTCTGGCATATTTGGGACCTTCTTTTTGGTTGTTCTCGAACAAATGGCTCGAATAAGGATCAAACAGATTTATTTGAGTTTTGGACAAAGAATCCATGTTACAAGTCACTTCAAATAACAAAGAAGCAGAAGCATGATTTAAGATCTTGGCTTCTCCTTCTTCTCCTTCCACAAGGCAATGAGGGCAACTCCAGAAACCTTGACAATCTTGAAGCGGACACCTGGAATATCTCCGACGGCCTTTCCCTTACGACCGAATCCGGCAATCAAAACTTCGTCGTTCTCCTCAATGAAGTTCAAACAACCGTCGTTTGGAACGAAAGCGGTAACCTTCTTTCCGTTCTTGATGAGCTGAGCACGGATACACTTACGAATGGCAGAGTTTGGCTGCTTGGCTTCAACACCACTAGAGAACGAACTTTTTAGCTCCACAATATCAGGTACACTAAAAAACAAGACTTACATCTTCTCCAAAACAATACCCTTGGCGTGGGAGGATCCTCCGAATGGAGAGGACTTGAAGGCAGTACCCAAAGCACGCTTCTTGTACTGCTTGTCAGCCCAACGCTCCTCACGTCTGTGGGAACGGAGCTTACGGGCGGCGTGGAGACCTCTTGGCTTGTTGGCGTGACCCATTCTAATTTGATAAGGAGTTAGGAACACGCCCGATTCGCTAGGGAGAGATGATTGTAGGAGTTGATGTTTGATGGAGAGTTGACTGATTCCACACTGTGTTATGTCGTCCACTACTTCCACGCCTCTGATGAATTCGACTCGGAAGACAGATTCGATACGATCCAGTTGCGTCATATCGGCATTTCGCAAGAAGGAGACTCAGTGTGCCAGAGTGACCAGAGATGCCCGAGTCCATCCCAGTCGATCCGCTCACGACTGACGCCACTTTACGAGTCCGTTTGCACGCAGTCACTCTTCCAGAACAGTCTGATGAGGTCTCTGATGTCTCTGATGGCGATGGAGGCAGGGATGGCTGTTGGTGGGAGGGGTGCCGGTCATACGTTTTTCACGAAGAGAGAGGAGGCGAAAAAAGTGTGCTCCAAACCCACCTAGTCCAACTACCCCCTGTCCTATTCCCGTACCCATGCTGCGATACAGCTGTTTGCTTCGATGCGAATAGAGACCTAGCTGTGGCTCATTTGAATCGAATCAATCACCACTGTCAAGCTTCTACCCGTCAACCTTTTGCTCTTTTTGCACTCGATTGACTCGTTGCCCTTGCTGCAGCCTCCATATCTCTCCGTCTCTCTTCTCCTCTTCTACCCTTTATCGAAGGCATAATTTGGACATACACGGAAATCGAAAAGCGGAGTGAACGGTTTCTTGGTCAATCAACGACTTGTTCCTCCTCCCCTGTCCTTTCATGATGCGCCTTCGGGCGCTCTGGGGACGTTTTTGGGGAAGAAGTGTGGCTTTTCAACAATAACGAGATCCCCATGAGTCTACTTCTGCTTAGACCAGTGAGAGAAGTAGAATTAGGTGGATGTACATCATAATATCATAAGATTCCAAGAAATGCGTGATCTCGTTTTCTGTTCTTTGAATAAATATTAACGTGGAAATGGAAGTTGAAAGTGTGTTGCAGCAGATGGCGACATGCTCAGCTGTTCTCTCGATCGCCCAGGAAGCAGGTTAGAAGAGAGAACGGACGTTAGCAAAGCGACTGAGAACTAAACGATGTGACCCAAAGCGAAGGCCGACGAAGCCGAACTCACGCGCCGTGTCCAAGGCCGCGCTGTCCTCGACCGCCGTCGAAACTCGTTCGCCGCCGCCGCTGAATCCGCACGTGTCGAATGGACGGCGCGGCGAGCAAAAGCCGACGAGGCCGAATTCGAGTTTGCCGCTGCCGACGCCGAATGTCGTGTGCGCGTAAGCCCTTGATTGCTGACTAATCTGTCGCTGAATTTAAATCAAATCAAGCTCGATCTGCTTGTCGCGAAGAAAGCGGCGATTCAGGAAACCTTGGGCGTTGTGGCGCGTCTCAAGGACAGCATCAAGTCGACTACCCACTCAACCCAGTTACCCATTATTGAAAACTTGATTCCAACTTCAACTTCGACCTCAGTAATTTCCCTAGAAGCTCCTCGTGCTTTTGCAGAATCGATAGGGCCCAACGTACGTCGTCGAGGTGTCGCCTTGCCATCTCAAGATTCCCTTTTTCAAACCTCCTCTGCTGGTCTTATGTGCAAGACGATTGATTATCGACCACGTCCATACCCACCTCGCATCAGTAAAGATTACAAGATCAAGAAGGAAGCTTGCACCCAATCAGTTTCGGCATATCGCAATGAGGGACAAAAGAGACTTTCACGTGTTCGTGGAGAAAAAGAAGGATAAGTTGTCGTTTGGTGATATTCATGAATCAGGTGTATTGCTTTGATGATACGGACAATTTTAGCTTTATGAATGATGCACAGTATTTATATCTTTTGAGAACCACTTAACTTCATTTGTTGTTGGCTGCCCCAAACCTTGTCCAAACTTCAAACGAGTCTCTCCAATCACCAAAGCCGACCAAACCATGCATTCGCCAACGCAGTGTACACAATCAAAGCAGAGGAAGTCAAGGCAGATAAGCTCAAAGAGGAATCGACAGAAGAAGGCCAAGCCATCAATCGTACAAAAGGCCACACAGTCACTCCTCAAGTCGATTTGGGTCGATCGGAGTTCTATCCTACTAGTCGCTATCAATCTGATCGCTTTCATTAACATTAATTCCGAGATCATTTCAATGATCGATGAAAGTAAAAGGGTTCTGACGGAGTTGCAAGCCCTACATCAGAATTCCACATCCATTAAATGCTACCAATCGAAATGGTCGATGAAATCATCAGCTGGTTGCCGATCAGGCAACTCTTGGACTGTCGACGACTGAACAAGGCACTCTGCCATTCACTTGAATCCAACTACCTACTCAAGAAGAATCTGCGTCAAAACCTCCTCATTCAATCTCAGACTCCAATTCCCGGAAAGGTCTTGGAAACCTTGACCGAGCAAGAAAAGTGCTTTTTGTTTCAGGCTCCGATGCTGTTTCTGAAATTCGATGGAGTATGAAAATCTCAGAGTCAGTCCACCTTCCAAGACCTTCCAAGCGGTCTAGGATCTTGTTGGGAGACGCTTACTGTCCTTGATAGCTGGAACGATTCCTCATGAAATTACACAACTGATTGAATTGAAGATATTGAATTTGACTGGAAATCACTTAAGTGGTCGAATTCCTGAAGGAATTGGCTGCCTTTCAAAGTTGGAGGAGTTGAGATTGTCTTGGAACAAGTTGAGTGGACATTTGCCAAGGCAACTGTACAGCCTGTCTCGATTGCGTGTAATGCACTTGCACAACAATCAGTTCTCAGGATCATTGTTGGAGGACATTGGCCAGTTGGTTGAGCTGGTTGAGCTGTGTTTGTGTGGAAATGTGTTGGAAGGACGAATTCCAATCACGATTTGTGAATTGAAGTTGTTAGAGGCGCTTTACGTGGTTGTCCATTCGTATGGCTGGACTTCACAACTTTGAGCTATATTGCTGCCAAACTGCAGTATTTAGAATTATCCAAAACTGATGTGTATCAAGTGGTAGTTGAAAGTGAGGGATAAATTAAAGATTAAGAAGATTTTCTTCAAGTTAGCTCGAATGGAAGAGGAACTGTTTTCCTGATATTTTGAAATAGGTCATTCAATTGGCGAAGAAAGTAGTCAATGTGACAAATCTTTTTCGACTGAATGCAGAGTTTGCTGGCTGTTTTAATTACTGATCAGTTGTGTAGAGAATTAGGGTTATGTTTGCCGAGGCGGCGAGATGGTCACAACACACTGGAAAAAAACACAGAAACCTCCTCTTTTTTTTCATCCACAACACTGAAACATGAAATCCTTTTTCACTGCTGTTGCACTCTCTGCACTTCCTTTCGTGTCAGCTTTCCTTGTTCCAAAGGACAACTTAGGATGTAATCATCAATAACGTAACCATCGCTTAACTGACAAACGACATTATTCGCAGGTCCTGATACTAGCAAGTATTCTCCTTGCTTACCACCAATTTCTGGATGCTTTAATTGCATCCCTTGCCCTGACAATGCAGTTGGATATGGTCCATTTTGTAACGCGAAACCAGGCTATTACTCCGACGCTGCGCTTGCTTGTACTCCAGGAAATGTGAGGCATTATAATTGATTTTAATATCTCGATAACTGTATCGTAGTACTGCCCTGGAGGTGATACATTTAATACCCGTGGTGATCAAGTTGCATGCAACGCAACTCTTGCTGATTCTGTGATCACAAGTCCTGCGGGATCAAAATCCATTGCAGACTGTGTTTGCCCAACTGGATACACTGGCCAAGCTGTAAGTGTTTTGTGTTGTGTCTGACTGGTTGCAAAATCTCCTCAACCCCTTAAATAAAATTCCTGACTCATTTCTAATACACAAAAAAAAGGGAGTGAAAGCTTGTGAGAAACAAACAACGACTACAAGTACTACTTCTGTGACAACTTCGTCGACAACATCTTCAACTGCCAGTACCACGTCCAGCACCACTGTTGGTACCACATCCACAAGCACCACCACTGTTACCACGTCCAGCACCACTGTTGGTACCACATCTACAAGCACCACCACTGTTACCACCTCCAGTACCACAACCACGGTAGCTGCTGACCAAGGAGCTCCAGCAACTTCGGCATCGACTACAAGTACTCTTATTGGAAGTGCTGGGTCCTTTACTTCCACAACTACTACTTCGACTCAGGCTTCTGGTACAGTCACATCAACTTACATTACAACAACCCACCATCTTAACAATTTTTTGTGCACACTATAGTGACCACTACTTCTCCAGCCCTTCCAGCTTGTAATCCACTTCTTGCCTCTGACCCAGTCACGAACCCATGTCCAGCCGTCACTACTCCAGCCAAAGACATTACAGACATTCTCGCCACAGTCTCCATCCCAAACCCAGACGCTCCACTCCCCAAATACTCTGGTGACGCGGTTCAAGTCATTGCCAAGTTGAACATCCAGCTCCCAGCAGCTCTCGGAAACATTGACCCAAGCAAAATCAGTGGAAACCTTTTCGCCGTAACCGAGGATGTTTCTGTTGGAAAGCCAGTATCGTTTGCTGGTGCCACGTTCCCAAGTGCGCCTGCCAGTGGAAACTCGACTTCTGCACCGACTTTGAACGCGATTGTGTTGTTGGTCACGCCTTCGGGATACAAGGCGACTGCTGTGGGATCCCCTGCAGTGTACATTTCTGCGAATGTGAATGCAGCGCTCACGAGTGATGGGTTCTCGATTACGTATGTGGTTCCAACGACTGTGACAAGTGTTTGGTACGCATTTTCGTTGAACGAGGATGGGTCTTTGGTTGTTCTTGCTTCTAGTGGAACCCAGGCTCTTGCTTCTGTTACGTTTAGTGGTACTGTGACTGGATCCAAGAAGAGAGCTGGTAGTGGACCCAGTTTCGCAATTGTTACTGCTGTTGCTCCTGTCGAGCCAGTACCAGTTGTTGCCACCACCACTGTTTCAGTCATTTCAACTGCATCATCGGCTTCAGTCTCATCTGTTGGCGCATCAAGCTTGTCTGCTTCTGGTTTGAAAAGTGCCACAGTACAAACTAGTGCTAATTCAAATGTCGCTTCTTCGAGCACTGTAGCTCCAGTTTCTTCTGTTCTGATCACTTCCATTTCTTCAACTGGGCAAGCTCTTACAGCCTCCAAGACGGCTGCTGCCGCGGGTACCAATGCTGGAGTAGTTGCGACTGCTACCACTACAAGCGCATCTCAAATTAATATTAAAATTGGTGGCGCTAAGAGTGTTGAAGTGTGTGCTGCTGCTGGTTTGGCTGCTGCAATCCTGTTGTTCTGAGCCTCGAGCTTACCTTTTTGATCGGACAATTTTTTTTCTTTCTTCTTTTTTATTACTTCTTTATTGAGTTTTTATTCCTTCTTCCTCATTGCTGAGTTTTTGGCACATTCTTTCTGGATCTATTGTTTATTACTTTCTTCTGAATCTATCTCAAGTAAAGAGTATGTTTTTGTTTTACTGCTAACTGTGATGAGTGAATGTGGAGTATGTGGATGAGCAGCAAAGTGGACTTGGACTTTGGAGTTCCAAGCTTTGTTCACCTTCCACACAACAACCCAAAAAGCCAGCCAAAAAGCAATCAAAAAAGCATGAGTGATCTCGAAGGCACCAGCACTGCATCGTGCACCATGGGCACTGACAGTGAGCCCATGAGCGAGTGCGAGTCCGAGTGCGAGTCCGAGTGCGAATGGGAATTTGACGAATCGGACGAGGGCGACAACGTGACCGATCCCGCCACCACGTCCAACTGGCGCTGCTCCGTTGTGTGTTCCGTTCTTTCGCCGGACCGAGTGTCTCTGATGCGGCAAAGTGCGATCGAGGGCGTTGCGGGCGTCTTTGGCGTGTCCGAGGCCGCAGCGACGGCGCTTCTGATTGGCTCGCGCTGGTCGCTCTCCGCCGAGGAAGTCATGCAAAACGACGCCCTGTTCGAAAAGGCCGCAAATCTGCTGCTCTCTGTCTCGACTCACTCGACTCAGCCACCAATCTCGGTCGTCCATCTGGTTCACACTGCCTCAATCGAAGCTGAATGTCCAATCTGCGCAGATAAAGAATTCCTCGAAACCCTCGAATGTGGCCATGCCGTGTGCGCTGCCTGCTGGAAGTCGTATCTGTCTCTCAAAATTCTTGATGAAGGGGCCGCTCTTGTTTCCTGCCCGATGGCTCCTTGCAATGTTGCCGTGTCTCCAGCCTTTGTTGCAAACCTTGTCAACAACGCAACTGCCGCTAAATATTCGGCTCTTCAGCTGAACTCGTTTGTGAACGATTCTCCCTCTCTCGTATTCTGTCCTGCCCCAGACTGCCAAAATGCAATCTCCTGTCCTGCTGCTGCGAAACTCCCTCCACCTTCTTCAATCTTACCTGCTCATCTTAATTCTATTATTCCTACTGTCTCTTGCTCATGTGGCCACTCTTTTTGCTTTTCTTGCTCCCTTCCTGCTCACCAACCGGCTCCATGTGGTTTGATTAAACTGTGGCTCACAAAATGTGCCGATGACTCAGAAACTGCTAATTGGATCTGTGCAAACACAAAAGGTAAAAGTCTTAATATGAAGGGAGGAAATCGAGCTTAGTGAGCGCAGTGAACTTATTGAAGTGAGCGCAGCGAACATTTTTATCGTGAATCGAAATGTTGCAGCGACGAATCGTGAATCGAATATTGTAGTGTGGAAGTTGCAAAGTAAGCGTAGCGAACAAACCTTTGCTTCACGAACTGTGAAACGAAATTATTGGTACTTGAGACAAAGGAAGGAAAGTGTGAGCAGAGCGAACAGATGAAGACACAATTCAAAGAAGTGGTGTTAATGTAACAATCAATGATGCTAACAACATCCATTAGACTGCCCGAAATGCTCTTCGGCAATTGAAAAGAATGGAGGATGCAACCACATGACTTGCCGAAAATGTCGGCACGAATTTTGCTGGATTTGTAGTGCGGACTGGAGGGGCCACAATTGTTCAACCTATGAGCCCAACACAAAAGCTACGACAGACCAGGAAAGATCTCGTGCATCCCTTGAACGATACCTGCACTACTTTAATCGATATGCGAACCACGATCAGTCCATGAAATTGGATGCAGCCTTGTCTGAGAAAATTGCGCTGAAGATTGTTGAGATTCAGGAAAAGTGTGAGATGAGTTGGATTGAAGCTCAGTTCATGACAGAAGCAAAAGAAGTCTTGCTAGCAAGTCGTCGCGTTCTCAAATGGACATACTGTTTTGCTTTCTATTTGCAAAAGAACAACGCGTGTATATTGTTTGAGACGAACCAGGAAGATTTGGAGAAGGCTGTGGAGTCTTTGTCTGGATTGCTGGAACGAGACTTTTCAGATGTAGCTCAGATAGCAAGTTTGCGTGCACAAGTGCTGGACAAGGCTGTGTATGTGAGCCACAGACGCGATACCCTCTTAAATACAACATTGGGTGATTTGAAGGAAGGAAAGTTTGATTGGGTTATAGCAAAATAATGTAAATACATAATGATATTAATATCATTGCTATCATTGCACTTCAATCCCCAAATCAAAGGAGAACGTGACGCCAATCAATATCCACGTTTGTTAGAGTGGGGTCTCTCCACAACGAATTTCCTCGCAGATCCAAAGCTTCGAGCTGAATCAAGTCAACAAATTCATTTGGAATCAGACCCGACAGCTTGTTTGAAGAGAAGTCTCCAAATCGTAGAGATTCCAACCTTGCAATCTCAACAGGAATCTCGCCCTCAAATAGATTATTGTTTAACAGTAAGAAAACGAGACTTTGGAGCCGCCCAAGTGTGCTGGGAAGTCTCCCGCCGATATTATTGCACGACAAATGCAGAGCCTCTAATTTTGACAGCTCCCCAATACTTTGAGGAAGCGTGGTAAACTCGTTATCATTTAACACAAGCTGCACTAGTTGTTTCAATTCCCCAATCGACTCTGGAATTGGACCGTTCATTTGATTCCTGCGCAAACACAGACATTCCAAATTCACTAATTGTCCCACTTCATTTGGCAACGGACCCGTGATCTTGTTGTCGGAGAGGTCAAGGACTTTCAACTTGACCAGCCCAAACAGCTCAACAGGCAAACAGCCCGTCAGTTCTGTCTTTGAAATCTGAAGGTACCAAAAGTATGTCAGGTACTTGACGGCCGGCGGAAGAGCCACGTTCGCGAGAGTCAGGTCGTCCCAGCGTAACTGGATGTACGAGTGCCGCGCCATAACGACACACAGATGCTCGGCGGCAAGACGCGAGTAGGGTTCAGGGAACTTGAAAAACAGTTGGTCAAAGGACTTGTTGCTGATGAGGAAGTCTGTGTCTGTGCCGTGGAGGAACCGGGCTGTCACGAGGAGGGCAAAGTGGCTTGTTTTGAGACACGTTTGAATGCGTTTGCATAAGGTGCGTAGTTTGAGGGCTTCGATGGGGCTGAGCCATGAGAAGATGGAGAAGATGAGCTCAGTGGGAAGGGTGGGAAGGGTATTGGAGTTCATTCTTTTTCACTTCTACTTTATTTGTATTTAATGAGTATATTTCTTATTATATCTAATGAGATCAGTAACGTTTATGTATCAAGAAAGGAGGAAACCAGCAAGCAAGGAAAAAATGACTCCAACTTTTCCAGCGGCGTTGCCCCTGTACAAGCCTGGGTTAAGTGACGTAGCGGGGGCTGGTCCTCCGTAATTGGATGGGCCTTCATAATTGTTGTTGTTTGGTGTCTGGTAACCAGTTGGTACAACCACAACAGACGAAGTGGTGGTGAGAATGGCGGCGGAAGTAGTAACAACAGTGTTACTAGCCAACGGTGCACTGGAAGCACGAGTAGCAACAACGGTAGTAGTGCTAACACTTGTAGGAACCACGGTCGAAACAGTTGTAGCAATAGTGGAAGTAGCCTTTGGAAGGGTATTACGATCAACAAAGAGGTAGCGTGTATTCTGAAGACCGTCACGACGTTCACCCCTGTTCAAGTTGCCCATTTCTGGGTGGTCGGAAACATAAACCGAGATGACGGCAGCAGTCAACAGACGAACTGTGAAGGAATACTTCTTCTCATCGTACAAACGAGCAAAACGCTTCTGAAGTTCTCCAGACCCACAAGCGGATGTGGTACTGTTGGTAAATGCAAATTCGCCCGGAGCACTGGTAACTGCACCAATGTCATACAATGTGTCGATACAGCCGTCAGAAATGGTTGCGTTTTGAAGAAGCGGGATTTCACCAGCTTCAACACTGTAGAACGAATAGCTTCGACCTTGGGTCTCAGGGACTTGGAACAAGTGGTATTCGTAAACACACGAATTGTCGGCAGATGGAGAATCCTTGTTGGCGGTTACAGTGAGGGAAAACTGGACGTTATTGATCAGCTTGTAAATGATAGCGGAGGTCTGGACGTTATACGCGGCAGCCAAATCAGAGCTTGTAGCAATCGAAGTACCATTAGGGTTGATGATGTTAAAGGTGGCACTTCCTTGACTGTCAATGTATTGGACAACACCGAAAGTGTACTGGGCAACCTTTGGGTCCCAAACTAATTTTGGCGCATTGGCTCCACAAACTGGGTTGTTTTCAGCAAGGATACTCAGGGGTCCAGAGTAGCGAACCGCAGTTGAAGCATAGGTAAGTGAACAGAAAAAGGCCTCATCTGCGCGGCGGACGGGAATCGGTGTCTTGTCTGAAGAAAGCGTCAAATCAAACCAAATACTTTCAACGAAGGAGGTAACAAGGTTGAATCTGACATTGACGTCGGGAGGCTCAAAGTCACTGATAGGTTTCCCATACACAGCTTGAATACGATCGGCGAAATCACCGGAACAGTGTGTTGTATCCTTCCAGACAATGTTGCTTGTGATCGTCTCAAACAAAATTGGATTCTCTGCTGTTGAGAAGTCTTTGACAGAGAATGCCAAACAGGCCAAAGCAGTTGCATTCGGTTGGGGTATGCCGGGACAGTCAAAGGCATTGAGATACAGCTTCTCAAAGACGCCGCCTGTGTAGTTTGTTGCTACTATCATTGGTTTGGAGATACTTTTGAACAGTTATTTTGTGTCTTGCCACCCTTATGTGTGAGTACTGTTTCATAGTCCGTACATATGTCATCTCGCCATTAGAATGTGTATTGAGATACATGAATTTTAATATTCAAGGTGACAAGAAGCGCGCTGGGAACGGTTCAAGTCAAATTAGCTGACGAGTCGCAAATTGGCTGACGTTCCAACTGCAAGCCCAAAAAGGATAGTTCGCATTAAGATTATTGCGCTTTAAATATTTGTACTGAACAGTTTTAATATTGTACAACCGTTTGAGATCATGTTGATCTTCATCGGACTGGTCCAAATTGAGAACCTCGCTTTGGTTGCCGAACTAACCGCAAACACCTAGTTTATTTCGCAGACATGAATTCAATAATACAGGGGATTTATTATAATGATAGTAGAGCGAAAAGCAATCAGTTCGCCAATAAGCAAGTTTAGCGCAGAGGTCCCACCACAGAATCCCAAGTCAACCGACCTTCCTCCAAATCCTGAACCGTACACTCCAAGAGTTTATCTTGTCTCTGCATCACATACACACTCTTGTCCAAAATCTGTTTCTTCAGGTCCGGAATCTTGTCCACTTCCATAAAATCACGTTCAAGAAGAGCTGATAAGGCTTCAACGGCAGCTTCAAGGTCCTGCTGATTGTCTTCAAACAAAAACGTTGCGAGATCGCCTGGTTTGAGATAAAACGCGAGACAATACGTCCATTGAAGAATTGACCTAGATGCGACGAGGGTATGTTTTGCAGTGTTGAGGAATTGAACGTCGATCCAGGAGAGGTGGGATGTTTCTTGGAGTGCGTGCATTGCGGTTTCAATTTTTGCGGAGAGGGCAAGGTCGAGAGTTGCTGAAAGATGGTGGTTTTGGTATCGTGTGAAATACTTTTTGAAAATAATTAGCAATAAAACAACGTAATTCAAGAAAGTAGAACAAGTTAACTTACATGCATATATCGCTTAAGTGCTTGTCTTGCGTGAGCTTTTGCGTCAGTGGTCGAGTTGTCAATTTCAACTTCCTTCCATAATGCACAACTGTGCTTGTCGTATCCGAGAAATTCTCCCATACACACCCAACAGAAATGGTAGTTGCATTTTCGACAGTGAATATGGTTGCATCCACCGTTCTTTTCGATTGCCGAGTCACATTTTGGACAGTCTTGGATATTAAGGTTAGTTGGATTACTTTTGTTATCTATCCAATGTGTATAAAAAGCCTTGCCATACTCTACTGACTCTTTCTTCGCTTCGTCTGTTGGAATCGAGCTCTGCTCGTGCCCTCGCGACGCAATCGGTTCGCTTTGTTTGCTACGCTCACGCTTAACTCTGCTCGTGCCCACGGGACACAATCAGTTCGCTATGCTCACTCCATAACCACTTTTTCACTATGCAAACGGATTGTATTCTTAACGTACCTTTTGTGTTGGCATGAATCCAATTAGCCGTTTCTGAATCATCTTTGCACTTTTTGAGCCATAGTTTAACGACGGGGCAGGGAGCAGGACGATGATCGGGGAGAGAACAGCCAAAACAGAAGGAGTGACCGCAATCGCAAGTGACAAGGGGAGAGAGTTCTTTTGCTAGCGAAGTAGGGATTCGATATTCAATGACCAGATCACAGCCTTTGGGAGAAGGGCAGAATCGAAGTGATGGGTTTTCAGAAATGTGGTGTTTGATGACCAAGTCAGAATACTTTGAATAGATGTCGGGATTGACCATCATTTGGATAGTTGATTCATCAATGTGGAGGGTGCATTTCGGGGAGAGACACTGAATGCGGACTTGGCCTTCTTGAGTGATCTTTTGGTCAATGTAGCGAGAATAGCAAGACAGACAGGCTCTGTGACCACACTGCAGCGCAAGGGTTGGATCATCTGGTTCATTAGCGAAGCAGATTGGGCATTCGAAGCCTGTGTGAGTGTACATAGTTAGCTGAGTGAGTGAGTGGGACATTAGTACGCACCAGGCAGGGCCGTGACAAAGACGGGATCAAAGTGCAGCGAACGAATGCCGACTAGTCTCAGCACCTTTTCTTGGTCGTCAAAGAAGGTCGAAGCAATGTCCTCGGGTCGCTGTGGAAAGCGATCCAGAAGCAGGGCAGCCGCAGCGTCCGATGCGCCAATCAACGAAGCGAGATTGGCGGCATTTTGAGAGCGGCGACTTTGGAGAAACGAGACGGTGTGGCAGGACCACTTGGCTTTGGCGTTCGAAGTGGACTTGCCTCCAACGTCGAAGGTGGTGCTGTCCTCTGTCTCGCCTGCATCGACAGCCTCAGAGTAACTCTCACTCTCACTCTCACTCGCACTGTTGTACTCGAAGGTGCTGCCATCGTCGCTTTCGCTGTCAATGTCGGAAGTCGTCATTGCGTGCCTTGCTGCTCCTCTTCTTCTCTTTTCTTTAATCTACTTTTTATTACACAAAAAAGAACCAACAATGCAAAATCAGCAGCAACAACAGTTCCGTCCACAACAGATGACCATGCAGCAAATGCAGCAAATGCAACAGGTATTGTTGTTAGACGCGGACGTGGCTGATGGTGCCCGTTCATCGCCATCGCCAACTCGCTCACTCGTTTCAACATCAGATGAATATGGGCAGGCCGATGATGTATCCCGGACAGCCACAGATGGGAATGCCCATGATGGGTATGCCCGGCGGTCAGTTCCCAATGCCTGGACCCATGATGGGAGCCCCGCCAGGTGCTGGGTTCCCACAACAGAAACGTAGTGGTGCACCAGGCGACGCCGTATCTGCTCCCGTACGTTGATGATATTTAAATACTTCATCATTTTTTTGACTGGCTGGCGGCTGCAACAGAAACGGAGGAAGCCGATGGACCGTACTCTTCCTTCTAAACTCGACTTTGTCCCTGAAGCAAAACTGTACGCGCAACTGCAAGCGAGTGAGCGTAAACTGGATGCTGCTGTGGCTGCAAAGAAGGCTGAACTGCAGGAAGCCCTCGTAAGGCCCCCACGAACGAAAAAGACGTTGAGGCTGTGGATTCAGAATTCAGCTGCAAATCAGCAACAACCTGGTACTGCTTCTGGATCTGAATTGGACCTGAATGCTCCAGCTCCTTCTTGGACTTTGCGGCTGCATGGGGTTTTGTTGGAAGAAGACGGATCAGACAAAGGCGCGAGAGCGAAGCTTTCTTCTCTGTTCCGCTCAATTTCTGTTCGCGTCGTTCGTGATAAGGGATTGTATGCAGAGGGAAACACTGTTGAGGTGAGTTTCTCACTCTCACCAAACCGCACCTTTTACTCAACTCCTGCAATAGTGGCGAAAAGATGAATCCCCAAACCAAGATTTTGAAGGTTTTGAAGTTACCAAGAAAGGAGACACAGAAGTTCAGGTCAAAATTGCACTTGTTGTTGACACTGTTCCGGAAAAGTTTAAGCTTTCGCCTGATTTGGCGGATATTGTCAACGTCCAAGTTGAAACCAAGACAAATGTTGTAATGCGCTTGTGGCAGTACATTAAGGTAGTGCCGTAATATATTTTGGGTAACTCTTTGGAATTAACTGATAAATCACAAGTTGCACGGGCTTCAAGATGTGGAAGACAAACGCATTATCAACTACGATGACGCTCTTCAAAAGGTTAGCATAGTTTGGAATAATTGTCACCATTTTGCTAAACAAATCTTTAAATTAGATCTTTAAAACCAAGAAAGCACCCCTTACTCACCTCCCAGACCATTTAAATGCTCACTTCTTCCCACTTGACCCAATCACCCTCGACTATACCATCAAACTCGACAAACCACTAACCACCTCTTCCGTTGGATACGACATTGATGTCGAAGTTGACAGCCCTATCAAAGCCAATATTCTAAGTATTGTCGGAGGCGGCGATCCAACCCCTTACAAGGAAATTTCAGCAATTGACGATGAGGTAAACCTGATGTCATTGTACTTGATTCGCAACTGTAACTAAAATTCGAAAGTGAAGATTACAAAACTCGTTCAGAAAGTAACACAGTGCAAACATAAGCGTGAATTCATGCTCTCATACGCCAAAGATCCTGTTGGGTTTTTGAACCAGTGGGTTGCAAGCCAGACACGGGACTTGGAAACTGTTTTGGGAGACTCTAGAATCAATGCTGAAGAAGCGAGAAGGGCGTCGTTCTATAAGGATAACTGGGTGAATGAGGCTGTATTCCATTACTTGAATTCGGTGTAGAAGTGTAGTATTCTTTCTCCTATCTTTGTTTATTTTCTCTTTATAAAGTGGTGATTGAAAAAAAGCTGAAATACTCTATTATCCGATCAGAAAGATCGAAGGGCAACTGTTTTTGGGGAAGGCGTCATCGACCTCCAAAACAAAGAAAGAGATCCTTCTTCCTTCACAAACTTGCAATGACCACCACCGAGCATACTCCTCTATTACCGCATAATCAATCAGCTCATACCCCTGTCGGATTACATAGAGGTATCTTCAGAATCTCAGTTTGTATCAGTTCGTCCGACTGGTTCTAATCAAACTTTCCGCATCTCACATCATCAGGCTTGAAGGCAAGGCATCTCATCATGATGAGGTATAACTATTGGAAACATAACTTTCTATTACCGCACTGAGTAACTGTGGATATAGTGTCGGTGGGACAATAGGGACGGGTCTGTTTGTAGCAAGTGGAATGTCAATCGCAATTGCCGGACCTGGAGGTGCTTTGGTAGCCTACGTAACCGTTGGTATCATGGTCTTCTGCGTCCTGACATCACTGGGAGAGATTTCTGCCTTGATTCCGGTCTCAGGGTCTTTTCATGAGTTTGTGAGTTGTTTGACACTGAATGAGGCACCACCATACCCCCCCTTTCCCTCCTTTACTACAAAAAGCAAAAAAAAAAAAATATGAGGATGACTTACACCACCATTGAATATAGGCAGGGCGATTCGTTGACCCGGCGTTGGCATGGACGTTAGGGTGGAACTATTGGTTACAGTGGGCCATCTCACTGACGAGTGAACTGGTTGCGTCAGGGATTCTAATGACGTACTGGTTCCCCGCCGTTCCAGCGTGGATATTTTCAGCTATTATACTTGCGTTTCTCGTCTTTGTGAATACCCGCTCTGTTGCCATGTTTGGGGAAACAGAGTACTGGCTGAGTGGTGTGAAAGTGGCGGCTGTCTTTTTGTTTATTTGCGTGGCGACGTGGATGGATGTGAAAGGGTTTGGGGATGGTGCGCCGGCACTTGGGTTTGCCAATTGGTGGATTGAGGGGGCTCCGTTCAAGAATGGATGGGGCGGAGTCTTTTCTGTGGTTCCTATTGCATTCTTTGCATTTGGAGGGACGGAGCTGGTTGGAATTAGTGCTGGGGAGGTGGAGAACCCGAGGAAGAACGTACCGATTGCAATCAATCAAACGTTTTGGAGGATATTTGGATTCTATGTGAGCTCTATCGGATTGATTGGTCTATGTGAGTTCTTGCAGTGCAAAAGTTATTTGGGCTTATATTGACCTTTCAGTGATCGCAAATGATGATCCAAGTTTATCTTTATCCGCCAAGAACGGAGATATCACGATTGCCCCATTTACTTTAATCCTGCAACGAGCTGGCCTCAATGGTGCAGCCAACGTCATGAATCTGGTGATTCTATCTGCCGTTGTCAGCACGGCAAATTCGGCTATGTATGCGGCATCCCGAACTCTCATGTCCCTTTCACTGCGGGGGCAAGCTCATCCAATCTTTAGCCTTGTTTCATCCAATGGAGTGCCAATGTGGGCTCTCTTCGTCACTGTCTGTATTGGGTCAATGGCATTTCTTGGAATTGTCTTGGGCGAAGGAGAGCTATTTAATCTGTTACTCAACGTCACGGGAACTTCCGGTCTTTTGACATGGTTGTCTATTAGTTTGACGCATTTGAGGTTTCGGGCTGCATTGGAAGCGCAAGGAAAATCTTTGGAGCTTCTGCCGTATGTGGCTCCATTTTTCCCCTGGATGGACTATTTAGCGATTGCAATTGGGTTGTTGATTCTGATTGGCCAGGCTGTAACTGGAATTATGGGACCTGTGTTGGATATTGGGGCCTTATTGTCCTTGTTTGTCGGTGTGCCATTGTTCTTTGGACTATATCTTGGATATCGAGTGTGGACTGGTGTGTCCCTTGTTGATTTGCATGACTGTGATTTCTCAATGAGAACAAGAGTAGAATGAGGGGATAACTTATTGCGTGCATGATGATAGACGTACGAATGACACGGGCTATTTCTTACTCAAATCCTCTAACAATAAATGAACTGTTCGTTGCTGTGACACATTGACCTATTTTCTCCACCAAACACAGAGATTGATAGACCAGTTCTCTCTTCCACAATGTCGTTCCCTGAAGTCCACCAGCTCCTCCACGGAATTCCAATTACTTGCCACGCCTTCAACAAGGACAGAACCCGTACGTGAACTGAGCCTTTGAATGCATTTATTGTGTGGCAGCATTATTAACCGCCAACACAACACAGAGGTCGCAGTCAGCCCAAACAACCACGAGGTGCACATTTACCGCAAAGCCGGGACTTCGTGGACATTGTCGCAGATCCTTGAGGAGGTATTGTGTCTCTGTACCCTTAAACCCAACCAAAACCAACCAATCCCAATTCACTTCACAGCACGACAAACTCGTCACGTCCATCGACTGGGCCCCGGAAACAAACAAAATTGTCAGTTGCGCCCAGGACCGAAACGCGTACGTGTGGACACTCGATGCCGCGTCTGGCCAGTGGAAGCCGCAGCTCGTGCTCCTCAGAATTAACAGAGCCGCCACCTTCGTTCGCTGGTCGCCCAGAGAAGACAAGTTTGCTGTTGCGACGGGCTCCAGACTCATTGCTATTGCACACTTTGACGTGGACAATGACTGGTGCGTGTGCTTTGATCACACTTCCCTTGAGGATACCCCCCCAGTCTGATATCCATCCAAATATTTAGGTACATTACAAAGCACATTCGTAAGCCTATTCGCTCCACTGTCCTCAGCATCGAATGGCACCCTGAAAACATTTTGATCGCGGCTGGTTGTGCTGACATGAAAGCCCGTGTCTTCTCTGCCTACGTGAAGGGCATTGACGCAAAGTAAGCCTTCTTATCGTGTATCTCTTATATTTAATTCCCATAATTTTAGGGCTGCTAACCCTGTCTGGGGTGAAAAGCTTCCTTTTGGAACTGTGTGTGGTGAATTCGGTACCACTAACGGTGGTTGGGTTCATGACGTTGCCTTTTCTCCGTCTGGAAACGTTTTGGCCTGGGTTGGACACGACGGAAACGTGAGCTTCTCTTATGGTCCTCAGGGTCCTGTCTTCACAGCCTTGTCCACTGGTTTGCCTTTGGTCAGTCTCTCCTTTGTTGCAGAAGACGCTGTCGTGGCTGCTGGACACGACTGTATTCCATTCTTGTTCAAAATGACTGGACAGCAGTGGTGTGTATCGATCGTCATTAGTACCATTACATCATTCTAATCTTAATCTGTCCTTACTCCTAACAGGGAAATTGTCGACCGTATTGACAAGGGTAACGCTAAGTCCGCTTCAACTGAAAACAGTGCTATGGACATGTTCAAGAAGATGGCTAGTCGTGCACAAACTACTGCAGACGTCGAGTTGAACAGTCGTCACCAGAACACCATCACGTACGGATATTCGCCTTTATTCATTGAATTTCAACTCAATATTTTACTTTAGTTCCGTTCGTCCTTACTTGACTCAGGGTGACCGTGTGACCATGTTCTCTACGTCTGGTGTTGATGGAAAGTTGATTATCTGGAGATTGTAAACTGTTCAACGTCTGTTTTGAAAAGTGTTGCACTAAGTTGTGATAAGTGTGGAATCTGGATATGGTATTGAAGGAGAACAAATCAAAACTAAACCAATTTTAATGGTTATCTTTATAAGTACAAAACAAATGAGCAAGTAAGGAACTTCAAACCAATCAATTATTTAGAGGATTTCAAGTTGAGAGCTCCCAAACGAAGGAAACTCCAAACTGATTTTGGATGAGAAGTTGTCGATGCAGCAGATCCATATTCACTCAATCGAGACTTGAGCTCCTTTTCATGCATACTCTCTGCGGCCAAGACATTCTCAAGTCGTGCAGCATCCATTTTGAATTTCGTCAGCATCATTTCAAGTCCCTCCAAATCTTTCGTAACATTCGCCGCTAGTTTATCCAAAGATTCGCTCTTCGCAGGTAAGTCTTCTAGCTGCACTAAAACAGAGGTCCCAAGTGAAGCCAGCACCGAGTCGTCTGTCTGCTTGTCAACAGCGAGCTGCGCCAACTTATGCAAATCAATTTTGCCAGTTGCATTCATGACGTCGGCGACAGAGAACGAAATCCGTTGAAGGATTCCAAAGAAATTTCGTCTAATGGCAGAATACGCTTTACCATCAGCAGACGCTGACCAGATCGGCAAAGCACTAGTAGCAATTGTAACCAATTGGGACGTTTTCGGCTCAGCTGGGAGAGGTCCCAATTCTTCCACCAACGCTCGTAATCTGTCATCCGTTGATGGCGCAATAACATCCAAATGATCCACCGCAACTTTATGGAGAGTGTATATATGGTCCACCGAGATACTGAGTTCCAAATCTTGCGCCAGGCTTTGTTCCAATTCAAAGATGTTGTCAAAATCAGGGACATTCGATAACTCCAAGAAAAACTGCGCCACTCGTTCCTTGTGAGCCTCGATGAATGGGAAGAGAGGAGTCATATAGTCTTCCTTGATGGACGTTGTCTTATTGGCAAGATTTTGAAGGACTTTGGCAACCAGTGTCAAGGTACGTTTGGTCGTGTCAGTGGGTTTCGCCTTCCCAATCAAACACTCCTCCGATGTGACGAGGGCGGGATTCAAGTATCGAAGCATAAAGAATCCACCAATGTGAGATGCGACAATTGCGTCCGTGGCATCGGGAGACTTTTGCTGTTCCAAAAGTTATTAGTAAATATAGTTTAAGGGTACCAGTTTGTGTCTATACCTTCACAAGTGTGCGAATTTCCTTGCATAAGAAACGAAGACCGTATGGCACTTGATCGATTTCCAGAATCAAAATATCCAGGAAGCTACGGACTATATCTGCGAGGACCTTGACACGCTCCTCAATCAAATCCGACCCTGACTTTTTAAACCTCGTTGACGAAGTGTCGGACGATCTATCGTTCTTCATGAACATGAAACTTCGCTTCGACGAAGCAGAGGAAGACCGACTTCTCATCTCAACTCCAACTGAACGACCGCTTCGTTCGTCCCCACTTTCGTCGCCGCTTGCCTGCCCGTTCGTCACGATTGGGGACTCAGCAACGAGGTCTGATTCGAGCTTGAGAGGATTGATTTCGAGGTCCAAATCACCGTTTGAAACAATTAGGGCAATCAATTTGGAGAGCGTTGTTTGGAGATATGATTTTCCTGGCGCCCGCCGAGAGTATGTGGTCAGAATCCTGGATACCGTTGTATTCGCACGAAGGAGGTGCGCAGTATCTTCAGATGCCATAAAGTGGGGAGATAGGCCATTCTGTGATTTTGGTACAATCAGTGATGGATATTGGTTGTAAAACCAAACAAGCGCACCTGCAACACTGAGAGCAAGAGATGCTCTTCTCGAGAATCATATGGATTCGGGAAGAGAGAGAAGACGACAACGTCCAGCAACGAATCGACTTCATTTGGCGCCAATTTGGACAGAAACCTTGACAGATAAGAGGGATCGGTTTGAAGCAGCGATAAAAACGATCCGTATTTCTGCAAATGAGTGCAACGGTAAGATGATCCGATCTGTCTTGGCTGTTGCAAGGGAGTCCAATATAGCCTCACCTCAGTTTGGGTAAGAGTACCACCCGTTTCGTCCTCCGCTTCGGTTTCGCCGACTGCTTCAGTTGATACAGAAGCAGTATCTCTTATCGTAGATCCAGGCGACGAAGCCTCTTTGAGAATGTCCAGGGCCTTGATTTCGAGTTCTAGGGCATGGTTCGTTTGGTCCTGGAGCAAGATGGCTTTCTGGATTCCTCTCAGCTTTAATTGCAGCTCATTCAATGGCGTTGGATCCCATTCTACAAGGCTGGTGGAGCCCATCATGGTTGGCAGCGGTTTTGCAAGGGGTTTGGGGATGTGAGTTCGTTGGAAAAATCCCCCCATCCCGCAAGTAACTACACTTCCATTTATTGTATTTTAAGATGATCTTAAATTCCTAATTTATGTTGCATTCAATATTTGCGAAATGGAATTGTATTGTTCGTTTCTGTTTTTTCAGTTGTACGCTAACCTCAGCGAATTCAAGACTCATCGTATTTCCTCCATCCTATACATATTCCACTCATTTTAATCTCGCTTTTCACTTCATTAAATTCATCCTGTTCCTGTGGCGACATTGGGCAGAGATTCTCCAAGATTTCGTTCCGATTGTTCCGAAGTTGACGCAAAAACCAGACGCCAAACACTGAACATGTTCGCAGCAAAGAAGGCAAGTATTCCGCCTCCGCCAACAACAATAGCAAGCCACAGCCCGTTCTAACGCCTCGTTTGCCGCAGTTCACCACCGTCTCAGCTCGATCGCTTGGCCGATCCCTGTTTTCAACATCGGCTGTCTCTGCGGCCGCCCAGAAAGTGAAGCTTTACATCAACGGCGAATTCATTGATTCGCAGACGGACAAGTGGATTGAAGTGCGCAACCCGGTACGTGTTTGCTTTGGTTTGCGTGTTTGTTTGTGGGAGAAGGCGCCTCCTTTTCCTATCCGGAATTCAATACACTAAACCCGTGCTTTCCCTACCCTCTTCCAGGCTACTCAGGAGGTTGTTAGTCTCGTTCCACAGGCTACTCCAGCTGAGTTGAAGTATGCTACCGACAATGCTGCTGAGGCCTTCAAGACCTGGAAAAAGACCAGTGTTCTTGCCCGCCAGCGCATCATGATGGACTTGCAGCTTTTGATTCGCGAGAAGCAGGTATGACCCGCGCTTAATTTATTTGTATCGTGCCTCAAATCGAGTTTCGCTGATCTTATACTCCAATTTCAAAACAGAACGACATTGCCAAGTCTATTACATTGGAGCAGGGAAAAACTATTGCGGATGCACGTGGAGATGTTTTCCGTGGTCTTCAGGTTGTTGAACACGCCTGCTCTATTCCATCTCTGTTGATGGGAGAGACTCTTCCTGTTGGCAGAGACATGGACACTTACAACATTCGTCAACCATTGGGAGTTATTGGAGGAATTATGCCATTCAACTTCCCAGCCATGGTATATTAAGCCGATGATTTCGTAAAAACTGTGTTCTAACCCAGAATATCAAGATTCCATTGTGGGTGTTCCCCCTCGCCATTGCCTGTGGAAACACTTGTGTCATCAAGCCAAGTGAAAAGGACCCAGGAGCCATGATGATTCTTGCTGAGCTCGCCGCGCAAGCCGGTGTCCCTAAGGGAGTCTTGAACGTTGTTCAGGGATCCGTTGACACTGTCAACCACATTTGCGACGACCCACACATCAAGGCCATCTCTTTCGTCGGTTCCGACCACGCCGGAAAGTACATTTTCGCTCGTGGAACTGCCAACGGAAAGCGTGTCCAGGCCAACTTGGGTGCCAAGAACCACGGAGTTATTCTCCCAGATGCCAACAAGAACTACACCTTGAACCAACTTACTGGTGCCGCTTTTGGTGCTGCTGGTCAGAGATGTATGGCCTTGAGCACCGTTGTTTTGGTCGGTGAGGCAAAGAACTGGTTGCCAGAGCTTGTCGAGCGTGCCAAGGCCTTGAAGGTGTCAAGTGGATTTGACGAGACTGCCGACTTGGGTCCAATGATTTCCCCAGAAGCTACCAAGAGAGCTGAAGACTTGATTCAATCCGGTGTTGATGAGGGTGCCCAGCTCTTGTTGGACGGACGTGGAATCAAGCCAAAGGGCTTTGAGAAGGGTAACTTCTTGGGCCCAACTATTCTTGCTGGTGTCAAGCCACACATGAAGTGCTACACTGAAGAAATCTTCGGTCCAGTCCTTGTTGTTTTGGAGGCTGACACTTTGGATGAGGCTATTGAGCTTGTCAACAGCAACCCATACGGAAACGGTACTGCCTTGTTCACCAACTCTGGATCTGCTGCTCGTCGTTTCCAGGATGAGATTGATGTCGGTCAAGTCGGAATCAACGTTCCAATCCCAGTTCCATTGCCAATGTTCTCTTTCACGGGAAGCAGAGGATCAATCCGTGGTGACCTCAACTTCTACGGAAAGACTGGTGTGCAGTTCTACACTCAAACCAAGACCGTTACTGCTCTTTGGAGAAGCGAAGATGCTTCCACCTCTCAGGCTTCCGTTAACATGCCAACTATTCGTTAATTTCTCTTCTCTTCCCCTTCTAATAAATTTCTGGATTCTTGCACAACAAACTGTGCCTTCTTTATCGACAGCAACAGAAGCACGCAGCTCAACAATCATGGGCAACACATCATCTTATTCTGTTTCCGATTCGATTGGAGGGCTCATTGACTGGACCAGTAATGATAAACTTGCTCGAGCAAAGCAACTGCGCGACAGTGCAATACAAGCACGTACTGATGCAGCCATGAAAGCAGATGCCTCCAAGAGTTCATACCAGCGAGGTGAAAAGGCATTAGCAAAGAAGCTTTCCGACGAAAAGACTGAACTTCGGAATGCTGCCACTGCATACGACGCTAGAGCAAAGACACTCATATTCCAGCATTATAATTCAACGAGGGATCTAAATTCCATAGATTTACATGGACTATTTGTTCCCGAGGCAACGGAGGTTCTACAGGAAAGGATTGTAGAATGCAAGGCGAATAGAGTCACTCGCTTGGAAGTGATCACTGGACGAGGATTGCATTCGAGGGACGGAACATCGAGGTTGAAGCCTATGGTTACGGCGTTTTGCGATGAGAATGGAGTTGGACTGGAACCTGGTTCCAATGAAGGATGTTTTGTGATTGTACTAGGTGAACAACCATCGTCCTATTTTGATAGCTGTGTCATAATGTGAATAAATTTGAGGAAATGTAGATTAAAGGGACTGGTAAAGGGATCAAATATG
The DNA here is from genome assembly GCA_002104985.1 of Rhizoclosmatium globosum. Classification (NCBI taxonomy): domain Eukaryota; kingdom Fungi; phylum Chytridiomycota; class Chytridiomycetes; order Chytridiales; family Chytriomycetaceae; genus Rhizoclosmatium; species Rhizoclosmatium globosum. The sequence continues at coordinate 277,789 of MCGO01000018.1, read as the reverse complement.
GGTCGGACTCTGACAATGGTCGAACCAAAAGACCCCAAAACCAACCACCCACCTTCTGCTCTCCCACATGTCTGATCCTGACACATCCATTGAAATCGAAGACATTGGCGAAGGACCATCGACAGCAAGCACCAACGTGGACGTTACGATGGCCCGCCGGACTTACTCGCAGAAGAAGGCACTAAAGCGATCGGAAACACTGGTCGTACCAGGCCCTGCATCTAAGGAAGTGAGCGATAATCTTGCCTTGGAAGCTCCGCCGGTAAGGATGACCACCTTGGACTTTGAGTGATTGATAACCGTCACTGCCCGTTTCAACAAGGTGCAGCGCATCAAGAGTGTCAAGAGCCACAGCTCCGTTTCTCAATCAAGCACAGAAGATCAAATGCAGTATGCTACATTTGTGCAGGCAGAGCAGAGCAAGAAGATTGAAACTTTGGAAGCATCGCAAAAGTCGCTGCAATCACAACTTGTGGCCAAAGACAAGATGATTGCTCAACTTAAGAAGGTCGAAGCATCGAATGCAACCATGGCGATGCAAGTCATCGCTCTTGAAAAACAAATCCAATCGCTGAAAGCTGAATTAACTCTGTCGAAAGAAGAAATTCAAGGGTATAAACTGGAACGGGAAGACTTTATTTCGGCGCGGAGCGTTTTGGTTTTGGAGGATACAAACAAGTCGATACTCATTCAAAAACTCCAAGATGATTTGGAGAAGGTTTGTTCTTGACTTTCTCAAAATATTTTATATTTGATGTTAACGATTGTACCTCTCATTGTAGGCGAATCACGGGTTGAAACAAGTTGTCTCGCAAATGGTGTCGGGAAAGGAAGAAGCTGGTCCTTCTTCAACCGCATTACAGCAACAGCTTACGTCTCTTCAAAAAGAAAACGAGTCTCTCCGTCAGGAAAATCAGCAATTAAGAGAACAAAATGAACAGCAAGAACATTCCCTATCTCAATTACTTCTAGCCACTCCTCAAGAAGCACCGGCAACTCAATCTGCTCGAATTGCCAATGCAAGTGGTAACACCAACAGGGGAATCAATTTTCCAGAACGGTCATCGAGTGCCATTGGATTGATTGATTTGATTCCAGAAGATGGTGCATCTTTGGAGCTGCAAATGTTGAGGCAGAGGGCGCTCACAAAACGGGATAGTGAAATTGAAAGGTTGCGCAAAGAGAATGAGGATTTGGTACAGCAATTGGTTGCTACATTGGAATCTTTGAATCGATTATAGAAATATAGAAATAGACACCAATGAACCTTTCCTTCATCTTACTGTATACAAATATAAGGTTTTACAAATCTAAGATGCTTTGTCTTTGTCCAAGGAACCACCCATTCAGTGATTCCAAGTTGTTGATGCAGAACGTGGAGTGTTCTGCTCCACGCCGCCTCCGCCCGTGGGTCAACTCCACAGTTTCGTTCATGGAAGACCAACGAAATCTTCCGAGGTGGCGTCCCAAAATGATATGATGCAGAAATGCGTCATTTCACATTTGATCTCCACCAACTCAAATTTTTTTTGCATTCCGGTTGTTCCGATTCTTTCGGCAGTGAAAAGGAAAAAACGAGCGCCTCCTGCTTTTTTCTCAATCCAAAACATCAAGGTGGGTTTGAGTCTGTAACTCCCAAGCTGCTTTTCGCTGTTGCTCCTCCGATCCTCCTCTTCTTACCCACCCCTTGATGGACTAGCTCCTCACCCTCCTCTCCCATTGTAGAACAGAACATGACTTCCTACGAACGCACCGGAGAGCGCCCAGCTGTTGGCAAGTACTACGGCTTTGACCACATGACCTTCTGGTGAGGGAGTTTACTCGTTGAAGCAATGTTGTAGAAGACTGATCTGGAACAACTCCATAGGGTTGGAAACGCTAAGCAGGCCGCCTCCTACTACGTCACCAGATGTAAGTGTAAACCAGCTTCGCCTTTGCTTGATCGCTAAATCCTGTCTCTTCCTCTTCTTCAGTCGGTTTCGAGGCTGTCGGTTACAAGGGACTCGAGACCAAGGACAGAGACGTCTGCTCCCACGCCGTCAAGCAAAACAACATTTTCTTCATCTTCCAGTCTCCTTTGAACCCAGGAAACAAGGTCTTTGATGACTTCCAAAGGTTTGTTTTGAGTGATGCCTCTTCCACAGGGTTCTTACAAATTCTAAATTTCTCAAATCAGCTTGCACGGAGACTCTGTCAAGGACGTGGCTTTCACTGTCGATGACTGCCGTGGAATCTGGAAGAAGGCTGTTGAGCGCGGCGCCAAGAACGTCCGCTCCCCAGTTGAGCTTTCTGACGAGAACGGAACCGTTGTTGTTGCCACCGTCTGCACTGTAAGTTTTCTTGATTATTCGGTTGCTGTATTCCTCACACTAACTTAAATTATAGTACGGAGATGTTGAGCACACCTTCGTTGAGCGAAAGAACTACAAGGGCCCATTCTTGCCAGGATTCGTCTCAGTTGCCGAGGACCCAATTGTCAAGCTTCTCCCAGCCACCGACCTTTTGAACATTGATCACTGTGTCGGAAACCAGCCAGACAACGCCATGGTCTCTGCCTGTGACCTTTACGAGCGTGCCTTCGACTTCCACCGTTTCTGGTCTGTCGATGACAAGCAAATCCACACTGAATACTCTGCTCTTCGATCCATCGTCATGGCTGACTATGACGAAGTTGTCAAGATGCCAATCAACGAGCCAGCTATGGGTAAGAAGAAGTCTCAGATCCAGGAGTACGTTGAGTACAACGCCGGAGCCGGAGTTCAGCACATTGCCCTCCGTACCAACGACATCATCAAGTCTGTTTCCAACCTCCGTGCTCGTGGTGTCGAGTTCTTGAGCATTCCACCAGCTTACTACGAGAACTTGAAGCTCCGTCTCAAGACCTCCAAGTGCAAAGTTGTCGAGCCAATTGACATTCTCCAAAGCCTCCACATTTTGGTTGACTTTGACGAGGAGGGTTACCTCTTGCAAATCTTCACCAAGCCAGTAGAGGACAGACCAACCCTCTTCATTGAGATCATCCAGCGTGCTAACAACTCGGGTTTCGGTGCTGGTAACTTCAAGGCTTTGTTCGAATCTATTGAGTTGGAGCAGGCCAAGAGAGGAAACGACACAAACACTGACTACTCTCGCACCTCCTGCGCGTAAAGTCACCAATTTCTTTCAGGGATAATACTTCACCCTTTGTTGCATAATACAATTAAATCTTTTGTAAAAGAATAGCTGTTTATTATAAGTTGTCAATCAGGCCATCTTGCGCCCATCCTGAGAACCTCGCAACAGTCCAGTGCTACTTGTGTCTCGCACCATACCATTTGACGAACTAGCAGCAACCTCGCTTCCATGCCCCTGGTTGACAATACCTTCGCCTCCAACATTCTCTTCCGCCCATCGGAAAACATCGTCCTCATCTTCGTCATCATCAACATCGTCATCAATGCCCTCTTCCAGCGTTTCGTCAGTATGAGCCGTGTGCATAGCTCGCAACTGCACTTTGCGCTGTTTTGGATTTGTCACACCTGGAGCCGCACCACCTGCCGTAATAGCTTCCAAATCATCATCGTAATCATCTCCAGCAAGTTGTTCAAGACCGTATCGTTGGTTATTTTCGGTTGGACGCCAGAGGAGAGCAATGGAGAGGTAGATTACAAGGTAAAGGATGTTCAGCCAGCCGTCAAGAAGAGCCCATCGATATTGCCAGTAGGTTTGAATCCATTCTGGTTGAAAGCGGTTTTTGAAGGCCACCTGGAAATTGGTTAATTCAACATCGATTTGAACTAAGTAGAACTCACAGTGTTAACAATGAAGAATGCAAATAAGCAGACAGCCGAAAATACAAGAATGAGCCAGAGACCTTCAGGGTAAGGGCAGTTAAACATTGGCAAAACAAGGACGAAACACTCACGTTTATACATTAAGAGCTTAATGGGTTGTCTTCGTTCTTCCAGTGTCTTCATTGTAAGCGTAAGACCCTTGATAACTTGGTGTAAGCAATGGTGAGGTAATTGACAAACAAACTTACATTCAGGATGGCGTAATAAAAAGCCGTCATAGCAAACGAGAGCGGCAACGAGAAAAAGAGGGCCATTCCCGCAGAGCTGGGGTTATAAGAATTTAGAACCAATAACTTCTACAGTACTGCCTACATTTCATTGACCATCAAAGATCCTGCTCCATACAAAACTCCGCAAACAAAATGGAATACACCTAGAATGACGCATTTTTTCATATTTGACCCAAGAGTTGGTCTTTATGGTCGAAATGTTAGAATGTTGAGGTCCTCTGAAACACATTTACTTTACGACGCCGTATCCGAGAGACACGATCAACAGCATGAAGAAAGAGATGGAGTTACGCGCTGCGTTGAGAATGACGACCATCACCAAGAGGAATGAGTGTGGTTCACCAGCAACGTTGTATTCCTCATAATAACCCTAAACCAGACATTAGCCCCAAAGGTACCAACTAACTCAATTCTTACATAGTTGAATGCCATTTCTACCATCAGGAAGAAGGTGACTGCCGAAATGTAGTGTTGAAGTTGAAGAATGTCTTGGTAAAACATCCACGTTCGGAAAGACCAGATGATTCCAACAATCAAGTACGTGATAGATAGTCCCAGAAAGAGCTGAATATGTGGTTGAATATTGCGGCATCCTGGAAAGTCAACTCCCACTCACCCCCAACTTGGGATAGTCAGCTGCTGGTAACTTTCCGTACCAAGCTTCAAAGCTAGCGTCCATCGCAAAGTAAATGGGCGTTATCTCGTTTGGAGTGTTGGTTTCTGCCACAACACAATACAATCCAGTAGATTCGAAGGTGAATGACTTTCTCCAAATATCGACTTCATGTGACGAATTGAATTGGATAGCATAATTAAGGTATGTATGCTTGAAGGGCACAATGTCTTGAACGACGAACTGGCCAGCACAGTATTTTCCTGGCCCACACTGATTCATCCGAAGTCAGCGACCTAACATCAGTATACACTCAACACAAACCAATTCGGCTCTATCCGTTTTCGGGTTCACGAATCGATCTTCGTCATCGATGCTGTAGACTGTAAAAGGGCGTATTTAGAATTGGCATCCTAATATTCACATTGAACACTCAACTGAGGACTGACGTCAATGCAGGCGTAGAGCTTACTTTGGATAGCTGTAGTTTGACAGTAGAGCCGGCGTAAACACCCACGCAGGCACTCGAATCAAGGGGGGTCTAATGTCAAAGGCATTAGACTTGTGGGCGGATGCGATCTGATGAGATCAAATTCAAGATAAACGTACGATGGTTTCTAGATATGCCGATACGAGGGGTGCTGCGAGAAGAGGGAGGACGGACAGCCAACGAGTCATTTTGAGCAACTTCTCTCCAGATTTGAATTCGTTGAGATTATAGACACTTAGAAGGGATTTATTAAAAAGTTATTTGACCTTCTGCTCCTTTCAGTCAAGTTGGGTGGGCGGGAAAGAATCTCTCCGAAAATGAATCGCGGTTGGGTCGCTATTCTCTTCATCGTCTGGACCCGTCTTGTGGCGGCACATCCCTACACACTGGTTTGAAAGCCTGAGATTATGTGCCATATTCTTATTTTATTCATAGTCCACGGAAGAATCAAGCACCTGTACCGCTGTTTATGCTGGCTCAGTTGTCAAACTTCAAATGTATGCTGTAGCCACATTGCCAGCGATGACCTCCATTCTCGGTATGTTCCTCCATTCACACATAATAGTGTTTTGCCAGTCCTGATATTCTTCCAGTATACAGTCTTGAGGATGAGAAGCACTTCCTGAATTCAGACACGCAACGCGTCGTTTTGGTCCGTCACAACTTTTCGTGTATGAGTCCGAAAATTAATGGAATTAGATAGAATGGCCCTCCTTTGGGAACCTTTGTTGTTCAAGACAGCGACCCATTCAAACACAAATTCCTCAATATTGGTGTGCAGTTCAACTCAACGCATGAAGTGGAATTATGGAGAAAGGCGTTCCGGTTTGGTTCGACGGGGCTTTATTGCGTCAAAGTTGAGACGAATGCTTTGCATAACATGTCTCCAGTTCCATTTGTAATGGAAGCAAGTTTTGAAGCATTGTACGGAAAGCTTCCCGCTGACGAATATCCAAAGTTGGGGGTGAGTGCATGATAGTTTGGCTTCGATAGTGTTAACGTACTGTAAAGCTCTTCCTGGGACTCTCTATCGTCTACTTAATCTTTGGAATAATCTGGACTGTGCGAACATGGACTTTCTATCACGATGTTCTTCAGCTTCAACATTACATTTCTGCTGTTACGTTTTTCATGATGATAGAAACGGCAATCAACTATGTAAGAGTTGAAATTTGCCTTTCTTTTCATTAACACTCCACCATAGGCCTACTATGAAGAGTATAATATCACGGGCGAGCCAAGTATGCTACTTTTGCTTTTTGCTGTTGTTTTCAACGCTGCTCGCAACTCTGTCTCGTTCTTTATGCTCTTGATTGTGTCTCTTGGATATGGTGTTGTAAAGTAGGTTGTTTTGCCACGTCATCAACTGTTTATTAAATTGATTTGCAGACCAACCTTGGGCTCAAAAATGATCAAATGCGTTCATCTAACTTTCTTTCACTTCATGGCGGGAGCCCTTTATGGTGTTGGATCCCTGTATGACGACATGTAAGACCTGAACAGCCTTGTAGATGTTGTTTGACATCTCAAATTTCGCAGCAGTCCAATGTTTGCCATCGGTATCTCACTGCCTCTGACATTAGCCATAACTGCCTTCTATTGCTCAATTTTCCAAAGTCTTTCCGAGACAATCAAACGATTGGAAGAACGCCAGCAATCGGCTAAATTGCTAATGTACACCAGTGAGTTATTTGAACCGAATTTTGATTGAACTTAACGTTGCGAAAGGACTCTGGCTTATACTTGTGGCTTCGATTGCCTGCTTAGTTGTGTTTTTTGTCATCAACACGGTTAGCATTCCTTTTTGATATGTGTTACTTATTGAATTATAATCCAGCTTGCGACGAAACATCAATTTGAAATCGAATGGGTCCAAACTTACTGGCAGTACCAATGGATCCTTGAAGATGGATTCCTCCACATTCTGTTTCTGTTGACCTTCATCTCCATCGCAATTCTTTGGAGGCCTACCGAAAACAATCACCGTTACGTTCTTGAGCAAGTACCTGGAACTGACTCCGACGAAGAAGATTTGGAAGCTCTTGCTGCTGACGCTGGTGTTTCGACGACAGTTACTATTTTGAAGAAAAGGAAATTACAGGTGCGCGGGGTCAGATCAGATGATACTCTAGCGAGTGCAACCGATGAAAAAGAAGATGAAGAAGAACTGATGCGTTGGGCTGAGGAAAACGGAGGTGATGCAGTTGTCGCTCCAGCTGTCACCGAAAATCATCAAACGGATACTTAAAACTGTATTTCTTTAAAATTAAGAAATGTAATAAACACTGTGGGTATCAGCCACTGCACTGGATTACTTGCAACTTATTTTTTTGCAACACAGACGAGACTGTAGACGAATGGCTTTGCGGGATACTGTCATTGTGGGTTTGAAAGATGGTCGTGGTCGGGACTTCCAAAGTTCGAGGTGGGTGTAAATCTATTTATTTTTTGAGTGGAGTATGGAATAATATTCAAGATAATTCATTGGTTTGCTGGGTATTTGATTTATTCAATATGGGTAATCGTCGCTTTCCTCGTCAGAATCATCCACCATGTGATTGAAGAACGGCATCATGGGGAAACCTCCAAATAGGTGGGGGTGGTAAAACATATCGTCGTCCTCGTCCTCGTCATCTTCTTCGAAATTGCCTTTCAATAAGGATGCCATCATGTCACTTGGATCCTCCGGATGATTCCTTTCGTCGACACATAGATGATTGAGATTCGGTACACTATCCAAATCCAAATCGAGACTCCCTTCGAACGAGTTATCCGTCAAGTGAAGTCTTTCCAGCTGAGACATGTTACTGAAATCAGGGACGGGGCCCGAGAAACGATTGGCGCTTATATCCAGGCTCCGCATATTTTCCCAACCGTCTTCAATCAGTAACTCTCCCGAAAACATGTTGGACTGAAGAGACAACTCACGCAAGTTGTTCAGATTCAGAAGATCGTCCGGAACAGTACCCGTAAACCTATTGTTCGCCAAATTGAGAACTTCCAAGTGTTCCATTTCCGTCAAATGCTCCAAAATCGGCCCAAATAATTCACATTGCTGCAAATTCAAAGTTTTCAACTTCTTGAGCGCAGAGATTCGGGGACTGACCGGTCCATCAAACCGATTGTGGTCCAGACACAGGACCTCCAAATTAGTAGCATGGAACAATTCTTCAGGAATCAAACCCGTCAATCTATTTGTTGAAAACGAAAGAATCCTGAGATTTGCCAAGGTCCCCAACTCTGGCATGATCCGCCCTTGACACATATTGTGATTAAACTTCACGGCACGTGCATTTTTGAACAAATGCAACGGAGGAAGCTTCTTTAGAGCAGCAAATGAGTGGTTGTTGATGACAATGTCGGGCCAGTCCTTTGCAGGGCCTACCGAAGCGTAGGCATCCTGGAAGTTTGCGGGCCATCTGACCCATGTGAAGAGATCATGAGTGCGAGCGATCTGTTGAAAGCGAGCCAGGTTCGCGACGGCAAAGTGCCTTGACGAGATGGCCGCGAGGAAGGCCTTGTTGACTCTGCGCAGTTTGATTGAGTTCCGCGGGGGCAGCCAGGCCAGGATCAGTCCAACAAGTTCAATTGGAAGATCAGAAAACACGCGAAAGAACTTCTGCGTTTCGTTGGTGAGTTGCTGAAGTTGTCTGTGCATCAGTTTGTGCGATGCGGAAAACGTGGCCTTGAGCTCGGTTGTCGTTTGTTCAACGGCCGCGAGTCGCTTGTTCATTGTCTCAAGAAGAGTCATGATCGAATCCAAGGTGGCGGGTGCGCGTGCGTTGGAGGGGCTGGTGGTCCGTGTCATCTTCCCCTGAATATTGGTTGTTGACAGAAACGAGAGGAATCGATGAATAATAATAACATACTCCAAAAAAGTATTCATTATAACATATCGTAAACGGAAAAAGACTCTTACAGCTCCACAATCTGCATGTACCCATCCCTTGCTCTCCGTACTACTCATCCCAACAAGGACGCGCTAACTCCACACTCGAGATTCTCCTCTTTAGAATCAATACCGCCAACAACATTACCACTACCGCCATCAATTCCACTACTCACACTTCCGCTACCCATATTAACCACACGATCACTATCATCAACACTACCAACATGACTAACTTCACTTCCGCCTCCAACAACCTCAGATCCTGCACCGCTTCCAACATTCCCATCATTCAACGCGCTACTGGACGACTCTGCAAACCGAGGCAGAGAACCACCGGCACCACGATACTCATGACTTGGCGACTCTGGACAAAATCTTGGACCACTCGTCGAATCCATCACATCGGTATCTGAATCGTAATCCGTAGGATGATAAGTCGGACTCGTGAGACTATAACGTGGTTCATTGTTCGAGGCAGATACCTTATGGATGGGACCAAAATCAGATGGAGGGGTATTACTGGGACTCGTAAGACTATAAGTTGGCTCATCATTCGAGGATTTTGGCTCGTTATTCACGGTATTTGCATTGCCGTCGTCGTGTATGGAACTATTCAAAGTCGGACTGTAACTTGGACTCACAGGACTATAGCTTGGCTCATCGTTCGACGTGATATCATCATAGTTTGGACTGTAAGTCGGACTCGTTGGACTATAACAGGGACTTTTAGGACTACTGACGGGCTTATTGTCTGAAGTCGACGACTGGTCGTAAACAAAAGACGTGAAATCATCTCTTGTTTCGTATCTCCTTGGACTTCCAAGTCGCGTTGGACTATAACTGGGTCCAGAGGTTGAAGTCGACGCGCCGGGATAAGTGTAACTCAGACTCGTTGGATTGTAGCTCGGACTCGTTGGGCTATAGCTCGGGCTCGTGGGACTGTAACTCGGGCTCGTAGGACTGTAGCTTGGACTTGTAGGAGCATAACTCGGAGCGAGAGGAGTGTATCGCATAGGGGTTGGGGGAGTAACAGTGTGACTGGGCCCAGAATCGGAGTACACATTGTGGCTATAGCTCGGATAAATTGGCCCAGATGAACGCGGAAGCGTGTCCCATGCAGAAGGAGCGACAGGTGGCGGAAGCGGAGGATTGGTGGGTGGCCGCAGAATATTGTTTTCCAAGTGATGAAGATAGTCAGTCACAAGAGAAGCCGTTTGAGACGCAATAATATCGTTTCCAGTTATAGTATACGACGGAATCAGTTGACTCAACATCTTGAACATTCGCTCTGTCATCAAATCAGGTCGATTTGCTGGATCCAATGCGAGGCGTTTCAAGTTCAGGCAGGCAACAGAGGGTACAATCCCAATAAAGCTGTTTCCAGACAAGTACAATCCTTCCAAGGAATACATTTTAGTAACTGCGGACGTGGGAACGGAGCCCGAGAAACGGTTGTTATGGAGAAGCAACTCCTTCAACTTTGCGAGACGCGAGATATCGAGTGGAATAATCCCAGTCAAGTTGTTGTCGTGAAGAGAGAGATGGGTGAGATGAGAAAGCTGGGTGATAGTAGATGGAATAGCACCATTGAAGGCATTGCCACCAAGTTGTACAACAGTGAGCCGTTTCAACAACTTGATATCAGGAGAAATAGTACCAGTCAATAAGTTAGAGTTCAAGCTGAGTACCTGCAAATTTACAAGTTTCCACAACGACGAAGGAATCGGACCAACCAACTGGTTACCAGACAAGTTCAAACGAACCAACAACGTCATGGTCCCAATTTCAACAGGAATCGAGCCGACAAGTTGCATTTTCGACAATCGGAGCTCCGAAACGTTCGGGAAGCATGCAACTTCCGAAGGAATGGCATCCTTTCTGACCCCAACTCTTTCACCCATACCGCTAGCCTTGAGAAGAGTACCTTCATGACCCGGCGTCTCTGCATACGCTTTACGAAAGTTGCGTGGCATTCTGAGCCAGTCTCGGAACGTGAGAATCGCAGACGGGAAAGAATACGATTGACTGCTGAGAAGGGCAAACTGGGGTGTAGAGAGCCACGATTTAAATCGCTTTGACAAACGGTTTAGTTTAAATACGGTTGGACGCGGGATATGGCGGAAGATTAGGAGAATGAGTTCGTTTGGGAGGTTGTTGATTGTTGTGGGGTTTAATGACCCGCCGGCGATTGATTTTAGGCGACGAACATCGGATACGAGTGAGGATTGTGAGGACTCAATTCCTGCGAGGCGTTCGGCGGTAGCAGCGGCCCTTTGCTTGATTTGCTCCAGGAGAGAAAAGACTGCAGCGAGAGAAGCGGCGTCACTCATGCAAAACGGAGCTGTTTTGGGGAGAGTTTTTTTGGAAGATGAATTTCAGTCTTGGCGGGATGTTGTTTAGTAAGGGGTCTTTGCATTCGGACAGAATCGTTCGGACACTAGCGAGATGGCTCATTGAATGCTGTTTTATTAACCCATCGAATATAGTTTTCGTACACAGGCTCCACCTCCAAAGACTGGTATTTTTGTAACTGGGCACTCTCGATGCCGCTCAACATATCGATAGATGCAAGGATAACAAAACACGTAGCCAGAGGAGAGCATTGATGGATTCTTGAGCTCAGATACACACAAGGGGCAGAATGACGCGTTTTCTGGAAGTGGTGTGCCGTCTGGATGTGGCTATTGTTGCATAATGAAAGATTAGAACACGATTCAAGTACTTGCCCTGTCTATCTATTTTCCTTCAGGTTCCGTTAAAGTCTATTGGCATGTCCTGTTCTTTCTTGCTTGACCCGAAAGGTTTCTTCCAGTTCATATTTCTCCCTTATTCCAGCTTCCTCCCTCCATTTAAATCTCACTTAATAACTAATATTTACCTCAATAGATGGAGGCGGCGGCGGAATAGGCTCCTGAGTACGCGCAAGAGAATCAAACTGATTCTGGTACCACCATTCTGAGAAGCGAAACAGAAAGATGGATGCAGGGACCAGGTACGATGTAGAGAATGCGAGTGAACGACGAAGGAGAGAGGAAGCAATAGAAGCAGAGCGATAGAGGGGTGAGGCAGATGCAGAGGCGGGAAGGGACTGCATGTTTAGTTGATCCTGCAGAGCCTTGTAGTCTTCATGCTGCATGCGCACGACAGGCATGTTAAACAGCAAGTCGATTGGATTGTACGCGTCGACCACGTTGAACATAAACGCAACTTTTGTGGCAAGCGACACGGCCTGGGCAGCAAAGTCGGCGACGGGCCACGCGGCAGCCACGCACTTCTGCGTCCGCGTTCGCCGTTCAGGTTCGACTTCTCTCGCGGCAGAAGCGGCGTCGGCGGCCTTGTCGCGCACAAACGGAACCAGCACAAGCGCCACCAACGCCGCCGCCTTCTGAACAACCGTCGAAGAACGCCGTCGAAGCCCGTAGAACCGCTCGGCAGCACCACTCGGACTCGCGCTGAACACGTGCGCTGCCTCAACGACTAACGCACAAACAAGATACAACTCATCAAACACCTGCTGCAGCCGCGCTACTACCAGCGACCCAATGAACCCCTGCTGCCCATACCAGGCGAGCACGTATCGCACAGCTGGTTTGATTAGTCCCTGGAGCTGCGATGCTGCTGTTGCTTCAAAGAGTGTCGGTCGGTTGCTGATGGTTGGTGTGCTCATGGCCTTCTTTTGAAATGTCAATTCAGTTGAAATTATCTAAGTTCTACTTGCAGTATAAATAAATATAAATAATAATGAGTAACGACTTCAAGGGTTTGTGGATAATCGCTGGATAATCGTGAATTAATCCGGAATGATGTCATCGTCCGTTCCCGTTCCGTTTCCGGTTCCCGTATTCTCAACATCCATCCAACCACAAAAGCAAAGTCTTTTCTTGGTGATCCGTGCCATACGCGGATTTCAAATTCCTTACCTCAGCCCATCTTCCCGGAACGGAAGCTAGGAACATTCCGTGATATATCTTCCACACAGAAAAAAAAGCTGTCAAAATCATCCCGGAGTTTGCCACACCATCCAACACTACGGCATGACTTCTGACAACAAGGGCAAATCTAATGCATGGCGGAAAGCAGACGAAACATCTGCATCAGTATCCGCATCATCCTCCCTACCAAAGGCGCCTGTAGGGCATCATAACATCAGCGAACCACATCTCCCATCCCTGGAAGAGCAAGCATCTCCTCTTTCAAGACTCACCAACTCTTGGTTTGATACCCTCGTCAAGAAAGGATGGAAGAAACCCCTCGAAATGGAGGACTTGTACTGCATCAACGAATCACAGCGATCTCTTCCACTTGTTGAAGAGTTTGAGGCCCGCCTCGCTGCCACACCCGGAGCTACAGTTCTGAGTACTCTCGTCAAGATGTACTGGTGGTATCCTGTCTATGGAGTTGGAAAGATTGCGGCAGATCTCTGTATGACCATGACGTCACTTGTTATGAAAGCATTCCTGACCTCCATTATTGCAAGTCAGGGTGCTAACCCACCAGAAACACATGTGCCCTTCCTCTACGCCATTGGGTTCTTCTTGTTGACTATGTCTGCCTCGTTGTTAAACGGTAAGCCAGCTTGTTTAGCCAAGCGTGCTGACGAAATCTCGTTGTTTTGTTATTGCCTATCTTGGCAAATTATTGCCTCTCTCTAGTCAAGCATACTTCCTACCCTTCCATCCCACTTTCCTCCCCATCCCGATCTGATCTCCAACAACTGAAAATCTAAATACCATACATTTAGCTTCCGTCTTCCACCACTCCTCCCGAATCGCAATCGGTGTAAAAGGAATGCTCACAACCTCAGTATACCGAAAATCCCTCCGTCTCAACGGTGTCGGCCGTGCCATGTTTTCGTCTGGCAAACTCCTCAACATTGTATCCACAGATATCGGTCGTATCGAACAAACCGTCAACCAGCTCCAAATGACATGGACAGCTCCTATCTATTTTCTCGTAACAATTGCAATTCTGATGGTCATTATCGGAACACCCGGTCTCGCTGGTGTCGCTTTCCTTCTCCTCTGTCTCCCAGTGCAAGGATATATGATCCGCAGACTGATGCGTTTGCGTGGATTGGTTGCTCCTATTACTGACAAGCGAATCAAACTCTCAAGTGAGATTTTGATGGGAATCAGAATTATCAAGTACTTTGGTTGGGAGGACCAGTTTATCAAGAATGTGAGCGATATTCGTGACGAAGAGGAGTTGGTGCTTGTGAAGCACGCTGCTTTTATTCGTTCCATCATTTCATGTTTGGGCTTCGCAATCCCGGCTTTGGCTGCGTCAATCACTTTCTTGGTTTATGGAGCTTTCAATGACAATTTGGCACCAGTTACCATCTTTTCCACGTTGGCTTTGTTCAATCAGGTAAAATCAGTCATATCACACCTCCCACGTTATAACTAACAGTCGCACTATAGCTTCGTCAACATGTCATGTGGCTTCCCCTCCAAATTTCAGTCATGGGTGACTCCTTGATTTCATTCCGCCGTCTTCAAGAGCTCTTTGATGCTCCTGAAGTCGAATTCAAGCCAATTTACGACACAACATCCCCATACGGCGTCTCCATCACAAACGGAGAATTCATCTGGGAATCAGAAGCACCTGAAGAGAAACCCGCCGAAAAGGGTTTCAAAGTCGCAGACAACGTTCAAGAACCTGTTCCAGTCTCGACATTTATCCAGCAACCAACCCTCCGAAACATCAACTTGCATTGCCCAAAAGCTGGTTTGACCTCGATTGTGGGTGCGGTTGGATCCGGAAAGTCATCTCTTCTGAACGCTCTCATTGCGGAACTGAAGTGCACAACCCCAGACGAAACCCGCGTCGTCTTCCACGGAAAGGTCGGATACTGTTCTCAACAAGCATGGATCGTGAATGCAAGTGTCAGAGACAATATCGTCTTTGGTCGTGAGTTTGATGAGAAGCGGTATGAGGCTGTTGTGGAAGCCTGTTGCCTTGTTCAGGATTTTAAGATCCTCCCAAATGGAGATATGAGTGAGATTGGAGAGCGTGGTATCAATTTGTCTGGAGGGCAGAAGCAACGCATTTCGTTGGCTAGATTGATGTACACCGATCACGAAGTTGCATTGTTGGACGGTATGTACCAATCCCTGTTTACCAACTGTTGACTATACCCTTAACTTTTCTTTATAGATCCACTGTCTGCAGTTGACTCGCACGTCGGCAGAAAGATTTTCGAACAAGGAATCTGCGGCATTCTGAAAAATAAGACCCGACTTCTTGTTACGCACCAACTCCACCACGTCCCTGCTTCAGACTGGGTCGTATTCCTCAAGAACGGAGAAATTGCCGAACAAGGAACCTACCAAGACCTTATTTCCTCCAATGGCGAGTTTGCAGAGTTGATGGCAGCATATGGCGGCGAAAAGGGTGATGAAGCCGAAGATGAAGTTTCAACCAAGGCTTCCACCAAGGTCGAAACTGTTGCAGACTCAAAGCGAACTCTTGTCATCGAAGACAAGACTGCCATGGGAGACCAGAAGGATGACGACTCCGTCGACTCCGACGAAAAGAAGGAACAAGTAAAGCAAATGTTGGACGAATCAAAACAAGCCGGAAAAATCAGCACCGCAACATTCATGGCTTACTTCAAGAGTTCTGGTTCAAACTGGTTCTTGATCGTGACACTCTGTTCCCTTCTCTTCACACAAGCTTGTCGTCTTGCGAATGATTTATGGCTTGTAGAGTGGACGGCTTTGGCTTACCCTGACTTGAGCAGGAATGCGTACATGCTTACGTATGCGGCTTTGACCGTACTTCAAGCGATTGCCTTGTTGTCCTACTCACTGTTGTTTGCTGTTGGTGGAATCCATGCTTCAAAGAGTTTGCACGATAGTGTGTTTACCAGAGTTATGCGTTGCTCGGTTGGATTCTTTGGTAAGTTTTAAGACATTTAATGGCATATGAACTAACATCCAATTTCCAGACCAAACTCCAATCGGTCGTATCATCAACAGACTCTCTCGAGACGTTGACTATGTCGACAACTCCATTTACGTGAGTAATTTGGCCTCATGTCATTGGATTTAACATTTCTCAACAGGATGCGATGAGATTGTTGTTCTACTCCATCTTGCAAGTCATTTCAGCATTCACACTCGTATCTTACATCACTGGCGGAGTTTTCGTCGCTGCTCTAGCGCCAATGATCACAATTTACGTTGGAGTTCAAATCTTCTACCGTGCCGCCTCCCGTGAAATCAAACGTATCGAATCTGTCTCCCGTTCTCCATTGTATGCACACATCAGTGAATGCATGTCTGGTTTGAGTACCATCCGTGCGTACTCAGACGAGGCGAGATTCATCCAAAAGACACACGCATTAGTCGATGCCAACTCCTCCCCAATGTACCTCCTCTTCACCGGCCAAAGATGGATTCAATTCCGTCTTGATTGTATTGGAAACGTTCTCGTTGTCTGTACAGCCTTGTATGCAGCCGGCCAACGTCACAGCATCAATGCAAGTCAAATGGGTCTTGCCTTGAGTTACCTGCTTCAATGTACATCGCTTTTGAATATGTGTGTGTTCCAAGTGGTTGAAGTTGAAACTCAATTGAACGCCGTTGAACGATTGGTTGAATACGTCCACCTTCCAATTGAAGAACAAGGCGGCGTTGTCCCTCCAACCAACAACTGGCCAGAGAAGGGAGACATCGAGTTCAAGAATGTTCAGATGCGATACCAGCCGAACCTGCCTCTAGTTTTGAAGGGTGTGAATGTATCCATCCGAGGAGGAGAAAAAATTGGTGTTGTTGGAAGAACTGGATCTGGAAAGTCAAGTCTCATGCAGGCATTGTTCCGTATTGTCGACCTTGCTGACGGACAGATTTTGATTGACGGTCAAGATACGTCAAAGCTCCGACTTCACGACCTCAGAACCGCTCTCGCGATTATTCCACAGGACCCGTTACTCTTCTCAGGTACTCTGCGAAGCAACCTGGATCCATCTGGACGATTCAGCGATGATGAGATCTGGGCTGTGTTGGAGCGATGCGGTATGAAGGATGCGATTTCTGAAATGGACGGCAAATTAGATTGCCTTCTTGTTGAAAATGCTGAGAACGTGAGTGTTGGCCAGCGTCAATTACTCTGTCTTGCACGAGCGTGTCTTCAGAAACCACAGATCATTGTGTTGGATGAATGTACTGCTTCAGTTGATATGGCTACAGACGAAATGATTCAAAGAACTATCCAAGAAGAGTTCCGAACCGCCACAACATTGACTATTGCGCATCGTTTGAATACTATCATCAATTCAACCAAAATCCTCGTCCTCGGAGAAGGAAAAGTGTTGGAATTTGACACGCCTTACAATCTATTGATTAATGACCGACAATCTCATTTCAGCAAGATGGTTGATGAAACTGGAGAGGCAAATGCCGCTTTACTCCGTTCTATTTTGCAAAATGGAGAATAGTCTAAAATAAATCATGACGTTCCTTTTCTCATTCTTCGTGTGTTATTTCTCTCTTTTTCTGGTGTCTCGTTGTGGGATGGCACCCAAATCGAAATCACCAATCTTGTGGAACAGATATCCCGTTTTGATCATGGCGAAGTGTGTCTAAACGATTGTCCGTGCGTTTAAACCAAGCGGCGGAGGCGTTAAATATAGCGAATAAGAACTATTAATGAAAGCAACTAAGAAGGGGGATTTTGCACGTAGTTGAAAGATTGAGTCTGAGGTGGCCGCTAGTTTCTGTGGACCCTAATTTGTCACAATTCTGTGTCTGAACACTTTTAACTGAATTACGGTGCAATCACGCTCTCAATGCAGAACAATACCTCTTAGGTCTGATGTTTTGCGGAAGGTCAAAATATACTTCTCCTGGCGTATTACGTGCATTCGGTTTGTTGCTGTGTCTCATAATTTATAACATAAAATCAAGTATGCTAAAACAAGATTCTACGGTTAGGTAGACCGATATCAATTTGTATTTAACGATGATTGTGGTCACTTGATGAGGTGATGTAAGCCAACCCCATGAGTGCAATGCAACCGATTAAAGCATTTTAAGCGACCAGTTGATCATGTTCCATTAAAAGAAAGATATAGTACAATTGTATTCCCCAAGAAATGACGATTGCACACTCTCTGGCCATGAGGTCTTCGTCATCTCCACCGATAATCAATTAAAAGGGAGATCCATCATGAAATTGGTTAGGCTTTTTTTTACTCGAAAACATGACTCCTTTGTCGCTGCTACTGCTGAGCTCGACCTGGAGCCTCGTCACCGCATTCATGCCGCGGAGAACTACGGTCTGCACCATTGAAGAGGACCCAATCGTCACTCCATTTGTTGGATCCAAGTTCGAGTTCGACCGTTCGGGGACGTTCTACGCCATCAAGTCCACTGAAATGACTATATCCATTACAACCGGTACCCACTGGTCTTGGTCCACTTTCACGTATGTTGATGTTGTGGACTCCGTGACGTATGTGTGTGGTTCAAAACCGCCAAGAACATTTTCTCCAGACGATCTCACTACCAAGTCAATTACGCTCCCATGTGACAACGGTGCATGTACTGGCTCTACTTGTTATGCAACAATTGCCAGAGGAACATGGCCATACAAGAACGTCGACTTGCAAGCAATCGTGTATAAAGGCAACCAAGGTATTTGTGGCTTATGCTACGACACCGATTGTGAAAAGGTAATTTATTTTTTTTTCGCTCTCAAGTTTGATCAATGTTATGTGCAGCCTACACCGCCTGGCCCACCAACTCCAGGATCATACTGCAAGCCAGTTGTCAAGAATGGAGACTTGAGTCTTTGTTCCATTTTTGATGATCCTCTTGTCAGCCCATTTAACATCCGCAAAAACTTTGAATATGATACTCTCGGATCCACCTATGCTGTTCGTTCAGATGAGTTTACGGTCCAATTTGTTATTGGTCAACATTATGACGATGATGGGAACATTGTTCGCGTTGTGGATTCCCTCTCTTACACTTGTGCAAATGGCGATAGCGGCCGCTTCACCCCTCGCGATCTTGCCGTCCTTCATCCTGTTACAATCAACTGCCCTGCAGGAACTTGTGGAACGAATGGTTGCTGGATGAGACTATCGCGTGGTCTCTACCCAGTTGACAACGTCGACGTACAAGCCCTCGCGTATTATGGAACCAAGGGAATTGAAGGAATTTGTTACACAGGAACAGACTTGTGTCCCAAAACCACGACAACTCTCACTTTGCCAGCTAGTACCGTTGCAAGAACCAGGACCATTCGTACAACCGCAGTACCGACAACCAGTTCGCTTCCTTACTGCAAGCCAGTAATTTACACTGGAGATGAGAGCTTCTGCTCCATTTCCGAGGATCCATGGGTTCAGCCATTCAACGGACAACAATTCCAATACAACACCGTTGGCCCTGTATACGCTCTGCAGTCGAATGAGTTTTCTGTCAAGATAGCAATTGGTAAACACGAGGACGATGATGGAAATACCGTCGAAGTTGTTGATTCTCTTGAGTTCACGTGTGCCGATGGCCAGTCGGCTGTGTACACTCCAAGTGACCTCCATTTTCACACACCAACAATCATCAACTGTCGAGTGGGTTCTTGTGGCTATGATGGTTGTTTTATGCAATTGTTGAAAGGGCGCACTCCAGTTGAAAATGTTGACATTCAAGTGCTTGCGTATTTTGGATCTCATGGAGTCGGTGGAATATGTTACACAAATGACATGTGCATTAGAGTAAGTTGAAGTGCATTAATAGCCCATCTTTAATCGGTTTATGCCCCAAAGCAAACCTCTACTATTGCAGCTCAAACTACTAATGTTCGAACCAAAACGGCTGCAGTTTCTTCTATCGCCACCACTTCATCGTCTTTGTACTGCAAGCCAATTGTTTATACTGGTGATGAGAGTATTTGTGTTATCTCTGAAGACCCCTGGGTTACACCCTTCAACGGCGCTCAATTCCAGTACGATAATGTTGGCACAGTCTACGCTTTGCGATCCGAGGAATTTTCAGTTCAAATAACGATAGGCGAACATGAAGACGCAGATGGAAACACTGTATCCGTTGTTGATTCTCTCTCCTACTCGTGTGCTGATGGTCAGAGTGGGCAATACACCCCAAGCGATCTTCATGTTCACACGTCCGTAACTATAAATTGTCGTGTTGGAACATGCGGACATCAAGGTTGCGTTCTTAAGCTCGCAAGGGGGAAATTCCCTGTCGACAACGTGGACATCCAGGCTTTGGCATACCTTGGTTCTCGTGGAATTGAAGGTATTTGTTACCCAGACAACATGTGCAAAAAGGTATGTTATTCTTTAAAAATTATTTCCATTTATTTGAACAAAACAGATGTCGTCTTCATGGACTTCCTTCCCCGCATCCACAAGTGATATCCCCAAAACCAAAACCAATGGATATGATTCATCAACATTAAGCAGTTTTACGAAAACCAAAATAACATCCGTCTCAGCTGAACAAACAGCGGAACAAACGATTCCAGCTTCGTCCACGACTGCTGTACAGCAATTCACTCGCACTTTCTCCGCAACCGAAACCGGAACATCTTCAAGCGACAATTCTAGTTCAACTGGTTCTACTGTATTAACAGAGAGCCAGATTGCAACTGCCACAACAGAGAGCCAGATTGCAACTGCCACAGAAACGAAAACTCTCAACACGGATGTTACAGTCTCAGCGTTGACAACGTCTGCAAGCAATACCCAAGTTTCTATCAGCGCTGAAGTTTCAACCAATTTGCCAAGTCAATCGACAGTTGACGTGACTTTGACTTCCTCTACTAATTCTGTTCTCTCAACCATTGAATCTGTCATAAGCTCAAGTTTGTTACCAGCTGCTACTACTTTGACTGGTGCCAGTAACTCAGAAAGCTCAGCAAGTTTGACAGTGACATTCACGAGCGAAATTGTTACTCCAAGTGTCTCAACTTCGACATCAGTGAGTGAAGATAGACTCTCCACGCCAACAGAGACTCAGCTCATTTCGTCAACATCCGAAGCTTCTCGTCCAACAGCAACTTCAACAAATGTTATCAGCAGTATTGCTCCTGACACTTCAAGCAGCGCCACTGATTTGCCTTCCACGATTAGTAAACCAACCGTTTCTCCAATTACGGCACTGGCTTCTAGTGGTTTGCCACTGGAAACCACTGTTACTGCTGCCAGCAACCCAGGAACTGTGGAGACTGTGAAAAATTCGTTCACAACGGACGCTGTTATCCCAAACACGTCGACTCTATCAGCGGGGAGTGAAACCATTACAAAGGCCGCAAGTGGAACTGCAGTGAAAACTTCTCCAACGATCACTGAAGTTGAAACGTCATCTGATTTGATTAGTAAGGCAACAGTCGCTGCAACGGTGACATCCTCTGGTGATTCCGCCACATCCTCCATTTCTGCCAATACGTTCCCTGCTTCTGTTTCTGTTATTTCAACGTCCTTAGTTACTGTTACAAGCGATTTATTGAGTCCAGCATCTGAAACTCTGAAGACAACCTCTGAAACAACTATATTTGCATCGAAGTCTGTATCTGTCGAGCCCGTTAATTCTGCATCAACTTTGTCGAATAATCCAAGCAGCACCGATTATACTATCACTCAGAGTGTTTCCCATGTCATCCAAACTGGAGTTTCCGAAATCGCGTCTTCCTTTAACAGTGCGTCGAAGACTTCGATTGAACCTCAGCCTGAGCCAACAAGTGCGTCAGTTGCCAGTTTATCGCAATCCAGAACTTTTGCACGCACCGAAACTGGTTCATCACGTTCAGAGGTTACTTCGTCTCCAGTTGGAACGTTGCCAATTATTGATTTACCTGCTACCGGAAAGCCCAAGAGTACCGTATCGTCTGACGTTTCCAATACCGTAACTTCGGCGGCAGCTGCGACTCTTCCTGTCATCAACCTTCCTGCCACCAACAAACCAGACAGCAACAATCCTTCGCAACCATCGTATGTCGTGCCAAAACCACAGCCGTCTGACGCGTATGTTGCTCCAGCTCCAGTTCCATCTGGTTATTTGGCGCCAGCACCCGCTTCTAATTGGCAAGCTGCTGCAATTAATTCGACACAAAAGTTGAATCCAGCTGCAAATGTTCCAGAAAAGAACAACTTACAATCTGGAGGTCAGAAGTTCGTGACTACTATGGTTTCCCTTCTCATTTTCTTATCGATTTAGACTTTCCGTTCAACTCAGCTGAAATACTTTTATGTTTTTACAACATAAGAAATCGAAAAATACACGATAAACCGGTGATATTATTGTCATACCAATTTTTTAAATGTGTCTCTGCGATAAGATCTTTGACGCCGTTTCAAAGGTCCTTAGGTTCTGTCTTCTAAAAGAGCTCAAATCGCAGCACTGCTCATACTAGTGGAGTACAGTTGTTGAGTTTGAAGTGGATCCCCCTTTTTTGTGGATGTGCGAAAGACAACTTTAAACCTTATATCACCGTCGAAAGTGTGTCTGAGTGGTCGGTGAAAGAAGTAGAGCATATTGCATGACATTCATAGCTTGTGCGAGTTCACACTTGCGCTTTTTCACAACCCTGCAATGAAACATCTTTGGTGTTTCAGTTTGGCTGACTCAGAAATCAGTTTTGAAATAGAATTTTCCGTAACCGGCAACCAAGCCCTTATATCGCCAGCTGACGAATCCTGCGAGCAAGGACATTGTTTTCTACAAGCAGTGAGGCAACCATATCCCCGAAATAGAGCTTTTTGAAAAAGGAGTTGAAGGGTGACCATGCGTAATCTTCAAACATACTGTGTCCCCCAAACAGAATTTATGACAAATACTTCTTGTAATGCGACTAATTGATAAACGTTTTTGTTGTGTTGCGTACAGAATTCTGCGTGCCCTAGTGGCATGCTGCAATCAAGATGAGGATCTCCAAATTGTTTTTTTGGTGTGGAGATGTCATCCAAATTGGAAGCTCAAGGGGTGCGCGAGGGGCTTGTGTTTTACTTTTCTGAAATCACACTTGATGCAACCCTTGACAGTGCTCGTCTATGCGACTGTCGCAGGACTGGCGGCAGCTTTCATGCCCCGCCGATCCACTATGTGCAGCATCCAGGAGGATCCAATCGTGACGCCCTTTACGGGTCCCCAGTTCGACTTTGAGCGCCAAGGGACTTACTACGCCATCCAGTCCACCGAGATGAGTGTCTCGATCACCACTGGTGTCCACTGGGCCTGGCTCTCCTTGGGCTACGTTGCTGTCGTCGACTCGATCCGCTTCGAATGCGGCTCCAAGCCGGCCCGGGTCTTCACTGCCGATGATCTTACGTCTAAATCCCTCACTCTTCCGTGTGACAGCGGTGCCTGCACTGGCGCTAGTTGTTTCGTGACCATTGCCAAAGGAACTTGGCCATACGACAATGTCGATTTGCAAGCTATCTCCTACACAGGCAATCAAGGTATTTGTGGACTTTGTTACAATACCGACTGCAACAATGTTAAGGTATGATGAATCTGCATTTATGCCCCCCTTCAATCTTCATTCCTAAATGAGAATACAGCCTGTCCCACCCAGCCCACCAACTCCAGGTTCATATTGCAAACCTGTTGCCAGAAATGGAGATCTCAGTTTGTGCTCCATTTTCGACGACCCGCTGGTTAGTCCTTTCAACACCCACAAAAACTTTGAATACGACGTTATTGGTCCAACATATGCTGTTCTCTCAGACGAATTCTCAGTTGAATTTGTCATTGGTAAGCACCTTGACGATGATGGAGACATCGTCTATGTGGTAGATTCTCTTTCCTACAAATGTGCAAATGGCGACAGTGGCAGTTTCGTTCCTCGCGATCTATCGTACAACAATGCGGCATTTATTAGCTGTACTGCGGGTTCGTGTGGTAGCAATGGCTGTTGGATGAAGATTTCGCGAGCAAATTACCCTGTTGACAACGTGGACGTGCAGGCTCTTGCGTATTATGGAACTCATGGTCTTGGTGGTATTTGCTACACCGGAACAGGATTGTGTCCTCAGGTTGGTATCCTTTAATTCGTTGACTGAGCCTAATATGAACACAGGGAACAACTACTACCTCAACTACAAAATCTACAACAGCCACTCCTACAACCAAGTCAAACGCCTCCACTCTAAGACCAAGTACGGCCACTTCAAGAGCCACCACAAACGCATCCACTAGAAAATCTACTTTCGTCACTTCCACAGCCTCAAACATTGCATCCACTAGAAAATCAACCTTGGCCGCTTCCACAGCCACCACGAATATCGCATCTACTAGAAAATCTACCTTGGCCACATCTTCAACCGCCAAGTATAACGAGTTCTGTGACAAAACTACTTATTCCTGCTCTATCATCAACGATCCCATCGTTGTTCCATTCAGCGGAAGCGAAGTCCACATGTCGAGCTCCGGATATCTCTTCCAATCTGTAGAGATGTCAGTTCAAGTGCTGATTGGTGGATCAGGTTTCGTTTACGTTAACACTGTTATTTACACTTGTGGAGCAACAACAGTGTCGTACACTGCCGCGTCCTTCACTGGTCAATTGGTTTTGATGTGTTACGAAGGAACATGCGCTGGAACTGATTGTTATGTGGTTCTCAACCATGGAAACTTGGGGGTTCCAAACGTTGACGTCACTCACTTGGTTTACAAGGGAACTCGTGGATATGGTGGTGTTTGTTACAGTGGTAACCCAACCTGTCCTCCTCCAGTATGTTCATATTTTTTTTTGTTTCAACCACTAATAGTATTGATTAGAATCACTTACCTACCTTTACTCCTTACACCATTGGGCCATCGGCGTCTCGAACTGCCTCAGCTTCGGTAATTTTTATTATATTCTTTCTGGAATTTGTTTGACTCTCTATCAATAGTCTGTTTCGACTGCAAAGCCAACAGGGAACGGATACTGTGACGTAACTCAGTTTATTTGCTCCGTTATTACCTACCCCATCGTCATTCCCTTCAACGGTCCCGAGTTCCACTTCCGTACTCCAGGTCGATACTTTGCCTTGAATTCTGAGGAAATGCAAGTTACCATGAATATTGGAAAGTATGGTAGCAGCATTCTTCTTGATGCCGTCACGTTCACTTGTGGCTCTGTCAACCAGACATTCACTACGTCCACGTTGGTGAAAGAGGAAGTCTTGTCCTGTAACTACGGAGATTGCGCTACAGTTGACTGTTACGTTGTTCTTGCCGTTGGAAAAACTGAAATCGATATTGTTCAACTTGCATACAAAGGCAGTCATGGTATTGGTGGAGCTTGTTATGGCAGTGACCAGTCTTGTCCAAAGCCAACAACTGGTACTTCATCGATCAGTTTCTCTCGCACCAAGTCTTCTACTCGATCATCAGTGCCAACTTCGAAAGCGACTTCGACTGCCGCTTCATCAACCAAGTCTGGTTCTTGGACAAGTTCAGCCACCGCCAGTGCTGCGAATACCGCCGGTGCTTCCACTGTTCCTGATGCCACCACCACTTTAAATTCTCGTACAAGTACCCATGTTCCACCAGGTGCCGTGACTCCAGATTTGTCCCGATCAACTACTGCTTCCTTGGAGACAACAGCGACTCCTCAGCCCTCTACTGGCGCTGCTTTGACTTCCACTGACATTCCTGTGACTTCTTCTATCGATTCAACTCAAAGTGTGGCCACCACTGATATTGCTTCGACTGATTCCACTCAAGTCCCAACTGCAACTGCCACTGAGACTGCCGAAGCTACCCAGTCGTCTGTAGCAGCTACAACTGAAACGAATGCTCCAGCCTCTACCGATTCCGCTTCCGCTGCATCTGCCTCTGTCGTTTCCACTCAAGATGCCACTGCCACTGAGACAAACGCGTCTGCTTCCATCGTTTCGACCCAAGCCGCCACCGCCACCGAGACAGCTGGTTCTACCACCGATTCTCTTCAATCACCAGCTGCTACTACGGAAACTAACCCGTCTGCTTCCATCATTTCGACCCAAGCCGCCACAGTCACTGAGACTGCTGAAGCTACCCAGTCGTCTGTAGCAGCTACAACTGAAACGAATGCTCCAGCCTCTACCGATTCCGCTTCCGCTGCATCAGCCTCTGTCGTTTCCACTCAAGATGCAACAGCCACTGCCACTGAGTCTGCTGTTGCCACCGAGTCTGCTGCCGCCACTGAGTCAAACGCTTCTGCCTCTGCTGTTTCCACTCAAGATGCCAGCGCCACTGCCACTGAGACTGCAAACGCGTCTGCCTCTGTCATTTCCACTCAAGATGCTAGCGCCACAGCCACTGAGTCCGCTGTTGCCACCGAGTCTGCTGCCGCCACTGAGTCAAACGCGTCTGCCTCCGTCGTTTCTACTCAAGATGCCACTGCCACTGAGTCTGCTGCCGCCACTGAGTCAAACGCTTCTGCCTCTGCTGTTTCTACTCAAGATGCCACTGCCACTGCCACTGAGTCTGCTGCCGCCACTGAGACAAACGCGTCTGCCTCTGTCGTTTCTACTCAAGATGCCACTGCCACTGAGTCTGCTGCCGCCACTGAGTCAAACGCTTCTGCCTCTGCTGTTTCTACTCAAGATGCCACTGCCACTGCCACTGAGTCTGCTGCCGCCACTGAGACAAACGCGTCTGCCTCTGTCGTTTCTACTCAAGATGCCACTGCCACTGAGTCTGCTGCCGCCACTGAGTCAAACGCTTCTGCCTCTGCTGTTTCTACTCAAGATGCCACTGCCACTGAGTCTGCTGCCGCCACTGAGTCAAACGCTTCTGCCTCTGCTGTTTCTACTCAAGATGCCACTGCCACTGCCACTGAGTCCGCTGTTGCCACCGAGTCTGCTGCCGCCACTGAGACAAACGCGTCTGCCTCTGTCGTTTCTACTCAAGATGCCACTGCCACTGAGTCTGCTGCCGCCACTGAGTCAAACGCGTCTGCCTCTGTCGTTTCTACTCAAGATGCCACTGCCACTGCCACTGAGTCCGCTGTTGCCACCGAGTCTGCTGCTGCCACTGAGTCAAACGCGTCTGCCTCCGTCGTTTCTACTCAAGATGCCACTGCCACTGAGTCTGCTGCCGCCACTGAGTCAAACGCGTCTGCCTCTGTCGTTTCTACTCAAGATGCCACCGCCACTGCCACTGAGTCCGCTGTTGCCACCGAGTCTGCTGCCGCCACTGAGACAAACGCGTCTGCCTCTGTCGTTTCTACTCAAGATGCCACTGCCACTGAGTCTGCTGCCGCCACTGAGTCAAACGCTTCTGCCTCTGCTGTTTTTACTCAAGATGCCACTGCCACTGAGTCTGCTGCTGCGACCGAGTCAAACGCGTCTGCCTCTGCTGTTTCCACTCAAGATGCCACCGCCACTGCCACTGAGACTGCAGCTGCTACTGAGACAAACGCGTCTGCCTCTGTCGTTTCTACTCAAGATGCCACTGCCACTGAGTCTGCTGCCGCCACTGAGTCAAACGCGTCTGCCTCTGTCGTTTCTACTCAAGATGCCACTGCCACTGCCACTGAGTCCGCTGTTGCCACCGAGTCTGCTGCCGCCACTGAGTCAAACGCGTCTGCCTCCGTCGTTTCTTCTCAAGATGCCACTGCCACTGAGTCTGCTGCCGCCACTGAGTCAAACGCGTCTGCCTCTGTCGTTTCTACTCAAGATGCCACCGCCACTGCCACTGAGTCCGCTGTTGCCACCGAGTCTGCTGCCGCCACTGAGTCAAACGCGTCTGCCTCTGCTGTTTCCACTCAAGATGCCACCGCCACTGCCACTGAGACAAACGCGTCTGCTTCCATCGTTTCGACTCAAGCCGTCTCCGCCACTGAAACTGGAACTGCTGGTTCTGTTCAGTCGACTGTTGCTGCTTCAACTGAAAGCAGTGATATTGTTTCTACAGCTTCCACTCAAGCGCCAACCACTCAGACTGAGAATGCTGGTGCAACCTTGACCGATTCCACTCATGTCTCCTCCGCAACAGGTAAATCAGTTACATTTAATCATCTTTAAACTAACTCCTCTTTGTAGTATCCTCTGTTACAGCCTCCGCGTCTTCCACTTTCCAGCCAGGAAACAACCTCCCAGGCATTCCATCTTCTACTGCTTCCCCACTTGCATCTGCTTCACACCAAACCGCGACAACAATTCCTCCAACTGGTACCCTCCCAATCAATAACCTCCCAGGAGTCCGTACTTCATCCACAAGCACTGCTTCGCCGCAGGGCACACTTCCAGTCATCAACCTTCCAGGAGTCGGCACCACTACAACTGTCTCCAACGGCGGTTACGTCCCACCACCACCACCAGCTGGAAACGGCGGGGGTTATGTTCCTCCATCCCCAGCTCCAGGATACGTTGCTCCAAGCCCAGTCAACCCTGCAGGCGCTGTTCCAAGCACTCCAGCTGGATACATTCCTCCAGCTGCTGTTGCTCCGGGCACTCCAGCCGGTTATGTCCCACCAGCCGCTGTTGCTCCAGGAACTCCAGCCGGATACGTGGCTCCAGTTCCAGCTGGAAACTCATCCCCAGCAGCTCCACCAGCTGGAAACGTTCCAGCTGTTGGTGGTATTTACGCGTCTGGATCTGCCGCGGGTGGTGCGCAAGGAGGCAAGAATTTGGCTGCTTCCAGTGGTTCTCGTGTTTCGATTGGTGTTTTGATGATGTTTGTTGGAGCTGCCGCAATCTTGTAGATAATTGCAATCTCCTCTCCCTCCTTGTATACGTTTCTCCTTTTTGTTTTCCCCCCTTTTTGGCATCTTCTTACTTGATTTGTTTTTTTGGCAGTGCCCCACCCTTCATTTCTTATTCAAAGTATTTACTTTTGCAGACTAAATTGAATAGAGTTAGTTTTGGAAGTAATTCGACGTTGTTTGAATACATATTATCATTAGAAGGTTTATTTAATGTATTTGTTGTGCTTTTGGGCAAGGAAACTGTTGTTCACTCATTCTGTCTGGAATGCATTCGGATCAACCGAGTTTGCAACATCAGAAGAAACAGCAGCAGCAGCAATCTCCCATGGTTTCAGACGAGGAGCCAATTGAGGAACACTGGCAAGAGATCGGTCATGTACGGTAGTTGGAATCAGTCTGATTCCCGGAATAGGTTCACCCCTTGCCACAAGTTCACAAATTTCAGCAAATGATTTTGGGTATGTAGGCGATGAGGACGACGACGAGTCAGAGGATGTCGAGGTATCATTATTATTGAGAGTGGTTGAGTCAACACCCTTTGGGTTTAACGAGTCACTGGGCTGTACTTGCTCGACATGCGAAAGATAAGTCGGTTGGTTGCCATTGGATACAAGTTGAGCGGGAGGGGGGGCGGAGGAGTGAGCATCAGATGAAGTGGGAGCAGGAGGAGCCACTGCAACCACGTATTTCTGGTAGTAGAAGCGCTTTGCATCGGATACTTTTGAGGCAATCACATCTTGAGGGAGGCCTTGCGATTGCAAAGAAGAGAGAATGGATTGGAGTCCGCTGGCAAAGGCAGGGTCGTTGTCGAAGTCGTATGTTTCGAAAGACATTTTATGCAAGTAATAAACAATCTATAACAAGAAGAAAGAAAGAGAAAGAGAAAGAGAAGGTAGTGATGGTGAACAGGTAGTTGACTTTGGGGAAGCACACAGAGTATAAAGACAGTTATCTTGGTTACTAGTAAACCTAAGGCAGATCCTCCTCCTTCCGCTGGTCCTCCAATTGCTTCAGCTTCGCCCGCATCTTTTCCGAAACAAGAACTTGGTTGAATCCATTGAATCCATTGAATCCATTGAATGAGGAAGCGGAAGACGAGTCCGGCGAGCCCGTTCGAGACGTCTCCGAGGGCGACTTTGACGAAAACGGCGATGATGACGTAAGCCCCTTGCGCGACGACGCCGAATTCACGGACGCCGAATCGGACTCGGCCTTGGCTTTTGCGGACGTGGCCCGCGAAAGAAGCCGCGAAACAACTTGCTTCAATCCAACGCCAACGCACGAGACACAGCACAGCGCCGTCAGCCCAATCAGAACTCCGAGTATTACTATCATCGTGGTGGTGGCGGGGTTGAGCGGGGCCGGTATTGTTGTCGGTTGTGGGCTCATTTGTCTTTGTTTGAGATGGGTTTTGGGATTGGTTTTGGAGATTTGGTCACGACAGAAAAGCAGCCACCCTCCATCCAATAAGTGTCAACATTCAATTAAACAAATCCATACTGTAGTGTTTTATTATGCATGAGATATCCTTTCCTTCTTACTATTGGGTTAGTTCGACCTCTCCCCCCTCCCCTTGTTCTAACTGCCGCCGGGCCTCGGCGTCAGCAGCATTTCCCTTCTCTAACCACTTCTTGAGGAAAGACACCAAAAAGGCTCCCACAACAAGCTGTTCTGCATGGTACACTAAGAGTGGCGCTGAAATGATTCCAAGCAACGGACTGTCCTCGTAAATGATGTTGATAATGGGAATACCAAGCGCCACTGTCTTTGTTGCAGCGCACATTACAATAGCAATCTAACGACAAAGTAAATAAGTTATCGACAATATCATATAGAATTCAAAACAGACTCACAGTAGCTTCTCTCGAAAACTTGAAAAAGGGAACCCGGGAGACCCAGAAAGCAAGCGCACTGAAAGAAGAAAAAAGCCCCAAATCCAAAAAGAAGATGGCAATAAATGATCCCGCATCCAGTCCATCAGTAATGTGCTCTGAAAACGTATTGCAGAAAACACTCCATACAAGAACAAGCAGCATACTACTGTTCAAAATAGCCAAGTTGACATATTTGCTGAGGAATGGAAGAAGGTTTGGGAAAAAGTATTGCACCAATTGCCCAAAGAATAAAGGCCCAACAACTGTAATGGCCAATGTCTTGAAAGTGTCGGCATATCCACCCGATACTTGCGATCCAACGTACGCAAAAATGAGTGACGGGGTAATAAAGACTCCCAGAATGTTTCCGATAACGGCGTTGGTCAATGCTCCTGCCTCATCTCCCCCAGCCTGCTTGGTCATCAAAACATTAGACGAGATTGTGGTTGGAGTGGAACACGCAATAATTAATCTGAATGAAGATTCCCTTAGTTTTGAGTATTCCAGTATCAGTCCATTTCTATATTTACCCCTTTGCCAACGTCTCATTAAACGACGGACTCAACATGAGCAACTTTCCAACTGCATATCCAATTGCCGGAGTTATTCCCAAACTGATGATCTGGACAGCTAGAATCGATGGTGATAACCTATTAGTAAACGAAGGCCCAACCCAACCACACCAACACACTCACCCAAATGCATCTTCCAATCAGCCAATGACTTGATAAGCACTTTGGTCTTAAGCGAAAGACCCGACAAGATGAAAATCAGCATCACACATCCATAAGTGACAGTGTATTCAGCCCGGATGTATCCCCCCTTCTTTCCAAGGTCCGGCCAGATGGCAGCAAAGATGATTGCAAACGCAAGACCCTGTCAGCGGGGTGCAGGTTCACGTTAGTTACTTTTGACTTGTCCGTTCCCCTCCGTCGGAACCAGCTGTCAACAACAACCACACACCTCCAAGAACCAGTTTTTAGCCACAAAGTCCCAGATAATCTTTTTCCAATCCTTCTTCTGCGGTTCCGCCTCAGATCCAGTCTTAGTAGGGCCATCAGTGACGTCTTCAACAACAACAGCTGAAGGGGTGGGTATGGTCTGGTCACTGACGAGGAAGGATGCATCTGCACCTGTCACTAATGTTGATGAAGATGCAGCCGGCTCAATCGGCTGTGTAGCTGTCATTCTGCTTTGCTGTTTGTTTTCAAGAGAAGTTTTTGGGTTTTGGGTGATAACGTAACGTTACACCGTTTTTATGCACGGGCTATTGCGCGACTAAGACGAATCATCCATATTGCCAAGGTTATCTGCTTTACGATAGCGTTTGGCGGATGATGAGTAATGCAATTCTAATATGATTCAATCGAATTGTGTATGAAGATGAGTAATGCGAAATGATATCCCCCCCTTCTTTTCTCCAACTAAAGCGACTTTATTCCGAAAGTCTCTGCGTCAAAGGCTTGGACAAGTCGCATTTACGAATCATGCTCACCAACCGCTTCCTCGTTTCTTCGTCAACTACCAAATTCTCGTTCCCTGTCACATACAGTTCACGCAAGTGAACCAAACGGTTCATTTCTCTTGGCAATTCTCCTTCCAATCGGTTCCGACAAAGATCAAGTTTCTGTAATGATCCCAATGCACAAATCTCAACAGGTATACCACCTTCCAACCGATTCCCCTGAAGCATCAATTCCCTCAACACTAAACAACTTCCAATCTCTTTTGGGATTTCACCTGTCAACTGGTTGTTGAGAGCATGGAACCGTTCTAATTTGGTCAAGTTTCCCAGTTCCGATGGAATGAGGCCGTTTAAGTTATTCCCGCCCAAATACAATGTATCCAAATTCGCCATGTTTCCAAGCTGTGAGGGAATACATCCAGTTAGGCTATTTTGATTCAGCGCTAGATACTCCAAGTTGACAAGATTCCCAAGTTCAGATGGAATAGGGCCAGTCAATGCGTTTCGTGGGAGCTCAAGAACTCTAAAAACAAAAATCAGATTCGGCATCTGTACTTTTGACGAAGCTTCACCTCAACAGAGTCAATTTCCCAATCTCACAAGGAATGTGCCCAACCAGAGCATTATCGCCCAAAATTAAATGTGCTAAGGAAGTTAGATTTCCAATCGATTGGGATTGAACCAGCAATACGTTCTTTTGCCCACAGAACTCGAACCATCGTTTTCAGTTTCAAGTCCGTCAAGGCAGCTTGATACGCTGACGGCCATTTGAACAAACCGTGGTCGTATTCATCTGGCTGTGTTGTTTCGACAGGGAGAGGCGGTGGCGGAAGGTATCGCTTTAGGTTTAGAGTGGCAAAGTGTGGATCCCTGAGACAAGATTGAAGACGCTTGTTGATCCGGCGCATAAGGAAAGTTTGGGTTGGTGGAACCCATGAAAAGATTTGTTGGATTAGTTCCGTGGGAGTTGATGCTGTGAAATCCATGATTGAATGAGAGTTTATGTGTATTTTGGACAGACACGCGAAACTAAAATTCAAGGCTTCAATTCATGATTTATAAAGCTAGTATAAATTCATGTTATTCTATAGATCGCATTTTCGTACCGCTTCAATTACTCGTGCCCTCATCACTTCAGATGCATAAAGTCCGTTGTTCCCTCCAACATAAAGCTCACGCAAATGTGTCAATCTTTCAATTCCAGCTGGTATCTCCCCGCTCAATCGATTCCGTGACAAATTCAACCTTTCCATTTGCACCAAGTCCCATAACTCCGCAGGCACGCCTCCAACAATATCGTTCCCCTGTAAAAACAACTCCTGCAAGTTCACACATTTGCCCAGCTCAGCTGGGATCGCACCGGTAAATTGATTGCTGAGGGCATGAAACCTTTCCAGTTTTGTCAGATTCCCAAGCTCGATCGGTAATGGACCCGAGAGTTTATTTCCTCCAATGTAAATAGTATCAAGCAATTTCAAGTTCCCAATACTAGCGGGAATCGGGCCTTCCAGCTCATGGTTGTTGAGCGCCAAGAAGACTAGGTTTAACAAGAGCCCTATTTCGTGTGGAATTGTCCCATATAGAGTTACGCAAGGGTTTCGAGGAAGCTCCAGAACCCTGGATGACAATGAAGGTTTATAATAACTAAGTCCTCTTGAAGAAGGTCTCACCTCAAGTTTGTAATGAGCCCCAGTTCCCTCGGAATCCTTCCTACAGACTTTCTCAACGCCGCAAACCGACTGATCCTGTTTTTGGTCACAGGCCAGAAAATGCGCTCAAGTGCCTTGTGCCGGAGTTCCACCAGCGCGGCCTGGTATCCTGGCCAAGCAAATAGGCCGATATCGAGGTCTTCGGGGTAGAAGCTTGACAGCGGCAAGGGCAGTTGGACAAAGTGTTTGAGGTTGAGAGACGCAAAGTGGGGATCAGAAATGCAATGCCAGATGCGCTTATTGATGCTCCGTAATCGAAACGTTTCAATGGGTGGAATCCATGCGAAGATCTGTTGGATGAGTTCTGTTGGTACGCTGGTGGTAAAATTCATTTCTTTTATTGCAATAGTAGGCTCATAATTACACTACAGCTCTATTCAGGAATTGGATCACACATTAATGCATATAATTTCAACTTAATAGAGGTCAAATGCAATTTTCTTCTTAATACTCCAAATCCGAAAAGGATGTCAACACTCCAAAAAACAACGAATCCACCTTGCCAGTGCCCGAATCGCAAAGAGAAGTCAGCCAGCTAACCAAAGTATTAAAAGAAATGAGAAAACATCTGTTGAACGAGGCAAAAGAGGCAGGTTTGCTTGGATGTACGGTTTTTGAGGATCTGACATTTGTCTCAAATGCTGGACAGTACCCATACGTTCCAGAAGCTTACTCCAAGAGTTTCCCCAGACCTCACGATTATGCTGAAAGAATTAATGTTAGAGTGAATGGAATCTTCCCTGACGATAATAAAGAAGAAGGGATCCTGAGTCCCAGGAAATGTGATAAGTCTCATAGATAATATGTTATTTTGAATCGTTATGAATAAAAGAGGAGAAAAGCTACTATTTGTAATTCATTTGTAATTGCTCTGATGGGTTGGAATCACCATCGCCCTGCGATTATACAAGTAATTTTTAAGGGAATAGTTCAAGATTTCAAAACTAAGAGAGGCCGGGACCCAAAGATTTGCGTTAACAGCCATGCACTGACAACATAAAAAGGCTGGCCCAACGATTGACAAGGCTGATATAAAAAATAATCTTGTCAGAAATAATGATGATGGGATCTTTTTTCCTAGGGTTCCTACTGAGATATCATCCTGTCACAGCAATATCTACCATCGGAGTTGGTATTAACGCAGCTATTCCACCTAACACAGGTGAGGTTTTTTTGTGTTCTGATAGTTTCATATTGATAGTCATTAAGTCCCAACTGACGCGTACGACTTAATTGGATGGAATGGATGCCAACAAGCCGTACTCAATGTCCCTGATTATACATGCAAGTGGCTAATTGCTTCTGGAACCGCAATGGAACTGGTGTCATCTTTCACAAAGTTAATTCAAGCCGGTATCTTTTTTTTTATCACTGATCCCCACTTAACGGCTGTTGACGTGTTATCCTCTCAGATCCGTCGATTGTTCAGGTTTTGGTAATGGATAACCAGCCCATGGAATATACACGGCTTCTGGCAGTGAGATTTCCGAATGTGACTTTTTCGACAGTATCAGGTGCAAATCCTCATGAATTTTGAATTTCTGTGGTCTTAATTTTAAGTGCCAGCTGCTGTTTCTCCCAATGATCCTCCAAACCTTTATGTATGTGTCCAGTTTTCACTAGATCGCGGCTAAAATTGAATAATAGGGAGCATCATTCAACTACGACCAGGCATTATTTCTGGCTGGTGTGGCGGCAGGATCTCTCACCAAGAGGAATTCTGTGGGAGTAGTGTGGGCCAGTAGGGAAACTCGATCCACCACCATGAGGGGAGCACTCGATAGTGCCTTCGTAACTCGTACCCCTTCCCCATGGCGGTGCACAGTGATCGAGAACACGGGCTGCGGTCGAGCTGAGCGACCCGAGGGTGCGGGTGACCTCGTTGAGACTCGAAGGTCTTGCGGGTGGCAGGTTGGTTCGGTCGACTTGACCACACCACTTGCTCTGTTTTTGGGTAACTTCTTCAATTTATTTAGATTGGGTAATTTAGAATAAAGTGGGGAGATAGAGTGGTCTTGAATCCCACTTGAACCTGCTGAACCTCGCACCACCAATTTCCAACAACACACCAAGAAAACTCGGTCCAACAAAATGAAAAGGGAAAGACCACGTATAAGACTGAAATGGAACTGGAGATAAAACAAAAGAAAGAAACAACTCCGACAGTAAAACAAGAAGAAAGGGATAGGCGAGAGCAAAAGGCGCTCGCCCACAGGCTGACAAACCAAAAGAAAATGGTAACCCCGACGAGGACTGCGGGTGGATTAGTACAAACGCTCGTACTCAAACAACCCAACTTCAACACCCAATAGTTCCTCTTCTTCCTGCAAAAGAGAGGTTGGGAAGTCTTCAGTGGTTCCTTTCTTGTGGTAAAGCTTAACACGAGAACCGTGAACCGCCTTCTTCAAGTGTGTACCATCCATTTCAGACAAGAAGTAAGCATTGTGCCCAATGCGGACCACCCAGTATGGCCCACAATATCTCCAACGCATTTTGGCTCCTAACATATTATCCAACTTAGAATCACGCACAATAACCAGGTCGCCTTCAGCAATGAGTTCCGACTCAGGACGTAGACGGTGGTTGCGATTAAACTGCTTGGCGCGTTGCTCTCGAGCAACAATAATCCGTTCACGAGCAAGTTCAATGTCAGCAGAACGTCGTTCAAGAATTCGAATTCGAGCTGCAATCAAATCTTCGGTCGAAGTAACAGATTCCCAATGGATCACTGCGTAAGACTCAATTACAAACTCCATTGGCAGAACTGGCTCTTGACCAAATAGGAGCTCATAGGGACTCATTCCAGTGGTTCGGCTCACAGTGATACGAGAAGCCCAAAGTGCAGCCCAAATGTGTTTGACCCACCTGCGAGGTTTGCTGCCACAAACCTTGGCTAGGGCACTGACAATGGGGACGTTTGCGCGTTCAACTTTACCATTTGCTTGTTGTCCATAGGCCATAACGATGCGACAGTTGAACAGGAGCTCTTTGGCCTTATCAGCCAATGCGCTCCCACTCAGTTCCCCTCCATCAATAACAACCTCAACCGGTACTCCATATCGGGAAATAACTTGGCGTTCAAAGTCGCGGACAATGGGCGCAGCAGACTTTCCCTTGAAGTAGCCTGCTTCGAGCCAGCCAGAAATTTCTTCGCTGTAGAGTGCAAGGTATGTTCCTTCAATTGCGACAAGGTCAACATACCAACGGCGGAACAAACCATGGAAAAGTGAATCCTTTTGCACTTCAAGCGGTTCATAGTAGCGGATGGGATTATGACGCTGACACGGGTCACAAAACTTGATGTGAGCAGCAGCTTCCTCCCAGATGCCTTGCCACCAGTATCGTGCAGAAATCTTGGCAACAGTTCCATGCACACTCCGATGTCCTCCACCAAAACCTTCATGGGATTGCTTGATAATAAAGTCTTTTTCGTCTCGATGACAAACAACACGTCGCGGGGGACTATTCTGGTTGTCTGGAGGCTTTCGGAAGAGAAGATCGTCTTGAACAAGGTAAAGAGAGCTTTGACGTAAGATGGCTTCCGCAGATTCAGCATCCATTCCAGGAGGGAGTTTGCCAAGAACCAAAAACCAGTAGACGGCAGCGAGACGACCAGACAATCCAAGCTTCTTGATAGTATTTTTCACGTCCACCACATCTTCATCATAAAGTTCTGAATCCCACCACTTTTCACAGTCGTCCCAGGACCACTTCAAAACCTCAACAGATGGGAAAGGAAGCTGAATTCTTGCAAAGACAGGACAATGATCTGAGCCTCGAACTTCGTGTACATGGGATGCGTCCAAAACAAGCAAAGACAGGTCAACAAGAATGCCATCAAAGCGGAAACCTTGATTCTGACGTCTGTCTGGATGCCACCAGGTTGTATATGAAACAACATTTTGGTGACAAACGCGGAAAGAATCTTGAAACTCGAAGCACAACTGGCCAAGTAGATTTCTCTCAACAGGAGAGAATCCTGATCCAATAAGACGAATCAGCGCGGGATGAATGTCAATATCCAGACGCGACACATTCCAATCACATCCAGCAATCACTTTTAATCCACGATCCCTGTAAGACTTGAGCTCCTGTAGAGCCGCTTCCATGAATCGAAGCTTGTAGGGAACACGGAACTCTCTTCCAGCAATTGCCGCAGGGAAGTAGATGGACGTAAGAATTATTGCGCCAAACTTGATTGCGATAAACCGACCTTCCATCAGCGTAACAGACCAACCAGAAAAGCAATTGTGTGCTTCGTCCGCATAGTCCGAAGCAAACAACCCCTTGCGAACAAGAATAGCAACACCGTTCATACCAGAACCATATGCGCCTTTCAGTGGGACCCCATTGTCATCACACTCCACAGGATAGTCAGAATAATAGGCAAAGTGTGTTGCCTTGTAATCCAGTCCCTGCAACTTGTCGAAACTTGCTCGACCCATGCGTGTTTCTTGCAAAAAGATGATGTCATGTTTCAGAAGAAACAGCCCAAACAACTCGCCCATCTTCTTGGCAGCACTTCGGATAGAATTGACATTCCAACTGATAACAGATAGAGTTGTGACGTCCACCTCAACCACAAGACCAAGAACATTGTCCACATGTGACTCCAAATCTGATTCTTCATCCGAGTCGTTCCAGAAGTCTGGAGCGCGACTAAGAGCGTCAGAAACCTTGTTGTCTTTTCCATGAACATGGAGGATTGCGACTGGATGGTAGGATCGAATTCCCAGAAGCCACCGCTTGCAAGTCTCGTCGAGTGTTGCAACCTTATCAATTGACCCCACCACAGCTTTAGCATCCGTTTCCAAAACAAACTCCGATCCCCAAATGTAAATGTGGAGCGCCTTCAGCGCATTCAAACATCCAAGGATCTCCCGTTTGTGTTGCGGCATACGCGCCTCAACATCACTAAATCGTCCAGAAACAAATATGACCGCATGGCGATCACCGTCTTCCTCTTGACCAAGCCATGCTCCCCATCCAATTGGCGAGCTGTCAACAGTGACAAACCTGTTACCTGCTCCCACATCATATCGAATAGCGCGAAGGACTGGATAAGCTGTCAGCGCGGCACACAAATCCTGCTTCTCGGATTCAATGGCTTCGCTATTCGCTTCAAGATCCGCGCCCTTCCGAAGCATGGAAAAGAGCGTATGTGCCCGAAGTGCAAACCGAGGAATATACTTGCGGAAAACGTTGGCAAGACCAAGGAACGACCGAATATCTGTAACTGTTTGCAGTGGACCCCAATTAGTGAGTCTCTTGACCTTGGAACCAGGTCGGCGACCATCAGAAGCACAAAGGTGACCCAAAACTTCACAGCTGCGACTACAAAAACGAGACTTCAGTCCTGATAGCGTAGCTCCAGACTCTTGAACACGTTGAAGGATGGAACGCAGGTTACCAATATGATCGGCAACAAACTTGCGAACTCCTGGCATCACAAGAGTAGAATCAGCTTCATGAGTCTTAGGGCCTTTCACAACATAGTCGTCCACAAAGGGTCTGACCAGATGCGGAACAAACGGCTGGAGAATCTTGACCGAAGCACGTTGAGCAATGGCAACCGAATTAGTCCACCCTTGCGGAAGTGTTACCATCCGCATCAAACCAAGAGGAGTCGCAATAGCAGTTAGGTCACGACTAGATGGATCCAAGGTGAACTGGTCATACCAAGAGTGGCAATCAAGTGGAGAGTAAATGGCCAGACCTGTATATTCATTAATGACTTCCTCCGCTGCCGGTGGAATACCAGCATCGCGAATAGTGACTCGATTCAACGGTTGTAAATCCTGGATGAAACGAAGTGAGCCGTCCTTTTTAGGAACAAGGAAGAAACTGGCAGCATATGGTCCAAAACAAGGCTCCATAATGTTGGCATCAAGCTTCTCGCGTAGCAGCTTGATTAAAGCTTCCATTTGTTGGTATGGAATCTTACGTGGCTTGAACTTCCAACACTTGTGTTCCACAGTATGAATCTTGACAGGCTCGCAGAACTCTGGCTTGACGCGACCACGGCTACCAATAGTGAATGAAAACGCAGCAGCTTCTTCTCGAAGCATAGATTTCAATAGCACCAGTTCTGTTGGGGAAAGCCAGTCGGCATCGGAGCAGAGTGTGTCCATACGCTCGTCAGAAAGACCAATAGGATCAACTTGCCGGTCAGGAGCATCCCAACCAAGTGGAGCAGCCCCGTCAGGAAGCATCTCCGTAGCTGGGCGTACCTTACGCGAGACAGGTTTGTACATAGTATGAACGTCAATAGCGATTCCGGCATTCCATTGATACGTAGCATCCAACCGCGAGATACAATGCTGCAACACTTCAAAATCCAACCAAGAATCAACATAGCCGTCACGTGAGAGGGTATCCGCAATCTGCAGCACAGAGTAGGCGGAAGCGTCGTGCGTGAAGGTTACTACTTGGGAGACAGACTCGTCTTGTGCGATCGCACCCAATCTTCGAAGATGACGTGTGGTAGCTCTTGGATAACAAATATCAGACACGTTGGATACCCAACCAGAGCCAGAAGTGACAGAGTTGGAGGCAGCAGCATTGGCCGCGTCCACAGAATGGTAGTATGAGTCCCATGACTCTGTTTGCCAGCCAGTAGCACCATCAGAACTGGAGCTGCAAACCTGTAGAGGGTATCCACTTTGCTTGCTGGATACCATCGAGCGCACCAATACAAGCTAATACCAGGGAGACAATTGAAACCAGTAGTGAGGACAGGGACTTGCCGCAATGAATGTAGCACAAGTAGTACTCAAGAGAGTCAGTCCAGGTGGAGAGGGTGTAGGGTACAAGTCTTTTACTTTTTGTGTTTTTGATCAACTTCCGATCAGGTTTGAAGAACCTGCAAAATTTCCACCAAAACAGCAACAAGCTAATGACCAAAAAAAAGAAATGGAGAAACCGCCCATGCGATAAAAACCAGAGATAGAAAATGAAGGTAAGAAATGGCAAGAGAACACAACTACAGAAGGAAATGAAAAGCTAGAATGTCCAAAAACGCAACTTAACCACGAGAGAGACGGAATCCTTGCAAGCTGTACTGATTGTCTGGGTGGAGACGGTCTGCAATCTTGAAACGCAAGACGGCATCAGTAGTAGGACAGAAGACTTTTGCCCACATATCACCGCTTTCCTCGCACCACATGTGCATTCTAGCAAGCTGGATGAACGGTTGTCCAAGAAGCATCTGGTAAGGACACTTTACTCCTTTGGCAGTGTCATCAACAATCCAACACTGAACGTGATAGACGAATCCGTGAAGATGGACTGGAATCACTGCGAGACCAGCAAGTTGACGCACATCTCCATGTGCAGAACGCATATTGACCGTAGACGCGTCATGAACGCCGCAAAGATCCGCAATCTTGTCCAGGATTGATCTCGCAATTGTACAAATTTGAGATCCAGTATCAAGAACAGCCGAAACAAGAATACGACCACCAAGAAGTACAATGCAACGTGGGGATGTTGCAATTACAAGACATCGTACACGATTATCCTTAGAAACTCCATCGTCATCATCAGTGTCACCCTCGTCCAACTCGTTAGCAAGGACTTCAATTTCCACAAAATAGGAGGAAGTTCCACGGCGCGCACGAGCACCAAGACGCGACGAGATTGAAGGGCGAGTAGGTGCATTACTCACAGGCCCGTTACCAAGTCGGCTTGCAATTCCACGAGAAGTCACAGGACTGCCAGAAGAGCCAGAACTGGTAGCAGCTTCTGAGGACCTTGGCGCAGCATTACGAGATCCAGAAAACGTCACCTCCACCGCTCCATTAGAATGACCTTCAACGAGAGGACCAAAATCCCAACCACCATCAACTTTAGTCAATTGCCAACGAAGCTTTCCTTTATCGTCAATACCCACCGCAAGCCCCATAGACTTATGTTTTGCTAACAAGAAGCATGACGACAGTGGATGTCCCTTTTTACAGTAGAAGCAAGGTTTGGTTGACAAACCAGTCCCATAACCCGTAGGATTTGCAGTAGAACGAATGGTTTCAACGTAAGTGGGAGGCTCGGCAATAATTTCGACGTCAGAATCCGTTTCTGGAGTTGGATCCTCCATAAGAACATCTGTCAAATCGTAGTAGCCGTTTCCGCAATCATCTACCTTACGAGGGGCAACAAAACCGGGGGAACCTTTGCTTCCAGGAACGCGAATAGGTTCATCCAAGGGAACAGCACGTTGCTTTCCTTTCGCATTGGTAGATTGAGGGAAAGGACCGGTGGATGGACCAGAACTGGAAGCCGAAGCTGGTGTTTCAATTGGCAAAGTTCTCGTAGAACTGGATGACAATGACGCGGCAGAATGAAGCTCCTTCGATAATCTCGCGGCACCTGGGAGTTTCAGGCATGAAGGAATGGAATTTGCATCCCAATGACGCGACTCAGAATGCAATGCTTCAATGACATCCTTAAC
Organism: Rhizoclosmatium globosum; assembly: GCA_002104985.1. Lineage (NCBI taxonomy): Eukaryota > Fungi > Chytridiomycota > Chytridiomycetes > Chytridiales > Chytriomycetaceae > Rhizoclosmatium > Rhizoclosmatium globosum. The sequence goes on along the minus strand of MCGO01000018.1, from coordinate 235,590 downwards.
GTCATCCGCCGAAAGCATGCCACCTTGAATAACAACACTAGGGCCAATAACCTTGCCAGCACGGGGGGCCGGATGCCTTGAATCTCTTAACTCAATGTATGCGTTATTAAGATCCGGCATAAGGTGAGGCGTTTCTGAGGGAACCGTAGCATAGCGAGAAGTATGTGGTGCAAATTTGTCCATAACTTTGGACGAGGCAGACTGGAACTTTCGCAAAAGGTTTCTTGAAAACTCCGACGCAGACGAATCACCAACATCATAATAGTGGTTCATAGCATCAAGGACTGCAGACAAAGAATCGGAAAAATCTGCCATGATGTCTTTAGCAGAATTGGGAAGGTCGTCTTTCATAGCTTCTGGTTCTGAATTCAAACCAGAACCAGAACCACTTGCTTTCTTGGCAGCTTCAAGAACTTCATAGTAGCGTTTAAAACGTTCCAAGTAGTCAGCAGTAGTTTCACCAGGACGTTCGTCAGGTGTACCGTCTTCGCAGAAAGGTCCAAATTCTTCCAATACGCAAGACTCAATCGTACCAAGTTCAGCATCAGCGACTTCAAAACCCCAAGAATCAAGAGTAAGGCTAAGACCCTTGATAATATCAGCATTTGCAGCAGGGGAAGTGCGACGGGAGCGTAGACGTTCTACAAAAGCTTTTCGCAATTCAGCAGATGAACCCAATAAAGAACGAAGTGAAATGCCCAAACCCCATTGCGCCTCCAACAGCTCCGTAACAAGAGCATTTAATTGCTCTTGGCTGAGTGCGACTGGCTCGGGCTCTTCTTTGGTAGAAGTGGGAGCGGGAGCAGCAGTGGCCTTCTTCCGCTCCTTCTTAGGCTTCTTTGTTGAGGCAGAAGGAGCAGTGGCAGGCAAAACAGCGGTTGTTGGTGGAACTACTTTTGGAGTGGGTGCGGCATTTGTTGGTTGGGCGTTGTCCATTTCCTCATCAGAATCTGACAACTCAGTTGATCGTCTTGGACCTTCACGGAATGGAACAGCATAAGGCGCAGCTTTGTCACGTGGAGATTCCCTCACTGGAAGGGTTTCCTGCCCAGGCGCTGGAGGCCAAGGAATAGTGACGTTTCCTCGAGTGCGAATAGCTGGAGCAACTTGAGCTTCGCCAGTATAGAACAAGTCAATCACAGTGTCAAGAACATCACTAACGCGAACCATTTCCCCCGCTTGTGTGACACCCATGGCAACAAGAGCGCAATCAACTTGTTTGGGTGTAACGCGGGAGATGTCCAATTTAGGACGCAGCACAGCGGACTTAGTAGAACCTGAAGCAACGGTTGATCTTATAACTGGAGTGAAATTCACAGAAGATTTCGCAGCTACAAGAGGCGCCAGTGGAACTGGAGAATGGAACTTGGAAGTAGACTCTTCGGTTGGGGGAGAATGGAACTTCTCGTCAAAGACAGATGATAGCATACTGACTTCAACATTTCCGTAGTTGACTCCGACAGTATTGGATGCAAGTGCCTTGGCTCTGGCTTTGGAAAACCAGTCAGGATCTTGATTCTCTTTAATCACGTTAGCACGGGCTCCCATCTTACTACCCTTAACGTACTCACCCCACTCAAAAGCACCTGTACCGGAAAGACTCATGATCTTCCAGCGGAGTTTCTTAGTGGCGTCAATGGCGACTGGTGCCCCACCTCTAATGTCCGAATCAAGGTGAGGGCAAGTGCCGGGGCGATGGTTAGGCTCGTGACAATACCAACAGATAATGTTCTTGAGATCAAACGCATCAACATCAACGTCAGCTTCGAGAATCCCAACATTGGCAAGTCCGTTGATCACCTCAGAAGTTGGCATCTGAAGCAAGATGCTCAATTTACTCATCAAATCCGAAAGCTCATTGATATTTGGCTGGATTGTAGATGCAGGTGTGGCAGCACGTGACTGGCTTGAAGGAACACGAAGATTTGAAGAAGGGAAGACTGGAGGAGCAGATCCAGTAGCAACTGGAGGTACAGGAACGGGAGGAGTAACAGGGGTTTCAGCGGCGCCTTGGCGGAAAGGGAGATTGGCAGCACGATTAACAAAGCGAACCAAGGCAGACTGGAGCTCGTCAAGCGTGTATTCACGATCAGGATCCAGTGGCTGTTCACCTTGGGAGGCACGTGCAAGATCCACTTGGTTACGTTGAGCATCCATTGTGGCAAGCACCGCTTGGTTCATATCGAATCGCATCTCACCCAACACTGCCTTGACAAGCTCGTTGTCAGGGAACTGGCCAGGATTGGACATCTTGGACCGTTTGGCAATTCCAGCAGCGACAACGTTACCCCAATGAGGACTTTCGGGAGGGAAGACACCGTAGTTCTTGATAGTAGAGAGTACGTCGGAGGATGTGACCTTCTTGTTACCACTCGCATACTGGAGACGCATGTGTTGGAGGAAGTCCTCCAAGGAAACCGGGATACCAGCAGCGTCTTGAGCAGCAACCCACGCAGTAGCATCAGCTCTGATCGCGGAGTCCTGAATGGTAGCGCCCTGGATTGCGAGGAGAACCCATTCGCGATCCTGATTGGAGCCACCCATGGCTTTAGCGTATGTAACGTAGAGTCTGAACCAGTCAGACCACTTGTCGACGTCGAAGCCATGGAACTGTTCGATCTTGAGAGCGTTAGCGACGAGAGCACCTGGATTGAGCATTAGCGACGCGTAAAACTGGTAGTTGCGCGGCAAGAGTGGGAAATGTATTGTGATAAAAGAGGTTTGTACCTGGATTAAGCATTAGCGACGCGTAAAACTGGTAGTTGCGCGGCAAGAGTGGGAAAGGCAAGGAATATCTGGAAAACTTGCTGCCTTTTAACGGGGGGACCCGCCAAGAGACAACAAATTTTCCATCTCCTCAGTATCCCGCTCACCACGCAATCCAATCCACACGCCACTAGCACTCAATCCCGTACCACAAAACAAAACAACCAAAGCTAAAGGCAGAAAGCAAAAGTATAGAACTTAAGCAAGCAAAAGCAAAAATAAAATGGGGAAAGGGTCCTAATTACAACCCTCAAAACCATACAACCATCACAGAACCCGTACAACAAAAGAACCAGCCGATTCCAATGAGGGAAGAAGCGCAAAAGCAAGAGTTGTCACTGGATTGCCTTGATGGGCTTGTACTCTTTCAAACAGCGGGCTTGAATGTAGGTACAACTCCAAGGTAGATCCAACAACATAACGGTGGTAGTGGTCTGGTAATGCTAGATGCGTCTGTAACTTCCTGCACATCCATCAGAATTGAATCAACGGGAAAGAAGGAAGTAGATATCTAGTCCAACCAAGAACACAACACCAGACGGAATCCAGAAATAAAAGCAGTTAGTAATGTGCACATTAGACGTACAACTCTCCCGTATCAGAGGCAGGAATGAATCCGGAGGCTTCCATCACCAGGCTTGTGACCAACTTGCGAAATGAACTGGATAGCGTGCGACCAACAAGAATAAGAATCATTGACGTGGTTAATTCCGTAGCAATGCCATAGCCAAAGTCAGAAGTCCAAGTTTGAGGAGCGTCTCGATCAAGGAACTCAAGGCTTGTGTGGCTGACGCATCGCTGTAACACCACGTTCTGAAACTACAATACAACGCGTGGAATGTACTCGTAAATTCTGAGTTTGTAGGTTGACGATATGAGTCCGAAGAGACTCTGCAACACTTGTAGACCAAGGGGAAAATCCGTAGATACCCAACCCAATGCCAAATCAACCAAAACAGCATATCTGGGATTCGGACTTCCAGAAGAAGGGTCGTAGGCGTGGGTAGGAATCGAAGCAAGTGCTTGATCGTCGATTGCCTTTGATCGGGAGTGGATACCAAGTGGATACCCTCTCCAACTTGACCAAAACGGCGTGTAAACCCTTGAGAAACGCGCGAAATCGCTAGTAGATGATCCACAACAGATCAAGTAGTCTGGTAGAAGGCAGCGTCTGTGGGCCAGTAGGGAAACTCGATCCACCACCATGAGGGGAGCACTCGATAGTGCCTTCGTAACTCGTACCCCTTCCCCATGGCGGTGCACAGTGATCGAGAACACGGGCTGCGGTCGAGCTGAGCGACCCGAGGGTGCGGGTGACCTCGTTGAGACTCGAAGGTCTTGCGGGTGGCAGGTTGGTTCGGTCGACTTGACCACACCACTTGCTCTGTTTTTGGGTAACTTCTTCAATTTATTTAGATTGGGTAATTTAGAATAAAGTGGGGAGATAGAGTGGTCTTGAATCCCACTTGAACCTGCTGAACCTCGCACCACCAATTTCCAACAACACACCAAGAAAACTCGGTCCAACAAAATGAAAAGGGAAAGACCACGTATAAGACTGAAATGGAACTGGAGATAAAACAAAAGAAAGAAACAACTCCGACAGTAAAACAAGAAGAAAGGGATAGGCGAGAGCAAAAGGCGCTCGCCCACAGTAGTTTGTACGTTAAACGATTCTAATCTGGTTTTTTCTAACGATCAGTAGCTAATATGGGGTTCTTAAACAATTTCTATGATTCCTATTTGCGAGGAGCTTTATATGTTAACCCAATTTGCGAAGTAGAATACCGAATCGCTCAAGATGAAACTTGGGTGAGCCTCTAAGGTTTTAAGTGAGTAAAACTTTGTACTGATATATTCAAACAAAACAGAGTAACGAGACGTGGGGAATTCAACTCGCGAAGGAGCTTCTGACCGAAAGAGTCGATGTTCTTTGGGGTGCAGCAGGTGGACTTGGATCCGCCGCCATATTCTATGCCGCATCTCAGAAAATCTGGGTAATTAGTGTTGACACGAACGAGTCTCTCACGACGTTCGCGAACAAGTCAAACCCAAACTCAAACTACATTTTCGGATCTGCAGTGATGGCCCTTGACAAAGCGAGTCAAATCATGGTATCCGAGAAAATCAAAGGTACAGCAGCAACGGTGGTGTGGATTTTGCCCCTTGTTCCAGTGCACTGTCTTGTTCTGCTGGAAACGTTAGCATCACGTTTGTGGATCAAAGCACGACACCTGTCGAGATACTTGAGCTGACCGTAAACGATTTGATTCAACTGGTGAAGACAAGAATGAAGGTGGGAGCTCTAGTTCTACCTTCATTGTCTCAAGGGAATGTTGCGCCATATTTACTTAATCATGGTGAATGGGCCCCTCTCATTGCATTTGGAAAACGACCCATGCCACTTTATGTTAGTATTAACTAAAATTTACTAGACGTTAATAATGATTCTTGTATAGTCACACTCCATGACATTCCTTGGAAACAACAATATTTTGATTTTCGGTGGCCAAACTGCTCTCGGAACCACAAGCAACCAGCTCTTCAACTTGAACTTTGACGTGTCTGACTGGCAGCCTGTCATTCCTCTTTCAAAAGTCCAGCCTCCAGGATTGACATACCACTGCGCTGGCTTTTCGAATACAACAAATGAACTGATAGTATTTGGAGGTGTTCTTTCAAACAACACTGTCTCAAAAGACCTGTGGGTCTTCTCGCTGACCTCCAAAACTTAGTCATTACTCCAAACAAGCGGCCCGGGTGCCCGTACAAATCTTGGAACGCTACTTGTGAGTTTAACCATAATTATGATTCATTTTCCATTAATTTAACCTTATTAGATATCGTTTCCGAATCCAGAAATAATGCCAATACCTCCGAAAGAAATGCCATTTTCCGTGAAAGCCGCGGGAACAAATGTGAGCAGTTTGGGGATTCTCCTCTGTTTGGTGATTGTCCTCTTTGTCCTCGTAAATCGGGAGCACCCAGCCTTTAAATCGAGCTCCATTATGTTTCTGATGTATTATTTGTTCGGAGCTGCAGTGGCGTTGGTTGGGATGGTACTCTACTCCCTCCAATTTTCCAATCCGACGTCATGTACCGCTTCTTTATTTCTGTTCAGCACTGGTACTTGTATACTGTACTCCTCAATCTTTTCTAAAAACTGTGAGCATCCTCCTTCATTATTAATAATGCTATAATGTCCGCTAAATTTACCTCTTAAAACATAGTGCGCATCGCCATCGTGCCAAAACAAAACTCCACAGTTCTCTGACAAGCAACTTGACTTGGGTATGCATTGCGTGGATTCCAGTTCTAGTCAACCTGGCGCTACTGATTGCCTTTTCACGCAAAAGTCCGTACCAAATCCTTGATTATATTGCTGACGATGGTAGCACGTGGCCTATTTGTCAAAGCAGGGACATCAATATTTGGATGTGGGTTCTCTTGACACCGAACGCGCTTTGTATTCTTGGAACTGTGTATGTTGGATTCGAGACAAGAAATGTGAACTCTCGTTACAACGAAGCAAGACTCATCAATTCATCTGCGTATGTGACGGCCCTGTCGTTGATGATATTGATTGGGTTGGGTCTCAGTTTGAAACTACCGTCGACACAAGTTATGATGACATCCTTGATCTGCTCATTGACAATTATTTCTGTGATTGGAATCAATTTTATTCCAAAAGTTATGGAGGTTTGTTTCGTATCTTGGCTTGCGTCATTTCTGACTCGCTGTCTTTAGTTGTGGGCCGCAAGTGACGGTGATACCATTGTTATTGGCACAGGAGAGAGTAAGAAAGACATGGCAGCAGATAAGTATTATTGCCGCACTTGTTTCCAGGAGTTGAACAGTGGCTGGAATAATGGGGGCAGTCGAGCAAAACCAAGCAAAAAGACGGCAACCTCAAAGCAAAATACAACAAACAGCAGCCAAGTGTTTTCGTCTGAGATCCCTCGCTCGCAAGTCTGAGTTCATTCATTTTCATTCTCCAATTACGTTCATTCATTTTCATTCTCCAATTACGTTTCTATCCGTTCTGAGTAATTCTCGTTGGTGCAAATCAAATGTCTTATTAATCATCATTATTAATAATAAACATGTTAGACAATATTGTACAGGTGGAGGGCGTGATTTATTGCAGCAAAAACAAACTGTACTGAAACAGGGCAAAAAAAATAATAAGAGCAAAAGAATCCTCATCTGATCAAACAACTTGCTGGTAACTGAGACGACGAGCCGCAATGGTTGCCACATTTTGTTGATTGGAGGCAACAACTCTCTTTTGATAGGGGTGGGAACGTACAGAATCCCCACGAACACCAACATTGATGGAAATAGCGCGACCACCGGCGCCAGCGTAATCAAAAGAACTAGTAGAGGCTGTACGGCAGGAAGACAAGGAAAAGTGAGGAGGCTTCAAGGAAAACGATAAATTAAGCGATGCTTGAGCAGAACAAGTGGTATGGGTCGCTGAAGGAAGGGTATTGGAGAGAGCATAAGAAGACGGCTGTTGGGTAAATCCTGGATAAATGTATCCAGCGAGAATAGATATGTTTGAGGCACTGATTCGGTTTTGAGCCATAACTGGAGGAGGAAGAGTGATTGGAGAGTTGGTTCTAATCGGCAAAGTAACGGATGGGACGACTGGGGCTGAGACTGAAGCAGTTGCAGTGCCAATAGTTGTTGGAACATCGCCAACCCATTTACGAATGACACCACACCACGCAAAAAAGTGTCGCGCGAGATGTTCAGGTTGAAGTCGAGCCATTCCAAAGCAGTCCATTTGAGTTTGGAGATACGTTGGCGAAGTTCTGAGGGAACGGGGCCTATAAACGAGTAATTTGAAATCAGTTTGATGTTCGTCAAAAGGTGAGCAGAGGGTGGAAATAGTATGTGATTTGCAATTCGTTGATGTTGGATGTGTTTCTGATGATTGGATGCGATGGCGCGACCAGTATCTGGTCTGTATTTTTGAGTGACTCGATGCCATAGATTAGGGCTAAGCCCTCTTTTCAGCCACCATTCCAGCATCTTCCAACCGATAACACGATACTGATTTCCAAAGATTTTGATTCCAGTTGAATAGAGAATGTGAGTGAGTAAGAGAGAGAGTTGAAACACACCTGAAGAAGCATCAAGCAAGCGAGCCCACGAGGCAGTGCTAGTCTGCGAGTCTGAAATGACCGTTTCAGCAAGCATCAACGAAGTAAGCATCAGATCAACGGGGCAGTCGATCAGAGCCCTGACAGGTGGAGGCACAGCAACATTCAAGTTCGATTTGAGGATTGGCACGGCGGCCTCGGCCTCGGACTCAGACGACTCGCATCAGAAGACTCAGACTCTAATTCCTCCTTTGACACGACCGCTTTCTTTGCGATTCTGTGGGCAATGAGCAGGGCCGTGAGCACGTTCGTTGGCAACTGGGCCCGGCGCTGGTCCGAGGCCCGTGCGGAACACGACACAAAAACAGCGACGAGGCGGCGAAGTTCGAGCGACGTGGCGGCGGTCGGCGAGAGCAGCGACAGGACACGCACGGCGAGGTGGGTCAGGCGCTCGGCTGAAGACGGCGAAGTAGTTGCACTCTTCGCACTCGATTGGCATTCAAAGCCCTTGATTGGTTGCTGAATTGCGTTGGTGTTCATTGGGTTCGTTGGTTGGTTGGTGGTTCGTTGGTGGTTGGTGGCGAAGAGTTTCACTGGTTTTGTAATGGCTGTTTCTTTTGGACTCCACGTTTCTTATGACGTGGCTGAGTCGCAGACACACAGACACCCCACCACCAAATCTAACACGAAGAATTGCACATCCACCCATTCCACAATATGCGGACAAATTCATCTCTTACATCCACAGCATTGCCCATTCAAAATACAATCATTAGAATCATTACAAAACCCGTTGGTTATTGATTTCAAATTGTTGACAATTGAACAGAAGAACACCAAAACACATGTTTGTTGACAGAACATCAACGAATTTAATACTAACTGTTAACGATATTGTCATTGTTCCATAATATTCTATTTTGTACAGTATCATATATCGAATTCCTCAAGACTCAGAAACGTTTCCCTGTCAAATTCCAATCCAAACCTCTTTAACCCATGGTTTTTGGATAGCCTTAGCACCACAAGGTTGACAAGATTTCTTAACTCCGACGGCAACCTTCCTGAAAAATCATTTTCATTCAAGAACAGCTCCTCTAACGTCACCAAATTCCCAATTTCTGGTGGAATCATTCCAGACAGCGCGTTACGTGACAGTTCAAGCTTCTCAGCCTGGATAAGTCTCCCACACCCCTTGGAATACTCCCTGAGAACCGATTGCCTTCCAGATTCAACACAGCCAATGACTCGAGTCCTCCGACAGTATCAGGGATACAACCTGAAAGTCGATTTTCTGATACATTCATTTGAATAAGATTGGATAGATTCCCTATTGTGAATGGAAGGCCGCCGGTGAGCAGATTACTGAAAGGTCTATGCATTCTAATGATGAAGTAAGCCCAGTTGAATCGGAAGCGGCCCGGCAAACGAATTATGTTCCAAATACAGTATTTTGAGGTTGGAGAGTAACATAGAGAAGAGGAATGACTCCCGAAGTTGATTATGTGATAAATTAATAGACTGAAGTTTAATACAATGCGAACGTCAGGAAAGGGTCCTGTCGTGAAAATCGTCAACCCACGTATTCACCTTAAACACACGTCAACTACCACTCAGTAGATTTCTCGACAGATCAAGAAACGTCAAGTTGACCAACGATGACAATGGTGGAATACACCCCTCCAAACTTTCCACGCCAACTTCAACCGTTCCAACAACCCCAACGACGCCACCCCAACCGGAATACACCCCCTAATCCGAAACAGGAACCTCTTCTCCCGCCCCCGAAATCTCTAAACTCCTCAACCGCTTCAACCCCCCAACACTCTCCGGAATCCGCCCCGAACCTCCCCCTGAAACCTCCACGAAATAACCTCCATCCCCGAAAACCCATGCACCAGGTACGCCTCCTGAAACGCCGCGGGAGCTCTGAGGAACAACCTGTCAAACTCTGTCGGAACCAACGACTGCACACCACTCCCCTCCCTCCGCCGCTCCACGAACCGTCGCAGATTCAGCCGCGTGAATTCAGGTGTCCTGAGCGTCTCTGCGAATCCACGTGAGAGGCGGCGGAGTTGCGCGGCTTCTTGTGGGTGGATCCAGGATATGATTTCAATTACTACGTCGCGCGGCATGTCGCTTATGCGGGTGTGGAATGTCCGCATGTGGTTTTGGAGTTTGGATATTTGGGAATTGATTTGGTTCTTGTGGGTGTCGAGTTTTGAGAGGAGGGTGTGTTCGAGGCGGGTTTGGTTTGTGGAGAGGGTTATGTGGTCTTGGCGGAGGGTTAGGATGGAGGAGTGGATTTCTGTGAGGAGGTGGAATATGTTTGTGAGGCTGGGTCTTTGAGGGGATGGTCAGTTTGGGGTAGCGGTTGGCGGGATTCTGGGTTGGAGATCATTTTGAGGCAGTTTAATTGAACAGAGCATAAAGAGAAGATTACAATAGTTTATTCACAAATATATTGATAAAATTACGGTCTAAAATTGAGATCCGACAAGTCTCATCCACTGCATAACAACCTGACACCACCAAGCAAACTCTTGAGACCCTACATGCACAGAATACTGCATATAGACAAGTGCAGAGGTCTTGAGATGCGCGACATGACTCGGTGGATACTCTGACAGCTTCCCCCATATCCTTGTTGAAGTTTGACAGTCCATCAAACACGCCTCCGATAAAGTAAGTGCAGCTAAAAATAGGTTTTTCGGTGACGAAAGACACGCAGGGAGCGGGTATAACTCTGTATTTGACTGATGATGAGCAAGCATCCGATGCGCCAACAACAAAGCTTGAATCACAGTGACTGTGAGTGCCTTCGAGTTTCGACTCGGCGCGCGTTGGATGAGCGTTACCATCAAATCTTTTAGGTCGAATAGCTCTTGGTAGTGACGCGTGGAGTCGATGGAAGCTGCTGGCGTTATTGAAATTAGGAAGCCTTCGTGATCGGCGGTTTCGGAGAGTTTGACGGTTTTGACGCCGTAGTAGAGCCGTGTCATTACTTTAAGGACAATGTCGACGAGAAGGGTTGGACGTTCTTGGTCCAGGAATGTTGGTGATGGGAGGGGCGAAGGTAACGTTGAAGTTGCTGGCACCAACTTGTTGAAGTGAAGGTCAAGGGGCGCAGGATGTGCTGGTGTATAAATCATTTCGTTTTAAAAGCGGCGTAGTAGTAGTGGTACTTGGTGGAAAGTGGATTGGTTCTTTTTCCTGGAGTCCTTCCCCTTCCGCAACGCCTTGCTTTATACAATTTCAAGCGATACGGTTTTTCAGCGTCATCTTGACTTTTTGGACCCGATCGTGACTCGGAGAAAGACATAAACAATTTTTTGGCTGGTTCGATAACCACTCATTTTGACTCACATGGGTATTTCCACAAAACGTTTCGCCACTTCCCCATCAAGTCGCCTTCAATGAAGCAACATAATATTTGAACAATTACTTAGTATAATAAACCTTTGCGTGCAATTTGAAACCAAAATGTCCTCAGATATCCAGTCACAATAACAGCTTTCTCTTGGCAGTTAGCAAGCCCGATCCAGTTTGTTCCAAATTCATGAAAGAATCGTGACTCAAGGAGAAGGAAATCGAGTAACTCAAAGTAGATGTATTATAAGGAAAAAAGAAAGAAAAGAAAAGAGAAAAGAATCAATCCATGACCGAACAAGACGTTATCCCGAAATGTCATGAGTTTCAGCCAACGTTGTTCGCCGTCTCTCCAGCACATTCTCAGCAAACACACTAGTGTGATGCAGCTTTGCAGCTGTAGTTGCCGCCTTCTTTGGTTTTCCTTGTTCCACTTTAGCCTTCAAAATTCGTGTCCTATCTTCAACAACTCCTCCACCTTCAGCAATAGCCATCAAGTCTGTTACAGATCCTGGGTTCATCACAGAAGTGCCAAGTTCTTCATCCTCCAGCATTTCAGTACACCAGTCTGCACACAAGTGAGTGGCGGGTCTGGCTTCTGGAAGGAGCGCAAGCATCATCAAGAATCCATGTGACACACCTTCCAAAATCTTTACTTGGACCATTGAGTTAGGGTCCAGATGGAAAATATGATTATCAAACTGATCGTTATTGAGTGCTTCGTAGTGAGAATGGAAGGCTTGAGGCGTTGGAGGGGAGGTAGAAAACGAAACGCGGTTGTTTGCTTTCACCTTATCCATTGTCAAAAAGTCGTCGTGATCGCCGCCACTACTACTTGCTCTTCTGCTACTGGTGACAGAGTCTCGTACTTCTTTCATTCGTTCCCATTCTTTTTGAGCTTTTGATTTTGCGTGGCGAACCTTTTCGGCGAAGATGATCATATCATCTACGAAGGGATCCTTTTCACCGCAAATAAAGTGGATTTTGGGGAAACGAGCGAGAAGTTCGTCAGGTGCAACGGTTGGACAGAGGAGATAGTCGGTGTCAAATGAAATCTCAACTGGACTTGTGCCCAACAACAGCAATGAGATGGCTCGCATAACTAGTTATTTAGAATTAGATTAATATCTGTAAAACAACAATCTTACTTTCAGGAGGCATAATCAAATCTGTAAAGTAGCTCATTTGACTGGTCATGGTCAATGCACTCGGAATTCTTGGCCCACTCGTCATTCTCCCCCAAATCAGTTCCCACGTACGCCTATACCACGTATCAGTTCGATCGACTTTGTCATTAAGGACATTGATAGATCGTGGAGCTGGTGGAAGTTGGAACGGAGTTTCCGGCTTTATGGTTCCTCGTACTTGCACAAACGAGTTCAGTGGAGCTGAAACTGTTGACGCTGATCTGAATAAGGCACGATGCTTGTTTGGCAACCTTGACTCATGTTGTCAACACCAAGTGACCAAGAATTAGTAACTTACCAACAAGCAGGATCAAAGTTGTAAGCGGGGTAAATGATAACTAGTCCATTTGGAAGACGCACATCAATACCAGTTGAACCATCCAAGATTTTCAAAACGACCGCAGTACAAAGGTTTCCGCCACTATAGATTCAATCAATGAGAATGAAGATTGACAAACCAATATAAAATTCACATACGCAGAGTCTCCAGCAAGTACAATCTTGAGTGGTTTCTTTTTGACTCTCCCATAATGATCTGGATCGTCATCAGAAAACCATCCTTCCATGCCGATTGCTTCTCCATTCGTTTCCACGATTGCACGATAAACATCGAAGCATTGTTCAAGAGCCCAAGGATACGGTTTTTCTGGAGCTTTATCATAGTCGAGAGACACGATCGGAACTTTGGTTCGTCGAGCCCAAATGGAAACATAGTCTTCGTGTGCAGTAGGGGGCATGGCTACGAAACCACCTCCTGGAATTTGCAGAATAAGAGTGTTCGAGCGTTTGAAATCGCGTTCGGAGCCACTGAAGAAGAGGCGAGCCGAAACAGGTCCGAATGGCTGGCGTTCATTTTTGAAGGCTGTGGGGGATGGAGGACTTGGTCTCATAATCTTGATATCACGACGGATTCCAAGAATTCCGGTATCTCCAAGAGCTGCGAATTGAAGATATGGGTTTAACTTTTTGTTCCAAGATGTTCGAAGCATATCAACTGTTATTGCCGCATGATATTTCTTGAGCTGGAAGAACGTTATTAACGCTCAAAGTAAAAAAATGGACTACCTTCGCATCTGCCTTGTCAAAGTTGAAGAGGTAGAAACCAGTGAACAGGATAGAACAAATGTCACGCAGGAATTTCGGTTTGATAGTGTGGGCAGTCAAGAAACCTGCGTCCAGGGCTGTGACAAACCAAGCAGCTCGATAAAAGTTTCGAGTATACATTCTGGCCAATGGTTCTGGGGCTGTTTGCAAATGTCAGTCCCGTCAACATCAAATCTAGACAGGCGCCTTCACCATTGAGGAAGAGCAGCAAAAACACATGGTTGGCAATGTATGAAGTAGTTAGAGTGCCGAGTATAATCTTCCAAGCAGGTAAAGACGCTATCGAAGCTGTCAACATCCATCTGCTCTTCAAATACCAACTCACAAAGAATGTGGTTCCACTTTCTCATCCAGCGAAATGGGGGTTCATAACCATGTCTTCGAATGATAGAGATTCTGCATATGAGGCATAGATGGTTACAACCGCAAAGGTGGAACACGCAGAACTCACGCTGCCAACGAGAAGAGGATGACTTCAGTCCGCTTCCATCCATTTGAAGGACGGCCGAGAATATGGTCAATCATACTCGAAGGGGTTAGATGAGTTTGGTTGCTGAAATGCGAATGTGTGGCGCGAAAGACTCTTTTTGTTGAGCCTTTGCCAACACAAGGGCTGCAAACGCACACGTGGGACACACAGACGCGACCACATTCTCTGGAATAAATGTAGATAATTGGGTTTATTTTCATCATACAGCCCAAATAGATCGCATCAAATACAAACAATAAAAAGAACGATGCCTAATTACACCTTTACTCAGACTTCTTTCCCTTCTTCTCCAAACGAGCCTTTCGCTTCTCGTCACCCTTCTTCTGGGATGCTGAAACGGTGCTCGCCAAACCAGCAGTCTGAGAGACAAAGATGTTAAATAACGCCGACCACCAAAACGAAGTCATACCTCAATCTCTTCTGATACAGTTGTTCCAAGAGTTTTGACGAATCCGCTCACTTCCAAACCAATGATGGCCATGAAAAGCAAGAACTTTCCATGATTGGCACTGGTGAGTTTGTGCAAGTATCCAGAAGGGAAAGGAATCTGAACATAAGTGGAAACCAAGTGACCGATGTTCTCATAAAAGTCCAAGGCACCCTAAGAGTCTCTCATTAGCATATGCAGAAGGGCAATGAAAGGAGGCGTTCACCCACCAAAACAATTGGAGCTCTCAACGCAAAGAAGGATGAATCCTCGTCATTGTAGAAGCAACCCAAAAGACTCTTGTGAATGAAAACATAAAGTGGGATCGCCAAGAAGGTGTCCAACCAAAGGTAGGCCTGGTACGCCTTGACTCCATCAATCTGCCTCTCAAGTGCAACGCCAGCCACAGGTTTAAGAGAAGTAATCAAATCAGTCACGTTCTTCTGGCCCCATCCAAAGACAAGGTCCATTGGCAACGAGAGGACAAATGGTGAGACATACTCAACCTCAGCAGCATCGTAACCTTGCGCTACGATTGAGGCTGTGTGGCTCGCAGACTCGGCAAGAAGCATCCACGAGAACTGATAGGCCATTCCGAGAGCAACAAGGGCAAACAGAACAAAGGCAACTATCACTCGGGTCCATGGGAAGCTTTTCGACGTTGGAGGGTGGCAGAAGCTGCAACGACCGAGTATTAGGCATCACGAAGATTAGATAGCTGTCAATTAGACATAGTTACCGTTGCATCATGAGGAAAACTGCAATGGTCATGAAGGCAACATCCGCGTGAGGGTAAACGTCAAGAGCAAATCGCCTCCAGCCAAGGGGAAGGCTGAGGTAAGTAGCGTATCCCTTTTGACGAATCAGACCGATCGATGAAATGATGACATCATGCGCCTGGAAGAGAGCGTTCATATTGGCTGGATTTGGGAGAGGTTTCTGTGACGGCCAAAATTTGACACCACCCAATTTCTTTGACGCCACCTCGGGAATGAACGTGTAAGGAAGATAGCGGAATGTGGGAGAAGGAGCATAAAAGAGGAGGAAACCATGTGTCGACGTACTTCATGCCGCTAGAGAGGCAAGAATCTCTGACACTGTAAATGATTTTCAAGACTCTTGAGGAAGCTTATGCGACGAATGGACTGTTCAGCTATGAAAGGTTATGAATGCAAGGGTTGCATATTTTCCGCCAATTTCAGTGTTAAAACCCAATTTCAAAACAGTTTCAATCCTTCTGCAACTATGATATCCAAAAGGCAACGTCTGGCCGTCGATACGTTAACTGAATCACACGCGGCGACAAGTCATTGCGAGCAGTATGAAGGTTTTGTGGAAGCACCGACTACCCTTGCAAGAAACCCCTTGAATTCTATTCTCATGGCTCTAAACGCTATCGAGACTCGTCTTGCTCGCCTCGAAGAATCTCAAACCCGTCTCGAAAAGCGCATTGATGAGGCTGCGACAAAAGAAGACATCAACCGCGAAGTTGTAGCTGGCCTTCAACCCCTTCAGTCCTCATTTCAGCAGTTTTATCATGCCCAGCGACAAATGAGCTTGCATATACTACAGTTACAGAATCCAACGCGAAAGTTTTACACACGGTTGTGTTCTATTCCACGGGAACTCGTTACAAAACTACTTGCCTGGATTCATCCCGCCCAAGTGCTAAAATATCGGCGACTCTCTCGCGCATTCAATGATTGTCTTTTAAGCACCCATTTTGCGCGCCTTAACTTGAGTATATTCTTTCGAGGGGGCGAAATGGGTGTTTTCAACAAAGAGCATTTGAAACTTTGGATCGCCTGGCCACCATCTTTCCAAGAAGTGTTTGCCGAGTCTTGTCGAAAGACTTGTGTCAAGATTGAGTGGCCTGAAGATGATATTCTCACACGTCCAAACTCTTCAGTCGAGGGTTGTATTCCCAAGGCAGTGGGAAGACTTGGATGCTTGAAAGAAATCATTATGGATGGATGTAAGCTGTAGACTCGTATTTCGACATTTCTAATGACAGAGGTTTAGATGCTCGTCTGGTCGGGTCGCTTCCAGTTGAGGTCTGTGGATTACGAGGACTGGAAGTTCTTAACTTGAGTGGCAATTCTCTTTCGGGATGCATTCCAGCTGATATTGGTTGTCTCGTTAACCTACGCGAATTGGATTTGTATCGTAACAACTTCTCTGGCCCCATTCCACCCGAAATCGGCAATCTGGCGTCACTGCAAGTTCTTTACCTACACAATAACTTATTTGACGGACGTATCCCTCCCGAAATCGGTCAACTACAGAATCTTCGAATTTTGAATTTAGGGAAAAACTCACTCTCTGGAACCATTCCAAACGAACTTTGGAGCCTTATTCGTCTTGAATTTCTCGACATTGGAAACAATAATTTGACGGGCAACTTCTCTGCTGAAATTCGAAACTTGGTGAACCTCCAGTTCCTGTTCCTGAGCGGCGTGGATGTGCAATGGACCACTCCATTCCGTAGGTCTGACTTTCCAAACCTTCGCCAGTATTATATTTGAATGTGGAAGAATAGTTACTTTCTTTAATTCTTTTTTGTTTTTTGTTTCCCAATCAGAACTCTTGCAGATGGTAACTCTCAATCCCTCTTCGATCTTCGCCGGACCTTGCAAGGAAAACGGAGTTCTACAGTTCGTTTGTATTGAATCCTGGTGTCTGTAGCTTGAGCTTCTTCTTCTGTGCGGGCTTTCCTTGCCTAACTCAACACAACCAACTTACCAACCACCAGCTGTTCTCATCCCAACAATGCTTATTTAACACATCTTATCCAGAAAATCAAAACAATCTCTCGGTCAGACGATGACCATGTCCGTGCCCGATCCGGAGACCTTCAAAAGCTCCAACGAAACCTGAATCCCGAACTGCATCCTTTCGAGAAAGCCAGAGAGTACACAAGAGCACTGAATGCCGTCAAGATGGATAGACTGTTTGCGAAGCCATTTGTTGGGCAGTTGAATGGGCATCGAGATGGAGTCTATTGCATGGCCAAACACCCTACATCGTTGACAAAGTTTATTTCTGGGTCTGCTGATGGTGGTATGTAGTTTGGAATGAAGGACGTGGGAGGCTTCGGGAATACTGATATTCATTCACACAGAAATCCGTCTCTGGTCCCTCCAAAACAAGCAGACAGTATGGAGCTCGATTGCTCACAAGCAGTTTGTTCGAGGACTCTGTTTCGTACCCTACAGCGAATCGTTCATCTCAGTTGGTGAAGACAAGGTTGTCAAAATCTGGGACGGAGCCAGCAAAGACCCCATCCAAACATACCTCTTCAAGAACAGTTTCACGGGAGTATCGCATCATAGATCGCAGCCTGTGTTTGCAACGAGTAGTACACAAATTGATATCTGGGACCATACAAGCAGTGAACCAGTTCAAAGCATGTCGTGGGGTGCTGAGACCATTATGACGGTTCGATTCAACCAAACGGAGACAAATATTCTGGCGAGTGCAGGAACAGATCGTACTGTTACGTTGTACGACTTGAGGACAAGCGTTCCTATCAGTAAGGCAATTATGGCTCTGCAAACCAATGCAATTGCATGGAACCCAATGGAAGCTTACAACTTTACTTGCGTGAGTCGAAGCTTATTGTTTGAATGAATGCTCGAGGGATTCTTATTGTTTCATTACGCAAACAGGCCAACGAAGACCACAACTTGTACACATTCGACATGCGTAAACTCAACAAAGCCATCAATGTACACAAGGACCATGTATCAGCAGTGTATGTATTTCCATAGCGATCACAAACTGTACTAAACTCATTTCAATAGTCTCGATGTTGACTACTCTCCAACTGGACAGCAACTCGTCTCAGGATCATATGACAAGACGCTTCGAATCTTCAACGCTCGTGAAGGACATTCTCGCGATGTGTACCACACAAAACGTATGCAGCGTTTGTTCTGTGTTCAGTTCACTATGGACGACAAGTACGTTATTTCTGGAAGTGACGATGGAAATATGCGTCTATGGAAAGCGGATGCGTCGGAGAAAATGGGAACGGTGAGTTTAATCTGCCCTTTACTTTGAGGCTTTGATGCTAACTGCGTCGTCGTTTTAGTTGGCGCCAAGACAGCAGAATGCGTTGGAGTACAATAAAGCCTTGAAGGAGAGGTATAAGCACATGCCAGAGATTAAGAGAATTGATAGGTGAGTTGGTTTGGGGTTCCTTTCTTTTGCTTACTTTTGTATGAAGGCAACGTCACTTGCCAAAGAATATTGTTTCTACGACTCAAAAGAAGCACGTTATGCTTGATAGCCGTAAGAAGAAGGAGGAGAAGGTGCGCAAACACAGTAAACCTGGAGCCGTTCCATATGTTGCAGAACGCAAGAAGCACATTCTGGCTGTTGAAAAATGAAGAGTCCACGAGCGTGTTTTTGCATTCTCATGCGTAGCTTTTCTTTTAACTTGATATTTTTGTGTTTGAGTAATGTACTTTTATTCATTTTCGTTTCTCTCTTCTTTTTTCGAGACTCACCAACAAAAGATGCTCAGATCTGTTACTCGGTTGACACCCGCCACTGCTCGCTTGTTCTCTGCATCCGTAAGCATCGTCTGTTTCGATAATGACTCATAGGAGAAGGGCGTCCATTGGTGTCCTTCCCAGGCCTGTGCAATTTTACTAACCTTCTTACCCTACAAACACTACCCATTGACCTCACCAATCTATCTATCGCGACGGCTTTATTCTGCTCTCATCATCCATAACATACAATCCTTGGCCCTCGCCTCGCACCAAAACCATCAAATCAAATGATCATACATGCCCATACATGGATAAATCCTTACAGGCGCCATCAAACGGCCTCTTCCAGGCTCATCTTCAAAAACTCAGAGGATCAGTGAAGGAGGTGTCTGTTCAGGATGTTGCGGCCGCTTTGGCTGAAGGCCCAAAGAGCACCTTCCACTTGTTTGATGTCCGGTGCGTATTGAGAATGCATCCTATCACACCTCAAGCTATGAAATTGCTCAATGTTCTTAACGAATCGTGGGCGTTCGTGAACGGGGTCGTATGCGGTTTTTGGGCTGTTGGAGCAAGGGTATGAACAAGGAACGGATAGCTGAATGGTGCTCAATATTCATCAAATGAATATGTATGATGCGATAGGGAGGAATTAGAAGGAAACTGATCAAGACCCATCTGCACCATCATTCCTGTGCATCAATGCCATACCTTTTACTAACTCCTTGATTTCGTAGAGAGACTGCTGAATGGAACGAAGGCCGTCTTCCACACGCTTTCTACACTGGACGTGGAAACCTTGAGAGAGACATTGTGAGTGTGGGAATGATTTATTTCCCAAGCTGTCTTTCTTTGTCGGACCGAGGATTGAAATGATGGCAGTCGTTAGAGTGCAGCAGACGAGGTCATCAATGTCGGAAGTAGATGGTGCGGGAAGCAGCCAGTGCAACACATTTGGTCTTGAATCAATGCTTCAGTCAACTTCTCATTCTTCTGTCTCTATTAATTTTCAAACAAAGCTTACTCATTTTCTTTAAAAGGAACACTATGTCCCAGATACCCATGACGACATTGTCTTGTACTGCGCTGGAGGAGTACGTTCTATTTTGGCTGCCGACACTCTCCAAAAAATGGGATACAAGAACGTGCACTCTCTTGTCGGTGGATTCGGAGCTTGGAAGAGCGCCGGAAAGCCAATTGTCACTGCAGCTGGAAAGACTTTCAGTGACAGAGAAGAATACTGAAGAGAATCTCCAATGATCAAGGTTGTGGAGAATGTGTATTTTCCCAAAGAGTCAAGGGGCAATAAATTTGAGTTTTGACTACTAAACATTGGGCTTGTAGTTTGCAATAATCAATCGGATATTTAGATTATTTTGTGGAACCACTGCTTCTCGTAGTACAGAACCTCGTTAGTCAATTCAATCTTTGTGTTCAAAATGGTGATGGAGACGTTGTTGAACGGAAAAATCGTGGGTGCGTGCCCTTCCATTCAATAAGAATTTGAGTCTGACACGGCAGCGCATGACCAGATCGCAGAGAGGCTCATGAACGGAAAGTGAACGAGAAACTTCTTTCGAAAGCCACCGAAATCAAATCGTATTGGAGTTTATAAGAAATCGAAAATTGTTCAAGGCCACAAAAAAAAAATCACGTCAGAAGAAGGCCGGCCTCGATCTTCGATCCAGCCCATCAACTTACATCATCACCTTTTGAGGAGCGCACCACCGACCACCAACGGACTTCTGATGAGTGAGTCATCGCACGCGAAGGAACCCGGGCCAGGGACAGAGCGCATTCAACAACTCAGCGAGATGGCATCGACATCGGCATCGGCAGTTGCAGTTGCAGTTGCAGTGGCGGAGAACGGGAACACAGAGGCAGCGCTTCCGTTCGCGGCCCTCGTTGCAACTGATGCGAATCTGTCCTTTGTTCTTGCTCCGGCGTCAGTGTCCGATTGCGGTGCTCCTGGGGCCCTGCTTTCCTGTGTGCATCAAAACGATGTCTTTGCCCTCGTTAAAGAACTTGCCCAGTTTCTCACAGCTGCAAAGTCGGGTGCTAGGGAGTCTCTTGCTGGCTGTGCCGTTCGGTGAGTCGCAAGGGTTAGGCAGGTGCTTTGGAAGCTGACACTATATTGGTTTTTGTCTCAGGTGCCGCTTCTCTCTGAATGCCTCACGAAACAACTGCAAAGTCAGGCCTTTTATCCCTCTCTCTGTCATGCCTCTACCCACTGAGAACGATATTAAGTGGATCGACGTTGAAATTGGCTTCAACATTGTATCGAGGGACTGTCTCCTGATCTTCGTCCACGCCCCCAATCGTAAGTTGACAACAAAAAATTTTCACTTCCACCTTCAAAAACCCAAACGCCAAGCACAAACCACTTGACATTTATTGATCGAAACTGGGAACCCTAAAACTATATATTAGATACGGTGCTTGAACGAAGTCCTGCCTTCTCTCCCAAAGATCTTGCTGCTCTTCGTGACTTAATGCAGAAACAATCGTCTGCCCAGCTGCCAATCTTTTCCAAACCGAATTTGTTTCTCACTATTGTGGATCCTATAACGCAAGATATAGTCTACACCTCCTCACCTTCTAAATTATCAGCCTTAAGGCAGTTTGAATCTACTTCTACTACTCCTAGTTCTTCTACTACTTCTACTACTTCTTCTGCTACTACTGCACCTAATGGGTTTAATCATATTGACTTTGCCAAGAATTACCTTAATGCAGATGCTCTCGTTTGCTATGATGAAGAAATGGGCAAGCTTAACAACATGACTGTACCACTCTCCAACTCGTTCCAGATGTTCACGTTGAACCACAGATCCAACAACAACAGTAATTATGAATCGCTGGAATGCGAATCACTCTTCATAAAGTTCCGGTCAATGCTGTTCATTATGACAAGATTTCCCCTGTCACAACCTTCATCGTCTCCAGTACCTTCTTCGCGCTCATCTGACAGAGTTGGCAGCAATTCTCAAATTTCCACATCGGCTTCGTTATCTCCTCCTATTTCTGAAGGGACTCGTGAGTCTCCCGTTCCTGGAAAACGGACCTTTAGGCCTTGGGAAGTAGATGAGGACTCCAAGCGCTCCCAACAAATTCCCTCGATTTCGTCGATTCTACCACAGCATCACTTTGATAGATACGCATCATCTCTGGCACCAGTGGTTGTACGATCTCACGAATTGCCACCATCTAAGCAGCACCGCACAATGACTTCAAGTAATTTACACCAATCTCACACTGCCGAAGATCCACTTTCGCCTCTTCTTGCAGCTGTTCGCAGTGTGTCATCGCAATCCCCGAGTCCTCAATCATTGTCTCAACAAGGTTTTAAGCCTCCATCGCAACATAATCACCACCCAGGACAAACATCATCCTCTCCAGTAACTTATAAACTCCCGCTTCAGCACCAGCAGCAGCAACAACAACTACATCATAATCCTCACTACTACTCTCAACCAACACCTTATGGAACTCCTCACCAACCATCTCCACTTCGTGTCCAAGTACATGCCCCACCCACATCGCAGAACCGTCCTCCTTACTCTCAACAGTCTCACAACGCACAAATACCAGTCGTTCACTCCCACCTCTACCCCCAACAGACTCCTCCCTCGTCTTCAACCTCCATCTCACCCCCATTCACCTCTCCTGCACCAAACAACTCTACACCCCCTGCTTCCACAGCCTCACAGCAACCTCAGCCCCAACCGCAATCGACTGACGACGCAGCCACCGCCGACGACGACGGCCCGAAATCGCGTCCCCTCAAACCAGGGCACTGCAAAAAATGCGGAATCACGGCGAGTCGAGAATGGCGCAAGGGCCCACACGGTCTCAAGACGCTCTGCAATGCGTGTGGGTTGCGGTATAAGCGTAAACCATGGGACATTGGGTTGCCCGAGAATACTGTTGCGATGACCACAAGTTCTAGAGTTGATGAGGAAGTGTATGGGAGCGAGCAGCAGCAGCAGCAGCATGAAGCGCAGTATCAGCAGCCGTTGAGCTATGCACAGCCACAAGCGTGATCAAGTTCCTTTTCAAGCGAATACTTTCGCTGACGTTTAATTTGTTTTTCTTTTTAAGGGCTAGAAGGGACACAAGATTTGGCTGTCTTTAATTGGATTTTTTGTTAATGGCCTTAGGAGGGCAATAATTGTCTAAGAATCATAATAAAGTAGACCCATAATAATAAAGTATTACCCTCATATCTGTTGGGAATCCCCTCTGCAAAAATTCTTTGACATTCTCACCGCCACCACAATTCTATGAAGACGCGAGGCTCCCAACGAGTGCCAACCCATTCCAACGACACTGAAACCATTGCCATCAAACCAGATAAAACACCACTAGGCCGTAATTTGGACCAGGAAACATCCTGTCAAACTGACGGACATCGAAGCACACGAGCAGCCTCAGCCACGTCCTCCACATCATCCAAACCATCCTCTTCAAAACCTTCTTCCAATGAAAAGACCAACGAGGAAGATGAAGATACTGTTGGATCAGAGGAATCAAGCACTTCTGACGACGACAACTCAGTAGGGTCCAAAGCAACATCAACAAAGCCCTCCAACAAGCGCGTTAAGCCAGTGAAAGAGGCGAGAAAGAAACCAAAAATCGTTGTTGTTCCAGGAGTTGGATCTCAATTCTTGTGTCCAATCGAAGATTGCCCTAACCCAGGACCACATACGAACCGTGAAGCATTATACCGACATACACATAACTATCACACTAAAAAGGTCAAGTTTCGGTTCAGTGGTCAGTGGCATGGTTAGTGTCATTCATTTTGGTTGGTTGTCCAATTTACTCATACTGCACAGAACTAGAACGAGACGGTCCGAATGGTCTCCTCAAGTGTCCATGCAACCAATACTCAACTTCAAAAAGGCAACCTTCTTGATCCATGTTTCAAAGTGTCCAGCCGAAAGACCGCTATCAGCATCTCTGCCACCTCCAAACCCAGAACCTGATCGACCCGAACCTATAAAACGGAAACAAAGCATATCTTCTACTTCATCTCGCAGTCAGATCCAAGAGCCTAGACGATCACAATCCCCACCACCACCACCTTCCTCCCCTCCACCCAAACATGAACACACCAAAGAGCCAAGCACCTCAGATCCACCTCCCCCAACAAAATGGACAACTCTTATTCGCGAAACGCATCCATCCTTCTCATTCAACATGAACGCAAAACACCGACGGCTTCAGAAACGCGTGAAGGAGTTTGCTGAATCGCATCAGCTTGGAAAGGGTCTTGAGATTCCACGCGAATTGAAGGATGAGTTTATGGCGTTTATTTCGGAGGAGTTGGGGGACTGTCTAGATGAGAAATGTGAAGTGACGGGGGAGGGATGTGAGAAAGGAGGTGAGGAGGATAATGTGGATGGAACGCGGGGTGCAGTTAAGGCGGAGACTCCGGATTTGTAAGTTGTTTGATGAGGACTGCTCATTTCGTTACTTAGTATGTCTTTGGTAGGGCCTCGGCTGCCGAGTGCGTTTTCAGTGAAGATTCGAAAGAAGAAGGAAAGCCAGATGTGAAGGTTGATGAATCAAAGCTCTTGGATAGTGACAAGTTGAGCAATACTTTCAGATAATCGTCCAAAGACTAACATTCCCCCCAAACATATCTACCTACGCAGAATCATCACGGAAATCATGCCAGATTATAGGACGTTCCCGCAAGAGCTCAAAGATGCTGTTCAGACTGGCGTGAAATTCTTTTTACAAGAAGAAGGTGTAGCTGTGAATCCAATCGAGACATTTCATATGGTCCCCACGCGCTTGGAAGACTCATTCCGCGAATGGGCGTTTTTGGAGCTGACGAGATGCTTTCCAGCCTCTGTTGTACTCCGGAAATGATATTTGGGTTCTTCAGTTGTGTTTTGTGCATGTACATTTTCCCTGATTTCACTCACGAGAAGAGGAATGAAATAATAGACTTATTTATTTTTCCAATTGAAAAATTTAAGCTCATATTGTACACATTTGCTCATGCTTGGCGACGACGAGGCACCACTCCTAATTAGCACGGCATCCTGCGATGACTCCCGGCTAACCCCAAATGATCAAACGCTTCCACCTCACAAAAGTTCAGGTAAGGGGTTTCGTAGTCATCGAGATCTCAGATTCAACAATCAAAACGTTAGACCGTCTCATTCGAAAACTGAAGGCAAACGAGTCATTTCAGACAGCAAGTTTCCTTATTGGATTGATGTTACTCGCTGGGGCGGTGTTTGGGATCTGCGCACTTGTACCTCGGTTCAAGTCGGCTGCACCAATCACCTCTGATGGAACTGTGTCAGGCCCTTATTCCAGCTAACATGCAATCAATAATTTCAACAATAGAACCTCAATTAAAATGTAAAATAAAAAGATACCAACGTATACAATACGTCCTTCAATATTCATGCAAGTAATAAAAAATGTATAAGAAATGAGTACCAATGTAAACTACTCTTCATGCTTCCAGACCGCGCGGCATCTGCTGATGCTCGCGGGCCAGGCACTGGTGTGTTTACAGCGATTGGAGAAGAGGATGGCACAACAAATGGTCCAATGATTCCTAACAACGACGCAATAAACGATGGTGTCACGTTTAATCCACCATTTGGTGACATGGTTGAACAAACTGCTTGAAGCGCCATCACCTATTAACACGTTTTGAATCAGCCACGAAAAAACCTCTGGGCTTTATCTGGAGCTTACCCCCTTCTGAACCAAAGTCCCACAACTTAACGTCTTTTCACAAAGAGCTTTCGCTTCGGCAACAGCTAAAGCTTGAGCGGCGTCGATTGACATCGTGCTCGCGAACAGCCCTTGTCCTGCATTCACTACTTTTCCCAAATCTGCTGACGAGATTCCGTTATTGAAATTAAGGCCCTGTTCAGATGAGACTAAATCTGATGTGTTTGAAGCGAAGGTGTTGTTGACTACGCCACATATTTGAGTCCATTGAGTTGCAGTGATATTTTGGGATGTCGGTAGACCAAGACACTGAAGGGCGCATGGATTCAATGTCGATACAACCGCGTTGATGATTTGATTCATGGTGGCATTTGTTATGTTTGCAGACGAGAGAGTGGGATCCAGAGTTCGTGCGTTGTTGGAAACAAGTAACACGGGTGATTCGTTTGATGGACTAGAATACGTTGATTTCGTAGTTGTATGGTTCGTTCCTTCATTTGCTGGACCTCGTTTCCTGACGTCGTCGCGTGGAAAGACTGTCTCCTGACCGATATCAGGAATATCAGAATACACTGAAATAGGAGATGCAGCGATCGAATGAGAGTGCGACCAGAGAATTACGATTGGTGCACATAGGATACAAATTAGGAGTACGACTGCCACAAGAACTTTGGATAGCGCTACAGTCGGATTGTAAGCTCTCACAACTACACAAGGATTAAACATACGTCCTAGTTTTGAATTCGAATTCACTCTTGGCTCATTCATTATGAGCATAAGGTTGTCTGCTTCTAATTGTGAAGAGGTTTTGGCAAGGGGGTCCATGTCCGACAACAAAATCCCGCAAAATCCAATGTATCATATCCTCTTTCCTTTTTCTCTTATGTTTAATTTAATGTGTAAAGTAGAGCCAAAGTGTTTACCGGTACTGCTTGTGATCTGAACAGAACCAGAGAAAACTTCCAATGAAACGGCCACTCTTTGCGCCGCCGCCACCAGCAACCACACCGCCGAATCTCCGAGAAGCATCTAGATCGCACGCGCATGCACCGGTAACAAACAAAGCCGCTGCCTTGTCCCTTCTTCTCAAACGCAAACAGATTCTCCTCGTCAAACGGAGTGTCCGCGGGCATCCGTGGTCGTTTGAAACGCCGCAACTTCGAATCAAATGTGAGGACGGCGTGCGATGCGATCGACTGCGCGTCTAATTCTAATTAACTTGCGAATGCGAAGACATTGACGCCGGTGCTGCGAACTACGGCGTGCGTGTCGGCCCAGTCCAACACCGAAATGACTCACTCGCTTTGTACTTTGCAGGATCTGTCGTGTCCCTCGGCCTCCGTCGCCTTCTTTTGCGTCAATGCCGACTTTGAACTCGAACACGACTCGCTTCGGAGCCTCGTTGACAGGTTTCACTCGCTGCTTTTAACATAGCCTCATGTCTGTATTAGAATACAATTGGTGCGCGAGAAGTTCAAGACGATTGTTATTCTCTTCGCCTTGAAACCTGTGATTCCACAAACCCCTTCTTCCAGCTCCATCGATCCTCGAAATCCTCAGCAAATTATTCCATTATCAAATTCGTTTCCTCTCCTTGCTTTTCAAAGGGCTATGGACTTGATGACGCGCCAAATCCAACTTGAAAATGTGCCAACTGGTCAAGCGATAAGGAAACCGAGTATTATTCCTATATCTAGTTGCAATGATGTAATCAAAATTGTTGTACGCCTTTGTTCGTCGGCTCTCGTTGCTCAGTCAGGCATAAATCAGGGAGTTACAGAAACACAATTGTTGGAGGTGAGCGATGCTGTCTAATCCTAGTCTAATTATGATGATCCCAAAGGACGTGTCAAAATTCAGCGGAATTCACTTGCTAGAAGCAGATAATTCCTTGGCGTTACTGTCTCTGTTGTCTGGAAGTCCAACCCCATTAGATATACAAAGTATGCATCGTTCTCCTGTCCGTTCTTCTACTTATTCTTATCATAGCATGCGAGAAACTTCGAAACAACTTTCCTTCCTACGCAGCCATTGCTCAAGCGAACGTAAATCAACTCTATCGATCGACTCAAGACAAGAACGCTGCACGAATGATCAAGCAATTCTTTGAAGAAGAATCTTTGTAATATAATCGCGCCGAGGGTATATTTATTCAGCACTCGCATTAATTCTAGTTCTTGTATATCCTTCAATGAAACCAAAATAAGTTCTATCTCAAGCATTGTAGTTTACGCTTTTTCTGTTACTTTGGGTCTGGTTAGACTGTTGTGGTTGGGTGGAGCTTCTTGAACTCTTTATATGAGGAACAGGAGTGCTTGTCATCTTGCCTTTACCAACACCACCTCCCTTCAGCTCCTGATTGCAGGTACGGCAATAATATTTATTGGCCGCCATATCTTTTGTTCCACCTTCTCCTGTACCGACAACAACCGTGTCGACAGCGTTTGTAGAAGACAACTAGCATAAAGAATGAGAAACGGAACACTTAACCCATGTGATATACAAACCTCCATAACTTTCGGAATAAAATTGATTCCAATCACAGAAATAATTGTCAACGAGCAGATCAAGGACGTCATCATAACTTGTGTCGACGGTAGTTTCAAACTGAGACCCAACCCAATCAAAATCATCAACGACAGGGCCGTCACATACGCAGATGAATTGATGAGTCTTGCTTCGTTGTAACGAGAGTTCACATTTCTTGTCTCGAATCCAACATACACAGTTCCAAGAATACAAAGCGCGTTTGGCGTCAAGAGAACCCACATCCAAATATTAATGTCACTGCTTTGACAAATCGGCCATGTGCTCCCATCATCCGCGATGTAATCCAAGATTTGGTATGGACTCGTTTTTGAAAAGGCAATCAGCAGCGCTAGGTTGACCACCACTGGAATCCACACGATGCCTGCCCAAGTCAAGTTACTCGTCAGTGTGTGGTGGAGCCTTGTTTTAGATTTAAAAACGATGGCGATACGCACTTTGATTTAAGAGTTTAATTTAGTCGACATTCTAGTATTGTAAATAATGAAGGAGAGGACTCACAGTTTTTAGAAAAGATTGAAGAGTACAGTATACAAGTACCAGTGCTGAACAGAAACAAAGAAGCTGTGCATGACGTTGGATGGGAAAATTGTAGGGAGTAGAGTACCATCCCAACCAACGCCACAGCAGCTCCGAACAAATAATACATCTGGAACATAATGGAGCTCGATTTAAAGGCCGGGTGTTCCCGATTCACCAGGACGACAACAAAAAGAACCAGACAGGTGAGAATCCCCAAACCGCTCACACTGGTTCCTGCGGCTTTCACGGAAAATGGCATTTCGTTTGGGGGTATTGGCATAATTTCAGGATTCGGAAACGATATCTAATAAGGTTAAGTTAATGGAAAATAAAATCATAATTATGGTTAAACTCACAAGTAGCGTTCCAACAACTCCAACTTTCGGTTGCGAGCCTCCGTACACAACGATGGATGTTTGGTTCAACGGTGTACAGATCGGTGCAAGCCCGTACTGACACGCCTTTGGATACGCAGCCTGGCTGAACGCGACTCCTGCAAGTCCTTGAACGGGGTTGGGTAAGTCTAAACTACTATCATGCTGCCATTTGTTGAGTGCCGCGTTATAAATGAATGATTCCGATTGTGCCTGGGATTGATGGACGCCCCCCAAAAACAGAATCCGACGGGGATCGAGTGACAAGGCCAACAGTCGACTACGTGCGGTCGGCGTATACTCTTTTGTGTCTGGTTGTAAGAGTGTCCATGCTTGCGTTGCTGTCGAGAACTGCCACAACTCGTTTAATTCAGTCGTTCCGTCGTACCCTCCGTACACAATCAAAACAGTCCCGTTTGCTGAAACGATTGCTGGATTAATTCTTGGACCCGGTCCAGTTGAGCCGTCTCTTTCTTTACTCGCAACTTGTGTCCAGACTCGAGTTGGGATGTTCAATTTCCAAAGATCAGCGTGTACGGTGAAACTGGCATCTTGGCCTCCAAAGACGTACAAGTCATCGCCAATCATAGCTGATGCTTGATTTGTACGGGCACCCGGGCCGCTTGTTTGGAGGAATGACCAGGTTTTGGAAGTCAGTGAGAAGACCCACAAGTCTTTTGAGACACTGTTGTTTGAAAGAACACCTCCAAACACTACCAGTTCATTTGTTGTATTCGAGAAGCCAGCGCAGTGGTATGTCAATCCTGGAGGTTGGACTCTTGAAACAGGAATGACAGGCTGCCAGTCGGACACGTCAAAGTTCAAGTTGAAGAGCTGGTTGCTTGTGGTTCCGAGAGCAGTTTGGCCACCAAAAATCAAAATATTGTTGTTTCCAAGAAACGTCATGGAGTGCGACTGTGAACATGCTCTTAACACCCTTGATACAAAACGCTAATGCAAAACTCACATAAAGCGGCGTGGGTCGTTTTCCGAATGTGACGAGCGGGGCCCATTCACCATGATTGAGTAAATACGGTGCAACATTCCCTTGAGCCAATGAGGGTAGAACCAAAGCTCCCACCTTCATTCTTGTCTTAACAAGCTGTATCAATTCATTCACAGTAAGCTGCATAAGCTGCACTGGTGTGGAACTTTGATCGATGAAGGTTAAAGTTTGATTCCCAGCCTCACATGCAAGAGCACTCGGACAGGCAGTAAAATCGACTCCACCATTACTGATATCAAACACTTTGTTTCCTTTAAAGTAGTGCCCAGCCATCCGCTCAGTGACCATAATTTGACAGGCAGTATCAAGTGCGGTCACTGCGGACCCGAAAATGTAGTTTGAGTTTGGGTTTGACTTGTTCGCGAACGTCGTGAGAGACTCGTCCGTGTCAACACCAATGACCCAGATTTTCTGAGATGCAGCATAGGATATGGCGGCGGATCCAAGTCCGCCAGCTGCACCCCAGAGAACATCGACATCTTCAGTGAGAAGTTCCTTGGCAAGTTGAATTCCCCAACTTTTGTTACTCTTTTGGAAAAATTGAAGATAAAATCAATAAAATGTTCATAAGCTATTATAACACGAGACTCACCCAAGTTTGGTCCTGAGCGATTCGATATTCCACTTGGCAGATAGGGTTTACATACAGAGCGCCGCGCAAGTAGGAATCATAAAAATTATTAAGAAATCCCATATTTGCTAGAAGAGTGCTTAACATAGAGACTTGTCAGTGAACGACTTACAGACAACACCAATTGCATTCTTCTTGGTCAGGGCACCTGCCGCAACACCAGCAAGAAATAACGCTTGATCATAGTTGAACGACGCTCCCTGAATAGAATTTATTAAATTGTGGATAAGAGTATTCGAAGGACAAACCTGTATATTTGGGGGATCTGTTGGGCTCACGGTTGCTGGTAAGGAAAATTAATGCATTGGACGCATGATATGATGAAGCACCTTTCAGTAAGGAGTAT
Organism: Rhizoclosmatium globosum; assembly: GCA_002104985.1. Classification (NCBI taxonomy): domain Eukaryota; kingdom Fungi; phylum Chytridiomycota; class Chytridiomycetes; order Chytridiales; family Chytriomycetaceae; genus Rhizoclosmatium; species Rhizoclosmatium globosum. The sequence goes on along the minus strand of MCGO01000018.1, from coordinate 204,512 downwards.
GTCACGTTTGGAAATCTAGTGGCTAAGACACGCGTGTATTCCAAGCCTTGGATGTCCAACACCAAAACTTGAACGATGGATGAATCTGAGAGATGTTGGTGAAGTTACGTTTGTTAGTTAAGTTACATTGAGTTCGAAGACAGTGATTTACCGGCTTCCATCAGCTGCGTGAACCTTGTTACACTGTCCATTGTTGATGATGCAGTGAGCCAGACACATCTGTGCGACGAATACCCCGCGATCGCCCTTTGACATCCATTCCATGCACCCATATTGTACGAGTCCGAGGGAACTTTGAATATACAGGTGAATAAATAGCTTTGGGTGGGAATCCGTACCTGTTCCTTCAGGTAAAACTGCATTGACCAGAATTCCGATACTTGACAGGGCCATGGTATTGGAACCGAAGAAGAGCAGAGTTAACAGCAATGAAGGAAGCATTATGATCATTCGCGAGAAAAAATCACAGAAGGTATTCGACGGAATTGTTGGTGGCGAAAGAGATTACCAATTTTTATGGTTGGAATACCCTCACTTTTGTCAGCATCCGGAAGTCCAGACCTTTTAAGCGCAATCTGAATAGTTTAGCTCCGACTCATTTTACGCGAACAACTGTAAACATGAAGAGGCCGAACCCATAAGACATCTGGAATAGAATTGAGACGGATAGCGGAGGCCATACATGTGAATAACAATTGAAGAGTCCATTTATATATGCATCCGAAGTCTACAGGATTAATGATTGGCCCTGCTGTCCCTTGGACCACTCCGGCGGTGTCAAATCGCATTTCCGAACCGCCCGCGCAATCCTGTCCGCCTGTTCTCCGTCCACTATAATACCATTATTCCCTGCAAGCACATATAAGCACTCAAGCGATTCCAAATTCTCCACCCCGTCCACAACAACACCACTAAACCTGTTCCACGTAACATCAATACGTCCCACTTCCACCCATTTCGTGAAATCAGGCAACGCGCCTTCGAATTCATTATGACTGATCAAAAACTCGCGCAACTTGGTCCACAATTGAACTTCACGGGGAAGAGATCCAGAAAACTTGTTCTTGAGGCAATGAAACACTTCCAAGTTAATTAATTGGCCGAATTCCGAAGGAATCGGCCCTTCGAGTTGGTTTCCCCCGAGGTAGAGGATACGAAGGTTGGTCATATTTGCCATTTCAACAGGAAGACGACCTGTGAATTGACACCCGTTCAATCCACAATATTCAAGGTTCACGAGGTTTCCTAGTTCAGGCGGGATCTCTCCGCCCAATGGAGACCGAGAGAGGGACAAGTGACGAAGATTGACGAGAAGACCCAGTTCAGGTGGGATCCCGCCCGTAAACTGATTGTGACCCCATGAAAGAAAGTGGACACCCGTCATTTGAGGGAAAGCAGCGACAGGCAGTGAACCTGTAAAACGCTTTGCCTCCCACACAATTCGAATGACCTGTTTATACTTGAATTGCGCGAGGGCAGTTTGATAGGAAGGTGGTAAATGAAACAAGGCCTTGTCCATTGCATCTGGGACAGTGGATTCGAGAGTAATTGCTGTGACGTGCTTACGCAAGTTTAGTGAGGCAAAGTGGGGGTCGAGAAGGAGGGACTGGAAGCGCTTGTTTGTTCGTTGAAGTGGTAATAGTTCAAGAGGAGGGATCCATGATAGGATTTGATGCATAAGCTCTGTTGGGGTGGATGCAGTGTGGTCCATTGTTTGCAGTAAGATTGTTTTGGGTTTGGGGTGGATTTCATTTCAACATGAAGTCCGCTTCCTCCAGTGTCTCTCTCCTTTCCTCGTGTTAGTTTCGTGGGGGTATTAATTTCTCTTTTTAATATAACACTATCGCGTCAAAGTGATAAGAAACCACCACAACAACACTCCGCAAAATGGCACGACCACCACGCGCAATCTACATTCTCCGACACGGCATCCGACAAGACTTCATTTCCACAACATTTATATCGCCGACATCGCGCACGCAGGACCCGCCGCTCTCCGCATCGGGCCACGCACAGGCCGCCTCGCTCGCCCGGTTCCTCGGTGGTCTTCCCGCCTCGGCCTCAATCAAACACATCTTCTGCTCGCCCTTTTCGCGGTGCATCCAAACTGTGCATCCAACGGCACTTGCCCTCGGCCTGCCAATCAACATTGAACCAGGCGTCGGCGAGTGGTTCAAACTCATTGCCGGCGAACAGGGCGATGCAGAGAGCGAGGCGCCCTCTGCGAAGGAAGTGGCGGCTGCGTTGGACGTGGGAGAGGGAACGGCCGCGGGTCAGATTGATACAACTTATGCTCCCGTCCACCCTCTTCGTGTTCCTCGCGAGAACCCTGCTCAGATCCATGCACGATTTAATAGTGTTTTGAAAGGACTTGTACAGCGGTTGGATGATGCGGGGGTTGAAGGAGACGTATTGGTGTGTACTCACGCTGCTGGAGTAATTACTGCAGTGCGAGGTTTATTGGAGTGGGTTCATGCGCCAGTTGTCGCGGGTGTATGTACCTATGTGAAGCTTGTGAGGGACGGTGGGGATGTTGCTGAAGGACAGAGGGAATGGAAATGTGAAGTGAATGGAGAATGCACACACTTGAGTGAACACGGTGGATTAATGTACAACTGGCAGTTTCCTGGGGCGTTTGCGCCGGTTGGTGCCTACGTGGATATTTTCAATCCACCACCAATTGAAGTGGGGAAGTTGTGAGCGAGAGTTCCTTATTCCAGATAGACCACAATAAATAAAAAGCGCATGGATTGTATTAATTATAAATTCTCAAGTTTTATTGCTTCTTTCCCCTTGAACCTCCAGATTTACTTCTCCCAAACACACCCCCACGTTCCTCAGCCATCCGCTCTTTGAGCCCTTCTTCATCCAACAAATCTTCCGCCTCAATTTGCTTCGTCTTGACCAGAACCTGTGGTCGATCCATCCAAGCCCGTTCCACCATCTCAACCATTCTCGCCTCTTCGTCCCGTTCATTCAACACTTTGTTGGACCCTTCCTCAGAACCACCCCATAGCCCTTCTAAATCATAAAACTTGCGCGCTTCAGGACTCATAACATGCACAACAGTCCGTCCAAGATCCAAACACATCCAATCATCCGTCTGAGCCCCTTCAACAGCCAGGTTAGATGCAAGTCCAGGATCCGTAGCAACGTATTTCTTGGCAAGTCGTCTGACACCGTCAATCAAAGCAAAGATTTGTTTCTTTGACCGGCCCTCAGCGATAATGATTGTCTCCGTCCATTCACATTTATGCGAAATGTCCAGAGAAGTAATATTGAAGGCGCGTTCTTGCGTCAATGCTTTGATGATGGTTGATGGATGGAGGAGACCATCGTTAGACACGTCAGGTTCAATTGATTCGATTCCTTCCGATCGAAGTTGCGAGGCTTCTGCGGCGCGCATCCATTTTGGAGTAAACTCTTCGGTTGAAGCAGTTTCTGTGGTAGTTGTGGAGGAGGTTGGAGAGAATGTGTCGACTTGTTGGTCAAGTGGCAATTCAGTCAATGGAGGAGTCTCAAGAGCTTTGGATCCTGATTCCGTCACGGTATATGAAGTTCCCACGAACCAATCATCATCGTCTTGTTTCTGTTGCTGCTCTTTTGTGGAAGTTTCTGCTGATTGCGACTTGGAGTCGACAGTTTCAGAATCCGATTTCAAATCCACATCAGTTGCAAGCTTCTCGCTCTTTTCCTTAGACTCATTTGCTTCTACTTCCGATGCACGAAAGTATTCCGCCATTTCACTCAGTTCAGAAATCATTTCCTTTGCACGGCCACGAGCTTCCTTCTTGAGACGAAGCTTCTCAGCCCGGGCCAGGTCTTCTGGAGACGGTTCTGAAGGAGGCTCTGGTTGTTGAGGAACAGGAAGCACGGGGATAGAGTCAAAGTCCGGTTTCGCAATGGAAGCAAAGAGGGGTTGAGCGGGTTCTTTCGCAGGCTCCTTCTCTTTCGCCGCTTTCGCCTTGTCAAAGAACTTGTTCAAAATGTCTTCAGCGACATCGTCTTTGAGGCGCTGTTGCTGTTTGACAAAGTCTTCGGCCGCCTCGATTGCCCCGACTTCGGACGCCGATGCCGATGCACTCCGCCGGGCTCGGGCCTGTGGCAATGCGCTGGCGTGGAGGGCGCGGCTCGTGCGGGGGGCGAGGTGTCGGAGAAGGGTGATGCGAACGCGGATCATTTACCTGGTGAAACTAAGAAAGAAGAAAGACAAAAAATACCAAAAAAGGATAAAATAAGGATAGAGAGAAATCAATCATTACTCAATGGGGAATACATACATACATCATTAATGTAGAACTCGGATCTGATAATAGAGGTTATATTGTATATAGATTGTTGGAATTTCTCTCCATTGCCGAAACCCGAGTGCAAATCAGAATGTTACAAAGAAGACTTGACGGAGCCAATCTATGTTTGTGGATCCTACCCACCTAGTCTTTTTCACTGATATAATAGAACATCAGAAACAATTTTTCCTATCGCCCATCCCTCATCAAGCGCACGCGCACAAATCAACTCTCGGACAACCTGCCACCAACACAACGACAAAGGTTGCAACAATGGTAGGCGCATTGATAACATCACCAGCGGCATTGAACTAGAATTCTAACACCAAGCCCTAACCTCCGCAGGGAACAAAGCGCAAGCGATCAGGATGGATACTTTGGTCTCTCTCCATTCCAGCTTCAACAATTGCGGTATCATGTCCATGAGCTTGGTATTAAAGCAACCGATGCGTTCAAGAAGATGAATGAGACGATTGCGAGGCTGTATGGCGTCAGGTATAACCAGATCACTGTGAGTTGGTGGATCAAAGACTATCACTGCAATTAGCTTACAACACGCAATCAGGTTCTCATCAAACGAATCGCAAAGGAGCGTTACAATATCGACGATACATACAACCCAAACCAGCTTTTGTTGACGCCGCCTGTTCGAATTGAGACCACACAACTTGAACCACCGACAACCAGTCAAACACTCCCTACGACAAATACCCCATCAAGTGAGTCGTTTATTTGTTACTACCTTGCTTTTCTTCTGTCTGTTAAACCCACATCATTTCTAGGCGGACAACCACATTCAGGTCCCGATGAAGTTGTTGCAAGCTCTAACGCGATCCAAGCGCCTGGCGTTAATAAGCTCGAAAGAGAAGTTGTTGTCATTCCTAAAGTCGTCGCTGTACGAGAAGTTGAAACGCCAAGAGTATATTATCAGTATTTGAACTATGCTGGCAAGATGCTTTCAAGTATGTATTGTTGGGCGAAAGTGAGGCAAACTGATACCATTGTGTAGAGATTAATGCTGAAGGGCTCAAGCAAGCAGGAGAAGGAGATTCATCGTACGTGCCACTTCATTTCACCAAATGGACTGCTGCGTACCAGCTTGAACATGGAAAGACTTTATATCAAACTATAATGGAGCAGAAAACTCCCGAGCATGTGGCATTGGTGAAGCAGTGGGAACAGCAAGTTGAGGAGTTAAAGCAACAAGGCCCACGACACGAAGAGCTTTCGGAAAACAAATTTGTTCGTGAACAAAATAAGCTTATTGAGAGTGTGAAAGAGCGCCTAAGAAAGCTGGCTGGTAAATCTGACGTGTGTGTGCTCATCAAACTAATTCTAACATAACAGAGAAATATGAAACTCAAACTCAGGGATATATGTTCGATCTGCAATCAGGAAAGTCCATGAACATCAGCGCAGGCAAAGTTGGGAGGAGAGTCTCTAGAGAGCTTGAAAAGAAGTTAACCACGCACCCGGCAACAATGTTTGCTGCGGAACTGTACCTGAAAAACAAGAAAAGCAATACTCCAATGCCAACTAGGCTCGAAATCTCTGGTCAACTAGATAATACGTCCTTGCACGCTCGAGCGAGATCCGAAATGCTTGTGAGGATCAATGAAGAACTTCTGAGACTCAACAAGAAAACAACAAAAGTTGTTCAAATAGTCAAGATGTTGCGACCTGAGGGATATCAGGGGGTGCAGTTGGAGGGCTTTGGATTTACCGCCAAACAGTATGCCAGTCTAAGTTCCAATGTAAGCCTTTAATGAGCCTTTTCCTCTTATAATAAGTATCAAAAACAGCAATGCATCAGACTTTTGAATAATTTGAAAATCCCAGGCAAAGTTCGCTTGGTTTTGGTGAAGCCGTCTAGCGACAAGGATGAAGAAGAGACTGCAGATGAAGATGGGGATATAAACGAGGAAGATGAAAACGAATGGTGACAATGGCGACAATGGCGACAATGGCGACGATGGCGACGAGGAGTGCGGAAACAACAGAGACAACAATGCAAACGATAACAATGGAGACACAAGCCAAAGTGTTAATCAAGTCAATAGCGCCATTGAAACATATCAAGTGGGAACGTCAGAGGGAAGCGATCACTTAGTGGCAAATATTACGCGCGAAGGCAGTGCGAGGAATGAATCAACAAATTGACGCCGAAGGTACACACAAAGTATATTGGGTGCGAGGATACCTTGTGGTTGTTCTTTTACAGCTTTGTAACTGATTGATTCTAATCTTTTTTAATCTGACTCGTTCCTTTTATCTTGTTGTTCCTTTTTCTATCATAGTTCTTCTTTCTTTCTTTGTTCTAAAAAAGTTGGTGACTCCGTTATTGCCTCTCAACCATGAGTACCGTTACTCAAAAGCAAATATGGATATTCACTTACAAAAAGTTAACAGCATTCAAGCTGAGATAGTGGAACCTTTGTACCAATACGGTGACTCAAAAACATAACTTCGTGTTGATAATCAAAGCTGTCGATATCAACAACATTGAACAGATCAAACTTCTAAATCATACGAAAACAAAGAATTTCGAAAGGAGTAAGTTGCGCGTGATTGACTCGATCAGGCTACCATTGGTAATAGTATCCTACCTGCACTTGATCGAGGCAAGAAACATGAGACAACTGACAGGTTAACCAAAACAGCATTCAGAAAACAGGCCAGAATAAGCATGGAATCAAAACGAATATTTCGCTCTTCTTAAGCTGCCATCATATTCTGCTGTATAGCTGAGAAAGTTACGGGCAAACGACGCAGGAAAACAAATTGAACCAACCATCAACGAAGTCCAAGACAAGTTTAAAGCTGCAAAGAAACGATTGCTTTTTGATTTATGGCAATATGTTCTGACAAATAATGATCTATTGAGTTCCATGGCTTTTTTATGTGGCAACATTCTATTCCGGCTCTATTTTCCATAATTCCACTGGTACAAAATTTAGCAAAGGGTTCATTTTCATTGGATACTAGATCAATAAAGATAATCGCCAAGTTTGGTGTATCGGAGTTGTTTGTGTCAATGATGGTGCATGTCTGTGTATACGTGTTGGTGCAACTTATACTGCCTCAAGACTCCGAAAGAAAATATGCACAGTATTTTCTTAAACGCAATAAATTACTTTATTTATATGCTCTTAATGTTTTGGCGACTTAATACTGAGTCTTTTGACTGAAAGGCTAACTTGATTTCACTCAAATGCTTTATAAAGTACAAAGAGGCAAACTCCCCATCTACATCAAAAACATGTAATGCTTCTTTTGCTGATTGTGAGTGTTTGTTCTCCACTTGCATACGTCGCCGCCTCAAACCCATCAACGCTTCCTTGGATCGATAATCACAACCATCGACTTTCTCTTCAACAACGGCCCAGTACTCCTTTTCGCGCTGTTCATAGAATCCAACCATATTCTTCAAGTAGTTCTGATGGTGAAAGAGATCCTCGCAATATCGAAAGTAGAGTGTGACCAATGAATCAAAATCAGATTGCCTCGGATCAACAGGTGTCAGCACAAGTGCTGCTTTTACCTGAGCAAATGTGAGCGGCGGGTTATTTGGCTCCAATGCTAGAAATAAATGATCAGCAGTAAGGCTGAGAAGTAAAGATAAAATACCATTCAACTTGTCAAGCTTCTTGTACAACTCAACAAAAGTAGAATTTATAGCGGCATTAAGTCGTTTCGACATTTTGGTTCCAGGGGCACACCTTAGATGTTTGTCCATAGATAGAATTGAACGAGCAAGCTGATCAATTTGCAGTCGCAAGTCTTCCTTTGTTGATGGAACATCCTTGGGTTGACGATCAACCAATCGCTGTCTCAAAGCTGTCATTGCCGCAACTACATCATTGTAGCGGATTTGTTCTATCTTACACCACTGGTTTCCATTAGCTTCCTTCACTTCTGCAAGCCTTGCAAACGTGGTTAAAAGCTTTTCCTGTGTCCATGACACCATCCTCCGGATTTTTGACCAATTGAAGAACTCCAGAAACAAGACTATATCCATCCGCCGGTTTTCAAAAGTCTCTCGCTGCGTTAAGCCGATAATTCGAGATAACCAACTGTTGACTCGCTCATGCCCTTCCCCATCCATCGTCAACCCCAACCCCATCAAAAACCGCGGACTAAAAAGACTCTGACAGTCTTTCCCATGAGCATAAACGTGCATGGCGGGAATGAATAAGATAAACAGGATAGCGCCAAGAATAGACTGAAGGAGGCCATAGAAGTCAAGATGGGACAGCTCTTTGCAAGCCACGTCGTATCCCAGCACAAATCCTCTTTTCTTGAACGCTTCTTTACCCCAGTTGATCACATCATCCGCATACACCAAACGTTCACCGCCTTTGACATCTTGTGCAAATATTAGCAAAACAGAACAATGAGTAGGTCCTCACCATAAACACGTTGGACCACAGAATGTGCCGCGCAATCGACGTGAATGATCATGTCAATGTCTTTCCCTGCTGTCTTTGCTCCGCTTGTACCTCCAGCCTTGTGTTGAGCGTCACACCCAAGTTTTGGCTTGACAGGTTGCTTGGCTGCCTTTGCATCAGCCACAACATCTCGAACTTCTGGCTCTTTGAAGTACACTTCCGTAAAGGGAAAGCTCCCATGACTCCCTCCTCCGCCGCGCTCCGTGGACTTCTTGTTAGCTGACTCAAAGCCATCCATTGTCTGCAATACAATCGTAAGAAACATTGTTGATAAACAAACGAACTCACAAATGCAGCTGGACCACATGGATCAACGCCACCTGTACAAGCTGGACACACAGTCTGCCCTATTCCAAGCTCCTCAACCAGCTCAAGAGTGAAGGTACCATGATGAGTGTGATGCTTAATGACAGCCAGCTGCCGAACTGCGTCCATGTATGGTTGGTATAGTCCCAAAGCTTTGTGAGATATACTGCTTATCTTCTACAATTCCTTTCCGGGTTATCTTTCTTCTCTCTAGTTTCCAGTCCACTCAGTGTCTCACAGTCCACTTGGTGCCTCCCACTATTTTTACACCAAGTGAAAGTCCATTTAATCACTCCATTTAATCATTCCTTAAATCTCTCCCTTTCCCTTGAGTGTATAAGAAGCAAGGGACTCCCCTCTTGATACTGGTATCTACCAGTTTGTCATTTGGGTTCTCGTCGCCTTGCCGCATCTGTTGCTTACCTTATTGCAACAACACTCAGGGTAATTCTCTTTTGTTTGTAAATGATTCTCTTATTATCGAAGTTCTAAATATAATCGATCTACCAGTTTGTCATTTGGGTTCTCGTCGCCTTGCCGCATCTGTTGCTTACCTTATTGCAACAACACTCAGGTTTGTCATTTGGGTTCTCGTCGCCTTGCCGCATCTGTTGCTTACCTTATTGCAACAACACTCAGGCCACGAACCAAATTACAAGCATTACTATTACGCGCTTCGTCTCCGAGGTTCTCATTGATTAAGAGTCTCAACAGCTCTACACCTCGCTTCTATTTGCTGGATTACTCTTTGTCTTTGCTCGACTCCAGCCTTCTCTTCTTACAATGTCCACTCGAACCAACACTGTTCCAGCTGGAAAATTGTCTCGCGCCAATGCAGCCACTCACTTTCACAAATTCCTTCAGACAGCCAGCTTTGCACTCAATGCTCTGGAACCTGGAAAGGGTATGGTGCGGCCAAATCATCTCAATGCCAAGGGAATGGATCGTTTTACCACTGATTTTCCAGCCCCAACTGCGGCTGAATTCCCAGCAACTCGAATTGCAGCAGTTGCTGCTGTGGTAGCTGTTGGTGCCCCTGGTGATGCCAACTACCAACCAGCTTTACCTTCAATCCCAGCTCGTGAAGATTGGAAAGATCTCAACACTCAGACTATGATTCACAATCAATATAATGATATTCTTCGTGGTGGACTGGTGAAGTTTCTTGATGACGATCTGGCAAAGTATTTTGTGGTGAATCCAGCGAATCCTCAAACGCCACATCAACAATGGACAACTTTTCTCCGTGAAATTGACCATCATACCACGTCTAGTATTGATACTCGAAAGGCTTTGATGGATCGCCCAAAGCAACTATCTCATGAATCTGCACTCCAATACATGGAAAGACTTGCTCAAGTCCAGTATGAGTTATCTTTGGATGGTTTCCCAGCAGCCGCTGATATTAATGTCACTCAAACAAGATGGGGTGAAAGAGCACGTCTTGGTCTTCATCCTGACACTGCTGTGGACTTGGTCGATTCATTCCGTCGCAATGTTGACAATGCTGGTGTTGCTGCTCCTCGCAATACTATTGTGGAAATGGTTGATTTTCTGGCTGCAAGATCTGCATTCCTCAAACAGCTTGCTGCACAACGTGGAGACGATGACACTCGTCAAGTAGGTTCAGCTCTTCAAGCAAACACTTCCTCTCAGTCTACTGTGCAACCATCGTCACAACATCATCATGTCACTTCTGGTCAGCGTTCAGGTGGCCGTGGCCAACGTGATCGTGATGCTCGCGATAGAGATCCCAATGAAGTCTTTGTCAGAAACTTACCCCCTGGAATTTCTGAGGAAGCAGTGAAGAATGCAATGTCTCGATTTGGTCCAACAGGACGAGTGTCCCTTGGTCAAGGAAAGACTCTTGGCCTTGGTTGGGTTACTTTCTCTACAGCTGCTGGAGCGGCAGCAGCTATTGCGTGTAAAACTATGGCTATTGGGAGACTGGATCAGCAAGGCAAGCCTCTTCCACTGGTGATGGTCAAGTCAGTTGCTCAACCAGGAAGAAATACAGGTGGCAGCAACTTGGGAGGAGCATTTGTGGTCATCGAAATAAACAACGATATTGATGCCTACTCTCTTGTCTCAACCAAAACTATAACTGTCAATGTTGACTCTGCAGCAACTGGATCCCTTGGAAATGATCCAATGTTTGATGTATCCTCGCGCTCAGCCACTGTTTATGGAGGAATCAGCGGGCAAAGATTGTTGGTCCTGGGAGAGAAGGAGTAATTTCAGGCACCACAGCAATCTCTGAGATATATACAACACCTCCAATTGAGTATATACCTGCAGCCAACCATAATCTTCTCAGTGTCTGGGACATAACAACTAAGAACAAGTTTGATGTGCTATTTGATCACAACGATATGTCAGTCAATATTGGTCACTTTCCTGCAAACAAATCTCGTACTGTAGTTGCAAAAGGTGTTGGAGACAAAGGACTTTTTCCACTTGTGATCAAATCACCTGTTAATCCAACCAACAATCTTGGACTAGCTGCTGCAAAGAAACCTAAGCCTCAGACTTTCTCTACTCAAAATCATATTTGGCACAATCGCACTCATATTGGTGATGGTCAGCTGGAGAGAACTTTTCGTCTCAAGGCTGTGGATGGTCTTGATCTTGATGCTGAAGTACTGGTGAATGGGTCTTGTCCCTGTGAGGCATGTATTCTTGGAAAACTGCCCCGTTTACCACATTCTAGATCTAAAGGAGCACAATATGTCCCAGATGACCTCCTGGCAGTCGTAACTATGGATCTAATGGTATTTTCAAATGTCTCACTTGGAGGTAGTAAATATTGGATATCGTTCACTGTTCCAAACGCACTTGGGTATCGCTTTGGGTTTGGAGTAGACAGTAAAGGCAAAGCTGCAAAACATTTGCAATGGTCCTGGAGATGGTTGGAACGAACAACTGGACAGAAAGTGAAATCATGGTTTCTGGACAAAGGTGGTGAAAACCACCCTCAATGGTTTCTGGACATGTGTGAGGAGAATGGTGTGTCATTCATCAACACTGGTACAGCAGAGCCTGAATCTTTGGGTATGGAGGAAGGCTGGCATGGCATTGCAATGGGCAGACACCGTGCTCTACAAATAAGGGCAAACGCTCCTACCAATCTTTGGGTTGATGGAATGAACAACCAGTGCCAAATCTACAACAGTTTCCTCCACAGTGATCACACTATCACCCCTCATCAAGCACTCTTTGGAAAGAAGCCAACAGTTCGCGATCTTAAGACAATGTTCCAGACAATGTACATTCGTGTACTACCCAAGAACTACATAGATGGGAAAGTCAGTCCACGTGCTGTCCGAGGACGCTACATTGGCCACTCCAACTATCCATGGCAACCTCGCCGGGAACATCCAGGATACCGATGTCTTACCGTTGATAATGATGCCACATCCATCATGGTTGGAAGGGATGTGTATTTCAGGGAAGATCACTTCCATCCCGGAACTCATGAACCTCTTTCTGCACCTATTCGATCTCTCAGCTGGTCTGACTTCAGAGATGACACTGGATTTCCTCATGACCCTGAAACCATTCAAGACAACTTGGAACGCCGACGATCATGGGGGGTGCTTACGAATGATGAAACATCTGAATCAGTTGTCATCAATGAAGTGGAGAGAGATGTATCTTCAACTGCAACACAACCTCACGCAATCTTATCTCCAACACCATCCCTTGATCAACCATCAACACCATCAGATTATGGAACTCCAGCAGAAACTCCAGCGACAGCAACACCGCCTAGCCAAGTGGATGTTAATGTTGTAGACGGCGATTCAGAATCAGAAGAAGAGGACACACCTGCAACTCCAACACCTGCACCTCGACGTACATTGCGCTCAAACACAACTATGCCGGCATTCAGTAAGATACTGGGCAATGACGGATTTGAAGATTCAGCAAACGTTGCCGCTGCGTCAGGTGTGTGTTCGCCGTCTTCGCCGCCTGCAAAATCCGTTTCTAACGTTGCCGCTGCGTCAGGTGTGTGTTCGCCGTCTTCGCCGCCTGCAAAATCCGTTTCTAACGTTGCCGCTGCGTCAGGTGTGTGTTCGCCGTCTTCGCCGCCTGCAAAATCCGTTTCTAACGTTGCCGCTGCGTCAGGTGTGTGTTCGCCGTCTTCGCCGCCTGCAAAATCCGTTTCTAACGTTGCCGCTGCGTCAGGTGTGTGTTCGCCGTCTTCGCCGCCTGCAAAATCCGTTTCTAACGTTGCCGCTGCGTCAGGTGTGTGTTCGCCGTCTTCGCCGCCTGCAAAATCCGTTTCTAACGTTGCCGCTGCGTCAGGTGTGTGTTCGCCGTCTTCGCCGCCTGCAAAATCCGTTTCTAACGTTGCCGCTGCGTCAGGTGTGTGTTCGCCGTCTTCGCCGCCTGCAAAATCCGTTTCTAACGTTGCCGCTGCGTCAGGTGTGTGTTCGCCGTCTTCGCCGCCTGCAAAATCCGTTTCTAACGTTGCCGCTGCGTCAGGTGTGTGTTCGCCGTCTTCGCCGCCTGCAAAATCCGTTTCTAACGTTGCCGCTGCGTCAGGTGTGTGTTCGCCGTCTTCGCCGCCTGCAAAATCCGTTTCTAACGTTGCCGCTGCGTCAGGTGTGTGTTCGCCGTCTTCGCCGCCTGCAAAATCCGTTTCTAACGTTGCCGCTGCGTCAGGTGTGTGTTCGCCGTCTTCGCCGCCTGCAAAATCCGTTTCTAACGTTGCCGCTGCGTCAGGTGTGTGTTCGCCGTCTTCGCCGCCTGCAAAATCCGTTTCTAACGTTGCCGCTGCGTCAGGTGTGTGTTCGCCGTCTTCGCCGCCTGCAAAATCCGTTTCTAACGTTGCCGCTGCGTCAGGTGTGTGTTCGCCGTCTTCGCCGCCTGCAAAATCCGTTTCTAACGTTGCCGCTGCGTCAGGTGTGTGTTCGCCGTCTTCGCCGCCTGCAAAATCCGTTTCTAACGTTGCCGCTGCGTCAGGTGTGTGTTCGCCGTCTTCGCCGCCTGCAAAATCCGTTTCTAACGTTGCCGCTGCGTCAGGTGTGTGTTCGCCGTCTTCGCCGCCTGCAAAATCCGTTTCTAACGTTGCCGCTGCGTCAGGTGTGTGTTCGCCGTCTTCGCCGCCTGCAAAATCCGTTTCTAACGTTGCCGCTGCGTCAGGTGTGTGTTCGCCGTCTTCGCCGCCTGCAAAATCCGTTTCTAACGTTGCCGCTGCGTCAGGTGTGTGTTCGCCGTCTTCGCCGCCTGCAAAATCCGTTTCTAACGTTGCCGCTGCGTCAGGTGTGTGTTCGCCGTCTTCGCCGCCTGCAAAATCCGTTTCTAACGTTGCCGCTGCGTCAGGTGTGTGTTCGCCGTCTTCGCCGCCTGCAAAATCCGTTTCTAACGTTGCCGCTGCGTCAGGTGTGTGTTCGCCGTCTTCGCCGCCTGCAAAATCCGTTTCTAACGTTGCCGCTGCGTCAGGTGTGTGTTCGCCGTCTTCGCCGCCTGCAAAATCCGTTTCTAACGTTGCCGCTGCGTCAGGTGTGTGTTCGCCGTCTTCGCCGCCTGCAAAATCCGTTTCTAACGTTGCCGCTGCGTCAGGTGTGTGTTCGCCGTCTTCGCCGCCTGCAAAATCCGTTTCTAACGTTGCCGCTGCGTCAGGTGTGTGTTCGCCGTCTTCGCCGCCTGCAAAATCCGCCGCGCTCGCTGCGCTCGCGCGAACTCCCGCAGCCTTTCAAGACCCTTTCCAAGAAATCTGCATGGAAACACTGTCTTCACCAAAGTCCAACAAGGATCGTCGCTCACGTCACTACAACAAATCAACCCCATCATATGCTTCGTCTCCTCCTGTTGTACCAAAGCATGATGCTAAGGATAAAAGTTTTATTCCACTACAAGGTCTGGCAGCATTCTGTGGTTCCCAGAATACATTTGAAGCATTTGCTGGGCTGTCAGAAGGAGTAGCTGGATTTGCCTCATGTGCCACTGCGTTATTACTTCAAGAAGAAGACTTTGATGAAGTAGAACTTGATGAAGTTCGTTTCCTGACAGGTGTGGGTCAAAGATATGGACTAGCACTCTCAGTTCTTGATGGGCCATCAATCCAAGCTGGGCTTAAAGATGAGAAATGGAGAGCTGCTATAGAGAAAGAACTCTCGCAATTTTGGGGCCTTAAGGTCTGGAAACTGGTTTGGCTTCCCCCAGGTGCACGCACTCTGGGAACTATTTGGGTCCTCAAAATCAAGAAGAATGATATTACTGGAGAAACCCAATATAAAGCCCGCCTGTGTATGGATGGCAGGAGACAAGTAGAAGGTGTGGACTTCAGCCAAACATATTCAGGTACCCCACACATGAACTCCCTGAAGATTCTCACTCGAATAGTCACTGAGCGTGGAATGGTTACTCGTCAGTGTGATGCAAAAGGTGCACATTTAACTACGGATCGGGACAGGGTCATGTATGTTAAAGTCCCACAGGGAATGGAAGTGGCTCCAGAAGACCGAGGTAAAGTTCTCGAGTTACTACGGACCATGTATGGTCAAAGACAAGCTCCACTCATGTGGGAACGAAACCGAGATCGAGCTCTGGAATCAATAGGAATGACTCGGAATCCACATGAGCCGTTAGTCTTCAAGAAGGAAATCATCAAGGAAGGCAGGACTCATTTTGTCTATGTGCTCACATGGGCAGATGATTTCTTCTTTGCAGCAGACAAGGATGTTGAGAAGGAATTGGACTTGTTGATAGTGGAGTTGGGAAAACACTTTGAACTCACTGTTAAGCCATGTGTAGACCAATTCATCAGCATAGTATTTCAATTCAAAGATGGAGCTTCATCAATGAGTCAAACTGCGTATCTTGAGGGAATCTTATCAGAATTCTTGGAGAATCAATCGGGAAAACGCCGTACAGCTTGGCGTCAGACAGACGACTCCAAATTTGACGCAACAGACGATCCGTCTGCCTTAGATACTGAGTTCCTCACAGGAAAGAACTATTATCGACTTGTTGGCCTGCTACAATATCTCACAATCACCAGGCCCACAATTCAGCAAGCTGTAGGTAAACTTGCACGACACACAACCAAAACGCGTCGAATTCACTGGGAACGAGCTCAGGAACTGCTGGAATACTTGAATGGCACCCGAAACTATGGACTTATCTACCGTCGTTCAGAAAGCCCAGCGGAGTTTCTACTAGAAGGATTTGGGGATGCTGATTGGGCAGGCGATGCTGCAACAAGACGATCCACCACAGGGGCTGTGGTTCGAATAGGAAAATCAGCAGTACTGAGCTTCAGCAAACGTCAACCCATTGTTGCAGACTCAACTGTATCAGCAGAAGTTATTGCTGCATGTTCTGTGGCAAAAGAACTAGTGTGGGTTCGCAACATGCTCACATGGTTTGGATACCCACAAGACGGTCCCACTCGACTTTGGTGTGATAATCAGGGCACAGTCTTCAATTTGGAGGAAGGAGCACAACGCCATAAAACCAAACACATGGATGTAAAGTATATGTTCCTCCGAGACCTGGTTAGACAACATTTGATCACAGTTGGACATATGCCAGACACAAAAATGCTGGCTGACATTCTGACTAAAGGACTGGGCTGGATCAAGTTTGAGTTCTGCCGAGACGCATTTGGGGAATTTGACGTATCAACCCTATAAGGTCTTGGGGGGTGTGTGAGATATACTGCTTATCTTCTACAATTCCTTTCCGGGTTATCTTTCTTCTCTCTAGTTTCCAGTCCACTCAGTGTCTCACAGTCCACTTGGTGCCTCCCACTATTTTTACACCAAGTGAAAGTCCATTTAATCACTCCATTTAATCATTCCTTAAATCTCTCCCTTTCCCTTGAGTGTATAAGAAGCAAGGGACTCCCCTCTTGATACTGGTATCTACCAGTTTGTCATTTGGGTTCTCGTCGCCTTGCCGCATCTGTTGCTTACCTTATTGCAACAACACTCAGGGTAATTCTCTTTTGTTTGTAAATGATTCTCTTATTATCGAAGTTCTAAATATAATCGATCTACCAGTTTGTCATTTGGGTTCTCGTCGCCTTGCCGCATCTGTTGCTTACCTTATTGCAACAACACTCAGGTTTGTCATTTGGGTTCTCGTCGCCTTGCCGCATCTGTTGCTTACCTTATTGCAACAACACTCAGGCCACGAACCAAATTACAAGCATTACTATTACGCGCTTCGTCTCCGAGGTTCTCATTAGCTTTGGGATCCTTGACGTCAGTTCCGAAAAAGGCTTCCGCGGACACCTGAAATGCAACTCCAAGAGACCGCAGAACAAGACCCAAAGACACAAGCTGATATGAGAATGCATGGTCTAATTATGATTTAGAGTCCTGAAATGATAGACAGGAGTATCTTACCCGTATGGTGAACTCGAGAAGGCAGGAATCCTTAGTCTCTCAAGAGTACTGCACACATTTCATGTCCGTCCGAATGATTTGGGCAGTTCACGAGCTGAACAGACTCCGATCCAGTCAACGAATGCAGCAGAGCCCTCCTTCCAGTTCCACGAGCTTTGTCACAACACCGAATCTTCTTTACTCGAGGATTTCCAGATGGAGTTGTGAGGGGTGGAGGGAGGTGGTCTTGCTTATCTTGGACCCGATGACAGTGGCTGTTCCACCGATGTTGAGTTGCATGGATGCTGCAGAAATGAGAAGCGGTAGGAGATGTGACCATACAAGAGTAGCACTTGAAACTTGGGTGAGTTTGGCAGGACAGTTCACCGCAACGACGGCTTGGAATCAGATCCACGGTTTCCCAACACGCAACAGCTAGAATCAAGAGGGGGAGGACGGCATTGGAATCACTCATCCAATTAGCACGCTCTTCCTTCCAAGAAGTACGACTTGATGGCTGCGAGGACGGGAATCGCAAGTAGTCAGCGATTTCAGTTTTACGAGCTTCTGTCCAGACATCATTGGCGTCAAGATCGTTGGTTGACGAGCCTTCTGAATCATATTCGTATTCGCCAGATTCCGAATCGTCGCTACTGGGAAGTGATGTGTCAAATTAAGTATGGAATGAGGACAGAGACATACTCAGAGTCAATCACAGGGTTATTGATATTATCCCAGAGGTCCGGGGACGGTGATGCTGCAGATGTTACTGGGAGAGGGATATTGGCTGCTGCAGTTGAAAGCGAAGCCACTTGTTGCCGCTCAACAAAGGCCCAAGCTTCAGCCCTTTCCTCTGAATCAGCGTCTGACAAGTCGGAAGAGTTGCTACTGAGATCTCGATGCTTCCTTTTGCTGATTGTGTTGCTGGACGAGTAGAAGTTCTGTTGTGAGTGACGGCCGTGGTTCATAGTGTTGGAGTTGTCAGGAGCTCTTCGTTTTTCTGCGTGCGCTTTTCGTAGATATCTCGGAAACGATCCAGCAACGTAGAAGAAGGCAGACTTGCCTGTGTCAGTGCAATGGTGGCGGCATGAACCAAGTGTTTGCAGAATAGATGAGGGTTGTACTAACACTGCCTTCCATGCTGCCCGGGCAGTTTGATCTTTGAAACCATGGATTATATCCTTGGCCCATTGCTCCAAGGTGTTTGGTTGATATGCTGGATGGGGAAACTGATGCTTCCAAGACACATCAAATTCAGTGCCCCCGTACGATGGAAAACTCAGGCTTAGACGGCTTTCACCACCACAATCATACCGCTTCATTTTTGAGAACGTTTTGATTGATTGTGCAAACGTAGATGCTTTTCCAGATGTCCGTGCTTGTCGTTTACTCGTTCGTTTCGCCCATTTCGATCCAACAGAATAAGACTGAGCACAACCATAATATTCCGTGCGAGAGCCATCCGCATTATTACGCGCCGTTTTGAATACCCAGTTAATGCCACAAATGGATAATATATGTTTGCGCACTGCAGACGAGATATGCTTGCGATGCATACTGCTGGTAATGGGAACAGAGCTCTTCAATACCAATGATTCTGATTCGCGATTCAGTTGCTGTTGACGAAGGAATACATCCAATGAGAGTGTACTGGGCTATCGTGAACAATGAGTAAATATAAAAATTATACACTGCGCCTTACTTCGTTCCGAGACTTCTTCTTCTCTCTCAGTGTCTTTGACTTTCGTTTTGCAGATTCTCGGCAGTGGTCGCAAGTTGAAAACGGCCCAGTCATTGTTATCAAACTTCCAGACTTGTGACAGCCAGAGCAATACTGACATTCGACACAACAAGGAATTGTCTGCTTTTTAGTAGTTCTAGGTCGAAGATTTGAGGATTGGCAGTGGCGGCAGAGGGTGCCAGGAGGAAATGGAGAGGGTGGCATAAGTGAAAAAACGAAAATGTATTTTGTGCCTTCTGCTTTCGGACAGGACAGTGACTCGTCCGGACACAAACAAAGTAATAGCCCCGTAAAACATGGATCAGTAACGCTTGGTGCTTGGTTCACGTGAGCGTCACTTCGTAGGGAGTCAAGTCGAAAGGTCGCTTTTCGTTTCCATGCCGATGAGGGATGGGCGATAGGAAAAATTGTTTCTGATGTTCTATTATATCAGTGAAAAAGACTAGGTGATCCTACCACACAATATGTTCAACTTAACGCAGAAACCTTTGCGAGACGAAGGGATCGTCACGTGAGAATTGTCAGTAGCAAAAGTGCTCAAAAAAACATGCGATTCTTTGTCCTTCTTCTTGCTGCGTCGCGCTTCTCCTTCGCTCTTCCAGCAAATTATTTCGTCCTTTTCGCCGTTCGCTACACAGATTCAGGAGAGGTTGATACCTTTAGCTCCGACAGTGACACTGATTGTATGGCTGATTGCACCGCGCGAACTACAAGTCCAGTATGTGGTGTTGCTACTTATAATTTGCAGACCTCAAGTTGCAACATATATCCAGCTTCAGAAGTTGATGTGGGCGGCGCAGCAACAGTGACTATTGACACTGATGTTGATGCTTACGTTCCCAAAGGTCAAACAGTTTACATGAGGGGTCTTTACTTCCCTGGTATTAGCGTCGGTAATTTAGGTTATTTAGGAGGAGCAAATACGAAAGAAGATTGTGCTGCACTTTGTAGACAAACAACAAACTGTGATGCTGCTACTTTCTTCGCAAACACATGCGTTGGTCAACAATTATCTAATGGCGTTAACCCTCTGGCAGCTTCTGGAAGCTTTTTGGTCTTCCCTGGTCATGCACCACAAACAACTACTACCTCGACTACAACCACAACGGTTTCCACGACCACATCAACAACCACTTCATCAAAAACATCGACGACATCGTCAACTTCCACTTCAAGTACTTCAAGTTCTTCAAGCACCACCACTCTTACTTCAACGACATCAACAACGTCTACTTCAACGACATCTACTTCAACAACAAGCCAAACATCTTCAACCACGTCAACCACAAGCCAAACCACGACTACAACAACAAGCCAAACTTCAACGACAACTACAACACAAACATCGTCCACCACTTCTTCTTCAACCACAACCCAAACAACATCAACTACAACAACTTCATCTACGTCTTCATCCACATCAACCACATCTGTAACGACAAGTACGACAAGCACAAAAAGCATATTATCCCCTTCGACTTCTCTAAGTTTATCGACTACCCGTATTCCAACAGCTTCAACAGTTTCACCTTCTTCCGCAACAGCTTCTCTCACGACTTCATCAAGTCAAAGTTCCTCAGGATTGCCACCGTTGCAATCAAGTTCTTCATCTGCAACCCCTAGTACATCTAGCAACGTCAGCACTGTCGCTACCGCAAAAGAATCCCCAACCGTCGCCAATTCGGCGCCACAGACCTACGGCAACTGTGAAATTCTCGTCGCATCATTTTCATCGGTTGCCTATCCATTCAACTGTTCTAGCATTGATCCCAATGGATTTTATCCCATTGCGGGACTCAAGAATCAACGCAGACGGAAAGATAACAGAGGTGGTAGAGTGAAGCGTGACACGTAAGTTACAGTTCTATGAACTGTAAATCAGTTCTAACATTATTTTTTTCCGTGTAGATCCAAGTATGTGCAGTTTATACAGTATCAAGTTCAATCTGTGGTATTGCCGCGGCTCGGATTATCGCAACAGATTCCACCTGCCTTAGCTGGGCTCAAGAGTCTTCAGATCCTGTAAGCATTTAATGAATTTGACGATAGCCTATATCGTTGTTAAATTTTCTTTTCGTCTTGAAGCGATCTTTCTGGAAATCAAATCATTGGAAGCATCCCAACCGTTATTGGACTCTTGACCAACTTGCAAAAAATGTTTGTGCTTCCTTAGCCTACCTTCTGTAAAGCTAAAATCAATTCTGTTATAGCAACCTTGCTGGTAACGCAATCACGGGTGGTATTCCTCCACAACTGGGACAGTTGGCCAAGCTACAAACACTGTAAGATCAAATCTAGTACGTCATAATCAAACTTACGAAATTATGAAGGGATATTTCTGGAAATCAGCTCACTGGTGCAATCCCACCACAATTAGCCCAGTTAACGAGTATTCAAACAATGTAAATTATCACTCTTCCCACAATTTATATATTAACTGTGCGCATCAGCTCTCTTGCTGGAAACGAACTGACAGGAACGATCCCACCAGCTCTATTGACTGCTATTGCGGCAAAGGGAGTGCAAGTGAGCCTCGGGACAAACTGTCTTGCAGGAGTCCCGAATCAGCGGGCTGTCTGTAACAGAAAAGCTCCAAACTGTCGCACCATCGCTTTGGATGGAGGATACCTTGATTCACGCTGGACGCCGTTATGGAACGCGTTGGCGGCGGCTCAATATGACATGAATGCCTTTGATAAAGCCGCAAACGAATTGGGCGCTGCCTATTTTGGAGTTCGCGAGTATGAATTCCAGGCTTTCCGTTACTACGCAGGACAGCGCGCTTGGTGTATGGCAAAGCATCCTGAATACGTTTATTTAGGATGATCGTTTTTCCTCTCTTTTTTCCTCTTCCTAATTTTATTCCCCATATTTCTTTTGAAAAGACTCATGGCACCCAACAGTCACGAGTTCTCTAATTTCCAATTTTATAGAAGTATTATACTATACCAATAAATAACCGTCGTTAATAGTTCAGATGTTTGTGCCAAATTATAAGATGTTTTTCAATCATGAGCATCCTCAGATTCATTCCGAATTAGCCAAAGGGAATAATGAAACAAGTATTTTATTACCAGAATGAATAAACAAGAAAGAAAACAATGCCATTGGTTAATCCGAATAATCAGAGTCAGAATCACCATAACACTCGTCTGAGTCTGACCATTCATGGTGTCGAGCGTGTTGGTTGTGGAAGAAGTTTTCCTCCTCTTCTACTCTCATTCGACCTTCTTCGCTGAGACCCATTGCATAGTTGATATTTTCTTCCAGAGTTCGCATTTTCCGATTTGCGGGTACTTCTGTTGTGTGTTGAACGTCGTTGCTGAAGTCCTCTTCTTCTATCCCAAACATCCCCGTCACTTTCACTTCCGGGTATCCATTCTTGTCTTTGAGTACTACGAGATTAATTCTGTTTCTTGAAGACTCTTCAATCACGCCCCAGTATTCCAAAACAACATCTGCAAGGACTTTACGATTGATACTGTTCGTGCCCACGTGTGTTCCTAAACAACATAACCACAGCAACACGCCTATCGCAGATTCGCATTCAAGCAAGAGCCGTACACGTTCCACTTCATCCCACATGACCTCCAACTCAGCCTGGTGAAGCTCGCCGCCACCAAAGGCAGCATGATCCGGCTTCTCAAAAGACTGAAAGCGACAGATAAGGCGTTCACCAATTGCAATAGTCTGTGTGAATGATTCTGACAAGTGGGCATCATGAAAGCATTCCGAAATCCACAGCCACTCTGAACGAAAGGCCCAGGTGACCGGCACAGCCGATTCCCCCACAGTAAGCACCACGTCCAAGGAAGCATCAAAGAGTTCGTTCATTTGTCGAGGAGCCGTCTTTGTGTAAAACGAGTCGCCGGAAGCGCGGCCCGGCGAGTGCGTGCGCTCAAAGACCCGCGCAAGGTTCGCCACGTCGCCGCCGAGTTTCGCAACGACGGCCGCCCGGGAAAACGCGGAACAAGTTGTGGCGAGAACTGAAGGCGATTCCGGTTCCGCATTGGAGTCGGAGTCGGAGTCGGAGTCGAATCCAACACAGCCATCAAACATGGTGCCACGGTACCGGAAGCCTCGGTCGACTCTGTGCTGGGCAACGTGCGCTTCAAGACGGGCGAGTGCGTCGGATGTTGTGGCCGCCATCTGGGATTGTTGAGTGACTTCAAGGACAAAGCGTTTTCAAGGTTGCCTTGTCAATTTAAAAGAAAATGCATACATCTTTTATATTGATTTTGTTTGTGGTTTGACACAATGAAGAGCACTTGATTGCGAGTAAGTCCCTGTCAAAAGGTGAAAGACGCATCACAATACGGAAGGATGCATAGGATATTCAATTTTACCATTGTTGAAGCTCATATAGTCAAATATAGAATTGGTGAATGAAGGTTGGAGAGTCAAAGATGGAGATCCGTGGAGATGGAGCCTCACTTTCCCTCTCTCTCGTTTATTACTTGTCAGTTCTTCCGAGAGCTATAATCACTCTGCCGTAGGTATCAGCATACATACTGATACAAGCTAACTGCTCTCTTTTGTATGAGACTGGCTGCACTGCATTAGGTCGTCTATTCTTGACACATGCACCGTTGAAACAGCTCAGACATGAACTCACTACAAACAACGACACAACGACAGAGACCTCTTTTCGATATCATGAATCATAAGTTAAGACGTTTATTCTTTAAACCAACTATCCAAATACATCATCCGGAGTGCATTGAAATTCAATAAATGAGTTACAACAACATCTACACAACAGCCGCAAAACATACAGCCATCCAATCAAAGAAACTATCAGGCTCAGATATGCTACAGCTCTTTTCTACGTTTAATCATCCTCCCATTTTGCAATCAGCATCATGTTGATCGTTGTGTCTGAAGCAGGCTTTACAGTACGGCCCATAATCGGCAGCGCAAATATGTTTGAAACTGAGGCTAGAACAATCAGTATCAATACCAGAAGGGCGGTCTTGCTTCTCATCAACATGGTTGTAAATTGGATTGATGGAATTTTTGTGTCAGGTTCAAACACATCAAAAAGCCAAAAAATCTCGTATGATGCAATAACCGGAAACTATTCAAGTAGGTGGATTTTTCCTATCGGAGTCAGTTCTGTTCCAGTTGCCCCAATAACATTACTGTGCGAATACATTACAACCAATAATTACTTCTAACATGTTTAGTCTAAGCAAGTAAAGTGGGGGATAAATGCAGGCAAGCGCACTGTCCAAATAAAGACAATAACGAACGTAGAAAAGGAAAACGATAAAACGCGCGAAAACAGTTATCTACATAACTGTGAATGCTCCAAGCACCATCACAACGGCAAACATCCAAGCATTAAGCGAAACTCTCGCACCACCGGAAACGGCCAAATTATAGCTTCCCACTGGAATGTATCCGGTTGGAGCGCTTGGCGCAACGGCGGCTGGAACAGCTGGACTTGGAGCAACGTATTCTTGAGCCGATGATGGAAGCACAGTTTCGGCTGGAACACTAGCGGATTGCTGTTGTGGAACGCTTGTAGCAGTCGCGCTAGCTCTGGTGGCTGTATACGTGCTTTGAGATCCAGCGGTAGAAGCAGTTACATCATTTGGAAGGTTATTGGCAGGAACAACGACATTTGGGACTGTTGGAGGAACGACTGTGGTTGCAGGAATATTTGGTTGTGGACAAGACGAGTCAGGGCCGTAACAGGCTCCACCGATACCGTGATTTGCCTTGTAAGCGAGTTGAACAATATCGATTTCGGAGGTTCCGAGAGCGAGAACGACGTAACAGTCAACGGTAGCACAAGCGCCAACGTTACATGAGAGAATCTCCTGTTTAGCCACAGCGGAGGGAGTGAAGGTCTGGTTGACAGCACCACAGGTGTATGTGACTGAATCGAGAAGGTGGTATTTTCCATACTTGCCAAAGTGCATTTCAACTTGCATTTCCTGGGAATTCAAGGCGTAGAGGTCGCCCGCAATTCGGCCGTGGAACTCTGGACCATTGAAAGGGACAACCACTGGATAGGTGACCACTGAGCACGTAAATTGGGAAACGTCACAGAATCCATTTCCTGCTGGCTGGACAGCTGGCACAGACACTGTGGCGGGTTGAGGTGCCTTTGGTCCAACGGGGTAAGGAGTGAAGGCTGGCACCTGTATGATTCTTAATACATTTGAACTAAATCACTTAAAGGTTTATACACACCGAAGAAGGACAGGTTGTGTCACTATTATAACAAGTACCGGCATAACCTTGAGTTCCCTTGTAAACCAAATGAGTGACGTCAATGTTGGGCAGATCCAAATTTCCATGGTTAAGAACCACATAACAGTCAGTTCCAGCGCATGTCCCTTCGTAACACATCAACACAGTTTGACCCGTAATCGATGCCGCCGTGTAAGACACGGTAGATGCCCCACAAGTGTAAACAACAGTGTTGCCGTAGAGAGCATCTGGACCTCCAATCTTAACCTGAACAGACATCTCAACAGATTGGAAAAGGTATCCGGACTTGGACATGTGGACTTCGCTTCCACGGAACGGGACAACGATTGGATCATTGACAATGGAGCAGGAGTAAGTGGTTTGGTCACAGAACGAGGACGCAGTTGCGAGTCCTGCAACTGTTGCACAGATGAGAGCTGTAAGTGGGAACATCTGGTTGGTGATTTTAGAAAAAGTTGGATCGAAGCTAAAGCCGTTTGTGCACCCTGAAGGTGGCATTTTGAGCAAAATCTCCACAAACCAATTTGGTGATATAAACTCTTGATTGCCTCATGCCGCAAAAACAGACGATGTGCTGCATGCAATAATGCGTGAGTCAAATGGTGTGACACTGTAAGTACATCCATCTGTCCAGAAATAGTGAATATTTCGGGGAGCATCGAATTTGTCTCGGAGTGATATATAGGCTTGTGCACCGAGGCTTTGGGATGACTCTATCCTTCTAGCTGAATCAGCGAAGCGGGACGTAATCGAATATCCCAACGAATCTACTACTAGTGCGAGCGTATCAAAGAGTGTGAGCATATCTAATGGACACTTAAATTGGTAAGGGTGAACACATATAGTCGGAGTTTGATGAATTCTGCTTGCAAAAATACGCGGAGGTGGTTCGTTACGGGATAACTGATTGTTTTGGAAACTTGAGCCTCAATTGGGGGCGGGGTGTATATCACCACTGTCGATAATACCATCTCAAATCTCCATCCCATGAGAATAGCAACACAACAACATTCTTTCATATGCGTATACACTGAGTGTTATTGAGTGTTTATTTTTTGACTTACCAGTTGAACTGAGGTAGATATTTGGATTACTAATTTTACAAATCAGCATTTTTGTTTCTTCTCAGATATTTGGACAATTGAAGACAAATAAATAATGCAGGCAAAATCTAAGTAAACATTTGAGAAACTGGATCAGAGTTACCGTTATTTTTATATTTTTGCTTTCTATAATCTCACCCAATGCCCTACCTTCTTTCTCCACGTCAGGAGAGAGAAAGGATTGATCATCAGAGCACAGCTGCTCAATAATCATTCCACTTTAAAACCAGCATTTTGTTAATCATTGAATCGGAGGCAGGCTTAACTCTGACAGGTTTGTTATTATTGGCTCGGACATTGTTTTGGTTTTGAATTGGAATCAACATCAAAGCTGAGACTGAGTAAAGAGCGACTAAGAATATCAGAAGTGTTGTCAAAGTTGTTGTTCGGCTTCTCATTTGAGAAAGGCAAATTGGATTGATGGAACTCAGTCCATCAATTAATCAGTTGTCAGGGATAATTGAATTTGAGAAAAGTTGAAACCTGTCAGCTAAATCGCAAAGAGTGGAATGTTCAAGGCACCATATGTTTAGAACAATTGGGCGAGAATAGATCAGATGTGAATTTGTTCCCCAATGGGATATTAAGAAGAATCAAAGTAATAAGAAAGTCTGCACCATTGTAGTAATGTTAGGTGTTTGCATGTCCGAAAAGAACAACCTCCTCCAAAGAAAAACAACACACACCAATGTTAGGACATGAAAAGGAGCGGGACAGGGACAAGGAGGCAGTGCTCGTCCGCCTACAAAGCGAGAACACGTCACTGATGCGGCAAGTTCGCGAGCGGCAGCAACGACGGCACTTTGTTTGTGGATGGATTGAAAGCGAGCTTTTGCGGAGCAGCGACGCTTCGTTTGCGAGTCAAATGGGACTGTCGCGCGTTGCCTTCTACTCGCTTTGTGTGTTGATGTCGTTATCGGGATCCTCGGATTCGAGTGCCTCGTCGTCGTCGTCGTTTGTCGTTGGGCCCGACACGTCGCTCGCCCTGCTCCTCGTCTCTCTCGCGCCCGCAACACAGGCTTCAATCCCCGCGTCCCGAAAAGCCGCCTTGAAAGCCGCCCTGACCGACCCGCTCAGAACCCGCGTTCTCCGCGCGGCCGCAACTGCAATCAACGAAAACGTGTATTTGGCATCACTCCCACACGACAACGACAACGACAGCGACAACGACATCGACAGCGACAACAACGCACCGCCAGAATCCCTGCTTCTCATCGACGCAATCAAACTCAAACTCGGTAAAAATGTCGCGAATCTCCACTCTCAGCTGCCCCGCGAATCCGCAATCACTGCAGATGTGACGGTTGCTGAACTCCTCCAACTTGACCCGGCTTCCATCCCCGCCCGTCTCAAGAAATCTTGTGCTGCAGAACCCTCCAGTTACTACGCCCTCAAACCTTCCTTCTCTTCTCACCCCGTCTTTCAAGAAAAGGCCCTTGTTGGTATGCACCGAATCAACAAGGAAGCTGCTCTCCGTGACGAAAATGATATTCTAAAGTACTTTATTGATGGGCCTCTCAAGTACAGATTTAAAGTGGTGCATGGACTGAACATCAATGTCTACCGCTTCAATGATGATACTTGGCGCTCGAAATTTGGTATCGGTCGATTCGTCTTTGCATGGTTCTGGGCAAATCTGGTCCAGAAATTGACTCCCACACTTGATGAAGGTAAGGTTATAAGATTGATGGAGTTGGGTGGAAATGTTGGAAGAATTGTGGAGCTGATTGTAGAACACTAAGGAGGTGAAATGAAGTTGGACAAAGTTGACGGACGGAGTTTGAAGGAGACTGCGAAGTCAACATGTGGATCGACGAAGTTCGTACGAGTTAGAGGAAGTCAAGAAGATGGACAGAGTCCGAAACTAAGGCGAAGTCAAAAGATGTTAGGGCGACCACGATAAGCGACAAAGCGTAATTCAGAGTAGCGAAACGAATGTAAACAATTGATCAAGCAACAGTTTACGGTGACAGGGTGTTGGGAATCCATAGGCTAACAAACTCATTCCGAAATAGTGAATGGCATTCTTTACTACACTGCGGAGACAAAGATTCTCGTATTTTTGACATTCTTGGCGCATGATCCTCCAACAAGGCGGCGAGACGTTCTCGATCAACTATTACTCGAAGAATTCAACAATTCAATGACGAGGGATGAACTTTCTGCTGTGATTCTTCAAGTCAGGCATGCAATAGGAACCGAGATATTCGGAACAAAAAAGAAACATGATGTGAATGCTCTTGCCTTTACAGCTGTGTTTGGAAAGTTCCCATATGTGAGTTTTTCAAAACTCTTCATCAATTACATTCTTTATTTATGCATGACATAACAGATTTACGATACAATTGCACATCGCCTCGGAACACCTTTTGAACTGCCAGCGTTAGGAGCTCTACCAGCAGCACGGCAACAACCACAAGTGCCTACAGTCGCAGAAACTGCAATCCAAACAGATCCACCCGAGCCACCCTCTCCTGCGACAAACCCCGCCAGCAACTCAAAAAGCACGCGCGGCCGTCGCGGTCGTAAAAGAACCAACACTGGAGGCTCCTCGCTCCCTTCTGACGCGACAATCAAGGCATCCGCACAAGACGAAATCCCCACAGACCCCATCGCAGCAATGGCGCTTAAAAACCCGTTCGCGGTGTCAGCTGTGCGGCGCGCGAGTGGACCTGTTGTTGGCGTTACGGGGTCCAAGAGGCCTGCGAGTAGTAGTCCGCCTAGTGCGATTAAAGATATCCGGGCGTGGAGGGAACTGCTTGTAAGTGATGGTGAGGAAGTTACGCTTGATGGGTGTGAGCCGATTGTGATAGGAGGAGGTGGCGGTGTTGGGAATACGGTAGGAGGGGATGGAGAAGGGAAAAGAAAGCGGGTTGTGGAGAGTGATGTGGAGGAGGATGAAGTGGATGAGATTGGGGAGGATGACGAGGACAGGGAGAATGATTATAGGGACCAGGAGGAAGAAGGGGATGAGGATGATATGGAGTGGTGATGGAAAGGAAATGGTTTCTGGACTTTGTGTCAGTACGGAGAAGATATTCTCAATCAAAAAAAAACAAATATGTAATGAGTTTTGTAATGGCGGAGATAGTTCACATCACCACCAAAAAAAGTGTGACATCCTCTCAGCAAAACAACCTCAAAATGAGCGACTCAGGGCCACCACCAACAGAGGAACAGTGGGCCGTTGCTGACAAGAGCTCTATGCCGAATGCTCCTATGCCCAATAATGTCACTGCCGCCACATCTGAACCACCTGCCCAAATTGAACCTCATTCAGCCAAAGAGACCCCACGAAAGATTGGATACTTTGAGTTGTATCGGTTTGCAACCACGTTTGACAAGGCGTTGATGGCTGTTGGGCTTTTGATGGCTGCTGCTGCTGGAAGTGCTAATCCATTGTTGACGTGAGTGCTTGTTGTCACCTTGCCCTCTTACCCTTGCTTCATTCCTCGCACTGCTAAGGACTTAGTATGCATATGTGAGCCTACGATACGGTGGAACACCAAAGCGGGGGTGGCCGATGGCAGTGCTTATGCAACAATTTCTTGGCACGTGAGATGACCCATTAGCTTACTTTACTAAGACCTTTTTCATCAGAATCGTGTTTGGTAACCTTGTCAACTCTTTCTCGGCGCCTCAGCCTATTGTTAATGGTAGTACCGCTGAGTTTGAGTTCCGACTACACACGTTTCAGGACAACCTTATGAGCCAAGTTCGGGAGAACTGCTTGTACTTTGTGTACATTGCTTTAGCTACGTTTGTAACTACATGTGAGTCAGTCAGATATGGATCCACAGTTTGTGTCTAACACAACACTCTGAAACACTAGATATCTACATGGCGATTTTTGTATCCTGCGGAGAACGCATCACCCACCATACTCGGCACGCGTACTTGAAAGCTGTGCTCCGCCAGAACATTGGTTGGCATGACACAGAAGGCGCAGGCGAAGTAGCAACCCGAATCACATCCGACATGCTCCTCATCCAAGAAGCAATCTCTGAAAAAGTACCCATCTGTTTCTCCCAAGTCTTTGCATTCATTTCTGCGTTCATTATCGCATTCATCAAGAGCTGGAGACTCACGCTTGTGCTCATGTGTGGGATTCCGCTGATTGCTGGATCTGTTGTGATTATGAATAAGGTTTCGTCAAAGTATCAGACTGTGATTTTGGAAGGGTATTCGAAGGCGGGGACTATTGCGGAGGAAGGGTTGACAGCTGTGAGGACTGTTACGGCTTTCAATGCGCAAAAGAAAATGAGTCAGCGGTATGGGGATTTGTTGGCTACTGCTAGAAATGCAGGTGTGAGGAAAGCGATGGTTACTGGATTGGGTACTGGAGTTATGTTTGGAGTCATTTACTTGATGTACAGTGTCAGCTTCTACTATGGAAGCGTCTTGCTTTTGAGTGATTTGATTGATGCGGGAACGGTCGTGAATGTGTTCTTTGCTGTTTTGATTGGTGCGTTTTCGTTGGCTCAAGTTGCACCAGAGCTGCAGGCCATTGCTCTTGGTACCGGAGCTGGTTCAAAGATTTTCTTTACTTTGGAACGAGTTCCTACAATCGATACGGAGGATAAAGGTGGTAAAACTATCGATCAAGTTGCTGGAAAAGTTGAATTCAAGAAAGTTCAAGTGAGTCTCAATAATTTTGGTTGTTGTGCCTAAATGATTGGCACTTATGTTTAGTTTACTTATCCCTCTCGCCCTGACGTTAAAATTCTCAAGGGCTTGGACCTAACTGTTGAGCCTGGGAAGACTGTTGCACTTGTTGGTGCAAGTGGAAGCGGAAAGTCCACGATTATTCAGTTGTTGGAGCGTTTCTACGATTCGACAGATGGAGAAGTACTGTTTGATGGAGTCAATGTAAAGGATTTGAATCTGTTGTGGCTTCGTCAACAAATCGGTTACGTATCTCAAGAGCCAACTTTGTTCGAAGGATCAGTTGCTGAAAACATTGCTCACGGATTGACTGGAACCGCGAATGAACATGCAAACGAGGAAACTAAATTAAAGCTGATTCAAAGTGCTGCTGTCAAGGCGAACGCCCATGAATTCATTCAACTTTTGCCTCAAGGATACAATACTCAGGTGGGAGAACGTGGACTCTTGCTCTCAGGTGGACAGAAGGTATGGAAGTTAGTTTATCGCATCACCGCATAACCTCTTGTATAATAGCAACGAATTGCCATTGCACGAGCTATTATCAAGGATCCAAAAGTTCTTCTTCTCGATGAAGCGACTTCTGCTTTGGACACAACTTCTGAAAGAATCGTTCAAGCTGCTCTCGAAAATGCTTCAGAAGGCCGAACAACAATTGTAATCGCTCATCGTCTCTCGACCATCAAAAAGGCCGACTTGATTGTAGTTATGGCACGAGGAGAGATTATTGAGAAGGGAACTCACCAAGAGTTGATTGAAATGGAGGGAGGATTCTATGCCCAGCTCGTGAATGCTCAACAGCTGGTTCAAAACGAAGATAATGGCCAGGACGTTTCTGATGTTCGAGAAACTCTGACTGAAAGGAAGGAAGACACAAAGAAATCAGAGTTTATTGTTGCCGACAGCATCAAACCAGAGACAGTTACTGAACGAACCGGCCCGGCTGATGCCGAAATGGGGTTCAAGGACTCTGAAAGACCTATCACACTCGTAAGCTTATTTCCTCCACATATTTACTCAGTGTCTTAAATTGTTTGCAGGGCCATGTCATTGTCGAAATTTACAAGCTTAACAAACCAGAACTAATTTATATTTGCGTTGGTCTAGTAGCGTCCGTTGCTGCCGGATTAGTGGTTCCCTTCCTTTCGATTATTTTCTCTTCAGCCATTGGTGCATTTTCAGAGCCTGAGCCACAACGAACTACCGATGCCCACTTCTGGGCTGGCCTCTTTGTTGCCCTTGCTGCTGTTACTGCTGTCTCCAACTTTATTCAGAACTTCATGTTCGGCCTCAGCAATGAGTTTCTCACTGAACGTATCAGAAAACTGTTGTACACAAAGATGCTTCGTCAGAATATTGCATTCTTTGATCAAGATGGAAACACGACGGGTGCGCTTACTTCTAGTCTTGCGACTGATGCACAAAAAGTTCAGGGTGCAAGTGGAGTAACTCTTGGTACTGCTCTCCAACTATTCTTCACCTTATTTGGTGGTGTTGTGGTTGGTTTGGTATACGGATGGAAACTGGCATTACTCGGACTTTGTCTTGTTCCAGTTCTGGTTGCAACTTCCTTCTTTAGGTTGCGTGTCTTAAAGTATTTCCATGACAAAGTTAAGAAGGCTTATGCTCGATCGGCTCAAGTTGCGACTGAAAGCGTTGCTGCCATTCGTACCGTTCAGAGTTTAACGAACGAACAAAAAGTACTGGATGGTTACTCAAAGCTTTTGGATGGCCCTCTCAGGGACGGATACAAGAATGCCGCATTCAATACTATTCTTTACGCTGCTGCTCAATGCACCAACTTCTTTGGTAATGCGGCTTGTTTCTACTATGGAGGTTATTTGGTTGCTTATGAAGGCTACACTGTAAAAACCTTCTTCACGGTGTTTATGGCTGTTATCTTTGGTTCAATGAGTGCTGGTCGTATCTTCGCGTTTGTACCAGACGCTTTCAATGCCAAGAACAGTGCCGAAAATATTCTTCGAATTGTGGAGCGTGAGCCTGAAATTGATTCTGATTCCAGTGAAGGCCTTTCAGTTGACTCCACAAATGTTCAAGGACTTGTCGAATTTAAGGACGTCAAGTTCGTTTATCCAACACGACCAAATGTTAAAGTTCTGCGAGGATTGAATATTTCGGTGAAGCCAGGTCAATTTGTCGCTCTTGTTGGTCCCTCAGGATGTGGTAAAAGTACAACCATTGGTCTAATTGAGCGTTTCTATGATCCTATCGATGGATTTGTGTGCTTGGATGGAAATGATATTCGCAAGCTGAATATCAACCAATACCGCAACGTTGTTGGACTTGTGTCTCAAGAGCCAAATCTATTTGATATGTCTATTGAGGACAATATTGCCTTTGGCTGCGATGAACAACCTTCAGAAGAGCGAATTATTCAAGCTGCAAAGGATGCGAACATTCACGACTTTATCATGTCGCTTCCAGATGGTTACAAGACATTCGTCGGCCAAAAGGGAGGTCAGTTGTCTGGAGGTCAAAAACAACGTGTCGCCATTGCGCGGGCCTTGGTACGCAACCCACGCGTTCTTTTGCTGGATGAGGCTACATCAGCTCTTGACGCAGAATCAGAGAAAATTGTGCAATTGGCCCTCGACGAAGCTGCCAAAGGCCGTACTACTATTGCTATCGCTCATCGTCTGTCGTCAATTCAACACGCCGATGTCATTTACTTCTTGAAAGATGGTGTCGTTGCCGAATCCGGAACTCACCAGCAATTATATGATAAACGAGGAATGTACTATGAGCTTGTAGTTCAGCAAGGCTTGGATGGACAGAAATCCGAGGAATAGACTCTCTTTTGACCTAATAAAGTGTTTGTTTTCAAGTTAAAATTCCAAGACGCAATTAAGTACCAGAGACATGATTGAATTTATTGATAAATGAAAAGAGAGAAATGCTAGGAAATAGGGATGAATCAAGAGAGCATTGCCTTGGCTGCGGAAACCAAAACAGCAGGGTCCCTCCATCCCTTGTAAATTGGAGTAACTTCACGGTCAACGTTGCAGAGCTTGAAGACAGCTGTCTGAGCACATCTGACGGAGTACTCTACTGTGAAGACGACATCAAGAGGAACTTCAACAAATTGGCCCAGGAATGCAAAGTTGACAGAATCCTTTGGTACGACGAGTGGACGATCTCCATTACTTCTCTTGACAAACTGAGACATTGTGTATGGAAGCATCGAAGGAATACAGGTAGAGTTTTCCAAGATTTCCTTCATGTCAGACTCAAATGCCAGCATTTGAATAACCTCCATCATGATTTCCGCACCAGTACATTCCGTCATTGGCTTCTTGACAAAGTTTCCAATCTCATCAGGGAATAGACCATATCCCCAAAAGACTTTAACGTTTTCAGGCTGACCAGCAAAGTGTGGCTGATGTGGAACGACAATAGACATTCCCCACTTAGAATGCTTGAACGTGACGAGCGCACCAGTACCTGGCTCATTTGTAGACCATTCCACATAACGCTTGAAGAAGGAGTCGTCGAAACAGGTGACAGAGAAAGACAAGAACTTGGACGCGTTCACGTCTTTACTGAATACTTCCGGTCTTCCAAAGTCTGGCTGACGTTTCGCGATGTCTTTCCACAGAGCCCAGGTTGGGTCTTGTTCCGCCTCAGATTGGATAATAGCAGGAGCTGGCTTGTCCATGGATCCGATCGTGGAAGCTGCAGTCAGAGATCCAAGAGTGACAAACACGCGATCAGTTTTGGAGACTTCGATTGTTTCTGGAACGCGGTTGCGGGTCAAGTGGATGCGGTAGACGGAACGGGCATCTTTCTCAACAGCAAAGTCCAAGGCGGTGACGTTGACGCCGAATTCAAAGTTGATGCCTTGTTCCTTGAGCCATTTTGTTGTTGGGGCAATAATTGAGTCGTACTGGTTGAAGGGGGTTCTCCAGACACCGCCCAAGTTGAAGAGCTTTGGGACTTCGTGCATGAAACGGAGGCAGTAGCGCTTGAACTCAATCAGGGAGTGCCATGGCTGGAAGGCGAAAGTAGAACGCATGCAGTACCAGAAGTGGGATGTGAAGAAGGCCGGTGTGAACCAGTCGTTGATTCCTTTACCCTGGATTGTGTCCTCAGGGGCAATGAGGAGCTCTCCGAAACGCGTGTTGTCCAGGAGAGAGACTCCGAGCTGGGAAGCATCGGCTATGATGCAGCCTTCATCAATGAGACGTGCATGAGAATCAGTTGGGTACTTCGCAGAGAACTCGTAAATATCGTCTTTGCAGTTGCTTCCTGGGTTGAGCGTGGACGGAATCTCAGAGAGCAGATCATACAGACACGTGTATGCCTCTGTAATAAGTTTGGTTATGATACTTGATTGATAGGTTGGAAGGAAGGTGAAAAAACAAACCTCGATCAAACATACGTCCTCCTCTCATCAAATAACCTTTCTTGGTGTCACCAGCAGCATCCATAGAACCTCCAGTAACGGAGAGATTCTCAAAAATGGTAATATCCTTAGGATTCATCTTGACATGACGAATGAGATAGACGGCACTGGAGAGGGACGCGATTCCGCCGCCAACCATATAGGCCTTGGTTGGAATTACGGGAGCAGTAGAAGAAACCATTGTTGTGTTGTTTTGTTTTTGATTGTAGTAATCTGAAGGGAATCCTATGCAGGCAGCCCAGGTTTTATACTTGTATGGATCTGATGTGACTCAATACTACACGTAGCCGACATTTTTAATGCACCGAGACCTCATGGGGGTGGGGGCAGTTTCAACTTTCTTGGCTCTGAAACTTGAATGACTCACAGAAGCCGTTTTGGATTTGTCAGTCAACCAAAATTAGTAGAATTAGTGCGCAAGAGCGAAACTGACGACATACATGAATGAGTAGTTACCCTCTTATCATTACTCTTGTACTCTCTTTATGGGGACTTTATTGAACGGTGAGATATGTTGTACCTAAGTCGCTGTAGTATATGTTGCCACCATAGCGAGCGAGCGTAATAAGAGAACTCGAATGAACAAGGCAACTAATAACACTGTCAGTCTGTTTCCAGGTTCAAATGAAAGCATTTGTATCCCGCCTGCGGTGACGAACCTTTCCTGCAAATTGATTGGTCCTTCTTCCAAACTCACCAAAATGGTCCCACTTCGCATCGCCGCAGTCCTTGTCACTGCGACAACCGTTCTTGGTGCGATTATTGCGCCATCGGTCCCAATCTACGATGCAAACAAGAAGCCGCTTGCTTCCTGTGCTCGTGACCCTAACTCGGCACTAGCAAGACTCGAGCCGCCACTTCAAAACAAGTTGATGCTCGGTGTCTCGCTCGACTGGAGCTACGAAGTCCCAAGTGCTAACGTTAAAAAGCAGAACGGGTACACGCCGGCTGTTTAGTAAGTTGCTCCCTTGTAACTCCACTTACAAACACACAAACACTCAATGAATCATACAATCAACTCAATCCCCAAATTATACACATGCACTTACTAAGTAAAACCTAAAACAGCAACGCCTGGCTCGATATCATTCCAGGGACTTTCGGCGGCCTTGGATACGACAACAACACTTTCAACTGGTTTGGAAGTGAGGCAGGCAGAGTCGGTGCCATGCTCGAATTGTCTTTGAACCCTCAAGTAGCCGACGTCTCAAAGATCACTGTTGAAATGATGACGAATTTTGCCAAGATGTGTGCCTTCATTAACGAATACTACGGAGTCCCTATCTTCCTCCGATATGCTCATGAAATGAACGGCGATTGTATGAATCTCTTGCTTTCATTGCCTCGTGGTACTAATTGTTTGAAAATATAGGGTACCCTTGGGGAAATTGGCCCACCCAATACATTGCATCCCACCGTCAATTCACGTTCATCGTTCGACAATATACAAACATGACAGCTATGGTATGGGCTCCTAACATTGGAATCACGTATCCATTTGTTGGCGGCGGAGCAAGAGAATCTCCTCTACCTGGGGGCCTCGACTTTAATGTCCTTGATACAAATGGTGACGGAAAAATCGACAACATGGATGACCCATACACTCCGTTTTATCCTGGAGACGATGTTGTCGACTGGGTCGGACTGTCTCTTTACTATTACCCCATTTGTCAAAATAACTGTGCCGTTCCAGCCAATTTCTTTGACCAACTCTTGACGGGAGTCAACAATCCAAACTCTCCAGGCGGGAACTTGCAAGACGCCTGGCTCAAAGTGCACAATTTTTACCAAATGTTTGCGGTAGGACGCAACAAGCCCATGATGTTGCCTGAAACGGGAAGTCCTTGGATCCCCACGTTTGCCAATGCAACAGGTGCAACTTCTGAAGTGCAGGTTAAAGATGGATGGTGGAAGCAGTTGATTTCGCAGGCGACTTTGCAAAATTACCCCAAGTTGAAGCTGTTTGTACAGTTTGAAGAGGTGAAGCCTCTTGCCCTTAACGGAGTGCCTGCGATTCAGGATTGGAGAGTCACCAACAATACTGCTACTTTGACCTGGTGGAATGGCTTTATTGACAGTGTCAAGAGCACTTTGGTGGATGCTGATGGTCTTGTCTACAAATGCGATGGAAGTGTTGTTCTTGGCACCAAAATTGCAAGAGATACTGTAGTGCCCACGACTGCTGCTGTGCCATCACAAGGTGGAAACGCTCAGATTACTCAAAGTCAAAAGAGTGGATCCTTGGGAACTGTTGTTGCCGTTGTGTCCCTCCTTTCTCTTCTTTCTCTCGTACTTTGATCTCGTTCAATTCATTTTCATCATTATAATCATTGTTTTAATAAAGCCCCATATTCTTCTGCATCATTTATACAGTAAATAGTTGGGAATGGGAATAAGAAAGAAGTCAGAAATCATTCAAAAGATGGACACCACGCTTCTCTCCACCGAGGTCGGGCCTTCTCTCCACCACCAAACAAATCAGCTAAAGCATTTAAACAGACGCGACTGAATCCATCGAACAAAGAGACGGACACGTCACCGACACCAGGGCCAATGTTTGACGCAGCACTGAGCAGTCCCCAGGTCTTTCTCGATCTCTCACCAAACGCCAAATCTAAACTCGTCTTTAAAACTATCCCAAAAAGGGAGTGCCGCCGCCCGCCGAAGACGCGCCCCAAATCCAACTTCAGATGCACAAACTGCAGCAACTTCAGACGGCCCTGGCCCTCGCCCCGCTCGTCTCGCTGCCTCCTTCTACAACTTCGACTCTGCCGCCGTCGCCAAAGAGGGATCCTGCGCGAGGTGCGATCTCCCTCACATCTGTTTCAAGAACTTGTACTGAACTCTGAATATTCAATAACAGCCTCGGACTACTCACACTACTCTCTCAACGAATACCAGCCAGAATATTCAGCCCCAATATCTAATCTGAACTATGATGACAACGTGACTGCGACAACGTCACCAGACCGAATGATTCATGACAATCCCCTTCAAGATCAACTTCACGACCAACAATATCATCAACAGCAGTATCAACAAAACCAGTATTATGATCAATCAATGACTGATGCAGATGTATCTGGAGATAGACAGTCTGGTATGTCCATAGCGAAAAATTACTCTCAAGATGCTTGGTTTTTCGCTAAATCCTCATCTTGTTGTCCATCCATCAAATAGCTACTGTTGACTTGTATGAAACATATGGCTCTGAAAGTAGTGTGCCTCCTCGTCCTGAGTCTGCGTCTGCTATATCTCGTGAAGGCGATATCCAATCTCTTGATGATGCTCGCTCGACAGGCTCTATTCATCCTCACCGTCAACAAAACTACCCTCCTTCGTCCAATTCATTTGATGATCGCCGTGATGGTAGCAGAAATGATTCTGGTGATTTACGTGGCCGAAATCGAAACAACAACTATAACCACAACACTCCAAACCGTAACAATAATTTGAACCGAGGAAACAATAATCGTGAATTTAACAATAACCGCACATCTTTGCCTCCTCAATCTAGAGACAACACTCGAGGTGATGTGAACCGTGATAACCGCACTGATGACCGTCGTGGTAACAATAATGATCGTCGTCCTGTTTCTCGCTCTCCTCCTCCTATACGTCGTAAACGAGACGATGACGATGATTCTCGCTCATATGGTGGATCCAAGCGCTCCAAAGTATCAGAAGAGCCAGACTCTTCACGACGCAGAGAGTTACGGAACAATGCAACTAGATCTGAACGAGACGAAGCCATTCATTCCATTCTGCGTCTCTGTGACAATGCCGAGAAACTCGACAAGGCTCTGGAACTCGTCAAGGCACTCATATCTGACACGTCCTCCTCATCCGAAAAGCGACTCTCTCTCAACGAGCAGATTGCTGTTATCCGCAAAGTCATGGTCGCTGCATGTCGTGCTCGGCGTGTCCGTATTGCGCAGCAGGCTTACGAATTGATTATTGATTTACGTGCATCTTACGAACCGTCTTCAGCTGACCTGATCGAGTTGTTGTCAATGTACGTTGCCACTGGAAAAGCGGACCTCATGTCTGATATGGTATCGAGTGTGAAGCCATCATTATCAGTATCCACTATCGCAGTTCTTTGGCAAACAACTCTTGTGGGACCAAAGAAGGGGCGTTCTATTCTTGTTGCTTTGACAAAACTTTTGTTGGGAGCCATGGACAAGACACCAGCTTCCAATGAATTTTTTGGGATTGTTGTCATGGACTTGATTGCTGCTAATTTACATGATTGGGTCGAAAAGATTCTCTCAAAACTGAATATCGGGAATGTTCCAACCAGGAGTAATTATAGCGCTCATATGGCTCCGCGTACAAGTATTCCACTCAAGCGTGGGGTACTGATTGCTGTTGTTGAGTACTATATCAGTTCACGAAACACTGCAGGTGCATTTGAGTGTCTGAAGTACATGTATGATGTCGGTTATGCTTTTCACGAAGAGTCTCTGTTTGGATGTTTTAAGCTTGCGCTGTCTGGAAATGAAACGGATATGATTGATGAGGTGAGAAGCGGTTTTTACTGGGTCTTGACTCCTGAACTCATTCTCCTCAGATTTTTAAAATGGTCAAAGGTGTATCCGGCATGTATTTATCAACTCCTGTTTTATTCGATCGGATCCTTGCCGTTGCGGTTTCCAACGACAAAGTCAGCCATGCAATTGATATTGTCGAGCATATGGCACAAACAAAGACTCGTCCTGGTGCTTGGTCGTCCATTCTGCCTGTCATGCGTCTTGCTTCTTCACTTGATATGCTCCAAAAGTTTGTTGGAGTTTTCAATGTGTTTTTCACAAGTGAAGGAGAAGGCGGTGGATCGGCCCCGCATTCTGATATGGATCCTTCCCTGATATCCGAGCTGGTTACCAACTGCGTTGCTCATGGAATGTTCACCCACGCATTCTGGTACTTCAAATATATGAGCCATGCATCGATTCCGCGAACACACGAGGCATACCGATCACTTGTTTTTGCTCTGGAACAGGATCCACGAGGTCTAAAGGCAGAATCCATGGGTCTTTGGACTGATATTGGAACCAACCAGTATCCAATCTCATCCGACCAAACTTGCACAATATTCAAAGCATTGCTACTTCATGGTGGTTTGGATGCCAAGAAGGCTGCACTTGAGATTTACGACTCAACCTATGGTCAGGAACGAAAGCATCTGATCACAACTGTCAATCCAAATGCACTGCTTGATTTCATCTTTTACTTTGATCGTGACAATGAGGGTTTTGCCCTGTTTGAAGACTTATGTGACGCGGATCCAACATGGCCTTCTACTTTGACCGATAACGTATCAATTCTGCTGTTTCAAAAGGGTGGTGATCAGGGTAGATTTGATGTTCTTCAGCTTGTTGTCGACCGACTGCGCGCCTCCGGTCAAACCGTGCCAAATCGTCAACTGGTGCGAAACTTGATTGGATGTCTCGCGAGTGTGAGAAGCAACGACCCACAACGGGTCTTGCTTGCTACTCAGATTTACATTTGGGGTGTTAAGGCGGGTACTTCAGGATACATCAAGACCAAAGAATTAAGTAACTTGAATCTGCGTCTTGAAGAATGCTGGTGTCTATTAGACATTCGTTTGCATCTTTTGCGATGTCTTGAATGGATGCACCGAGAAGTCCCCAAAAATCAAATCAATGGGGACTTAAAAGTGTTCCTTCCTCCTGTATGTAGTGTACTCAACAGCAACCCTTCTGGAAACTCGATTGTGAAATTGAAAGGTCCCGTGTTGGCCAACTGTGTTAAATACGAGATCAAGAGCTGGTTCGGAAACAAGATTGATGTTCGTGTTGAGACAGATGATCGTGATCGCGACGGCAGCAAAAGTTATCTTGTCTTGGCGAAACAGACAGTCTTAGATTGGATGGCATACAACTTTGGACCCACATATGACACAGATAGTATTTTCAACTGTATGCCTGAAATCAAAGATAAGATGTTTGAAGGAGGTACTTTGCTGTTTTCTAAAGAGGGCAGAGAGGTATAATCTTGTTTTCTTTGTTTTCGTTGATACTAACCAAAATTGTCACAGCAAAATCAAGACCGAAAACCTGACTATCGCCGAAATGATATGAATCGAGGCAATAATAATCGAAATGATGGCGGTGGAAATCAGTTCCGAGGAAACAACTACAATCGAGATGATCGACGTGATGACCGTGCTGGTGGCAATAACTTTGATCGCGGGGCTCGTCATTTCAAACGTGATGAAATGGGTCGTATTCGTCGAGATGATTATGGTTCCACACGTTATGATTCAGGAAATAATGCAGGCGGTGGCCCTGGTGGTCGAGACAACAACGCACCGATTGCGGCAAGACTTGATGATTCGTATGGAGATGCTTCTGGTTCTGTTGCTCCAGTTGACCGTGCTCAGTATGATGAATTTGAATACCAGAATCCAGCTCGTGGAAATCGTGATGACTTTGTTGGCGGTGGTGTTGGATCAAATGCTGATGATTACCGAGGAGCAGGAAGAATGTAGCTGTCGTTGTATCATAAGTCTTTGCTCTGTTGATTGATTTATTTTGGAATCCCTGAGGAAACCCCCTACCCATATTTTATCAGTTTTTGGTTCCTCTTTTCTGTCGTATCAGGGTCCAATAATGACATCCGTATATATTCGTCTCCTTGTTATTATTTTGCGGGCTTTTTGATCAACTTATCAGTCTTGTTCGCTGCCAGAGAGTCAGTAGTCGCTGATTCCTTTACCGAACATGCAATTACGTCAGAGTCTGTTCAGGTAGGTTGGAAGATGTAAGTTATCAGTTAGCGCCTTCCAATTGTCCAATAAACTTCAAGCGAATATCACAGAATACATGGTTTATTATAGAACAAGGGCAAATCAACCCTCCTTTAACTTCATCAAATCTAGTTCCAATGAACACGCCACATAGGAGGATGCGTTTCACAAATTATATACGGAAAACAAGAAAAATCAACAGGTAGAACTTGGTGAGTTATCAACTGTTTGAAAGATCAGACGGTATCAACAGAGCAACATTTGAATGTGCGAATGTGTCTCTTGAGAGCATCCTATAAGAGATATAAGAGGTTAGTGACTCATTTCACATGGGAGGAGTTTGTGAAGGGTATCGGAACCCTAGGTTCGGAAAGACCGGGACGCGATAAGGATGTCTGCCACCTGTCCATCCGACACCTTATCGCAACCCGACAACCTGATGAATTGAGGGAGAACAAAGAGTACACACCTTTCTAGAGAATCTAGTTCCGGGGCAGCCTGGACATGTGAATAAAACCGATTTCTCGTGGACCGATGAAATGTGGCGAGTAAGATCTTGATTCCGCATAAAGAAAGATGAGCAGTGTTCGCATTTGTATGCAGGGTTCAGAAGGAGTTTAGCCCGCTTGCTTGAAGGTCCAGAAGTAGATGGGGAGGAGACAGATTCTTCGTCGGAGCAACAGGAAGGGGGTGATGAGGGTGATGATAAGAGTGGCGTTGAAGGGCTGGACTTGCGTTTCTTGCTTCCTTGGCTCGTCTCAGATGCATTCGCGTTGATAGAGGTGGCGGTTGTTATCTTGGATGTGGATTGAGATAACAGTGGGAAGGAATAGCTGGCTGCGGCATCTTTCAGGGTAGATGAAAGTAGAGTTGGGGATGGCAATGAAGACATGGAAGGCGATGGGGAGGATGGCATGAAGGCTAGTGTTGGGGTTGAGGTTCCGGTTGATGTGGCTGTGGCGATACCGGAAGACTCACAGTCGGAGCGAGACTGGGATTCCAAAGCCTCAGCTGAGGAAGCTGCAAGTAGAAGAAGGTCGAAAGCACATTCATATGTTGCTTTCTCTGGTTGCTGAGGTGGCGCGAGGGAGACCACACGGTCAAAGTCTGGCATTACAATGCTGTCAAAGCTCATGATAGATTGTTGGTAAGACGGTGAAGAGCAGGCTGTGGCAGTGGACATTTGATGGGTAGTGGTAGCTGGTGGCAAAGATATCTTCCGAAATGGAGCAGGGATTCCGAGCTTTTCTTTTTCCTGCTATGCCACACGATAACAAAGGCAAACTCGTGACAACTGTCAGCGAAAAATTTTCCCTTATCGTTGGAGACTTATCGATTTCATGAATGGCTCATGCATCTTCGCTCAAACTGCGAGGATATAATTGTTCATATTATGCAATTCTACTATCGGTGGAGCGAAGAGTCTTGCATGTGTGGTTCGGGAGTAAATTGGAGTTGAAGTTCAACACTCAAACTTTTGTTGTAATTAATAATCACCTAAATAATGACTCAAATTGACTACTTACCTCGATATTGTGCCAAATATTACATGATACATGAAAATGTAGAGATATATGCACATGGAGGGGCTTCACGATAAGAGTTTCGGGACACTCGGGAGACTCGGAACCAGACCCACAAGATGATTCCGAAAAAGAATAACATTTATTTCATATTTCATGTGCTAGATTCAAATGATTCAAACATGGACTTCATCCTTTGGCTGTCCTGGCAATGGCGCGG
Organism: Rhizoclosmatium globosum; assembly: GCA_002104985.1. NCBI lineage: Eukaryota > Fungi > Chytridiomycota > Chytridiomycetes > Chytridiales > Chytriomycetaceae > Rhizoclosmatium > Rhizoclosmatium globosum. Next base: position 160,461 of record MCGO01000018.1, on the reverse strand, counting down.
CCTTTCCACCCAAACGAGCTGCTCTCTTTGTCTCCCAGTCTTTAACAGCACTCTTGATGGCATCTTCAGCAAGCACTGGAAATATTGTTAGTATTGGTACGATGCTATTAGTTCCAACTGCAAATCAAGCATTTCTATGACACCTCTTCTCCACTGTATAAGACCGTCCTTCAATTCCTTCAACGCGGCTTCATGCTGTATCTAACAACATGAGGAAACGTAATTGCCGTTGTCGTTTCATGAGTCAGAAGTCGTAGTCCTATCGAAACCTTCTTTCTTCCTCCTCTCTTCCATATATCCAGCACCAAATAAGCTAGTCCAGACAAATGGCTGAAAGAGTTTTACTCACTTGAGCAATGCAGTTTCACGGGTGGTAAGCTCAATTCCTTGGCGATATCTGTGTTTTTGACTCCCTTTGCATCCCACACCTTCATTCCCTTAATCTTCTCGGTGGCGAAACTTGACGAAGCAATAGCCGATCCACATCCGAATGTTTTGAATTTAACTTCCTGAATCTCTCCAGTCTCTTCATTCACGAGGATTTGCAGCTTCATAACATCTCCACAGGCTGGCGCCCCAACCTGAGGTAGGATATATTAGCTTCCATATTTAGCGGGCAGAGATAAAGAGTTGACAAGCAGATGAACATCCGAGAATCCCATAGCGCAGTTTCAAGCGAAAAAGGAGGCGTTCGATAAGATACGAAAACGTGGGGCCTTTGGACGTACCACACCGGTTCCAACATTTGGGTCGCTCTTTGGAAGCGAACCAACATTTCGTGGGTTCTCATAGTGATCAATGACCTGAAGGGACAGGAGGAGTTTAGCATTACGTAACAAAAAAAGGAGAAAGAAGGTATTGCGACATTCAACGCTATGCATGGCAAACAGGAGTTATACTGGAAGAAACAGGCAGAAAGAGGGAGTGGCTGAATGGCAGATAGCGCACCTTTTCGTGATAACTTCTTGTTTGACCAGCAATAGACACAGGAACAGCCTTCAATAACGAGGTTCCAGTGGATGTGCGGGTGAGAGGAATGCCTCCCTTGGTGGCAGTACAAGCAATGCGGGCGAACATGGTTTGGTGGTTTGTGTGAACTTTTCGAGATTTGATTTGGCCTGCGATCCCAACCATGTGATTGGTCCGTTGCTTCCGACGAGTGGGTGCTTTCTCTGCTTCCACAGCAGTGTATTTAACGCCGAAATTTATACATGAACGTTCTTTAATTTATTGCATCTTTCAGTTGAAGTCACTCAGCCAGATTTCTTGTTTAATTTACCTTAGCTTTGGATGAATCTTCATCCATTTTTTCCCTTTCTCCTTCCATTCCAAAAACACAGTCTTGAGTGTCATCCTAGTTGGATGTTTCAGGGGTTCAACATCTAATGACACAAAAGCTGAAAAGTCACAGTTCACTCCAGCGGCGGAAAACTCTCCATGTTCGTCCTGAATATACTTGAACTTGTACTCTCCGTGAACAATCTTCTTCAATGCGTCAACAACCAAATCAACGTCAGTGAACGTGTTGCCAAGTCCAAATGACAAACGAATATAACCAATTTTGTTGTTTATGTCCTTCCGGATGAAATTTTCACGTCTTCGCCGACTGGAGATAGCCTTGAAACTCAAGCAGTTGCATAACATATGGATGGGCACAAAAACAACCAGCTCTGACAGCGATATCAAATCGGTTCCAAGAATTGCAGCGACAAGATTGAAGTGAATATTATCGATGGTGAAGGAGATAACTCCGCCTCGGGTTCCCAGATCAACAGGATAACCGCCAGCTAGTTTCAGACCTGGAATTTTTTGAAGCTTTGGCAATGCATATTCCATAAGAGCCCGCTCGTGATTCTCAATCGCCGAAAACGTGATTTGTTGCAGTTGTTTTGAAGCAATGAACATAGCATCTAGATTTTGTGATGATTTAGAATGTAAGAGGAATGAAGTAAACACGTACAAGCACCAACAGTATTTGGTGAACCAGCTTCCTCTTTTTCGGCGCCTTCTTTATATGTGACATTGACAAGTGTAACGATATTGACTGCACCCCCGCCGTCCAAGAATGGTGTTCCGCCGGAAAATGCATCCTTGCGACCAATCAATACAGCAGATCCAAATGGAGCATCTGAAATTCAATTTTAAATTACATTGTTAAGCAAGAGGACGGAAAATGAGGCTTACACATCTTGTGACCAGCAAAGGCGATATAATCCAGGTGCTCAGGGTCATCCAGGTCTTTAACATCAATAGCGCGGCGAGAAACCAGTTGAGCACAGTCAATGTAAACTTGAGCGCCCACGCTGTGTGCAATTCTTGCCACTTTATAAATTGGGTTCAAGATTCCGGTGACGTTGCTTGCCCCACTCACACAAACAAGTGCCAAGGAATTGCCATACATTGACACTTTGTTTTGAAGATCATCCATATCCAAAGTACCGTCCTTGTTAATAGCGATATAGACAATAGTATGTCCAGTCTTCCGCCACGGCAAGTCCGATGAATGATGTTCCATACTCGAAATAAGAATTACATTGCGCTCCTTCACAAAAGGAAAACGGGCAGCCAGCAAGTTGACTGACTCGGTTGTGTTTTTGGTGAAGATGCAGAGATGTTGGTCTTCTCTGGCTTGAACGAATCGAAGGAGCCCAACCCGAGCTTCTTCAAACGCCCAAGTGGTTATTTGTGATTTGAATCCGTTTCCCCGGTGGGCACTGGAGTAATACTTCATAAAATTACCGACTGCGGTCATCACTGCCGTCGTTGGTTGAGTGGAGGCACCTGCGAGTTCGTTAATTAAGATGTGCGGATGACGTTGCATGTGCCTACCATTATCCAAATTGATGCACCGCTTTTTAGTGAGCGGGCCTGTAACACTCACATCAAAGAGTTGACTGTGATCAAGAGCAACTGACGGCTTCGCGGCTTTGATGGCTGTGGCTGGTTTCATTCTTGTGGTTTGAAAAGGAAAAGGCTTGAACCAGTACATCGATAAAATATCAATAAATGATATATTCATCAGTGTTCAAATTAATGCAGAAGTATGAATTGAGGATTGGGACTATCTCTTTGATGTCGAAGTGTTGTGTCAGTTGGTAATTTTGAAAACTCTGACGTTGGTGAATAATGAATAAGCAGTGCTCAATCCAAATTCATTCCCTTTCTCACGTTATAATAAACGGGTTATTTTCTACTTATTTTATTTGAATGGCATCCCATCCCGCGCCCCCTCCGCCCAATCAACGGACAGCGATGCACTGCCGCCAACGCAGACACAAATACTCGAAGATGCACTCGGAGTAGTTAAGCTGCATGCCAAAAGCATGCGCAAGAGCCTCGTGGGTGCCAGTGCAGCTTAGCAATGAGATACCCATCCTTCTAAACAACACCACCATCGATTCGCAGGAACTCTGTGCTGTCATGGACGCCTTCCGCCACGCTTCGCTGATGCTCGCCACGCTTCGAACGTCTCTTTTGACACCAAAGAATTACTACGAACTTTGTAAATACGTTGAACGGATAATCTAACCTCCGAATGAACTGACTCTGAACACCAAATCAAACAGACATGGCCATCTTCGACCAACTCTCTTCGCATCTCGCCCTTTATCTGTATGATGGCCACCTTGCCGGGCAGCACAATCTGTCCGACTTGTACGAACTCGTTCAGTATGCCGGCAACATCGTTCCGCGTCTGTACCTTATGATAACTGTCGGCTCCGTGTACATGCGAGTAGCTGCCAAGTTGCTCGCCGCCGAAAATCCTCCGAACCAGGAAACATACCAGGGCGAAGTCCCTCCAATTAAAGAACTACTAAATGATATGCTCGAAATGGCGCGAGGTGTTCAGCATCCTACTCGTGGACTATTTCTCAGATATTATCTTAGTGTGATGACGAGGGACCATATGCCGAACTTTGTGATAGATAGGTATGAGTATCAATATTCGTGGGACTAGGCTGACAACGCGTTTATCAGCCCTCTCGGTACTCTATCAACATCAATTCACTTTATTCTGCAAAACTTTATTGAGATGAATAAGCTTTGGGTTCGGTTGCAATATATTGGACACTCTAGTGAACGGGACAAGAGGGAAGTGGAACGAAAAGAGCTTCGTGTCATCGTGGGAAGTGGAATTGTACGATTGAGTCAACTGGATGGACTCGGTTGGGAGCACTTTAAAGCAGTGAGAACTCTATAATGTCTGCTCAATCTGCATATTCATATTTCACGTGCAGACCGTCCTTCCCAGTATCCTAGGTGAAGTTGTCAACTGCAAAGACCCGATCGCACAAGATTATTTAATGGATATCATCATACAAGTCTTTCCTGAGGACTTTCATTTTCGAACACTGGATTTATTCTATCGGCATCCGTTCAACTATCGAAGCCTATTCATGTAAAACAGAGCGTAATAGGCTTAATAGACCGATTCATTGCTTTTGTTGAAAGAATTAAGGAAGAAGCCGAGGAAAGTCGAAAGTCTGGTTCCTTATCTCCTGGTGTGTCTGCGCAGTAACAACAAACTTGAAACTGATTTGATTGTTTAGTAATTGAGACCGAAGGGGAGTCAACGGAAGACGCTTTAGGAATTCCGAAGGAAGTCCCATTATTTGACTTGTTTTGGGAACAGATCACGGTTCTTATCTCAGTAGTCAAATGATTAAATCAAGTACATTTATGCTCTCAACAGACTCGACCCGAATTTACTTTATTGGACACAGCATCGCTGCTTGGCCCACTTTTGAATTTGACTCTCAATTGCTATCCTGACCGTGTTGATCAAGTTGATAAGATTCTAGGATTTGCGAAAGATCGTGTTCTCACAGCAAAAAAGTAAGTTTGCACGAACACACCCAGCTAACTCTGAATGCATCATAGAACTGACCTCAAAGACACGAAAACAATGACATCGATCCTTCAGCTTCTACTGTCTCCAGTGCAATTCTACCGCCACAATATTCTTCTCCTCCTTACTCTTCCTTCTCGAAAACGCAGACTGCAATTGTGGCTGCCACAACATCACCATATCCCCACAATGCCCTTATTGAACCCCATCCAACTCGACCAACATCCACTTCTTACTGCGGAAATTTCACAGATCTTTTACGCCTACTTCCTCATACATCACGTCGAAAAGTAGCTCACGCAGTTGCAAAGTCAGCGATTCAATCAGCGGCAGACCCTAAACAATTATTCTTAATTGATACTTGCGATGGCGTTGAAGCTGTATTTGGAGAACTGTGCTCAGTGCTTGTGACGGATTGCGTTGATGGAAATGTGTGTGGGCCAAAACATGTTCCCATGAAGCGCGGTGAAGACGGCCAATCAGTCGAAGAGCAGCGCGTTCTTCTGGAAAAATTGGATTGGGAAGATGTTCAAGAGGAGCAGAATTGGATTGCGAAACTGATTCATACAGTGAAAAGTCGAACTGCCGATCCTGATGAAGATTTGGAGGTACATTTGTAGCAATATTTATAATAGCACTTAAGTTGATAAATTATAGTTGTTGGCCGTCCTTAGACAGCATTTGGGAACTGGTGGGGACGTTCGCATTCGCTTTACACTACCGCCACTTGTTTTTCGGTGCATGGCTATTGCACACGAGTACTTGGGTCATTCTAAACTATCTGTATGTTTTCATTTGGTGATGTCTGATTGCCATTACTCACCTCTTTACAGGAGACTGCGATTTCGGGACGACTTTTGTCAATGTACCACTTTATGAGTGAAACTATTCTCGCCCTATCGCGAGCAAACTTTTCATACCTCGACAGTGGAGACGATACATACGCAGATGCTCCTTCTGACTTTGGCACGGGCATTCCTACGCCGCTGAGTGCTCTATTCGCCTCTTCCTTTCTTCTGCACTCTGTGCCAATGAATCTGGCCACGAAGAAGCAGCATACGAGTTTATTGTCAACGCCCTTACTGTGTTTGAGGATTCAATGCTTGACTCCAAAACTCAAGTAGCCATGTTAACCTTAGTCTTGGGAGCATTGGAAAAAATGGATGTGTTTGGTGAAGAGAACTATGACACGCTGCTGACAAAAGTCGTTGGATATTGTGGGAAAATGATTCGAAAAGTTGATCAAGCGCGGTTACTCGTGAGTGCTTCTGGACTGTTTTGGGAGAAAGAAAAGTCGGGAGTGGAGGGTCGTGTTGGCGTTGTCTCTGCGAGTCCAAGTGCGTCTTCTGCTTCATCACAGAAGCAAACAACGAAAAGTCACAAGAGTGATTTGTTTGGGGAAGATGATAGGAGGTTTCAGGAATCGAAAAAGCATGGTGTTGTATCTAAACCGTATCGAGATGGAAAACGAGTCCTGGAATGCTTGCAAAGGGCCCTCAAACTGCAGATAATTTGTTGGATCCTGTTATCAAATTTGAACTCTTTGTGATAATCTTGGAACTTATATTCAACTCTATCAGAGAAAAGTGGATTCCGTAAGTTCGCATTACCGCGCTACATAACAAATTATATCATCTGAACGTTGATTATTGTAGATAACAATTGGTTATATCAACTCGCTGATTGAATTGATTCAAAACGGCTTGACAAATTACAATAACGCCTCAAACATAACTTCCGCGTCAATAAACCCTTCCGCCTTTTCCATTTTCGCGGGAATTGCCGCTGTTGGAACTGATCTGGAAACAACGAGGTGCCAATTCACGTGTTACGACATTTCCAGAATGTTTTGTCGCATCTACGGTATCTCAGGGAGCAGGAAACAAATGGAAATCAAGTATTTACGGAATTGTGGGATTTAGTGCGAAAACGACGGCTTTTGGGCCGAACTCCAAATATAATACTTTTATTTCGACTTGGAAAAACTGTACCTTCTTTCAACTTTCAAGATTTACATTGTCGTATGATTGCCCAAACACTCACCCGCCTTCAGAGTCTTCGACGAGAGAGAGACGACGAGTTTCCTTTACCCTCGATGGCTCGTCGAGGAACCCTTGCCATCGTATGCTGGACTTCAACTTTTTTCAACTGTTTGCTTACATCATCACCAATAGCTCATGGATGTCAAAACTATTGGAATCGTAAGTAAGGACTATTAGTGCTGAAGCTTTAAATATCCTTTATTGAATAGGTTGGTGGAATTGCCTTCTTGTTCAACAATATGACAGGTACAGCTCTTGCCCAGACTTCAACACTCTTCCAACAGGTCAGCGTCATTATTAAACGCGTACTTTAAATATATTGATGCTTTTGACAGGCTGGTTGGGTTCCGGTCATATCAGTATTTATTATGTTTGGATTCATATCCACCATTGCCTCCCTGTTTCTTGTCGAAGCGATGCAAACGATACCTGGAAATCAGCATTTTCAGGTTCAAAATAAGCTATTATGTTCGATGTTAAAGTTCGATTTCAGGGTACTGTTGAGTTTGCAACGATGATCAACTTTTATTTTGGTCCTGTCGAGCACTGTTTGGGCCAGCTTTGTCTATATGGTTCGCTAATGTCGCAAGCGATTTCGTCCATCGCAATGGCGGGACAGGTGCATTTCCATTCCCTATTCAGTCTTCCTAATAACCATGTTCATACACATAGTCGGTCGACAACCTACTCGTGGACGTGTTTAAAAAGACATGTGGAATCAGCATGTCTTCAAAAGGATTTCATGCTGTGTGCGTAACGGGGAAATCAAGTCTTGGATTCTCGCCGTTCGATAACAAGTAAGTCACGTTTGGTATGATTAGATAGCTTATGCAGCTTCAGCTATATGCTGTGCTCATTTGGTTCATTGGTGAGAACCCTTTATCTTGTTCCGTGATAAATGGAGGATATAGTTGATTTTGGTTCTCGGTCTTCCAGCGAGCTTCATTTCATTCCAAGAGAATATCAATTTAATGCTCACAAGTTTTGGCTAACGTAGCAATCTTTTTTATTGGATAGTCAGCTCCATCTGGAATGGTTTAGATTCAACACTGGTTCCTGTCATAAACCCCACGAGTATTCCGACCATTTTCGGCGTTATCATGTTGAATTATCCGTTCATATCTACCGTTCCATCATGGATAAATTTAAAGGTTTAGTCTAACACATCTCAACGTAAACTTAACATTTCTGCAGAGGAACACCGTCAGTGCCCAGCATACTTTGTGGACATCCGCTGGAATAGCTACTCTCAGCTATATACTGATTGGATTGATTCGTGAGTTTTTAAATCCTTGGTAACCTTTCCTTGACACCCACGTTGCAGCCGGATTTGCTTTTACTATACCAAGCGAAGGAACGCTTATTTCAGTATTTGAGCAAGTTGGGAAAATAAGCGACCGTGTGTCGGGATATATGTTCTCGCTGACGATTCTACTACCTTCAATACCAATGTTCTTTGTCATTAGCAACGCCAATTTAACTCAAAATTTTGAGTTTGATTCAAGTAGAGTTTCTGATATGCGGAGATTGATTAAAACTAAGATTGGTATAGGAATTTTGCTGTTCTTCACACACATCGTTCCATGGTTTGTTGCCATTCCCGTCTCAGCAGGAACCACTGTAACTGCCTTCAACGCCATCTCGCCGCTATTTTTTGTATCAACGGCAAACTTTATTGTCCCGCTAGTGTTATACATTCGATCATGCGATTTCAGGACCAAGTATAATGCATCAAGAGGTAAGAAACTGAAATGAGCCTGAAAAAGGCTAAAATCAAGCCTCTTTTCGTAGAGCTCTCTCAAAAACAGTTGAAATTGCTGAAGCTGGTCCATATCAATTCCAAGTCGATCAACACCTTCATTGACAATTATGAGCTCGTTCGCAAAGTGATAAATGAAGGAAGACTCAGGTCACACCCGTTGGCGAATAGCTCAGATACAATTGGGGCAACAGAACATAAGGGCCAATCAAAATTCAAACATTCCCCGTGTGCTGCAAGTTTGAACAGTTTTACGTTACAGCCAAAGAGGCTACTCTCGCAGCCTGAAATGCGGGAGGCTAATGATTCTGGGCAGTTACCATCAACTGATACTTAACAACAACGCGAGAAGGATTCTATGGAGAGACTCAGCAAAAGTAACGACAGCTTGAATGTACCACAACGAGATAGAAACTTGACAAAACATTTGAGCACCCCTAATGTGAATCATTTGGGCACGGGAACAATAAGGAACTTGAAATCTAGCCATTCTTCGTCACTCCTTCAGTTTCCATCCGTTCCAACAAATCCACGGTTCACAAATTAAGCATGAGTTTAAGCTTCGACAACATCAAAGATCCTTGGATGTATCCATATCGAAACAGAATTCTCGCCTAAGTTTTGCAAGTAGCAATCGTGGACGGAATACATGCCAAAGTCGTTTGTTGGAAATCCTGGTATCGTGATTGAATCAAATTTGGAAGGCACTTCAGAAGAGCAAAGCATTTTGGCGTCTATCGAGCCGTTCTTGTTGGAAGACGTGCCTGACCCAACCACAAATGCAGTAAACGAAACAGTGTCATGTCGTTCAAAAGGTCGGGGAGTAATTTGTCTCCCAAAATGCATAACCGGTCATCTCCGATGCTTACACCATACAAACCACTGAGTTACACCTGACGTTGTGGTTGAGGTTCCACATTTTCCGCCCATTACATCAACCCAAATATACGAGTATGATAACCTACATCCAGAACAAAATTTACAAACAAGCGTTAGCTTGAAACGAAGCAGTACGGGGTACGGAGATGTCAAAGCAAAGACCGACCCATACGTTCCGCAACAACAAAGACAGCTCACTTTCTAGGAGCTGATTTGCCACGAAACGCATCCCTAGATTCTCGCACAAACTCAGCTTCATTCATTTCAGCAAACTCCAAATCCGTCTCGTTCGCTGGACAGCCACTTTCAAGTCACTTAAAACGACTACTTCTGAATGCCAAGAACTTCCTGAATCTATTTCAGAGCAAAGCGTGGAATACAGGCCTCCATTGAAAATGTCAAATGACCGGCGGCAGAGTGAAGTGTCGGTGGCGAGTTTCTTTCGGAATCCATTGTCACTATGGAATCATAGGAATCCATTACATCGAATATTCCAAACTTTCCAATACAGAGCGAGTTTGTGAGTCCCCCTTTCATGGCTATTCCAAAGTGGATTCCGGTGGAAGGAAAGTACGTTGCAATGGTTTGCCTAGGTATCACTTGTGTTTGCAGTATTCTGGGATCTATTTACTTTCACAAGTTGAATACATAAACTTTATAATATTTGTTATATTTTTGTTCTTCCACTTCCCATCTCATCGCACAGTCATGTCTCAAAAGACGGAACTGATCCACGTATCCTACCTGTCATCCTCCTCAGAAAGTCATGCTGGAAACTGCGCGAGTAATCGTGCTCCATCGACAACATTAAGCAGAATGCATCATTGGACTTGACAAATCACCCTCTGCTGTGGCAGTCCGCGCTTGATCCAACCTGTGCCAATCAATGGTTTGTTAAGTTTGGCTGTTAATCAGATGTATGATGGATGGCAGTCTAAGTGGATACGAAACAGGATCTATGCAGACTGGAGTAACCTGGGGCCATTCAGCATGATAAGCTTCGCTATTTTGTACGGACCTCTCGGATTCATCTTTGATGGTACTTGAATGTTTCTCTGGCCCATTGCAGAGCCTCTTTACTAATGGGCTTCGTCTACCACAACATGTGACACACAGGCTCAAAGATCACACACAACGTTACCCTTACAAATCCAACCAGCGGAAATATAGATGCCAGCGGGATGATTGCATGCACGTTGAGTAGTGTCAACAACAGCAGAGAAATGGTGCGTTACGATATCTGCAGCTTCCAGAACTTTAATGGACCACCAACTGTCTTTGACGGAATGACGGGTGCAAACTTTTCGTTTGAGCTTGCGATGCATGCGAATGCAAGCGCATGTCAAATGAATATTTATGAGGTATTGCAGTTACTCAACAATGTGGTCAATATGAGAATCAAGCTTTCTTACACCCTCCCAAATCTTCAATAGATTGATCTGTTGGACTCAAGAATACCGGAATGCAGCGAATGGTCCTTCCACGAACCCATTGCAGGAGCAGGAAGCAGTGGAACTCTGACAGGAAACCCAGCCCCTTCAGGAAACACATCCTCCTCAGATCTGAGCGCCGGAGCTATTGCCGGAATCGCTATTGTTTCGATTATTGGACTGGCGGTGCTTTCCCTGTTTTTGATTCGTCAGAAGAATATCCAAAAAAGGAAACGTGCACGCCGGTATTTGGACTTGGACTCGGAGTGGACTGGTCTTCGTTCTCATCGTTAAGAGACCTTTGATTATACAGTAATGTCAATAAAGAAAGTGATAGTAAAGAGAGATACCACGTATTCCTAAATTACATTCTTCCCAACCAGAAACCAAATCACCGTAGAGGCGTCTGCTTCTTATTAAATAGCGGCAAAGCGGCGGTGAAACGGGGAACTCGATACGAAAATCGGGGCTGCTTTGAAGAAAAAAAACAACAAAAGAACACCACAGCAATGTCATTCAACTCACAGGAACTTGTCTCCCAGTCGACACTCACTGCCTCTTCCACCAGCGCCGATGCCGCCAGCTGCTACAACAACTCTTGCGACATCAACAACATCAAGCAGACTGCGCCAAACGATGCCAGCAACCACTTGACCATGTGGAAGTCTGGTGAGTTGTTTGTTGCTTTGTTTAGCTTGCGATCGAGCATGGATCCTAACTCTTCTTTCTTTTGAATGCTGCGATCAGACGGAAGCTGTGGAGCTCAAACGTGAGTGTGTTTAGGGGGAGTGTAGGGGAGGGGGAAGAACACTGAGTTAACCTATTTTGATTGATCTATTCAAACAGTATCCGTTCCGACTGGGGCAGCCTCATTCCTCAATCTATTTCATCCCTCTCTGTCTTGTACACCCCAGACTCCAGCAACGGTGAGTCAACTCTATGCTTGCTTGGCTTTGTTACTGTTCTGATCACAGCCACCAATTCCATCAAAACACAGCTAATGTCAAGACTCAAACCGTTGTCCTGTCAAAGAAGGATGGATCTACTGTTGATGTCTCCAACTACCTTCTCTGTACTACTGCCTCTGTCAGTGATGCCGGAAAGCCTGTGAGATGGGACATTTGCGCCCTTTCCAGCTCTGCCCCAGGTGGAACTTATGACAACGTCGTTGGAGCTCTTTTGTTTTCCAGCCAAGCAACTCTGGAAGCGGGGGTTGTACTATGGGTATTTATGAGGTGAGTGCTCTTGTTCTTTGTTTCAGCACAACTCAAACTAACTTATGATGTTCTGTCATTCAGTTGCAAGTTCACGGTATCAACACTCCAGGAGCTACTCAGCCTCTTACCACTGGTGCCATTGTTGGTATCATTCTCGCTGTTCTCGTTGTTATCGCTATCGGAGGTCTCTGCTTTGTCCGTCAAGCCAACCTCCGTAAGCGTGCTGCCCGTTGGCTCAACCAGCCAAGAGGTGGATGGGAATCTCTTGAGCTGTGGGCTGCTGATCGTGCCGAGCACCACGACTAAACGATCAAGGGTGTTTTCTGCCTCATCCAAAGCCTACCTTTGTTTATTTTTTATTCACGTTTTCTTGTACCTTTTTTTGATCTCTAAGTATACTTACAATTTGCTTGCTAAGAACTTCATTCGTTTGTCTCCCCTTTTTGCCTCGTTTTTCAGAGTGGTTTGTTTGAACCTTCAGTTCCAACCAAAAGAAAAAGCAATAGGTACTTTTGCTTTTGTGTCTGAATCTCAAAAGCAAACGATGTCCGTCTTCAACTCCATCGAGCTTATTTCAACTGCGAAGCTCTCAGCCACGTCAACCAATCCAAATGGCTCAGACTGTTACGGAGGAAGCTGTGACATCAACCAGGTCAAACAGATTGCTGCAAACGACCAAAACAACCGTTGAGTCTTTCCTATCCCTTTCTCTTGCATAACTGCTCATCTTCTGCATTCAGACTTGACAAACTGGCAATCTGCCCTGGATCCAAGCTGTGCCGACCAAAGGTAATAAGCACGCACCAACTACAGATTACATTACAAATCCTTGTTAACCGCACACGTGAACAGCGTATCCGCCGACTGGTACTCAGCTCAGGCTACCAAACTATCAGCAGCTACTCAGTCCTCAACGGTGTCAAAGGAGGTAAAACATCGCCCCCCAAATCCTGAAACAAGACTCACCCCCACCACCATCCTTCGCTCAATCAAATCCAAACCAGTCAAAGGAGGTCCAAAGCAAGTCGTTTACACACAAAAGACGGCGACCGCGATATATCCAGCTACAGATTATGTACATCTGCATCCGTTAACGATGGAGGCGTTCAAGTGGAATGGGATATCTGTGCGTTGAGTTCAACAGCTCCTTCTGGATATATGACTATGCAACTGGAATCACGTTCACATTCACACCGCCAAATGGGATATGGGGTGTCAAATGGGTCTTTATGAGGTAAGAAACACCTTCCTTTTGTTTGGTGTGAACACACATGGGATTCTTAACATTCGATGCTTGTTTTGCTTAGCTTCAAGTGCATGGAAACACAACTCCAGGAAGTGATAAAGGGCTTTCGGTTGGTGCGATTATTGGGATCGTGATTGCAGCTTTGCTTGTTGGAGCTATTGGTGCAATTTGTGTGGTTCGCCAGCGGAACTTGGCTAAGCGGGAGAGGACTCGCCGTTTCACTGGGGAAGGAAATGAGTGGAACGGTCTTCTCCATGAGTAGGATTAATCAGAGGGGAATATTAATGGCGGTGTGTCGTGGTTGTTCGTAGGATGGCCTCTTTTCTTTTCATTTTCACTTACTTTATGTATTTGCAATAACGATTTATTTGTATTTTATGGATATGCCATTTGTTTCTTTTGGAAGAACATCAACAACAAATCTCAAATGCCAAACTCATTTGGATCCAATGAGTTAATTTCAGTGTCAAGTCTTTCCGCGTCGTCTACAGATCCGAATGGGAGCAACTGTTATGGTGGCAGTTGCGATGTGAACCAAGTCAAGCAAACAGCTGAGAATGACCAAAACAACCGTGAGCTTGTGACTATACGCTGATCCGGATCTAATAGTTCATTACAGATTTGACAAACTGGCAATCTGCTTTAGGTAAGGCCTCTTTGATCCATTGGTCATCGTGCTTGTGGTTGCAGGGATATAAGTCATGCCCCTCCCTCCAACCAACACTCAAATATTTAAAAACTCGGTGACTAATTGGATTTGATTATAAATTAGACCCTCAGTGTCAGGATCAAACGTAAGTTGCCTATGAGTCAATATTAGAGTGGTTTGGTTTGGACACTCGTGGCTCATTTTCACCCGACACAGCATCACAGCCGATTGGTACTGGAGCGCAGGATAAACACAATCACTAGTTTCTCTGTTTTGAATGGCAACAAGTCTGGTGTGTTCCAGTGAAAGAGTCATCCCACTAACTCAAAACTATAGCCAAGGGCGGTGCCAAGAAAGTATCCTCCACACAAGATACGGAGACCGCGATGTAACAGGTTACAAGTGTGCACAGCAGCGCAAGTAACGACGGCCAGATCCCAGTTGAATGGAATATTTGCGCAATGTCCGCTCTAGCGCCATCAGGGACATTCGATTACGTGAATGGAATCACATTCACATTTTCGCCTGCTTCATTGACGGGTGGGTGTCAAATGAATGTGTATGAGCTTCAGGTGCATGGAACACCGACGCCGGATAATTCGTTGAGTGTTGGAGCGATTGTTGGGATTGTTATTGCGTGTGTTGTTGCCGCCATGGTGTGTTGCATTTGCATCGTTCGGCAAAGAAACTTGGCGAAACGGCGACGGACTGGAAGGTTTGTGGGTGATGGTAACAATGAGTGGAATGGCCTCTTGGATGATTAAGATAATTTTGTGAATGCCTCTTACTATTAGTGAATAAAACATCTTCAATACTAAGCCATTTGAGGAATTCATCCTACAACACACCGCACGGCCCCAACACACCGCACGTGTACAGAGGCGACCTCCACCACGGACGGCTACGCAACAAACCCGGACATGTGAGAGTCTCTATGGGATTGATGCATTCCTATTTGCTGCTGTTTCTACGAAATTTCATGTGGCAAGTCATGGTAAGGTTTCGTCTGGCTCACGTCGAATTTTTGAGTCGTGTTGATGAGTGGAATGGACAAAGAAATCTGAATTTAAAAACTGTAGACATCGTATTGTGCACGAGTTGCGTATTCTAGCACTGAGTGTCAAATGGCAGATTGGAAAATGGTATAAGACTCGTGCTCAATGTGCAGTGCCTGGATGACCCTGCTTCTAAATTGAAGGGTTGGCCCGAGTTTATAAGGATGATACTGGGTATATATATCGTTATGAGTAACTGGAGGCTTTTAGAATTGTCATTGATATAAACAATACTCAAGGCCATTCAATGAATCAACCACCAGCCACTGTACCAGATACTCTGCATGATCCAGAACCTAAAATCACGAGTCTTGCCAAAGGTCACGAATCGTCACATCATCAAAACATAAAAAGCCACCACAAACATAAAATTCATCATGGCGCGCTGTCCGATGAATCCGCCGGCTTCATGCAGACACCAGTTTGTTTGGTGTGTTTTAATTTATATTATCCATACATAACCAATGATGATGTAGGCCATCAGTATGGGCGACCTCGAGCAACTTGCCCGTCTCCTAGAAACCTCTCCCGACTTCATCTGCGAACGAGGGCCCTACGGAGAAACAATCTTACACATTGCGATCCTTAAAAAGAACGCTGACGTTGCTGAATGGATTGTTCGAAACTACGGCGACGATACTATTCCTGTTCTTCTTGAGTCTGGAGACGTGATGGACGTGCGGCTTGTTGATGTTTCTTACGGATTGGAGTGAAGCGAGATGGTCGGGCGTTTGGGAGGCAGTATGATGGACAGACGGCGTTGCATCAAGCGTGTAAGAATGGGATGAAGAGTTTGGTGGGTACTCCCATCCCCTTGTCAATTCAGATCACTTAACACGTAATATTCCCAAGATTGAGCTTCTAGTTGACAAAAAAGTGGATGCAAATGCTCAGGCAGTAGGTGCTGCGTTTCAAGAGTATTCCACAAACTGGGAGTACCCAAACTTGTATTCCGGTTCAACACCCCTCCACTTTGCAGCTTCCCGCCGCGACACATTTGAAACCGTTAAAACACTCGTGGAAAGGGGTGGAGCCGATATATACCAACAGGACGCATACGGAAACAACATATTACACGTTATGGCCTACTTTGGGATCTTTAACGAAACCTACAAATACATCATGACTCGGAACGAGCGGATTTGATGAAAAGTGCGACGAAAATTAAGCTCATGACGCAGGACAACAATTATGGACTCACGCCGGCAATGCTGGGATTGTCGCTTGGGTATTGTTCTATGATTGAAGCGTTGAAGGAGCCTCAGTGGGAGTTTGGAGATGATGTTTGGTATTACGCGGTGCCGTTGGATGATATCTGTCCGATTTTACATCAGTGAGTTGGTTAGATGATTGAGGGTTCATTGACGAATCAATATGAATGAAGGAAGAAATATGGCACTGATACACTTTCCAAGCCGATCCTTGTATCAATCGTGGACAGATGGGGTAAGATTCCTTCCGACGTTCTTTCGGATTATCCCCCATAAAATCAACATTCCCACAGACCACCAAATGATAACCCATCCCATATTCCGTTCCATCATTCGCGTGAAATGGGACTTATACGCACGCCGCTATTTCATTCGACAGCTTTTATTTTCATTTCTACCAGTCCTCCTATTCACACTCAGCGTGAACCTCGACTCAGGCTCAAAGACCCAAACAACAAAAGACCTACAATACGGCGTCGGAACCGCTGCCTTTGCCTTCATTTTCGTCGGCCTATACGACGTTCTGCACGATTACCGTGAAGTCTACCAAAAAACAAACTTCCTTCCAAGACACTTGAGAAACCTGGAACACTTGTCAGTATGGAGAACGTTGGATGACCGGATGGAGTATCTGTGGAAACTGATTCGTAGAGACGTGGATGAAGATTTCATTCGGATTGTGTTTGGGGTTTGTGTGATTTTGGCGTTTGCAATGTCGACTGCGGATAGAGTCGGCCAAGGTGTGGATATGAGTAAATTTCCAAGGATTCAGGCTGTTGGGTTGGTTTTTGGGTGGTTGCGTATCCTTTATTATGCGCGTGGAATCAAGTCCGTAGGGCCATTGGTTTTGGCTCTATCGGAGATTATTGCAAAGTTGAGGCATTTGTTTTGAGTGATTGCGACACTGACTTTGACTTAAGGGGATTTATGCATTGGATTGTGATTTACGCGGCTATCGTCGTTGGGTTTTCCACTGCATTCTACGCTTTAATGAAGAATATGGATTACGCCGCGATGGGTCTGACGACCATACCCTATGATTGGAATTACTATGGTGGATCAGTTCTGTGGACTGTGCGGTTTTTATTTGGTATGCTGGACTTTGACAACTTGAGAAGTGTGGCTGGTGTATGTTCCTTTTTCTTTTTTGCCGAATTTAATATATTACCATAGGATTTTGGGGTGGCAATATTTGTGCTACATCAGTTTGTCGTCATCATAGTTTTGTTGAACGTTTTGATTGCGTTGCTTGTCGGTGTGTTCGAGTCAGTTTCGGAACAGTATGAGTCTCAGTGGCTCCTACAAATGGCGAGGACGGTGATCAGTTGAGTGATTTACTAAATCGGCGTCAAAAATCTCACGAATAGACCAGACATCGACCGTGACTTGAGCGATCACGACAGGGGTGTGTTGGAACGGCAGTTTGGATTTCACAGACATCCAGTCAAAATCCAAAAGACTCCTCCAAAGTCTGTTCATCCTTTGTCAGCAAAGTCTCTTGCGACGTTAAACAGTGGCAACTCATTGACCTGGAGCAAGCAGCAGTTTGGATCTACTGCCACTATCGCACCTGAAGATTCCCGTCATTTTTTCATGTTTCTGGATCAGTCGGTTGTCTTGATTGAAGATGGCGAGCAGAAAACGGAGACTACAACGGTTCGGCTTATTACGGGTGCATTAATGACAGATGAAGGACTGGAAGATGTTGAAGTAAAACTGGATGAAAACTATTGGAGTTTTAAGAAAGTGTTGTGGGATGTGTGTCGATTGTTTTTGAGGCAGAAGGAAAACATCTGGGTTTCTGTTGGAAAAAGAATCTAAGAAACTATTTATGCTCAATGAAACAAAAGCTGAGTACTGAAAAGTTGTATTGCGAATACGTGATGATCATTCAAAAATTAAACATTCTTCAATCCATCAACCGAACTCTTCTTTCGAGTTTCTTTGCCTTTTTCGGTATAAACGAGCTTATTCAACAGCGACCCAGTTGTTTTTGACCTTGTACAAGTCTGAGATTCCTCATCACTGTCCACAAAGACAAGCCCGTTCACCAATGGCTTCCCCCGCGAGAATGAATTCTCTAATGTCCGCGATTTGAGCAATTCGAGATCATCTTTTGTAACGGGCTTTTTCGGTTCAACTTGGACAAGGCCGTTTCGCAGCTCGACAGCTTTCAGCAATTCAAGGGGAGACCTTCGCTTTGCAGACGACGAAGACTTGTGCATGACTTAAGTTTGAGCAAGAATGATTTGAAGGGACCGTGTTCTGTTTTGAAGGGAGTGTCAGAGTTAAGCTTGCACTCACTATTCATCACTCACTCAAAGGGAAGCACTTACCGATCGACTCATCATCAGCCACACTCTCTTGATACGAGTCAGAGTCCTTCTTAAGATCACAGTCTGAGGTTATTGATTTGCTCATTGTTACTAACTTGTTTTGTTTTGCGTGTCTTTCTTTTTCGTTTGGGACCGGAAAGCAGGTTCGTCTTGGTGATGCTGCTTGGGGCAAATAAGGGTAACGAAGTCCCTTACCCTTATCTTTATCGCATTTACAGTAGTCATATATATTTAAGTGAAAATAAATCTAGAATTCTGAAGGAGTGTACTGGCTCTCTATCCTCTCTTATTGCTGACAATTCTTTCCTCATCAAACAAAGTCCCTCTCACTGCCTTTGCTCACCACCTTCATCCACAACAATGTCAAAAAAGAATGAGCTTACAACTTTCACTGTTGTAAAAACGGATGAGGAGTTTCTGACGCAGGTTACAAAACCAGGTCTTAGAGGTTTGTTTATTCTACTTTGTTCTTTATAGCACTGATCTTTGACAGCTAACTATTATGATTTTATCGTATATTAGTGCTTGATGTTTTTGGTGAGTGTTTGGGCCGATATGCGTGTATCCGAATCTGTCCGAGACTCAACAATGGAAGGGTCGACGACAATCAACATCAGCTGAAATAGCTAAATCGCTTTCATCAATTATTTTGGACGAAAAATGAACATGCTCGTGCGCTTAGAAACCTTTGATCAGTCTTAGAAATCACAATTCTAATACACCCATACAGCAAAATTCGCTGGACCTTGTGAGCCGATCGCACCGATATTAAAACGAATCAAAGTAGAAAATGGAGACAAAATTGGATTTCTTCAGGTACGGCATATTCTGTTGCTGTTTATTCTGAACTCTTTTTAGTGCGAGAGTGATCAAATATCTTGTCTTGAAGGCTTCAGAGATCAATCATGCCCTTGCTTCGTCTTTATTATTGTGAGTTTAATTCAACAGTAGCGATACTAATTAGTCTGGCTTAGAATCGGATTCTCGTACGAATTATTCGTGGAGCAAACGCACCTCAAATAGAAAAGACCATTAAAGACCATATTGAGCTTGAAGACAATGGCCAGCCGCATAATCTCGTAAGATGAAATTCTGTTTTTGAAGAGATGCTCAATCGAATATGAAAAGGTTGACTTGGATGACTTATCCGGCCCCATCGTTGCATTTATAGCTCCTGCGCAATCCACCATTCAACCCGAATCCGAGCATGAAACCGAGCCTGAAAGAGATGCGGAACAAAGCGCCGAAACTGACGAAAACGGCGATCCACAAGTTATGACTGTCCCATTGAAAGGATCTCGCCGTGTTTCCATCGTATTGAATGATCAAATTGATGCTGACGTTAATGCCTTGCTACAAGCTCCACTCACCGAAGATGGGCCCGTTGAAAATACTTTGGCTATGCTTAAACCAGATGCTATGTACCCAAGTATTATTGAAGACGTTATGAGCAACTCTATCATCACCGATTCAAAATTGTGAATATCAAGAAAGTTTGGTTGACAGCAGATCAAGCGGAAGAGCTTTATAAAGAATCAGTCTCCATGGATTACTTTGAGCGACTTGTCGAATATATGTCATGGTACGTCAACCTGATCTCTTAAGCAGCAAACATTAACTGGATTTTAGTGCTCCCGTTTTGGCTATTGAGCTGTCGGATCCAATGCATACAGGCTTGGAGAGAGTTGGTTGGGCCAAGGATCCTCGCGATGCGAAGAAGGACTCGCCAAATCGTATGTGTGGTTTAATGGCCATGATTTGCTAATTTTGGAATCTCTGCGTCTAGGTTGCGGGATGTATGGCCAAGACCGACTCATCAACTCGTTCCACGCGTCTGACGGTCCCGTTTCAGCAGAGCGTGAACTTGCTTTCCTTTTTACCTCTCCCCCAGAAACATTCTTGTCTATGCCATTTGAACAGCCCACAGCCGAACCCAAAGGATCCAACTATAATGGTTACCCAAAAGACTCTGGCGGTTATAAAGCCCACGCCATGCTCAAAGTAGACAGTATTATCAGTAAAATCGTGGCAAGAGGAATCCAAATCACAAAGCGTGAAGAGGCTATGCTTTCAGTTGAACGTGCTCAAGAGCTCAGTGTGGAGTTTCTTGAGACTCCCGCTTTTGAAGAGTCCGTACAAACTTTGACAAGGTATTTCGAATGATAGCCTTTCACAAACACTTTTTAACAATGCTTTCCTTAGTGGCCCGCTTCTACTTCTCACCCTTAAGGCGGAAAACGTAATTGAAGCGTGGTTAGAAATGCTCGGCCCCAGCGACCCAGAAACCGCAAAGACTCTGTTTCCCCATGTCCCTTCGAGCTCGTTATGGAATAAGTCCCATTGAAAACGCACTCCACGGAAGCGCCACCATCGAAGTGCTATTGAACAACTTCACACCTTCTTCCCACACTACTTGAATAGAAACTCGAGTATGGGTCGATTTTCAAGACGCCTATCGGAAGTAGACGTGCAAGTCAGGCTGGAAGTCGTAATCTCCTTGCCAGTGAAAGTGTGAGAAGTAGTGTCGTGCAGCTCGAAAAAGAGCGACATAGATTGAAAAGCGCTGCTGTTAGTATGTATGCTAGAGTATGGGTCTCGGCGCGGTACCATTTGTGGAACGCACGCTGGCGGTCTTGAAGCCAGACGTTTATCCAGACCTGAAGAATCAAATTTTACAACTTATTAGAAAGGATGGGTTTGAGATCGTTGGCGAGATGGAGTTTGTGTTGGATAAAGGGCGAGCAGAGGAGTTCTATCGAAACTGTCTGGCAAACCCTTTTTCGAGGATTTAACCCACTGGATGAGCAAGTAAGTAGCAAACTACTTGAGATTGTTTATTAATTTTCTCAGTCACCCTATGGTGTCTATGTTCTTGAGAAAGCAGGTGCATCAAGGCTTGGAGGAATTTGATGGGCCCAACAAGCTCAAAGAAGGCAAGAGAAGAAGCTCCAAACAGGTATGACCTCGTTTTTGTTCGTGCTTGATGTACTCATCCAGTATATAAGTATCCGTGCTCTTTTTGGTACGGATATTCTTCACAATGCATGCCACGGATCCGATTCTCCATCCTCGGCGGCCCATGAAATTGGTTTCTTCTTTGGCTCAGAAGTCAGCTCGAAACCAGTTATTCAAAGGACAATGGCACTCATCAAACCAGACGCATATCCAACCCACAAAAACGATATTGTCGCCAGAATCATTAAAATGGGTTCAACATTATAAAGCAGGGCGAAGTTCAGTTTGACCTTGGCAAGGCAGAGGAATTCTACAAAGACCATGCGGGCAAACCCTTCTTTGAGGAGCTAACCACTTGGATGAGCAGTGCACCGATATACGGATTAGTTTTGGAGCGACCAGCTGCCATCATCGAATGGAGGAATTTAATGGGACACACAAATTCTAATATCGCACGTGAAGTCGCTCCATATACTATCCGTGCCCACTACGGAACTGATGGGTCGCATAACGCAGTACATGGATCTGATTCTCCAGAAAATGCTGCACGCGAGATCATGGCTGTGTTTGGAAACTGGGAAGCTGAAGAAGAGGCTGCACGACAGGCAGCTATTGAACAAGAACGACTGCGTGTAAAACAGCAACAAGAAGAAGAAGAACGACAACAAAGGGCTGAGCTGAAGCGGCTGCCCTTGCAGAAGCAATTGCCAATGGCTTTGACCCAAATGCATTGCACCACCAGCCGAAGCTGCTGACGTTACTGAACCAATTCCTGAAGATGATGCAACGAAAGTACCGCAAGAACCGAAAACTCCTCGTCCACCTTCTTCTGGAAACCCGAATCCTCGATCGAAATCGACAATCAAGAAATCTCCTTCAAAACCAGCACTTAAATCTAAATCACCTTCCACCGTAAATGTGGGAGGTTTGGTGAAATCACCATCAAGTGCACAAGTTGGCCTTGCAAAGTCAGCCTCTAAACCTGGACTAGGCTCAGCCTCAGCATCTAAGGCCAACCTAAAATCTAAAACGCCATCAAGTGCAAATCTTGGGGCTGCCAATGCAGCAAACCTCAAGTCCAAATCACCTTCGTCAGCAACACTCGGCGTCGCAGCCGCGGGTCAAAAACAGCGTCTAAAGCAGGTTCTAAAGCTCCTTCTTCTCAAAATCTGCGAGAGTTGGCACAATAGTTGTATTAGTTGTATCAGTTGTTGTTTTTGGGTTCGCCGCCCTTTCTGTGTTTTCGTATAATTCATTTTATTGGCGTAATTAATAATAGACGTTTTACGTTCCGATTCATCTTCTGCGTACCCTTGAGATACGTATGCACTCTGAATCTCAACCTCTTGTTCCAAACGTAACCACTTTCCATCGATTCCTCGAAACACTTCCGTGCCATTCATTTCAGCTTGATCGATAACTCTTTGCAAACCCAACGCGTCCATGATAAGCTCTCGCTTTAACGTTTGGTGATTATAATCCCGCAGTCCTAATTTGATGTCGGAATACTCAGTGATAACAATTGGACGCAAGTACAGTGTCATCCATCGGGATCCGGGAAGATAGACGTCAGTATTATCTGACGGCGCTTCGCCCTGACGTGCAGCGTGATAAAGCTCAGCAAAGGAAGCGATTGTCGCGGAAGAATTAATCAGGAGATCTGAGGGCGAAGACGCAACGAGAGCGATATCATTCAAGGTAGTGTTGTCGGTCTGTGGAATCAGAATGCAGAAGAATGGCGGTACGTTCCAGCGGGAACTGAGTGCAAGCGTCCTTCCACCTCAAACCACCAAACGTATTCAAGATTTAAACAGGGTTGATTGATCTTTCTTTGCTGAGGGATTTCGACGCGGTTGAAGTGGGATGCGTTGTTTACGTGTGCACCATACATATCTGGGCCACCAAGAACAAGCCTTCCAAGCTTTGCAAACGCTTCTTTTAATGACTGAATAGAAGCGTCTTCAGGTGGGACGTGGGTCTGCGATCAGAGTTAGATGGGTACATAACAGTTAGACGCCTCACTGT
This sequence comes from Rhizoclosmatium globosum, assembly GCA_002104985.1. NCBI lineage: Eukaryota > Fungi > Chytridiomycota > Chytridiomycetes > Chytridiales > Chytriomycetaceae > Rhizoclosmatium > Rhizoclosmatium globosum. Next base: position 136,808 of record MCGO01000018.1, on the reverse strand, counting down.
TCCAAAGCGATACACAATTTGAGTACGCCAGAACAAGGGATCATTGAAGATTGAGAGAAACTCGGTGCATGTTAGCGCGAGATGAAGCATGTCGCGGGAATCCTCAATACGATGGAAGATGAGTTCTTTGACTTCGTGGGGAAGTGTCTCCATTTTCAGCAAGTTTCTGATGCCCATGATTCACGGCTCTGTGCACTTATATTCCATTGATGCTTTCTTTATTTATAACATCTCCCCTCATTAATCGCTTCCAATCTTTACACGAGTTTACTTCAGCAGAGACTTGGCAAATTGTTCCTGTGCATATACCATTTAAACTACACATCTGATAAAACGAACACATTTTAGCTTACCTGCGCCTGTCTCAAAGCCTGGGCAATAGTTTGTTCTGTCAATGGCACGGATCCATCGTTTGAGTCCTTCTTTGTTACACGAGCTGCAATCTGAGTCGAGTCTGACTCCAAAATGATTCTAAATATCAATAGAGCGTTCGTTAGCAATCTTGAAAATTGATGGGTAGAGAGTTGTCCATCATTTCATTCAACTAGTTCTCCATCTCAACTTTCTATTGCTGCAAAGAATGATCCTTGATTTCAAGTGATTGAGCGTACATGAATGTGCAACCGATCATCCAAGCCATCTGCCATCTGCCGTCTAAACTTCCACGACACACAACATCAAAGCCACGATCATTCCTTAGCTCGAAGTAACCACACTCAAATTGCATCCTTTCCAGAGATACCCGATTGGAACAACTGAACTACACTGGGAAGTGCAACTGGAAGCCTTCAAAAAATACACACATACCCATCATCAATGGTTTCGTCCAAAGCCAGAAAGACCAAATCCGCATTCTCCAAAATCGCACGTTTCTCCACTTGTCCACTGGGTAGTTTGATTGAATGGTTAATAAATGCTCCCCCAGACTCCTTCACCGCCCCCTCCTTCAAACGACTTCAAAGAGTACGTACGCAAGCAACATTGACAAAGCCTCGTAGAAGGATTGCAAAGCAGAGCTGAGGATCAGTTCGTTCTCATCCATTGTACCGACAAAGTAAATAAAGACGTCGTGGGAGTTCTTGTAGACAATAACCTGGTTGTCGAGGAGGACAATCTCGCCTGGGCCATAGCATTAGCATTAAATGAATTTGATGCGGGATGGACTGGTATTGAAGGGGAAAGGGCAAAGGGGGGTTAACGCAACTGTTGAGTTTCTTTGTCTTGTCAAACAGGGCCTTCTCAAAGACTCTTTGCTCTTTGAGCGTTGGATAGTCTGGAGAGTAGTACTTTGCGAGGAGGCGCTTTCCCTCAGAGTCGAGGACAATCACGGACTTGGTCGTGTAGAGCTGGAGAGTGTGGGCCGGGTGTTTGGTCATTTTGAACTAGTTTGTTTTTACAGACAGAAAAACAGAGAAATGGAACAGAGAATTATTAGAGACTTTATGAGGCAATAACTAAAACTAAATTACTCTTGCTTTTCAGGTACAGCGGCTCCCTCGCTGTTGACAACTAGTTGTGATGCGTCGAACGACGGATAACCCCACCCCATCACTGCCCGAACAGCGAATTCAACTCCAATCAAAATGGGTACAAATAGGATGCTTGAAAAGAACGCAATCAAATACCCTTCCCAATCGTACGCGGATGTCCACCAAAGTGCTGTCATTCCATCATTGACATTCCCATATTGAATAACTCCATACACTAGCGTGGTAATGAAAGAGCAAAAGCACGCACCCAAAGAAGAGAAAGTTGTAAGGTAATTGTTGAGCTGGGGGATCAAACCAGCGGCAAGTGGAGGAAAACACATTGTTGTCAACATATTGCTGATACCATACGCGTTCAAGATGGAAACTCCGTTTGTTGCGCAATACGCCGCAGCAGCCATAATTGGAATATTTGCAATAATGACCAATGCACGGACGGGTAGGAACCCTAATTCAATTCCTAAAAACCCAGCAAACGTTGCTAATACGTCGGTGATTGCGTTTTGGAGTGAATCTACAGCCGATTCATCCTGTTTTAAGTTCCATCAATCGCTTAAGAATCGAAATGAGAACTTACCATCACAGTTGCAAACAGCAAAATCAGAATGATAATCGCAGAAGAAATATTACCACTTGAGGGGTCCGCAAACGCATAAAAGAAAGCAAAGTTTGAATTGGTGTTTGGCGAATCAATCAAAGCTCGTCCAGACCAGTACGCCAAAATACCACCAAAACCTAAAATAAAAACCACTACAGTTGCCGCGACTCCTCCAACGATAGCGCCGAGTCTGAGAGATCTGTTGTTTTCAGCTGACCAAACACGTTGCCAAAACGCATCAGAGAAGAACGTCGCACAAGTCAATGGAATCGCAATTGTTGCCAGTGTCTTCCATCCGGCAGTAGTCGCACCTAGATATTCTGGCATCGGTGGAAGAGGTCCGTTGTTGTGAAAGGTAACGCCAAGATAGATCGAACTAACAAGAACGAGAACCAAAACTAGTGCTGTTTGCACCATGTCTGTAATAATCGAGATATAAAGTCCTCCATGGAAGTGTAAATCATTGTTATTATGCCCTAGAATTATGTTCAGGTTGTTTTTAGAACGTTCATGATCTCATGGGGGAGGTGGTGTACTTACTACCACAATCAAGGGTACATAAGGAGAGCATCCAAAGAAGTTTTGAAAGATTCCTCCGATCGCGATGTACTCTGACAGTAGCGTGTTCACCAGGCAAAAGAGAACGACAGCCATTACAAAAACTTCGGCCATCTTTCCAAACCGCCATCTACAGATACATCAGATATATAGTAAGGTAGTCAAGTTTATGCAACCTTGCATATGAACTGACAGAAGTCGCGTTGGGTACATTGCTCCTCACACTTGAGCCCATGTAAGCTACCATCACCAACGGAAGACCAGTAAAGAGAGCGTAGACCACCAAGCCAATGATACCAGTCCCTATTCAACCGACTGTTTAGCCTCGCTTTCAAACAAAACTCTAACAAAACAGAACAAACCATAGTACGGATCCGCCACAAACGCCGCCGGTCCGTACAACGTCCACGCGCCCATCGCCGACGCAAACCACGACGCGGCGCACCACCAAAGACTCTGCGAGTTGCGCGCTGTGATAAAAAACTCAGTGTCGCCGCTTCGTGGTGCGGCTTGACCAGCGCCAGGATAACCGCAACCGCTCCATACGCAACGTACGCCGCAAGACACAGTCCAAGCCCTGCCCGTGCCGAATCGGTGTCGAGGAAGGTTCCAGTGCCGTTGTTGGACATCGTCTTTGTGCTTGTCCGAAAATAGACTTTTACTAAAATAGAATCTATTTACAAAAGCTTTACAGCTGATCCTCTTGCGGATCCACTTCGAGAGTGTCCACTTTGTGCGGGTAAGTAGTGTGATGCTGGTGGAGGTTCTGCTACTTGGGGGCGTTGTGAACGGCTGGGACGTTGATCTATGGCTGATGTGCTAGGTGAACGACGCCTACTGAGAGTATCACTGGCGCGTGGAGACTGGCCTCTGATGGGAGAGCGGCCTCCTTGTGGTGAACGGCCTTCTTGCGGGGAATTTCCTCTGATAGGCGTCGCTACTCTCGATGAACCATTTGATGATCCGTTCGGAGACCTTACCCGAACTTCCCGGAAACTCGTATCCATTGCCGTCAAAGAATGTGCACTCAATGGTGCTGTGGAAGTGTTGATGGCCGTTTGAGATTCATTTGACCCTCCTTTTTTGGTGGATACTCCGGGAGGCTATTGGTTGAGCCTTTTCGCTCATGTCCGTTTGGTTTGGGGTATATAACTCGATCGTCATTAATGGCAAGAGAGGCACTTGGGTGGCTCAAAGTGAGGCATGGGCCATCCAAAATACCAACGAGCCAAGAGTTCAACGCAAATGCAAATTCCCATGAAAATCACAGAGGAGACAAAGGCAGTCAGAAATCCATACGCTCATAGCTTGAAGACCAGAATATAGCTCCCATCCCAACAGATACGCTATTATAGCGATGGCAGCATACGTCACCGTCGCGAAAAAAGCACAGAAACAGGCACCAAGCGCGGAAAATGATGTCAGGTAATCATTCAGTTGCGGTACGAGGCCTGCTGCTAATGGAAGGGCAGTAAAGCAAGTTACTATGTTCACAAGACCCAACGGATTCAGAATTGAACTTTTGTGTCAGCGAAATAAACGGCAAGTCCCATGATCGGAATATTCGAAAAGGCAACAATCCAACGAACTTGCACTGGCTTCAACTTATATCCGAGTGCGATTGCAAATGTTGTAAGAGAGTCTGTAATGGCGTTTTGGAAGGAATCTACAGCTGACTCATTCTTAGTGGAAGACGTTAGTACTTTGATGTCAGCTTTTCGCAAATTATTACCATGACTGAAGCGAAAATGATAATCAGCACTACAACAGAAGTCGAAATACTTCCGTCAGATGATGCGAAGGCATAAATGAATCCCAGGTTTGGATGAGCATTAACAGTACCCGCCTTTTTCGACCAGTAAGCCAAGAAAGCACCAAATCCAACAATAAAACAACGAATGACGAAACAACCCCCCAATCAACGAGCCATATCTAAGACTTTTTTCACTGTCCGCACTCCAGCAACGCTGCCAAAAGGCTTCACCAAAGAAAGTTCCACAAGTAAATGGAATTCCAATTGTTGCGATTGTTTTCCAGCCTGCTGCCGTTGATCCCAAATAATCAGGCAAACTTGGAAAAGACACTCCACAAAACGAGTAGATCATCCATATCACAGATACGAATACCAAGAGCAGCACGAGCACGGTTTGGTATAAATCAGTGAGAATGGACACGTATAAACCTCCGAAACCTGTGTACACCATGGTAATGATTCCCTTTGATTGAATTAGAAAACTTTAAAATTGATCGTGAACTCACAACAGTAACAATAGGTACATGCGGTGAGCAGCCAAAAAACTGAGCGAATATTGTCCCAATCACAAGGTACTCATCAAGAAGGTTGATTGTGAGGATAAATAACACCAAGAACAGCACGAATATCTGCACTTCTTTCCCAAATCTCCATTGAGCATAAGATGATACAGACGTGGCTTGCGGTACGTTTTTTCGAACTGTTGAACCAATTCGGGCCACCTTATTCATCTATTAATAAATCTGCACATCGTAAACAAGTTGACGATACATACCCAAACCAGCGGAATTCCAGAAAATATCGAATATACGAGCAATCCAATGATTCCTGTTCCTATTGATGGGTCCACGACGAAATCTGCTGGTCCGAACAGTGTAAACGCGCCGATTCCACATGAAAACCATGACGCTGCACTCCACCATAAGCTCTGAGAGTGTCTCGCAGTTATGATAAAATCTGTAGTCTTGTTCTTCTTTCGCGCGTCTTTTAAGAACGAGAAGGCGATGGCAAGGATTCCATACGATACATACGCCAGTATGCAGAGAATAAGACCGGTGTTTGCACTTTGTGGATCGAGAAAGACACTTTGTGTTGTGTTTGTACTTGAATAGGATGATGTCGTTGACATCGAGAGACGTGCGGTGAGAATTGTCAGATTCTTGGGAAAGATGAAAAAGGCATTTTATTGGGTTATAACTTTCACAAACCAAATGCGGCTCTCTGAGAGTGAAACAAGCCCTTTGGGGTCAGTATATCTGTATCCACCTTTGAGTGTTATCTTGAAATAAGTTTCAACTGGAATGGGAGCGTCGAAATAGAGAACCTGTGATTCTTCTTCTTTCAGCTCTTCGGCTCCCTTTTTATCAACCAAAACGCGTTTTTTAAGGCTTGAGATAGACTCGGAGAAAGTAAAGGCTGGGTTGATCAATTTCACGGGAATATCTTTTTGAGTTCCAAATTCAATGGTCCCTTTCAAGTTCTCGATAGTAAAACGAACGATGGATTCGCTTTTTCGGTGCTCATGTGCTGCACTTTGTAGCCATGGTATTCATCCGAATATTCAAAGGATCCATTCCAAGCCTCAATGATGTACTCTGTGTTTGGCGGTCTTTTGTTTCAGGCTTCACGAATGTTGCAGATTTGATGCTTGAAAGTGTCAAGCCCTTCGAATCCACATACCACTGACCGCTACCTTCTTTCTGCTTCCATGGACATGAGAGAGTGACAAATCGATGCTGAACTCGATTTGTGAAGCGCAAGACTTCTGCTGTTAATCTTCAATATCTTGTTGCCCGGTGCGTTTTTGGAATCTTTTGTTGATGGAGATCCACCCTTCTTTTTGGCGTCACATTCAATTTACTTGTTGAACCTGTGGCAGCCTTAGATTCTTGAGGTGCTTTGATAGTATTTCCGGAAATGGATAAGTTTGAGTTGAAGGTTGGAGTATCAACTTCAATGTCATCATCTTCCTCCTTTTGGCTCACTGGCGGTGGTCTCGCAAACTCTCCGTAGTAAATTTCTGGGCATATTCGAGCTCAACAGTTGTGGGTTTTGTGTGACCGTATTCATGCAACTCAACAGGTGGACGGTCATAACCTAAGAGTACGGATGATGTGTCCCAGCAGCGTCCGTGGATTTGAAACTGAGTCGCGTGAGGGACCCATTCGGATAAATGGTCACAGTATCAAAGTATACATCGGATTCTCGGTCAGGATAAAATTTGATCTGTTGAAATCCATTAGCTTATCAACATATATTACTCAATCAAACTCACAACAAACTCCTGAAACTGATTTGGTTCTATTCTTGCGTGCCACGGAGAAACAGAAAAGGCATTCGAGTTTGAAAAATTGGTAGTTCCATGTGTTGAAGGACATAGCGATACTTGGCAGGACAAAGGAAAGTAGCTCGTGTTAAAAACCTTGAAAACCTTAGTAGTTGTGTCGCCAACGACAACATCACCAAGGAATAAGTCCGTATTCTCTGGATCGACTCGAATGGATGGAATTACACCCTGACCAACAAGTTTCACCTCCACTTGTGACGTCAGCGAGCAAGCATCAAACTTTGATGTGTAGGTCAATTCTTCATGGGGCTCAAACAAGATTTGAACTGAAGTTTTAGATTGTGGAGGTACAATTTGATTCAACTCAGTGATCAGCTTAAACGGTCCTGTCTTATCCAACGACTTGCTATTATTGAGAATCACTTCCTTATTTGAGCGATTGTATACAACAATTGACGAATTTCCTGTTTGTGCAGCGGAGTAGTCCCAAAGTCCAAAACGGACGTCAAAGGATCCAACAAAATCAAATCGGGGGAAACAACGGGTGCAATCAAGCGAAGATAAATCACATCGCTTGTATTTTTTGGTTTTCTGACTTTAGAACCAACCAGATTTAATGCATCATCTGATTGAAGAGGCGGAGAGTCTTTCTTTGGTTTTCCGGCTATATGCCGTTCAATTTTACATGGAACTAGAACTGTTATACAGGTGTCGTCAAGTCGATGGTAAATTTCAGCATCTTCAACTTAGTCGCCTGCGAATCAGTGGCGTTAGTATCCTCTGACGTGGTTTTGTCAAATATAGAATAAACTACTGGCTCGGGTGGGATAATGGTGGCTTCAACTTCAGTCACAGCGGAAACCGCAGCAACAGGATTGACCGCTCCTTTTTCTTTCTTTTTCGCACTTTTAGGAACGTCATCTTTCTTTTCAGGCTGGATAGACTGTCGCCTCTCAACTGGATCCGGGACGACAGCTGCAGGAACTGACTCAATCGCCGTTTTAGCTTCCTCTTCTTCAAGTTTCATTTTTTCCTGAATAATATTGGATACAGCAAGTTTTGAGATTTCGGGAATTGATAGTTTTACACCAATGTCCAGATCTTCACCTGGGCCAAGAGTGCCTTTTCTTGGATACATGGAAACAAGAAGTGGATCTTCAAAGCTAATAGATGCTAATTTTTGATCGAATGAGTCGGCAACTGCCTCCACATCCAGTGGAACCAAAATACGTGGGTTAGAGTGAACTGGTTCGCCAGAGGCAAACAGCACTTCTGGGTCTGTGTCGACTGGATTAAATTCCGGTGTGTTGCTAGATTTCCTAATAGACGGCCTGAATGTTTTCAGGAGCGTTGGATCAGTTCTTTCAACCGCGCTCTCCGCTTCTTCGCAAATAAGGCGTGATGTTGTTTCGTTCATTTGTTCTTTTATCTGGAATGAAGTCTCTAGCTGGCTTCTCTTATAGATTCCAATTATCTTTGGGTTTCCAAATTCAAATTGAACCAAATCTTCATTATTTTGCTTGTTATTGAGACCGTTTGTCTTCAGCTTTGTTGAGGTGGATTCATCTGAAGCCCAAGTTTGTTTGACAACACTTGAAATCATTGCCAAATTTAAACTTGAACCAAAACTTGTCGTTTTGGATCCAAGCGAACGTATTTTGATGTAGTTGTCTTACTGCTTCCCATTCCAATCGCTCCAAAACGAAGCTCAGAATAGTCAAACGTGAGTAATGTCTTGATTCCAGTTCCGGAGCATTTCAGCTCAAAATTTCGATTCCAAATTGAGTGACAGCTCAGTCTTGCTTTCACGGAACCAGAATCAAGAGGCTCAAAACGAACCATTCGTATTTCGTGAGATAAGGGCTCGATGGGTACAGTTCCGTTTATATCACCTTATCTTTGAACAAAACCATAATTGATGGATCAGATGAGTTGAAACGAACTTTTTGTGGAATTCTTGAGTTGTTGCTGATTTTAATTGGAATTTCTTTCGCTTCAGAGAGAGTGCAATCATTGAATATTAGTTCCCTCCCACTTTTCCTGGCACAGAGAATGACATATCTGAAGTCGTCACTCTTCCTGTGATTGAAACTGGCATTGGGGTTTCAACACCCTGATTCATATACTTGATTCGAACAAACACTGAATAAGGATTTTCTCCATTTTTCAGGAGAATATGGCCAGAGCGCGATGGCTTGATTTTAAACCAAATTTTCGAAGTCTCAAATGGTTGAATAACAGCAAGCTTAGGAGCTATTTCCAGTTCTCCCATATTTTGAACTTCAACTTCAAGATTATCACTTCGTTTGCTAATAGCAGCAGGATTTCTACCAGTTCGTTTGAGGGGCCTAATGGAAAATTGTTGGTCATCGCTGGTAAGGTATGACACCTGTCTGCTCATCACACCCATAGTAGAACCAAATCCCATTCCAATCGCTGGAAGCAAAAGACTGTTTGAATTTGGTCTTGTTTGTAAAGCTGGTACATTTAGTCCACCAACTGCTTCTGGACTCATGTTGACGACCGAACCGCTGCCAAGGTCATCTTCAGAAAAAAAATTAAGCCGAGTCTGCCCATAGTCATTATCTCCGTTATCAGAATCTATTCCATCCGTACAAATATCCGATCCGTAGTCTAGGTTTTTGTCGTTATTTCCGATTCCCCGGCTCGACTTATTAGCGGTATTAAATTGACTTCGAAGCGTCATACCATCAATTTCAATCCAATATTTGATGGCAACATTGGAGTGGTTTGTAACAAGGACTTGTTCTCTGTACACTGATTCCACTACACTGATGCCAAAGTCCAAGAAACTGCGGTCAATCCGTAAAGGCGATTTAAGTATTTCTCCCTGGCATTTAATAGTGATTGGATTGACCCCAGGTCTGTTGAACTTGATATTGAACGCTGCTAGAGATGATATATCCTCAGCTTCAGTAGCGCTACTCAATTTTGATGGCTGAAATAATAAGCACAACGTCAGCGACGCGTATCCAGCAAGTTTTACAGGTGTTGAACCATTTGTAATATAAAACGAGTTGTCAGTACTTCCGTCTAGTTTGGCAATCTCAACTTCTGACTCAATGGCCCCATCATTGTGAATTTCGACATTACGTTGAGCCTGGCCACCTTGAACGCATGCGCCAAAATTAACCAGAATCTCACTCTCTCCTGTTAATTCACAAACTCTTTTATGGCTTTCATTTTCTGACTTGATCTTGTCCGTCAAGCTCTTTTCCAGTTTTATGGTGCCAATACCGGGTCCTCCAACACTTGATATTCGGGGTTTACAAGTCTTTGATGAACAGCCCAATCGAACTACAAACAGTCCACCAACTTCAGCCTCGAATTCCACGATACCATCAATTATGTCTATATAAACTATTAATTGACATATTTAAGAATCAAAATACCTTGGTTATAGCCTGTGGGTGGTCTGAAATTGAATACTACTTCGCACTCCATACCAGCACTCATTCTCCCAGGAGGGGGAGCAATGACGTCGAAAAACGTTGCAAGTTCGATAGACAACGGCCGCATTTTGAAAGTATTCACCCGACAAGATGTATTGGTAATCTTGACTTTCTTAGTGTAGGTTTTCTCCGGCTCATAATCTTTAAAAACTACACTCGACGGCTCAGGCATAAAGGGGCTATCTATTTCGCATGCAATTCTTTGGGAATTTTAACTTCGAGTTTGTGCTTTGGTGCTGGCAAGGGCTTTTTGGACTGTTTAGAATTATTGTCCTGATATTAGTCAACTCGTCCTCTTTACTTTCATCGAATAGTGCTTCCATTCTTTGAATCATTTGAGGGGAAGGCGAGGCTCGTTCGTGTAATTTAGTTCGCAGCTGTTGAGCCTGAACGGGATCATTTTGAATGGGAAATGCCGCAAGAGGCGAGGTGCGACTTTCAAGGCTTTTTGCAAATCCTGCTTTGATTTCCATTGATCATGCTCTTTTCGCTCGAGGTCATCGACATCAAGAAGCTTCTTTAAGATGAGCATTTACTCAATGCTGCTCCTTATTCATTTCAATCTCAAGTTTCTTGTTTTCAATCTTTCTGGCGATAATGGCACGACGGTTTCTCGTACAGCAGCAGACTCTGACAAATCAACTTCTCCATCAGCCAAGAAGAGTTCAGCTTTTCGCTTCCTTTGGATCATGTACACTGCACGTTCGGCGATAGCTTTTCGAATTTTGGCGACTCGGCTTTCAGTGATTGAAGATTTCGCTTTCGAATTTCAATTTCCCCTTCAGGCTCCTTGGAAAACATATTAACTTAATTTCGAAGTACTCGGTGAAATTTATACCTGCTCTCTTCTCTTATTATATCTGGCAACACCAGTTGGAAGGACTCTCATCCGTCACTGCTTCCTCTTTGAAGAATACTGGTTGCATGGACGATTTCCGTTTTCTTGCTGCCGCTTCAGTTGCTTCATCAATGACAAGTCGAGCCAACCGTTTACGCTCCTTACGGTGCTTTTCCTCGACCTTTTTCAGTTTTCCAACGATGTAAGATTCAAGTGCGTCTATCATGTCGCTTTCAAGTATATCTTGATTTAAACTATGTAATCTATCCAGCTGAATTTGCAAGATGTTGAAATGGTGTTCGACGGGAACAATCTCGGCTTCTAAGTGGGGGATAGCAGCAATCGAATCTTTGGCAATTGACGAGCTCTCAACGTAAGACTTAGCGAGCTCTCTGAATTTCTTATTTTGTTGCAAATGCGGGGCTTTTGGAAGCTGGTAATTAAGGGGGTCGTTTCATTGATTGTTTGGGTAGTTTCGGATTGGCCAATGAGGATCAATTTTCAACGGCTTCTCAGTTTCCACAATGTGATTAATTTTTTTGATCAAATTGATGCACTCGGCTGTGTGTGTGCTCACGTTTGCCTATATAAAGAATAATACCATATTTTGGCATGGTTTGAAGGTTGACGTACCCGACACTCATTCAAATGATCTTAAGTCGATGAGATTATTTTCGGTCGAAATTGCGTTGGTTTTGATATCTTCAATTTCGTTTCTCGCCATGGTTTTCAACTTTATAGTCTGTATTTCATCTTTCCCCTTGAAGCCAGTAATAGCGCCATTCTTGTAATACTTCTGTATTACTAATCCTTCGAACGTCTTCAGAGTCTTTGGTGTGAAGGAATCGAGGACTTCCTTAGGATGCGAAAGCAAGAAGGCTGCTTCGTCAGAATCCTTTGTTATTGATGAATTCGACTCAGTGTACTTGATGTGATCTTTGAGTTTCTTTTTGATTTGAGAAATGTTTAATCGGACAGGATGAGTAGATTGTAATACAGGTTTGGAACCTGTTGAATTGATTACGACAGAGTTTTTGGGGATAAAGATCTCACCTTTCTTTCCAAACTGAAATCCAGGGAACAGTTTATCGTCAGTAGCTTCATTTATCTCAGCAAGCAATGAATCATCTGAATCATTTGGGTCTGGAGGCACGCCCAATGCTCTGTTCCTCTGCGCGTAATTCTGCGTTCCCGAAGATCTAATGCAGCTTGCAAGTCAGCTGGCATGAGAAGTGATGTATTTTCAGCTTCCAAATCAATTTCTGCTTTTGTGGCGGTTTTTCACCACTAGTGATGCATCCACTGATCGAAATAGTTCTCTTGCTGAATGATGGTGTTTTTTCGACGCCTTTAACTGATTGTTTTCAGCTCTATTATGTTTTCGCTGATGTTTCAGTTTCTGGCACGATTAAGGAGTTTCTGGACGTGAACTTTTTGCTGCAGTCAAATTATCTATCACGATTCCTGGGGTTGTCGGTCGATTTTCGCTTTCTGCCGCGGATAGGGGCTTTGTTGGGGATTCCGCAAGAGTGAACCACCGTTGTTATCGGACAATCCAGGATCACCTTCAACCTTCTTTTCTTCGACGTTGGGATCTTTTTTCAAAGCTGGAACTGAGTAAGTCTTCTTGAGTACTTTATCGACGCGATTAATTCGATCCAAGTTTAGCTTCTCAGTCAAAAATGTGCGATCGACAGGTTTGCGCTCAATTACAACTTCCACTGGTGGAGGTTCATCTTGGGGTGGAGGCGGTGGCGGTAACTCGACTGCAGCTTCCTCTTTAGCGCCTTTCTTGCCTTTGGAGGCGGTTGCTCCTTTCTTCATATCAAGTCTTTCGAAAAACTGACAATTTCACATAGCGAAAGGAAATCAAGAACGCAAGCAGATTTTTGAGATACGATCTATTTCAGAAATAAATATTATAATCCTTTCCCAACAGCTACCCATATATCCTCCGCTTGTCGAGAAAACAGTCGACCCAAGTCCCACAACACTTCTTCAAGCTCCAATACATATCATCTACCTTGACTTCTACATCTTCTTGTCCGTCCGCGGTTTTATAAACTCCAGTTACAAGTCGAACAGTCTTTGTTTCCGTAGACTGTTCACCATCCACAACAATCACCATTGACTGATCCAAAAACATGAAGAAATGACGCGGATCTTCAGAGATATAGTTGCTGTCGATGTGAACTCTTGCTTGCTAATTTTTAGTGATTTTCCGTCTCTCAATGTGTCTGCAGAAACGTTCAAATTTTCTGATGATAGAGGGTGAACTAGGCCTGATAAAGCTCTTTTGATCTCAATTGGATGTCGATGGAATCCAAACTGTTGCTCCAAGATATCCTTGTCATAACGACTCAAATCACGGTCATATCTGGTGTTTTTCGTCATTGAGGAAACAGTCAATAAGAATATACTCAACTGATAACTGTCCTTGCCATCTGGAGGAGCCATTGAGACTCATAGTGCTTTGATATGAGAACGAAAATATCAACGAGTAATGCCACCAAGACGTTCAGTAAGATTATGACAACACAAAACTGATGAACTAAGAACAATAGAATGCCAAAGTCCTATGCAATGTCAAATGAGTCTTTAGGTCAGAGTTTAGTTGACTTACTCCTGCGACACCTCTCAAATTGCTAAAGTCTTCCATAGAAAACAAAAATCTGACAGTCCATAATACAGCACCACTATAGTAGTTCCAATCGTTAGCATATCGAGCCCTTTTGCCGCATAATCCATATTTTTCATAATAGATAGAATGCAGATGAAAAGCCAATAACGGTTGTGATATAAATCACAATCCAGTGCATAAAACCTCTAAAAAAAAGTTATGACAATTTGAATGCAGTTTGAAGGATGTCAAACCTAGTCACAACTTGTCGAAGAACCAAGATCAATGGTCCAACTGATTTAATTCCTCGGGTATAGTAAAATATGGAGCCATCCAAAAATTGAGCCACAGCTTGAATTTTGGAAGTGCTGACAAGTCTATGCTTGTGTTGAATCGTGCAGCCGTAGACAAGGCAAATGTAATATCACACAAACACTAAACACCACTCGAATCACATCCTCATCAATATCGCACGAATCATGGTCCACACATAATCAAGACGTTCATCAAGAGACTTCCAGAACGAAAGTTTGATGTTTCGTAAATGCTTTGGACGGAACTTTGTACGCTTATACAGCTCATAGTAATCATGGATCACATCGTAGACTTGAAAGAATACAAGAACGAAAGTGGCGACAACGAGTCCGTATTGGACGTCTCTGGTTGTTTGGGTGACTTGTGCTTTGCCCAGAGTCAAGACCAACACTGATTGTGAAGAGTATAACTGTGACTGCAGAGACAAAGAACTGGCGCATGAAATAGCGACGAGCATAAACGTCCCATTTCACTCGGATGATGGATCGGAAAATTGGATGAGTAATCATATCGTGGTCTGGACTCTTGGTTAATTACACGAAATGATTTCAAGTAGTTGCACTCACCCCATCTGTCTACGATTGACACCAGTATCGGTTTAGATAATGTATCCGTCCCATACTTTTTCCTAGTATGATATTTCAACATTGGACACCCAGAACTCGAAGAACTCACTGATGCAAAATCGGGCAGATATCATCCAAAGGAACTGCGTAATACCAATATCGTCTCCAAACTCCCACTGCGGCTCCTTCAACGCTTCAATCATAGAGCAATATCCAAGCGACAGCCCCAACATCGCCGGTGTAAGCCCATGATTATTGTCTTGCGTAATAAGCTTAGTTTTAGTGACGCCTTTCATCAAATCCGCATCATTTCGTTTCACAATGTATTGGTACGTTTCATTGAAGATGCCAAAGTAGGCCATAACATGCAGAATGTTGTTTCCATATTGATCTTTGCGATAAATGTCCGCGCCACCTTTTTCCACGAGAAGCTTGATGATTTCGAGTGTGTCGCGACGGGTAGCTGCAAAGTGGAGGGGTGTTGAGCCCGAATACAAGTTTGGATACTCCCAACTTGTGGAATACTCTTGAAAGGAGATACCATTTGCCTCAACGTTAGCGTTTACTTTTTTGTCAACGAGAAGCTTAACCTGTACATGGCAGGAGTTATTTGTTTTTTAGCCATCACGGCAAGGAAGTTGGATAAATCGAAACTTACAACAGTCAGCATTCCATTCTTGCATGCCTGATGTAAAGCCGTCTCTCCATTGTACTGATGCCCGTATGGCGTCCCATCCACTTTCACACCCTGGCCATATGAAATCTCACACAGCCTGATTTCAGTAACCTGGAGCGATTCCTGGAGTACTGGGATATAATCGTCTCCATATCTCTCGATAATCCATTCGGCGATGTCTGCCTTCTTTTTCAGGATAGCAACATGCAGGATAGTTTCGCCGAACGGACCGCGATCACAGACCAAGTCGGGTTTGGAAGATAAGAGGCGTTCGAGGCCTTTTAGGTCACCAATGTTGATGGCCTAGTTGGTTTTGGATAAGACTTTCATGGAATCATTGAAGAATACGAAATAGATACAGACCAAGCACATAGGCGTCTGAAGGAATCCAGCCGATTGATCCGAGAGAGCGCCTTTTCCCTGCTTAAAAGGATGGTGGTGTTTCCCGTCAGCCTGATGCTTTTGCGCATGTTTTGAAACGTGTTCATGAAAGGATGGGTGATGGCTTTTGGTGATCCCGCCACTTGAGGGTGATGAAGGCCAGAGAGTCGCTGCCACGATTCTGAACTGAAGCTGAATCGATGATGGGAGGAAGAGGCTCCATCTGAAGTTTGTTTCAACATCCTCAAAAAACTTGGAATTGTCGTTTTTGAACAGGTACCAGAGAGAGTCCAGACCCCACGTCAAATGTAAAAGTATTAACTCTTATTTTATGTTGAATTTAAGTGAAGGTTAGAGGAAAGGAGGGAAGGGGGAGGCTGAACCCGCGAACTTACAAACTCTGTTAAAACCATAATATGGCACTCCCTTCACCTGGCGAACTGGACATTATCCAGCTATCGACAATCACAGCCTCAAGCACCGACACGACAACATCAAACTGTGCACCATCACGATGCCTTCCACAGAACATTGCCGATGCAGGAGTGAACAGGACAACATCCGATGTCTCCCACTGGTCTTCGGCCCTTGGTGCGTTCCTAGTCCCTTCTTCTTATCCATTCTGATCAATCAATACAGATCCAAAATGCGACGACGTCTGGTAACTCTTTAAACTCATTCACCCCCCCCGTCTTGCCGCCCCCGTTTCGTTAACCTCCATGAGATCAGGGTCAAAGCAGACTGGTCGAAAGCAGGACCTTACTCCATCTCTTCCTTCTCGATACAATACTACATGCCTGCATACGCTCAACGTAACCTTCTTGAACAACGTTCTCCCCTCACCTTGAGTTCTAAAAATACTCTTTAGTTACAAACCTGCAACTTACAAGCACATCTTCGGGGACGCTTCAGTCGCTTCAAGCGTATTTCTGTAATACGACGTATGTGGATAACATGGGGACGACGGGAAGGGTTGATGTGTGTGAGTTTGATGAAAGTTCGCATGGTGGCGTTGTTTGGGATACTGTTGCTGCGTCGTTTACGTTTGGGTTTGATGGAGTGGAGTCCGGGAAGGGTCGGGGTGGATGTCAGGTGGCGATCGATGAGGTAAACCGATGGTTGGTATGGTTTGAGCTTAACACTCATGATATAGATTATTATGCTTGGTGTAAAGAGTACAATACTACGAGTAGTCCTCAAACTGTTGCTGTTGTGCCGACTGGAAATGCGCCTTTAATAAGTGGTGGTGCGATTGCTGGGATTGTGTTCGTGGGTCTTATTCTGCTGGGTGTCGGATCAGTCATTGGAGTGCGACGCAGAAACTTGAAAGCAAGGCAACTCGCTACACAATTGTTTCGTGATCAGAAGTTGCGCGGGATCGTACCATTACATGAAGACGAAGACGCCATTGAACTGGAAGAACATGAGCATCGCGAATGAATGTACGACTAGCATCAAACGGAATAACAAACTCATTTCATTCATGTAATATTCAAATAAAGCACTGTGATACATCATTGAAATACAAAGACACTTCTATATTCAAACTACGCGTTTACTAAAATGAAAATTTTTCACACCTCCACAACATCCAAAAACATGCTCATTTCACTACCCATTCCAACCTGTCCAACTCGTACCCTCCACTCCACTTCATCCCCAACCTCCAAATCTATCCACTCCCTTTTCAAGTCCGTCTTCTTTTTCTTATCACGTTTTCCTCGCTGCGGCATTGGTCCCAAGATACGAATACGCGTTATTCGACACGGAATGCCAAGCTGTGCACAAGCTTTAGCTTCAAGGAGACGAGTGACGGTGTCAAACGGAGTCAGAGAACGTGAAATACGCAAGGATAGTAGTTGAGGTTGTATTTCTTCGTCTTCGTCGTCGTCTTCATTGTTTTGATTGCTGCATGTGGTAGTGGATTGTACTTTGGTGGCTGATTGAACATTTTCCATGGAAGTTGTCGTGTCGGAACTGGAGAGCAATATCTCCCTTAACGCGCTAGTAATAATTAAATGCGAAGGAGTCGGGAAGGTACGAGTGCTAAAGATTCGCTTGGAACTGGTGACGATTCAGGTGTTGGGGCAACATCCAGTTCACGGTCTGGAACATAATCAGAGAGGCAAGAACACTCAAGCGCGTGTTCCGATATCAATTGCTGTGGAAAGCTAGGTGACATACAAGAAGACGGTAGGAGTTCCTCGTTATCGACATTCCCAAGTTTCCGTGGTGGTACAAGAGTAGAGTCAGAACCCCACCGACCCATCGCCATTTCTTGATTCGGTATTACAGCAGCCGTTATTTGAGACGTTGTTACAAGGTTCCGTTGAACCAGCCACACTCTCGCAGTCACAACAAGCCGATCCACAGGAACATACTCCTTCCCCCCACTTTTCCTCGCTTTAATAATCCCTTTCCGTGGAGGAGTTTGAGGCGGTGTAGCAGGATTCTGCAATTGTTGTGGTGAACAGTACCGAGAAATGGTGGCTGCGCGAATACGAAAAGGCAGTTTCCAAAACAAGGGTGCACGGTCCTCGTCCTCATCCTCCGCATTCTTCTTTTTCGCGTCGATGTGGGGCATTGATTCGTCTAGGTATTGCACGGTGGGAGAGAAATGGACGATTCGTTGTTTTCGAGACTTTGGCGAGAACCAGAGTGACTTTGGGGGAGTGTTGGGGATTATGTTTACGAGTGTTTTGTCTGAGTGGGCGGAGGAAGAGGAAGAAGACGATTCGAGTTCGGCAAAGACATCGGTGAGAATGTGTTCAATTGACTGGGGCTGTTGAACGTTATTCCCAGGGACATTATTTGGGTGCTGGTGCTGGTGGCGGAAGAAGAAGGAGGGCGATGGTTGTTGGAATGCAAAAGAGGGTGAATGAATGTGATTCTGGTTGGGCAGGGACAAGGGCAAATGGCGTGTTTGGCGGGTGGTTGGGAAAGCTGTGGAACCTTGATTTGGAGCTGCGATGGAGACCCGCCAGTGAAGCTGAAGGAGACGCGGTGGGTTGCAATTGCTGCCGTGGATTACTAGTTGCCATTCGGTGAGACTTTGACGGTTTGACGGTTGGTGCTCGAGTTGTTGATGCTTTTGATGCCTGGCTGGCTTCCTTTCAACTTGACAGCTTTTTTGAAATGGAATCAATCCCGTTTCGGCACATCTTTCATAACAAATCACGGTGACTGTCAATCAATGCCAAACATCAATCTCACAGGTCCTATTGTATGGGCCGCTTGCAGACCCATCCTCAAACTCATCTTTGCCATGGGTACAACAATATCAAATAAACTTCTTAAGACTGAACTGAGCCTTTAGGAATCGGTGTTTTCATGGCTAAAAACAAAGTGCTCGAAGCCTCAGGGTCCAAAGTGATTGCGAAGGTAAACAACCCAATACACGCCAACGCGTTTCTTTCACTCACCATCGATTCCACTACAGCTTTTGATTTGGGTACGCATTTGACCCGTCTCCATCACCATCTCCATCCCCATCGCTCGTCTCTAATAACGTATAAAAGGTCTTGAACCCATGCCTCCTCTTCTCGAACGTGGTAGTTGGAATCAATTTTCAGAATCTGTACGAGTTTGGAGTAATGAACCTCGCATCCATGTGTCACTTGTCTCTTGGTTGGATTCTCGGCTGTATCGTGTTATACTCACACAACCACCACAGGGGTTTCGGTATGGTACCATATGTAAGTGTGTTTTTGGTTTTGATATGTTTTCGGACTCATCGCGTTTTATTCAACAGTGGCAGTGACGATGGCAATTGCGGCGACGTAGCCCTCGCAATCATCCTGTCTCTTGGAAATACGCCTCCATTTCAACCAGGTGACGCTGTACTCGGAGTCGTATACGTTTCGGCATACTCTGCTTCACGAACTCTTCTTCTTTTCAGTCGGGTATACGTGTTTTGGGATCGATGTTGCTGGGATGCCGAGGGAGTCTGTTGGAGGGAGAATGTCTGTTGTGAGTGCGGCGGCTTCTGTGGGGGCGACGGTTAGACGGTTGAGTAGGAATAAGGAGTTGAGTGGGAGTCGGGATGTATGGCTGCAGGGTTTTCTATGGATGGAGTCAAGAAGGAGGAAGAAAGTGGTGGTGGTGGTGAGGTTAGAAGAACTGTAGTTGATCGACAAGAAGGATTTGATGAAGAGGATGGAATGCAGTTCAGTGCAAGGTCATTGGTGGCTGGACCATCAATGAAGCAAAAGAAGTGGCACAGGAAGGTGGAGACGCTCAAATCGCTGTGCAGGATCAGATATCCGTTATTGGTCCTCATACCAAATCAGAGCCCAGTTTTGTGACCAGAACACAGACAAGAAACGTGCAGACGATGCGGAAACTGTGCATCTAGAACACGAGTTTCAGGAAGAGGATCCAATCAAAGTGACGTGCTGGACAGTTTTGAAATGGCTTTGGATGCAAATTCAATTCGCACTCACAAGTTTATTGAGTCCTGCCAATACAGCGGTACGCATTTTCGTGTGTAAGAGATGGAAAATATTCTAAAGATTCATACGTTCAGACTATCGTTGGTCTCTTTGTCGCCAGTATACCCGCTCTGAAGGGATTGTTTGTGAAACCCCAGAATCAGTTACAGAGGCACCACTCAGTTTCCTCATTGAGGCATTACAGTTTTTGGGAGGCGGAGCTGTTCCTTTAGGATTGATGAATCTTGGTGGAGCCCTTGGCCGATTAATTTCAAGCGACTCGTTTCTCCCAAAATCATCATTGGAATTTCACTATGTCGTCTAGTTGTCATGCCCGTGATTGGAATCTGTTTGTGGAGCTTCTTGTTTCTGGAGGAGTGATTGACGCGGATGACAAGATGTTTCGGTTTGTGTTGATGTTGGAGGCGTGTATGCCGACAGCGTCATCGACAGTGTATTTTACGCAAATGTGGCATCCGAAGGGAGAAGCTGATGCGATTGCTGGAGTGATATTGGTTCAGTATTGTCTTGGGTTTGTATGTCTGACACTCTCGTTGAGTGTCATTTTATCTCTGCTCTCATAGTCCCACCCATTATCTTATTTATTTTATTTTCTTAAAGTCAGTGCATTTTATTGTTTTATTTTTATTTAAGATTCTCAGTGACAAATGACGACAGCACCACACCAGTCAAACCACAACTGCAACCACCACCACCACCACCCAAAACACGGCGCGTGAGTTCGATCGCCGCGTCTCTCGCGGCGACAATCGAGGACCATCTCGCGCGAGAAAGAGCAGCACCGTCGACAAACTCGAAGCCGCGAAACGACGACGAAGCGCCCTCGACGCCTTTCTGCTCAAACAGGCGGCCCTGCGTTCGGACACCCGTTCGGACACGCGACTGCGCCTTTCGCTGACCACTCGGACTTCCCGCGTTAATAGGCCGTCCCACCTCACAGGCGATCCACTTTAAACGAGAAGAGAATGTCGTCGTGCTGAACACCCTCGAATCACTCTTCGGACGAGAACTCAAGTTTACCGTCGGAAAGGTGCTTCGATGCCCAACGGGAATCGGAAGAGGCGGCAAGACGCGTTCCGTGGAAACCTCCAACTCTAGAAGGTGTCGCTGAACTCACAAAAAAGTATTTTGAGTGCGACAGAGTGGTTGTCGATGAAAATGCGGCTGGGTTGGATGATAATCCAGGGAACGTGAGTCGAAAGATGAAAAAGCGTGTCCATGAGGTAAGCTCTTTTTTAAATAATTTTTAAAGAATGGTTGGTTGCAGGCTTTCATGGCTGAATTTTGGGCTATGCATTATCATTACCCAACGGAACGACTTCCTACTCCTGGAAATGGCATAACAAAGCCTCCCCTTCTGCGAAAGAATATCGTCTAACTCCTGCTCAACTTTTGGAGCTTGAAGCGCGCACGAAATCTCTTGCGAAGCCAAAATATCCTCCAATAAATCGATATAAATCAATGACATCCGATTCTTCCTCGCCAGCAAGATCAAGCGTATCAACACCTTCGTCAAAATCAAAATATAAAGATCAGAAACTCGAGTTTCGGTCTGCTCGATTCCTGGATTCTTTAGGGCTTGGAGTTTCGCTTGAAAAGATTCGTATTGGGTCTGCAGGAAAACGTGCTCTTGAACCAACTGTGGGTCGTCTTAATGTCAGCAAGTTATATGATATTCATTCAGAAGAGACTGGAGAGCGCAAGAATCCCCTTGTTTCTGGTGAAAAACGGTCACTGTTGAATCGGAAAGCAACTGAAAGCTTTTATCAGCGTCGAGAGACTGAAATTATGAGGCGAGAGGAAGAAGAGGAGCTGTTGATGCGGTCGAATAGGAGTAGCATTAGGAGGGATTCAATGTTTGTACCATCAAAGCGGGGAAGTGTAATGCAAAAAATTCAGTCACAGAGAGAAAGCATTTCTACAAAAGTTACATCAAGACGAGGCAGCCATGTTACGTTTTCTGCTGCTGTTACTGGTGAAGATGATAGTCATCCAACAATACCGGAAATTGTGGCGGAAGAGACATCTGAACTGCAGGAATTGAGGCTGGTTTAGGGAGCGAAGTTGGAGCTATAGAAAATGAAATCGAGTTACTGGAAGATGAGTCAACAACAGATGTAACACCACAGCAGCACCCAGATGATGCCTCACTTATCGAATCTATCAATGATGACAAGGCAACCGAAACTCCCCCTGTGGCCTCCATTGAATCCATAAATGTCACTCAAGAGCTTCCAAGTACTTCCGGAACTCTCAGCCAATCGCCAGTAATACAACCAAGTCTCCCACCACCACAACCACGCTCGAAGAAACCTCTCCGCCCCACGATTAAACCAGACTATTTCTCGCAAATCCCAAAACTCCTCCGCTTCAACTTTGACACCGTCGTAAACGCCCTCAAAAAGCCATACTCAACCCGAACACCCCAAGAAACCGCCACGATTCAATACTGCCTGAAACCCTTAAAAGCATTCCACCTCATTCAATCGGACTTTGTTTTTGAACAGCTCGTTCAGACGTTTCAGGTTGTCGAGTACCCGAAGCAGCATGTTGTGTTTCGGCAGGGAGACGATGGAGACGCGTGGTATGTTGTTTTGTTTGGTGTGCTTGAGATTTCTATGGATACGTGGGATCCGGGTGGAAAAGAATGTTGTGATTCATATGGCGAGTTCGGGGAAAGTTTTGGGGATATGGCGTTGATGCATCGTGCGCGAGGTCGGCGACTGTGACGGCGAAATCGAATGTGATTCTTTTGAGGGTTGGGAAAGAGGATTTGATAAGATTGTTTCATTCAGTTGAGTTGGTTTTTTTTTTTTGGTTTTCTATATGTTTTGCTTACAAGGGTCATAGCACATCATATCTTCAAGAAACAGATGCGCCACTTTTTGAGACGTTATGTTCCTTGTTTCAGCGGTTAGTGATAGTGGAATACGAACGATTGCAGAGCTTACGGTCTTGAAAAAGTTTGGCGACAGGAGTGTTATCTTGGAGGAAGGAGGTGCCGATAATTGTGTTTTTATCATCAAGTCTGGGGTCTGTAAGGTAAAACAAGAAAGATGAACATCCCTTCATGGCTAAA
Organism: Rhizoclosmatium globosum; assembly: GCA_002104985.1. Taxonomy (NCBI): domain Eukaryota; kingdom Fungi; phylum Chytridiomycota; class Chytridiomycetes; order Chytridiales; family Chytriomycetaceae; genus Rhizoclosmatium; species Rhizoclosmatium globosum. Next base: position 113,726 of record MCGO01000018.1, on the reverse strand, counting down.
TCCTGTCAAAAATCTAGATTTACCGCAATTTATACCTCGACGAAGATGATCCTTTGGTTATGAGCCTGGCGTCATCCGGCCAATGAAAAAAGTGTTCGTTGGCACACTTGGGAAAGGATCACACTTCAATGACCAACTCATCGACGATGCTAGAAACATTCGAGGTTCTCCGTTCACCATTATCGCAGATGGTCCTGTTGAATGCGCAACACTGATTGCTGTGGGAGACTGGATGAATTTACCACTCTCAGGACTGTGTCATCATTTCAGCGCTTGACTAAAATGGATCTCCTCAAGATTGTGAAGAGGGATGAAGGACAACGGTGCGTTCCAATCTATTAATTGAAATCTGTTAATTTCTGACGCTTTTTCATTGCAGGAAGTTTGAGGCTTTGCAAAGAAACTGCTGCTTGAGATGGCAAAAGAACACACTGGTAATCCACTCACAACTGTTTCCGATATTGCACACGTGGCTTCAAATACTAATAAGTTGCAATGGCGTTATTGAAATAAATCTTCGTGTCGTTTTTGGCTTTTGTCAATCTCCAAAAGAGATTTTCCCAGTCAATGAGTCTTCAAATTCCTACGAGCGGTTTGAAAGAACCGACGCTTAGAGGAGCAAGACATCACTCGGCTATTTATCATATCGAGGCAGAAAAAGAGCAGGCTGAGGCTCTTAAAGTCAACCAGTCAAAGTCGAAGCACCAGTCGTGTATGTAACAAAGTCTTTATTTTACATTTGCTCATTCTCATTTGAAAACTCTACAGTCAAGACTATTACAAGTTCTATCGCAAAGGTATTGAAAGAGTTGAGAAGAAAACGAACCAGAACGAAAACCAGTTGGAACCTGGGACTATCCACATTCGAAATGTGTTTTCAGAGAAGGGGACAGAAGCCGACTACAGCGAAACCGATTTCAGTCCAACGCGTTTATCCACTATCACAAAAACAACCTCAAAGTCAAGCACCGATTTAACTGCAATAAGCGAACTTACAAAAAAGTATTTCGACTGCCAAAAAATCCTTGTGGATGTGGACGACTCCCTCGCATATGAGAATGCAGCGAAAGTCTCGAAACTTCTTCAACAACGCGTGCACGAATCTTTCATGAAAGAGTTCTGGGCTTTACAGTATCATTACCCGAAAGACCGATTCAAACGCGTCGGAGACGGGATCAAGAAACCTCCACCAAGTGTGAACGACTTTGAACCTACTTGGAAATGATAACAGCTCGACGCAAACGAACAACGGTTTTAGCAGCGCCTAAACATGTTGAAACACCTGTTGTGAAATTACCCGCTGTTGTTGAACCTGTTCGTCGCAAAAAGCCTGTGTCGCCTCGGAAATCGTTGAAGTCAGCAAAGTCTATTTATAATTTACTTCCACAATCGGAAAACGGAATCATTGATGTGAAGGCTATGAGCAAGCTTACGACCTCTGTGAACTTGAATGATAAGCCGTTTGTTGGTAGCGCGGGAAAGCGAGCGTTAATTCCAATGATTGGGTTGCAAAGGGCGAGCGTGTGGTATTCAGAAAAGTCTCACAAAGCGCAAAATGCGGAGGTTTCTACGCCAAAGTCTAGGGAGCGAAGTCGCAAGGAAATTGATGCAGACTTGCACCAAGAGTTCCAGAACCAAGCAGAAACAGGATGCGGATCATCACGAATTCCGTTTATCAACGGGAGCTTTCAGTGAGCTTCCCAAATGCATACGAAATCACTTGGACGATGTGATTGCGATTTTGAAGAAGCCTCCACACGAAAGGAAGAAAATTGATATTGCGATGCTCAAAGTCTATGTGAAACCTTTAAAGTAAGCTTGTATTGATAGTAGGACGTACCTCTGACGCAATTTGATGCAGTGCGTTTCAAAAATGCAATCTGGTGTCCTTTTCGATCAACTGTGCCAGTCATTCACTCTCCATCAATATCCCAAAGGCCATACCATCTTCAAGCAAGGCGATTATGGAGACGCTTGGTATATTTACTCTACGGAAGGGTTGATATCAGAGTGGCCAATGGCGTTGACTTGAATAATTCCACCTGGTCCGAATCTTGCCTGCAGGAGAAGGCTTTGGAGAAGTCGCCCTCATAAACTCCGTCCCACGTGGGGCAACAGTGTCAACTCGGACGGATGCGATACTCTTAAAGGTTCACAAGAATGACTTTCGGCGAATTTCCGGCTTCATTCACGAGTTTGAACAACGAAAAATGTTCACGTTTTTGCGGCATTACGTTCCGTGGTTCGCAAACTTGAATGAGGATGAGGTTTATTCTGTTGCAGAACATGCTTTGGTGAGCAGAGATTGCGAGGACAGCTTTACTGATTCGTTTTAACTTAGTGGAGAGAATTCAGTTCGAAAGCAACAATTATCGACGAAAGACAACGAGTAAACCAAATTTTCGTCATCAAGTCTGGGGTTTGCGAAGTCTACCGATTTTTGGGCGCAGAGAATGAAAAGTAATGCAAATTAATTGATTCTAACTAATGTATTATTTGATAGGAAGAGGCGAGTTTTTGTGGGCAATTTGTACGTTGGCGACCATTTTAATCATCAACTTCTACGTGATCATGAGAATCCAATTGGCTGTCCATTTACAGTCATTGCGAAAGATGATGTGGAATGCGCAACTCTTGTTGCTGTTGGCGACTGGATTGGTTTGGACCTTGATATGAAGGTACATCCATTTGGGGAACTTACACAACACGAACTGATGAAAATCGAGGCAACTCAAATATGCGAAAAGTATGTTTCTTCTTGTAATTTAATGATCGAGTTATAACCTTCTCACAGAAAATTCCGCAAGCAACAGAAGAGGATTCTCGAACTCATGATCAAAGAAAGACGCAAGACCCGAATGTTAAACTTGAAACGTTTACTAATCAAAGTGCGAACAAAAAATGGAAATATTGAACGAATAAATATGATCTACTCTCGCATAAACTCGACGCCGGCCAATGGTCCAACTATCTCCACAGTTTTCAGCCATTTGAACTTTTGAGCCAACTCTTTACTGTACCGCTTGTAAGCGTCGAGGTCCGACATTCTGGACTGTCGAACGACTGCACTTCTACCACTGAATCCAAGTCCTTCAATCGCTAATTGCAAAGAATCGTTCGATACAATTGAACCTACACGCACACCAGCCGAATCAATCCCTCCTACGCTTAATTTGAAAGCTTTAAGCTTCCTATGAGAGCTAATAAACGGAACCAAATGAATTTCTTCTGCGTTTGAATCAAGAACGTCCATTGCTTGACAGCCTGCAGCTTCAAAGCATTCAAGATCCAAAAAGCGGTTCTCAAGAACACAAAAGCATCGTTTCCAAGCTGAAAATTCGTAAATTTGAGAATCTTGATTCGCTGGCACCGCGAGGCAAGCGTTTTCAAACTGCTGATTGGAAAAAAGCTTGAACCTCTTTTGAATGCTCCTAGCTCAAGGTGGATTAGGCCGGCTGATGATGATGTGAGAGAATCAAGCATTCGGGTGCAGATTATATTGGCGGTTGATCCAATCGTTCGTATTTCAAGAAACTTGAGGCTCTTGAGCTCAAATCTTGGCAAAGATGATTCAACGGGCATATAGTTCAGACAAAGATGTGCAAGATTGGAGCTGATAGCGGTATTCTCAAGGAATCGGAGTAAAAATGCTTGAGGAGCGGCCCAAAGCGATAATGAATCAAGTTTGTCATAATTTGAGGCGCCAGTTGGTTTATGATCGTAGTTAGTTAGTTCATACGGCTTTGACCCTCTAAGTTCGAGTGTTTTCAGGTCTGGAAGAGACTCAGAGAACAATGTCGAGTCGTAAAACACGTCGCAAGCGACATCAAGTCTAAGGCTCTTCAATTTTGGGAAGCTCGCTAAAATTTGATATAGTTCGGGGTTACTGATACGAGGATCGGTTGTGTCGAACACTTTGAGAGACTGAAGGGGATGAGGAGTGATCAAGTCTTGTTTTAAATACGTTTGTGGCAGCGCATTAAAGACGCATTGGTTCAGATGAAGCGAAAGCAGATTCGGAAGATTTGAAGTGACATAGAAGATGAGCTCCGCATACGAAATTTTGGAGCTTGAGTCTTCATGATGACCAAAAAGATCTTCATCATCCGCATCGTCGATAACATTTGAAGTTGGAGCTGAGTCTGGAATAGTGGACGAATAGAACCATGCATCACATTTTCCAAGAGATATATGTTTCAGGTTTTGCATTTGTGTCAGTTCAATTAAATGATTCGGAGCGAGAGTACAATATTTGAGCTTTAGTGTCGAGAGGGAGGAGCATGAGGTGTTTGTGCTCAAGATAAAGTCGCGAGGAAGATGAAGGCTGAAATTGAGATTAATACACCATCTCGAAACATTGAAAGAACTCACTAATCGCCATCCAGAGACAAATTCGTCAAGTGTCGGAAATGGACCTGCGTAAACCATTGAGGAAGTGCATCGAGAGCTTCGTTGGTCAACGAAGACAGAGCCAATGTGAGGAGCGGGACATCCATAACAGAACTTGGTGCATCAAGGGCACTAAATTCAGGATTCTCTATTTCAACGTGTTTAAGGTTGGATCCAAGGCGAAGAATAGTGCTCAAATCTCTTGAAGTGTTGTCAAAGTCTTCAACCATGTACGGCAGAACAATCGACTCCAGGTTTCCGCACGAACGAAGAGCTTTCTCCACAAAGACGCTGCTGTTTGAATCAATGCGCTTGAGCGTGCGATGTCCCTGAAACCCGTTTGAAACCGGTGTTTCATGTCCAGCGGCAACATTCATTTGGAGCGATTCCAGCATTGGAAAGCTGCCCAGAATATCGAGAAGCTTTGTACGCTTTGTCATCTGCGTGGAACTGACTGTAATGTGCTGTTCAAGTGTCAATTGAATACTGAATCAAATGATATTCCCACCTTCATTGTGAAAGCTGCTGCATGCCACTCCTTAGAAACGAGCGTAATAACAGGAAAAGATTCTTCAAATTCGAGGAACGAGAAGATATGCACTAGCAGTTCGGGGGGAACTTGACGCATTCTTCAAGTTCTCAAACAAAGTTTCAAAACGTGATGGTTTCAAAGACGATCAATTTTATTTCATTCTGTATAACCATCTTCTCGGTTTGGCAATAACGGAACACTCTTTGTTGACTTTGTTGACACTTTCCGTGGAAGAGACGCTGAATTTGCACTATTCTTGCTTTCTTCCGCGTAACTTGCTGGTCGCATCAATCCGTGATCTTCTTCCAGCAATGGTAATCCAGGCAAATCAATCTGTGTGCTGGTACGCGCTTTGACTTCTGAACTTCGTTCCGACTGTTCATTACTTTGACGACGTGCACTTTCCCTCGCAAGGAAACTTTGTACTCCACTTGAAAGTCTTGGAACTGGGGGAGGAGGAGGAGCTCCACTTGTCAACAAAGCCAAGTGTGCTGCAGATCCCGATGATGCTCTTCTTCCAGAGTCGGCTTCTTTACCAATATTTGCAGGCGATATAAAACTGAGACGGCGTATACTACTTGACATGGCTCCAGGAACAAGTTTGTCGTTCATTGTGGATTGAGTTGGTACAGGTTTATATTCATCTTCATTACTATCCTGGCGATATACCCCAGTAGAATTTCGATTGTTTCCAACCACGGAAGATCTTTGCACATGGCCGATATGAGGCAACGGCGGCATTGGAGGTGCATTATTTGGAGCGTTCGTGATTGTATTCCGTTTTAAGTGTAGTAATTCTCGTAGCGAATCAATATCAGCTACGATTTCAACTGGAATCATTAACAAGAGCTTCAAAGTTCGCTCATTCTCAGTTTTGATGAGGTAGTTGAGAATTCGTTTCCAGTAAATATAGTATGTTGAAATTATCATAATAACCAAAATAGCCCATAGAACGTACGCTAAATTGGCAAGAAGCGCAATATTGCTTGAACTCAAATGAATGTAGTCAGCGGAAAATTTTTGGTATCCATTCGATATGTAGCTCGCTTCTTGAGCGATATTACTAAGGTATGGGTTATTCGGCAGAATCGGGTTTGTGTTAGACAGCAAAGTGCTGTCATCGACAAACTTTGAAAGTGCCTCGTAAACGCCTGGTGAAAAGCGTGAAGCTGATATAGATGAAATAACAGACGAACTGAGTCGCAATTCGTAATGTGGAGAATTTGTAGAGCCATAGAGTAAAGCTAATTGAGAGTTCAGGATCTCTCGAATGTCAACAGTTATAATGCTCTTCAACGTTTGGGAAAAGCCTTGGGTTGCATAGACAATGGTTGTCGTTCCCCACGTAGAAATATCATTTGCAACAATAACGATACGAGATACACGAGATGAAATGTCATAGGAGTCTGAGATTCCGCCAGGAATGCTCATAACTCCGAGCAACAAAGCCAAGTCCGTTGAAAAGCTGGCAACAAAGAAGACTGCTATGCAGAGCAGTCCATTTCTCGCAATCATTTTCATACTTCTATAGCCTGTTTGTGCCTTCATTTGGCTCATGACACTGTTGGACGACTCTTTGCTTTCTCGCTCATCATCATTTTCATCGTCATCCTTCTCGTCATTCAAGTCTTCGCGGGAGCTACTTTCTGCATCATAATATTTTCCATAGAGTGCATTTGTTACATCGCGAGGAATCTGACCAATCTCTTAATAACTTCACAGTTTCGTATTCTAAAATTGTACCTGCAAAAATGCCTTAAGGGATGTTTCTCGCTCTGTCCGAGCTCTGTTTATGACAGGTACAAATAAGTAGAATCCAGTTACAACGAGACTGATTAAACAGAACACTATGATGCCTTTGGGAATGTTAGTTGAGTTCATGATTTGTAAGAGATTACCAATTTGTCCATACTGCACCGACATTATATCATTCCTAATTTCTGCAGCCAGAGTATGTTCGATTTCAGTGTATGCATTAGAAATTGTAACAATCCCGTTGTCCAAGGCAAACTGTTATATTTGACATCAATAATCGAAAGACAAATTTAATACTCACTCTCCAGTCAAGGTTTTCAGTGTCTAATTTACTGGACAGTTGCGCAATGTTTTGATTGAAGTTGATGTAAGCCACTGCTTCTGAAGTTCGGCGAATGTATACAGATGTCGCATCCATAAGCGTCATATTGATGATAGTTTGGTTATTAACAGAGCCGGCTCCATTGTAAAAAACAATTGGAATTTCAGGTAATGCCCAAATATTGTTCACTGACATCCTTGCGTTTGTCCATCCATAAAGCTTCAGACTATTTTCATCCAAAGTCACAAGCGTATTGTTAATGAGGCTTAGCAGTGAAGTATTCTGTGGATAGTTAGGTTGCAGCGTTGATTGTAACTGCCGCAAGCTTGTATGTATAGTTGGAAAAGCATCGCGGCACTTGTTTGCTGTTTCCAACCATGTCATACCAGTTGTCATCATTTGACTGCCAAGAATGCTGACGTACAACTGAGCTGAAGCGAGAGCCATGTAAAAGATCTGAATTCCACGAACCATCCATGTCAGCAACGTACTGTTTCCTCTGGAATAATTGTACACTTGCTTCCTGTACTCTTTAAACGCTTTTTTGCTTTTCTTCGTCATATGGCTGTTGATACCAGTAGCTGCAACGCTTGCGGCTCTGCTGGTTGGACCTCCAACAACTTGCGTTGTCAGGGTATTATCATCGCTTAGTCCTGCATCACATATTCTCTTCATTCTTCTTCGAATTAATTCGCTCTCTTCATGATTGTTGTGGATATCATCAAGGAAATCGGCATAACTTGAGAGCACCTTGACAGACAGTGGATATCTCTGGATCAAGCGATTAAACGCTTCTGTAGCGTTTTGATCTGATCTTTCCATTTGTGAAACATGAGTCATCAAGACGGCAGTGTCCGCCACTTCATCTTCTTCTGCAGTCATAATTGCAAGCCAAAAGTTTGCAATACTCGCTCTCGCCTCAGAGTAATAACGCTTTGCCTTTTTCGAGCTCCTTAGAAACCAATTCTACAGCTTATGTCACGAACCTCTTTCATCAGCTGCTTGAATTCAACTCGATCGACGGCATCCAGCTTTTTGTTACCGACGGTCGCTCCTCCAGACTTGATTTCTTGTTGTTGCTGATATATAGTGAATTCTGTATCAATTAATTTCCATTTTTTTTCGGCCTTTTTCAGGTATGAGGCTGCTACGGAGGAGTCTTCTTTGAAAACGAGGAAAAAGATGGCATCTGCGAAAACAATTAGCAAGACTTAAATACCTCAGTTGATGATCGAAATTACATTGAACCATAAGTGCAGAAGAATTGGGGAACTTTTTGGTTCCAAAGAGATAGATTTTATCAGCAACTTCCATGGCTTTTGGATCTTCCGAGCCTATCAAAAACCTTGTAGCGATTTCAACCTAAGTATCACGTAAGATATTTATTCCAACTTGTGTTGCCTACCTGGGACTCAGACCAAAATCTTTTCTCGAATTCCCCATCTTTCGCTTCTTCTTCGGCTTCCCATACATTAAAAGCATCTGGATTATTGGGTTTAAAATTTTTGACTGCAATTTCGAAACTAGTTGCGCGGTTTTGTCGAGTGTTGAAGGAAACATAGGACAGGATTAGTCCTGGGATTATTCCAGCTAAGTATGCAAAGAAAATGTGGTCGCGTAGTTCGTCAGATGTGCCCATCACCGTGACAACGATTGCAACTGGATATTAGAGTTAAATAAAGCTGAATATGGTGCACAGCATACCTATCGAGCCCCAAATAACTTGACAAATCAAACAAAATCTGTACAAATTCATTTCTTTTCGATAATACCTATCGAGATATTTAGTTGCAATTTGGTGAGAAAATTCTTACGGTATGTAAAGCCACATGAACAGAGCCGTGGAAAAAGAGCAAATAAGAGTTACAGATTCACGAAGTATCGGATTCTCAATAGCAAAGACGAAGAACGCCGCCAACAAGGTTTTGGCACTGAGCTCTAACAGTTCTAATCGAGCCGTGGGACGCGCACTAAGTGACGGGCTCTTCGGGTTTGGATTGAAGTACGTCATACTCATCAGCAGAGTGAAAGCAAAAAAAGTAGGGAGAGCAATAGCGGATACAATCCGTAGTCCTATGAATACCGGGTCACTATCGCAGTCATGTAGACCATTGTGACATGTGAAAATTGTAAGGAGTGAATACATAACGGGAAGGAAGAAAATGGATGCAAGCATCGACACTGCAGAAGATAACCATTATTCACATATAATTTAAAATAATTACATACCCAGCGTTCGGAGTAGCCTCAGAGGCCAGACTCCTTGGTTGAAATCACTGTTCATAAATGATCGAACCACATAAATGGCAAGTACGATCATAGTGACAATCAAAATAACAGCTATAGCTACAAGTACAAGAATTGCTTGCGGAAATGTGTACTTCACGACTGCTTCTTCGATCTGCAAGAGCGAGAGATTTACAACCGAACGCTTCACGTACAGCCACATACCTGGAACAAAATCAACACATAGCCATACTTGTTCCCATAATATCCCCATTCAACATCAGCGAAACAGAAAGCAAGGTTTTGCAGAAATTCGATGAAGATGATAATTACAGCCACGGTAGAATTGTGTGACTCAACAAGAAGAGCTACTAGCGATGCAAAAAAGCCTTTTTTCAGAGCTAAATAGGATTTCTTTACTTGTTTGATCAACTTGGTTATTCTGGATTCGTGCTTTGGGTCCTTTTCCAGCTCTTTCTGCAACGCTTTCATATCAATGTTTCCTGCAGTTAAACCAGCGTCTAGAACACTGTTATTTGATAGCTTGGCCTTGCTAGCTACGACCGGTCGCTTTAGAGCCGTGGACAATCGCGTTTGGTTCATCGTTGGTAGGACGAGAGATTCTCGTTAAGATTGTCACAAAATAATACCTGGAAAATAATAATGAATTTATTTCACCAAGAAAACTAACACAAATAGCCTGCGTATCTACAATCCTCCAACTTTAAATCCGCCGTCCACGTCTCTCTCGACAAAGGCCATGTTATGCAACGTCATAAACTTCTCCATTTTTTCTTTTGTTCGAAATTCAAACAGAAATGAATCTGTTCCTAGAGTCATTTCCAATCGACTTGGGGTAAATCGCGTCGTCATGCTTCCCTCAGGCTCTTCAATGGCGAGAGGTGGAATTTTGATTTTCGATTTTCGTAATTGGAAGTACAGATGAAACGAATCAGTCAGAATAAACATTGAGCTCATGTTTTCAATAACCATAAGAGTCGCGGAAGACCACAGGCTTAAGCGCCCTCTTTTGAGTCCTACATAGAAAAGTTGGGCCGCAATCATTTCCTGTTCATCGGGCAGGAATTCTTCCCATCCGGTGGCTGATTGAGGTGGCAGACTCGCGACTTGGCCAATTTTATCAAGGAAACTTTGCGATCGCCCAATTTTTAGGCTGACTTTATCGGTTATATTACTTGCTTGTGGTGCTTGACACACATGATGTAATGGCTCTTGAAACAATATTAAAGGCGTTCCTGTACAAATAAACCACATAACGAAAACTATAGTCAACCTGTGAAGGATTTGGGTGCTGGTGGTGTTGCTGGGAATACCCAAAACAATCGCGATCCCCAAAATCATAAATAGAAAGCTTAGGTAAATGGCTGCATTGATTGACTTTGACTCATTAAATCGCTTGATAGTGTTTCTTGATAAGTAGCTCATGATGAGGCAGGCTGCCATCAAAAGACAATTTAGAGCTACAAAAATCACGCTTACTGCAATACTAAAGTCTGTGGAGAACGAAGCATAACAGACATATTGGTGACTTGAATTATCTGAGAGTATCGTGAAGACAGGAGAAATGTCGACAGCGATGGCCAATACGGCACCCAATATTCCATCAAAAAGTGCGAAACTTCCAGCAACTAAGATCAAAAACACGTCTTTCAAATATTGCGAACGCGCCATTCGTCTATATCGAAACACGACATATATTCTAGCTGATTTCAAAAACAACATTCCAAAGATCGCTCCAAAAGCAATCGAAGGAAAAACAATATTCATTGTGCATGTACTTCGCGATACAGACGTGGCTTGTAATAGAATTGAAAGTTGTCCGCACAGACATCCAAGCAAAATAAAATAACAGCAATTTGGAGCAATATTCTTGATCTCGTCTTGATCTCTGTTTAGAAACAGTTTGATTGCCGTGATTATAATAACAGAAACTCCAGGAAGCAAGAGAGCAAACTGTACATATGTGGGCCAATCAGGTCTAAATAACCTTGTCGGTTCACTGCAATCGGAATTGAACACGTTCTCAAATCCGAAATCACAAATGCACATTGCTGTTGATTCTTGAAACGGTAATTGCTCGGCGCAGTAACCATTAACGCACGGATTCCGTGGATTCCAAGCATCATTCAACTTTGTGTCGCAAATTGAACGTCCGAATAATGGGCCTAATCCGGGATACTCTACAGTTGAAAGAAATTGCATAGTCTTAAATCCTAAAGAAGTGTTGTACAACGGTGTGAATCGGTTTTGGGATGCAAAGGCTGGGTTCATCAGAAACCACCAAAGAAAACGCAAAGTAATAATCGTGGTCGTATAATCGTTTGAAATTTTAGATGGATTGATGACAAAGTTAGAAATGACTGTTAACGGATAGGTTCCTGCTATTGGTGAGTCCAGTACCATTGCTGATTGTGAATATACATTCAGAGAATCGATTTCATTCTGGTTGATCGAATTGATGGCTTTTAATATGGATGCTTGGCTCCAATCGACAAAATCTCCATTTTGATGTTGAAGTGTTGCTATCGTTTGATTATATAATGCCGAGTCTACATCATTGTAATATGATATCGAATAAGGATAGTATGCGACCATTGTGCTAGCTTCACCACTAGTTTTAACTGTAATTGAATTATTCGGGCCAATAGTGAACACAGGCTGTAGAAAAGGAGAGTTTGGGAACCCAGTTGATATGTCCATCAATTTTAACGCCTTTCCGAGAAGGATAGTACCTCCGGAAGTTGCACCTCGTTTTATTATTGTGATTGGCTTGTTGACGGATCGTAAGGTTGGATTTTCATCAGTGAGGAGGGGATGGTTCCAGTATTGGATAGTTCCATCAAATACCCTCGGAAGTACCTTCAAAAGCAGTTAGAATATTAAGTTATATGAATATAATCGGCGAACCTTGCGAGAAAGCCGCAATCTTTTCAGATTGGGAACATTAAACGGGATAACCAAACCGCCTCCAATCGCCGGAAGAGCAACCAATGCTTGACTAGCTGATAAATATGAAGGAGCTATTTCGACATCACTTCCAGCCCATTGTAAAGCTCCCGAATATACACCTTGCTGACCACCAAGGGAATCTGATGTGTTGTAACTGAACGTATTGATTGGATGATACAGGAGACTAAAATTCGCAAGTGCGGCAGAATATGCTGGAGCAGGAAAGCTCGCACCACCTGCGTGCATGGTCACAAAAGACATCTTTCGCGTGGTTTAGTAAATCTCATTGTGTCGTTTCTTCCTAAACGCCCTTTTCTTGGTCGAGACCACGCTCTTTCAGAGTTCAATGCAAACAATCAAAAAATAACTCGGCAGCTTTGTTCAGACTCTTGAACAGCATCAAATAGTTGGTGGTACATATAGTTTAGGAATAGATGTTGATCCAATGAACTTTATTTACAAAATAGAGGACAGTTTTAATGTTTTGGTGATACGTTTGGACTTTTGCGCGGAATGACTAATGCTTGATCTTGTAGCTGTTGTTGGATTGGTTGTTCTGGCTGTATGGGCAAGAACTGGAACGAACTAATGGCTCCAACCATTCCACCAAATACAGATGAATCGCTTATAACTGGTGATACTCCTGGAGTTGTTCCAAGCGGTCCAGTTCGGCCTGCATCCACTGGAATCAGCAATGGATGGGTTTGAGTGTGAAGCTGCTGCTGTTGATTCCGTCTACTTATATCTTCGAAATACTCCATAAATATGGAATAAATTCTTTCTAAATCGTTGCTACCTCCGTTGACAACATGTGTCCAACAAGTGGATGCCTGTCTACCCTCAGTAAAGTCTTCACAAGGAACAAACATTCCGCCACCGCTCGCCTCCATGTAAAACAAAGGCATTTGTCCGATGTTGATTGTTAAGCTTGAGTAGGCGGGGTTTGTGGGAGAGTGCTGCAGGGTGAGGTTCAAGATGGCAGCCAACGGAAGCTCCAGCTTGTACGCAAGACCACCTTCAAAGAATGTGTAACGCAGAAGAGAACTGGCTGTTGAAACTTCGAGCAGTAGGTCTTGGACAGACAGTGACAATCGTTGCCATGTTCCGATTGAAACATTACTCACTGATATTTGAGTTGTTTCTGACGTTGAGGAAAAAAATGCTGGTATTGCTGTTGGAGATGCAATTGGATAGAATGGAGATGCCGCTGAAGTGGTTTGGAATGGTGGCACGAGTAGCTGGGATGCAGTGGAGAGGGGAAGGGGTTCAAGTAGGAGCGGCTGCTGCTGTTGTTGCTGCTGTTGCACACTTTCACTTAATACCGGGCTGGTAGTAGTTGCAACAGTCTCAGTCTCAATTGTCGATGACTCAGCCTCGTCAACCTCACCCTCCAGTTTGGGCTGCCGCTTCAGCCGAGTCCGCCGATTCTGGAACCAAATCTGGACTGAGCGGACATTGATATTGACTGCCTCGCTGATCTCCAAACGTCTTTTTGAGTTCGGCTTAGGGTTCTCAGCAAAGAAGGCTTCGAGGAGTCTCTGTTGTTCTGATGTGGGATGCACACGTTTTCGGCGGCCGTCGGAGCGAAGCGGCGTCGGCGGACCAACAAGGTTTGCTTGGAATATTGGATCCGTTTTGGCTTTGGCCGATCGCCGCCCAAAAGAAGGGTGTTGCTGAAGTGATTCGCCGCTTGTCGATGCCGTTGACGATGATGATCCCGCATTGTCCCCCACAACAATGCTCTTGGTCGTCGTGGGTGTTGGTATCATCGTGCTTGAGACTTCAAGATCTGTGATTACAGAAGCAGTTTTTTGCTGCGTGTAAGGGTTTGCTTTTCTTCCCAAGCACAACCCCAAACTGAATTTTTTTGCAAACTGAATTTTTTCTTATCCCTTTTCCGATCCGTCACACTCTGAAACAACTCAAGGACTCAAAAAAAGAGAAGCCTCACTCATAGCAAAAAGGAACTCATACATAGCATCCTGCTTCACAAGTCCCCTCGGCGCACATCCCTGCCAGTCATATGATAGCCTCTGTCGTCCAAATCCCGATGGTCTAAATCGAGAAAGAAATCAAAAAATTCAGTCATGGCAAATCACACTAAGACAACCCTAAAAAACACCAGAAGAGTGACAAAGAATTTTGGACTCACCAGCCACAAAACCACTGCGACCCGGTTCCTCCCGCCTTCTAACCGAGTGTCTCTGACCATCATACCCAAACCCTCTGTTTTCATCGCGGTATGCGTTCCTGCGTCCCTCACCCTCGTAATTTCTAGCTGAAAGGTCTCTATCATATCCTCTCAAAGTCGTGCCACCTTCATCATAACCTGACAAATCAGGAGCCACTTTGTACGACGTCCGACCTTTGAGCTCTGAGGCACCCCCAAAAACCCCAGTGCGCCGATCAAACTCTCGACCCACAAAACTTTGTCCATATTCGTGAGGATAATCGGTGCCTAGACGTTCACGATTCTCTTCACCCCTGAAATGCCCACTCATTCGATGGTATCCTGCCGCATCATCATGGCGATCGCGAGTGGATTCATATCGATGAGGATATGGTGCCGGTCCATCGACATCATCAAACTTCCGTCCACTAGCTCTGGCTTCATGCCTCTCCCTCCTTAACCGTCTCCGTTCCCGTCGCTGTTCGTCAGTTTCGTCCCGTCTCTCCCTCTTACGCCGGTGTTTTTTTCCTTCACGATCAGATCGACGTCTTTTACGACGATCTTCGTTTGACTCTCGGGTTGAAGGGTCCATGGGCTTGGTAGGACTGTCGTCGGGGTCTGAGTCAGAACTAGAGCCTTCTGAATCAGAGTTTGGAGTTGCCTTTTCTTGTGGTTGGGCTGGTTTGAGTAATTATGAATAGAGAGTTAGAGAGGATGATTATAGTGAAATAAAGTAACGGACAAAAAAAGGAAGCTTCGTACCTTCTAGGAAAGCTGTTTGAGGAGGAGGTGGAGGTGGTGGCGGCGGTGGTGGGGGTGGTGGTCTGGGTATAGATCCGTGAGGATGAAAGTCATGTCTGTGTACTTGAATGGGAGCATCATGGTGCACGTCGCGGTCACGTTGGTTTCGGTAAGCTTCGTATTCCACGTCCATTGGAGGCAGGGGGCGTCTATCTCTAGGAGAGCGACTTCGATAGCGCCGGCGATCGTGATGGAAGTCGCGGGACCTACTGCGACTCTTTTTGATGCGCGGCGGCTCTGGCGGAGGAACAAAGAGGGCTGGACCTGATTCTCGGCCTCCCACAGTGCGTTTTACGACAGTGGGCTGTTTTTCTTCTTCAAGTTCTCTCGATTCAACAAACGGCACAGCTGGTGTCACGCGTGGCTGCTCCTTCTGACGATGATGAACTTGCATGGATTGGTTTTGAGATTGTTGCGCCTCCATCATCATTTGTTGTTCATTGGCTCGCCTTGCTTCAGCCTCACGTTCTTCCTGAATTCGGCGCTCTTCAGCTTCCTTTTCTTCTTTCAAACGCTGTTGGACTTCTCGCTCCTGCGCCTCGCGTCTCTTTTCTTGACAAAGTCTCTCTGCCTCACGGGCTTCTTGCAATGCAGCCACGCGAGTCTCGCATTGCTTCCGACGGACCTCCATGGCTTTATGAATACGCTCGAGTGCTTTCTGTTGGTCGGCGAGGTAGGAGGCCAGAGCAGATTCTTCTTTTTCGATACGCGTGTCAAAGTCGGCAAGAATTTGTTGGTCTTGGGTGAGGAGGACGGGAGCAAGGAGGCGTGATTGGGTTGACGGCTTCAGATTAAGGACTAATTTGTTTGAAGGTTGTGGAGGTTCTTGTTGCTGCGTAGCTGGTTGTTGTGGCTGTGGAGTAGGATGCTCGGGTTGGACAACCTTAGATTCTGCAGCCTTTGGATCTTCAGTTGGGGGAGTCACAGGAGATACAGTCGCTGTAGGCTCAGGTATAGAGGGGATTTCTGTTGCAGCTGGTGGGGGTGTTGATGTTGCATCCTGGTGTTGTTGTACAGAGGCAGCAGTTGCGGCTGCAGCAATGGAGTTTTCACGTTTCGCTTTGAAGGGATCATAAATCTTTTTTGGAGGAGGAGCAGGTTTCTCGTCCTGTTTTGGTGTTTCAGCGAAAGGATTCCTGATTTGGGCGTTTGCTGTTGTTTGTTTCGGTATTGTCAGATGTTTTGGGGAGGGAAAGGGGGGAAACAAACCCGCAGCAAAGTAGTCCTGCCAGGCCTTCTTCTGAGCTGCTTTGTATGCTTCAATCTCGTCCTTCGTCAGTCCCGGTGGAATCCCCGAAGTTGCCTGGATCGAGTTTGCATAGGCCTTAGCAAACTCCGAGTCAGGACGGGTGGCGCCTAGGATACACAGTCAGAACCAAGTCACAGAGAGGGGCAAATACAGCATCAGCAGCGAGGAGCAAGAGCAAGAGCGATCAAGCAAGCAAGCAATCGAGAGAAAGTGAGAGATGAAGTACCAATTCGAGGCGGCCCAACTTGAACGGGAACCGAGGATGCGGATCCGATCCACGCTGAAAACTCTTCTTGCGTCAACACCGGCGCTGGGTTTCCAGAGGCTGCGTAGGCCGCCGCGTACTGTGCATAGCTTGTCCAGTCCATGCCTCGTCAGAATTCAATACGATAAATGCGAGAATCACCCGTCAACTAGTATGTTCCTTAGTGAAGTATTCGTGTCGTGTCGTGTCGTGTCGTCCCTCTGAGGGTGTACTCTGTTTTGATGTGGTGGTTCAAGTGTCAAGTGGGACAAAGAGATTTCTTTTCCCTTCTTCTTTCTTCTCTTCTTCTCTCTCGAATTTTGAATAAACCAGAACGAATAAAAAGGTGAGAAAAGACTTAATACAAGCCTCTCTGTTGTTATTTATTCAGATTTGTATTTTACCATTTTCTCACACGAGTTCACTAATGCCTAAATATTTTTTGAATGAGATCGAAAAACGAACAGCTTTTTTGAGGCTGAATTTCAGTTGTTGACCAATACTGTAACAGCACTCACTTGCTATTCAAAATGCGGGGAATCCATCGAATCCACACATCAAAAAACCTGGGAAAGGCTCTTTTCAATGCAAGGAACACTACCCCCTCCACCTCAACTGCCTCCCGGATTCATTGCACAATGGTCCAACCAATACCAACAATACTTCTACGTCAATACCGCCACCTCACAATCTCAATGGTGGATAAAATACATGCATCATCGATTTCTCATAATTATAACTCTCTTTAATACATAGGGATATTCCAACACAACAGTACTTGCAACCGCCAGGCCCTCCACCCCAAGCTGCTACTTACGCGACGCCAATGATGGCTCCACAACAAATGCAGCCAGCCCAACAACAACAGCCTATCGTTGTTCAACAGCAGGCTACTCAAAAGGAAGCTCAGCCCGAAGTTAGTACTGGAGCTGCTCTTGCAGGCGGTGCTGTCGCGTGAGTTTGGAAAAGTTTCTTTTTATTCTTCATCGCTAATTGGCTACTGCAATCAGTGGTGCTGCTGGTGTTTTGGCAGTTCAAGGGCTGGCAAGTATGGTGTCGACGCCAGATTATGTGATGATGGCGCCTCCAATGATGGGCGGTGGTGGATATGGAGGTCAATTTGAGCATCATCATTATGACCACGATAGTGACAATGATAGTTTGTTCTAGTTTCATTACAATACCACCAGAAGTAAAATGAGAACACGTTTTGAACATACAGTTTAGGAGGAACTTTTCACATTAATAATAAAACGTGGACAGAATCACTTTCGAAAGTTATCGAACGCAATGCAAGCTCCACCACCGCCACCACAGCTTCCACCCGGATTTGTATCCCAATGGTCGAACCAATATCAGCGCTACTTCTTTGTCAACACTGCCACCGGTCAGTCTCAATGGTTAGTCGAACTATGAGGCTTAGTACAACCACCAACAACCCACACCTGATCCATTCATCTACAGGGACATGCCAGTGCAGCAGTACCTCCAACCCCCAGGCCCACCCCCTCAACAAGGCCTCTACAACACCCCAATGATGGCTCCCCAACAGATGCAACCAATCCCCCAACAGCAACAACAACAACCGATCATTGTCCAACAAGCGCCTCAGCAGCAGCAAAAGCCAGGAATCAGCACCGGCGCAGCTGTGGCTGGTGGTGCCGTTGCGTGAGTGTTCTTGTCAGAGACACGTTTTACGAAATTGCTAATCGTGGGGAACTGTTGTTAGCGGTGCCGCCGGTGTTTTGGCTGTCCAAGGTCTTAGCCACATGATGACGCCGCATTATGGTATGATGGGAGGTCCTATGATGGGAGGTATGGGAATGATGGGTGCTCCAATGATGGGTGGAGGCTATTATGGAGGAGGAATGCCAACACACGAAACCATTATCGATCGTACGGATGCGTATGGAAATTACTCTGTAAGCTTGTGTTTTGGCGTCGTAACTCGATTGTCCTCCAACAACTGAACATTACTCAAGGAAACTATCATTGAGCAAGATCGCTGGGGAAACACACACGTTTCAGAATACGAGGATAACAGATATGAAGATAACAGATATGATAATGGCTTCAATGATGCTGGTGGTTTTGACGATGCGGGTGGTTACGATGATGCCGGAGGTTTCTAAAGGAAAGCCAATGTCATTAGTTATCAAGTTAACAGAGTATTAGTTTGAAATACAAGTTATGATCCTGAAGAAATAATAAGTTCATTTTTCCGCCATGAACCTTGTTTCTTCGCTGTATAATACAAATTTCGTATTTACAAGAAGTTCAGTAATCCACATTCCCAAAATGCAGTTTCACCTTTTAGTCGCCTTCGCTCTTTTCGGCATTGTCAGGCACGACAAAGATTTCACGTATAACTAAGCACTAACTGCATTCGCAGCTCTTCCAAGTGTCTGTCTTCGCAAAAGTGTACTTCAACAAAGCCAGAGCAGAATCCAACTGTGGACTGGGATGCCTTTTGCTCCCAACGTCAAGGTGGCAAGAACTTCTGTGAACTCAACATCAATGACTGTGCGTGTTTGTGATTTTAAACCAATATGACAGGAGTAAAATGAGGCTTTTTTTTTTTTTTTTGAAGGGACTTTGTTTCATATTTCTGACGAATACTGAGAATAAACAACTTTCAACAACATGTGTTTCTATCATCACAAATGCTTTTAAAATTACCTCTGAAGCCGCCTGGTGTCGCATCTATATCCAATTCGTCAAGCTGCCTCTACTCGCTCAAGAAACTGTTTACTCTAAAGGATGGACCAAAGTGGAACCTCATTGATGATGCTCATTTGTCATTTAAGAGTTCATAATTTAAGTTATAATATCGAGAAAAGATCACCCTCGCTGAATGTCCGCCAAGACTAACCTCAACAAGGGTACCTTGTAGCGACCCATAAATTTCCAAAACGATACAGAACCAAATGCAACAACTACTTCTTTCAAATGCGTATCATTCTTGCTGTCTCGTTCGCCTTCCTGGGATTAGTGAGGTAGTATATTCCCAACCACCAACAACCAATCCTAACCAATACCCACCAGCGCCTCATCATGCCCACCAACCCACCAATGCACATCAACCCGCCCCGACCAAAACCCAAAAGTCGACTGGCAATCCTACTGCTCCCAAACCCAGGCCGGAAAAGACTTCTGCGCCCTTGGAATCAACGACTGCGCCTGCCTGCCCTTAACAGACGCCCGAACTTCACACCGTCCAACAAAAACAAAGTCTCACGCCGGAAAAACAAAAGTCTCGAAATCGACAAAGACGAAACATACGGGCACACATTCTACCAAAACTCATGTTCCAAAGTCGAGTCATACGGCTCAAACGCGTAACACTATTTTACATGAGCCGAGACCGTCACATCAGTCGACTGTGTCCAAGAATCATGTGGCAGGGAAGAAGGTCAAGAGTCATCAAACTGTTTCAACTGTCACCAAGACAACTCAGTAGTGCTTGGGAAATGACTTACTTTCTTACCCTCCTCTTCTCAATCTTTTGTGCATGTCATTGTAATAGGGGCATTTGTATTCCAAATATATTGCATTTCTACTTCTACTTTTCTAACACAGGAATCTCAATCTCGTACGCGATAGATTCACTGTCACCATTTTCAACGTGTATCTGAACACTATATGCGCCGTCCGTGCGTGCCTCAAAGGACGACCAGTTTCGACGAGCAAGCAATCGCTTGTTTTGTAAAACAGTTCCGTCCACATCTTTCTCAAACAAGTCAAACATTTCTTCCGATGTATTGGCGATTCCCGTGATGCTTGGTCCGAGAATGCGAGGATTTGTGTGCAGTAATGTTATTATTCCTTGTGGTCCAGGAGCTAGAAATCGTGAATCAGTATTGTGTAAGAATATTGATAGAGGCGGCCAACTCACCATTCACAATCGCGCTCGAAATAATCTGATACATTGCCCGCGAATCTGTCGCAACATTATACTCCCCACTCTCAACCGCAGTTCTAAATCGCCCAACCCCACACAAATGCACATCGCCAGACAAGAACGAAACGCGAACCTGCTTCGTCCGCGAGATCTCTTGGAGCCGTTCAACCATCATATTGCGTTCCTTGATCTTATCATCCAAAAAAAATGTTAGCTGAAAGCGGTGTACAACGAGGAATATATACTCACATGAAACGGATGCGTCCACTCATCGATCAAATCATCACGTAAATCCGGCTGCCCAAACGTCCCCATCAACCGATACAAAAGCCCACTTTTCCCACCAGTCCCACCCATAAACGACGTCTTGACAACAGTACCCTCGGTCTGAATCCGTTTCTGCGGTGATGCACCGCCACCGAACGTGGCGGACCCGATCCAACCAAAGAATTGAGAGAACGGACGAACAACGGTTCGCGTCATGTTTTGAAGTGCCGTGATTGCTTCCATTGTGTTGTTTATGATCTCCATTCGAGGGTACAGGACAGGAACTGTAGCGACGACGTAGAGGTGTTTGATGGGTGTAGGTGAACCTTGTACACGTGCGTCAATGGAGCTCCATATCGCGGTCCAACAATCGCTTGGAATGATAGTCTGTTCAGTCCGATTGGACCTGTTGTCAAGGCCGAGGACGAGTGTGGAAGGGCCAAACTGTTTTATCCAGTTGAATCCTTTCCTTTCGGGGAAGAGAGAGTCTTGGAATGCACGTTCGAAAGTTGTGTGGTGTTGGAAGAGGAGGTAGAATCTGTGTCCGATACGTCCTATATTTTGAATTACGGGGGATTCTTGTTGCTTTGCGGGATAGCTTCCGTATCCATCGAATATATCGCTAAAATTGTTGAAGAAATTAATAAGGGGCATTTGAATGGAAGGGGGGCCGGGGGAACATACTGATCGTCACACACAAAAGCATACGGAATCTGTGCCAATGCCTCCTTAAACCCATCCTCCTGAAAATGATGCACATATCCCACAAAATATCTCTCAGACACAGTCACTTCATGCTCCATCGTCCATTCAACCTTATCCCTGTCATTAATATCCGGTGTCTCCAAAAACTGCTTTAGAAGTGGAACTCCAAACAAGTCAATAGGTCCATCAATATAAATCTGATCTCCGCCTCCAATTTGGATATGAAATGGGGAGTGATCATGGTTCTTCAACAAGTCCTTCCACATTGGCGCGTGCCCAAGTTTGTCTTGGTGTTCCACGTCTCCGAACCCGTTACAACTCCAAAACGTGAATCGTGCTTCGTCAGAGATACGTGGGATATGGAAGGTGTGTGTTGATTTGGTGAATGTTGATTCGATGGTGTATGAAATACGCTGACTTTGATCCAACAGAGGGATTGTGAGATCAAAACGGTAGAAAGAGTATCCTGCAAAGGAATCAATTAAAAGCGGGGTCGAGACGGAACCGGTGCTTAGGACGCAGTTTGGAGTGGCTCCATTGAGTGTATTGATCACAAGAACAGATCCTTTCCAGACTCCGTTTGAAATGTCAGAGAAGCGAAGAAGAGGTCCCAGGGTGTTTGGCTGCCGAAATTGACTGGAGTCAGACAAAGGCGTTAGTGGGTTGAGCTGGAAGGGGGTGGCTGTCAGAAGCATCTTTGGAAAATTGGCTGACAAGTGTTCTGCCGATTCTTTCCTTCCTGTTATTACTGGATACTGGGCATGCGAAGAAGGCAAGTAATCTTTAACAGGGGAAAAGGAAAATGTTTTCATTGACTAAGTTAAAATACAAAGTTATTCTTTCTTTACATTGCTGCTATTTGAAGCTGGAGAAGCAACGGGCGACGTTGGACTTGTCTGAGATGCTGCAGGTTCTTGTGTTGCATTTGTCGGTTTTGAGGCGTCAGTTGGTGAGGCAGTCGCTGGAGCAACTTGGGCAGCTTGTTCCTGCTCATCCTCCTCGTCTTCAAATGGGTAGTTGATCCCAGAGAGTCTCAGCGAGGCTCCACCGCCCATCATCATAGCGAAATCTTTCTTGCTTGTCATGATCTAAAAATGATGATAAGAAGTGGGTCTGGGCTTTTATCCATTTTCCGTGTTTCAAGATTAAAGCAATGTTTGAATCGAGTCGCCAAAGGAGGCGTCCTTTATGCGTTGATGGGATTATCATGAATACCATGAGTTCGACTATTCGGACAGAATGCGATGGAAAGTGTGGCAGTGTTAATAATCGTGGGACGATCCTTAGAATGACAAAAAACAAAAAGTAGATTACAAATAGCAAGATGGTAGAAGAGGAACGCAGCGACAGTCTCCTCGGGGCCGGCTACAAACTCATCCAGGAGAAGATCAAGCGGCTCTCGTCCAGCTTCTCCTCGGAATCGCTGTCGATGTCGATGTCGAACAGCCGTTCACCCAGTCCAACTTCGGTGCTGTCAAACAAGGCACCGAGCCCCTTGGAACCACACCCAACCTGGGACACAAAGACCTCGATCGCCATCAATTCGATCCGTGTCTTGAACGCACTCACTGCCGAATCCCAG
Source organism: Rhizoclosmatium globosum (assembly GCA_002104985.1). Taxonomy (NCBI): domain Eukaryota; kingdom Fungi; phylum Chytridiomycota; class Chytridiomycetes; order Chytridiales; family Chytriomycetaceae; genus Rhizoclosmatium; species Rhizoclosmatium globosum. The sequence goes on along the minus strand of MCGO01000018.1, from coordinate 90,613 downwards.
GTCAACCTCAAACGCATACGAAGAGTCCGCTCGTACGTGACCCTTCCAACAAACAGAAACGTGCGCATTACAAAGACGGCGCTAAAGAGACGGGACGATATTGTCCTGGAGCACATGGGTTCGGATGATGCAACTGGGCTGGTCAAGGCGGAATGGGTCGAGTACGTGCCGGATGCCTCCTTCTTTGCCCCTGCTTCGCCACACTCTGTCAAGGATGAATCATCAAACACGGATCCAGCTGTCTTGTATCTGCATGGCGGTGGCTATGCTCTCTGCAGCAGAAAGACCCATCGTGGTTTGACTTGGAAAGTTGGTGAGTTCCCCCTTCCACCTTTTCACATGGGAAGGTTCAACCGCTCTAGTGCTGACAAACTGTTTACAACCAACTCTAGCTAAACACGCAAAGTCTCGTGTCCTTGCTATCGATTACAGACTTGCTCCTGAACACGTATTCCCCTTGGCGCTGCATGACGCCATTTCAGCATATTCCTTCCTCCTCTCAAACGGCCGCCCTGCATCTAAAATCATCATCTGCGGCGACAGTGCTGGAGGAGGATTAGCACTTGCATTGACTCTCTGGCTCCGTGACAACGGTCCATCTCACAACCTCCCTCTGCCAGCCGGTGTGATTCTCATGAGTCCATGGCTCGACCTGTCTCACTCTCTACCCAGTTTCAAGAACGGCAAATTCGATTTACTCCGCGAAAAAGTGATTGATTCCACCGTTATTACTGAAACGCGTTCGCACTTTGTAAGTGTTTAGTGATAAACCCTTCCACAGTTTTTACTAATACAAACTCTTACAAATCAAACAGTATATTTCCGACAACTCCTTCCTCAAGCACCCCCTCGTATCCCCTCTCTTTGCCCAAGAAAACCTCCTCGCCCCTCTCCCACCCCTCCTAATCCAAGTCGGCGACGCAGAACGCCTACGCGACGAATCAATCGTATTTGCAACCTCCCAATTCTCACAAAGCCCCATCCGCCTCGAAATCTATGAAGGAATGGTGCACGTGTTTCAGATGCTCGCCTCCTTCATTAAAGTCGCTGATCGAGCTATGGAACGGCTTGGGTCCTTTGCACAAGAAGCAATTGCGCGTCAAGAGCAGCAAGATTCATGTGGATTGGCTGAATTTGAAAGAAGGGTTGAGTGGATTAGTAATGACGCGAAACACGATTTCCCAGTACGTAGTATGACTTCTGCGGAAGTGACTGAGTTGTTGGAAGGGAGCAGTGGACAGGTTGCGGAGGAAGTGTCTTCTGTTATGGCAGAAGTTACGACGAGTGGGGATTCGGCAGAGTCAGAGGTCGAGTTTTTGGGATCTTGTGATGAAGGACCTATGGTTCCTATGCCTGAACGTTAAAGTCTTTTCAATGGTTTCATTCTACTGTCATTCATTCTTACTTCTTCATAGTTATCCCATTTCAACAATTTTCAACATTATTCAATACAATCAGTCATTTGCAATGTACTTTCTCCTTTCTCGGTTGTAATTAATTATGATGGAAATTGGGAAATACATTCTACAGGCAGTTTTACTATTGTTACAAGGACGAAATGAAACAAGGAAAATGAACAGACAGCAAGTATTTACTCCTCCTCCTCAGCTTCAGCTTCAGCTTCCTCTTCGGCTTCTTCAGCTTCTTCCTCGGCCTCCTCTTCAGCGTCTTCAGCTTCCTCTTCAGCATCTTCCTCCTCTTCCTCAGCCTCCTCTTCGGCGTCCTCCTCCTCATCTTCCTCATCTTCCTCCTCTTCTTCAGCTTCCTCTTCAGCCTCCTCTTCATCTTCCTCCTCGTCGTCCTCCTCCTATAAAAGTGTAAATTGGTAAGCAAAAAATCAAACACAAACACACGCCCAATTTAAAACCCCAAAACATTACCTCAACATCAACTTCAACAACCTCAACCTCGTCATACTCAGTCACTTCAATGATTTCAATCTCTTCAATCTCAGTCTCCTCAATCTCGTAGTAGATCCATTCCCCGCTCTCGTCAAGACGTCCCCAGCGACCTTGGTAGTATTCGATGGTTTCACCTTGGTAGATACCGCGACGGGTAGCACCACTGGCGGAACCACGGGTGGCGGTAGCACCGCTGGAACCGCGGGTGGCGGCAGCGCCAGAGGATCCCTTTCCAGATGATCCCTTCGCTGGAAGTTCCCTATTTGACAAAGTAGGGTGGCGTTTGATGGTTAGCAGCGGGAAAAGTGATACCAATAACGTTGTAGAACACTAAATGCGCAGCACTTAATCCATCACCAACGAATTCCAACAAGCACATCTACCTCCCCCCGAGCGATCACAACCTCCACGATCAAAAAGAGAAAACACAAAACATACCATTGCGCAGTCTCAGTCTTGTTGTTCACGTAGTAATACTGCTTGTACTTGGCAGACCAAGCTGGAGTCCAACCTGGGGCAACGAGCTTTGGTGGTGGACCTGGAGGGGCGATGGTAGAAGTGGCCTTTGGCATTGTTGTTTTGGGAGGTTGTTTTTTGGAAGGGGATAATTTCGTGAAGGGCGGAGCTGCCTTTTTTTTGGGGAAGGGAGGCGTGTGTAGAGCCACCCCGCGACAACCTGTGTCTCGGACTTGTTTCGGGCTTGGGTCCCCGAAAAACACGTTTTTGCTTCTTTTGTGATACGTCAGCAACTTTTAATATATTGTGCTTTTTTTGTGATATTAGGTGAAGGTTTTCGTGGTGAGAGGATGATAGGAAATAGGATGTACTTTGGGATAGAAAGTTTCAAGAATGAAATGGAGGCTATGAAGCGGAGCATTTGAGGCTTGGTAACACATTTCATTGCTTAATAGTGTATGGTTTCGCGAATCCCAATATCAATGCGTCATATCAGAGAGCAGAGACTGTGCAATTTCTTCCATCTCCACCACTTTACTCCTTGGCAAGTTGGGGTAAAGTGATTCCAAAGTTCAGATGGAGCATCCAACTTGATGGAATGATTGAAACACCAAGCAATCGATAGGTTTATCCCAGGTCCGCTCTCCTTCCACCGAACATAAACAACCAACAAACAACCTCCAAAACCTCCTTCACAACCCAAAACATGATGCCACGCATCGTCCTCTTCCACGCCCTAAAACACTCTCCACCTCCAATCGAATCCGCATTCAAAAAACTATACCCAATCCCACGTCTCTTCCACCTAATGGACGACTCCCTCTCCTTCGACCTCGCCACCCTCTCCTCATCAACCCAAACCACCTCACCAACGACAGACCCAATCCTGCCCAGATTCCGCCACCTCTCTCACTACGCCATAACTCAAATGAAAGCAGACGCGATCCTGTTCACGTGTTCAGCATTTGGAACGCAGATTGACGCTGTGAAACGAGACTTCCCCGGGATCCCGATACACACGCCGAATGAGTCTGCACTGCGACGGGTGATTGAACTGGCGAAGGAGACGGCGGGGCCGGGGAGGAGAGGCGGGGAGGGGGCGTTGCGTGTGATGCTTGTTTCGTCGTTCTTGCCGACGTTGGGGTCCATGTCGGCGGAGGTGGATCAGATGGCGGGGGAGGGTGGAGTTGGTGTTTGTGTGTCTCGTGTTTTTGTTGAGGGTGCGATGGAGGCGTTGAATGTGGGGAATGGGGAGAGGCATGATGAGCTTGTTGTTAAGGCTGTGAGGGATGAGTTGGCGAAAGGGGGAGTTGATGTTGTTTTATTGACTCAGTTTAGTATGGAGAGGGCGGGGGATAAAGTTCGACGGGAGGTTGAGAAGTATGGTGTGCATGTTTTGACGACGCCTGAAGCAGCCGTGCTGGGCATAAAGAAGGCTTTAGAAGCTAGGAAGATATAAACAATTATATTTTACTTTCGTAATACGCAAAAAGGAAGAGACGTATCATTTCTTGGTGAAGAAGCTTGTGATTTTGGGATCTGATGAACTTTTCTGTTTCGCCTTCTTTGATGGAGACCCCTTGGATAACTTCTTTTGGGAATCTGGTTTCAATGTACCCAAGGAATCAATCTCATTCAGCTTCCGTTTCTGAGGACTCTGAGCAACAGTCGAAAGAGATGACACGTTTGACACATCGGGAACCAGAAACTTGAACAATCCACCAGGTTTCTCATCAATAGGAACAATACAGTCAATACTATCGTTTTTGATCTTTCCCACACCAGGATCCACTTCATGCCATTCCATTCCAGACTGCAACGGTTTCAGCAAATGCGCGACGGCACTGAAAGGAAGAGAATCATCGAGCCACAATGCACGTTCTTCATACGTATTCAAAATCACGGGGAGACGATCGTGCAGCCATTCCAATGGAGTTCCAGTCGAGTCACAAGTAATAATAGAATACGTTGGAAGCTGTTTATGTTCCGTAACTGTTGCTGTCGGCGGGGGAAGGTGGAATACGCCAGCATACCACCAAATGCCTGAATTGTTTTCGCCGTTCTTTGTAGCGTCCTTGTCGTTGAGATTGAGCAATGGCGAGTGGATAAAGAAGGGTTTCCTTGTCTTATCGCACCATTCAAAGAAGCCCTGGGCCGGGACAAGACAGCGCTGGTTGTCCTTGATTGCGTTCCAAGTTGAGGAAGCGCCGGCCTTGAGAGTGTCTTCGCGGGCGTTGATTGACAGTGTTCCGCGTTCTTTTCCGCCTTTTGTGTTTGTGAAGATTCCCTTTTTTGAGTTGGTTTAATTTGGTGGATGGTTTGACAGCAAACCGAGGAACTTGCCCATTGCATCAGTTCAAGTGAAGTGCTCGTCATGACTGGAACTGCTCGCATTGGTCCAATGTTGAATGACTGGCGATACGTGTCCGTGCGAGTTGTGCGGCCCGTGCGTGTGGCTTCTTGCGCAAGGGCTGTGGGTGAGCAGAAGAGAGCTGTTCGTCCACACATTCTTTCTTTCCTTGAAAACTCAAATAATGAAAAGACTCTGCTTTATTGCTATGATATGCTCACTTAGATTGCATGTGCTCCCCATGCAACCTTGCTTCCGTTTCCAAGCGTCCACTTATAAAACTGAACAACTCGCTCAACATCTGGCCGTCCTCCAAACGGAACAGAGGAATAATCCAAAAACTTGATCAATCCGTTTGATAACACCAAAAACCACGCTGGTTCAGAAAAGAGTTGCTCCTGCTCAATATAGTTGGTGGGTGCACTGACGTACACACCCAACTGTTTCATTTCTTGTACTCCGAGGTTATATCCAACAGGAAACGTGATTTCATTGTCTTGCACGTGTTTTTCGGCTACTTCTTGTTTGTCTGCACTTATGGCGATCAAATCAATTTCAGCTTCTTGAAGTAATGGAAGTGTCTCTTTCAGTTTTTCAATTGTCTTGCGACAAAATGGACAAAAGGCGCCGCGGAATACTACAATCAATTTGGCTCTCTCAGAAGTGGCATCAAAAAGGGGCTGGGTTTCTTCAATGCCAACAACGTTGATCTCGAGGCTTGGAAATGGTAACCCGGGTTGGAGCGACGAATGAGGGAGGACGGTCATTTGATTGTTTTGACGAATCTTATTGAAATGAGACAGGATTGTTGTGGGCTTTCCTTTTAAAGCCCTCACATCAGAATTTCGAATTCATTCGGAATGAATTGATCACGCCATCAGACATCTCCCGTTCTTTTGACCGTCACTTCTTTATTCTACATTCGTCCATGAATACGGCCATGGTAATAGTTCATTCAATAAATTGGACTTTCTTATAACGAACATATATAGTTCTCTAAATGAATTGTAAACGACTTGTCTGCATGGTAAATTTAGTACATGAACCCATCTTGTGGCATAAAGTAATTTTATCGAAAAAGGGTGTTTTCATATGGTTACATATTATTTGAAATAATTTCAATGCTTACCAATACGATTTCCAATCAGAGGGAAACATTCAAAAAGGACAAAAGATCTGCACTATGGATCAAAACCACCTAAAAAGTCTTTAACACAATGTCTCAAGTTCCTACAATCGTTGTAATCGGGGGCTCTTTTGCAGGGATCAACGCAATCAAGAAGATTGACACTACCCTCAAGACAAAGGCGAACGTGGTTCTTGTTGAAGAAAAGGAAGCCTTCTTCCTCACCATCGCTGCCCTACGATCCGTTACTGAACCCGGATTTGCCGCCCACACCTGGATTCCATACACATCTCTTTTCCAAAACAATCCAGCCTCGAAAATCATCAAGGCTCGTGCAACCGAAGTCCACCCCAACCAAGTCAAGCTCAACAATGGAGAAACCCTCCCCTTTGACTACCTCATCATTGCAACAGGAACCACAATGCCAGCCCCGGGCCAAACCCAAAAGACCGAAAAAGCCGACGGAATCGCCGAATCCGAATCCATCCTTGCCGCCCTCAAATCCGCAAATTCAGTCACAATTGTTGGTGGTGGTATCGTCGGTGTCGAACTCGCCGGTGAAATCGCAACAGACTTCCCAACAAAGAAAGTCACAATCATTCACTCTGGCGCGACACTCATGAACAGAAACGGGTTGAAGCCAAAAGCTATGAATGTGGTTAACCAACAACTTGCAAAACTGAACGTCACTGTTCTTTTGAATGAGCGCGTCGTGCCTGAGTATGATGGCTCTATTCTTCCAAACCACGGAAGCTTCAACCTCACTCCATCCACCATCAAGACATCGTCGGGAAAGACAATCGAGTCTGATGTTCAATTCGTATGCACGGGTGCTGGAAAGCCAAACTCGAGCCTCGCAAAGTCTCTTGGCGGTGTGTTGAACGAGGAAGGGTTCATCAAGGTTGGGTTGACAGGTCAGGTTCAAGGATTCACAAACATTTTCGCGATTGGCGATGTTTCGACGTTGGATCCACTCAAGCTTGCGTATTTGGCGAATGGACAGGGAACCTTGATTGGTGAGAATGTCGTGTCACTTGTCAACAAGCCTACTGCTGCTTTGAAGGTTTACAAACCAATGGAGCCTGGATCGTTTGTCATTTTATCTATTGGACGTAACGGTGGAGTGTTGCAGAGTCCAATTGGAGTCTTTGGTCCACGAGTTCCAAAGGCTATCAAGTCCAAGGACTTATTCGTTGCCTCCAAGTGGAAGGAGCTGAATTTGACTCCAACATACAAACCCCCAACTTCCCAGTAAAATTCCAATAAACTTCTTTTTCATGATAGACAAAAGCAAATAAAAAGATGTACTTTTTATCCCAGTGTACGTAAAACATAAACGTCAAAGGCCCAAGTGACACGGAAGTGAAAACAGAAATGAAATCAAAAAAACAGAACACTAGTTAACGTAGTCCAACCATCTAAGATACAAACCCAAAGAGTAGCTTTATCGTTGAGACCCACTTCCTCGCCTCTCATGGTCTTGAGGTTGATTGGGACCAGGAGGTGCAGGCTGGTAATATTGCTGCGAGTAACGAGGATCAACGTACTGCGCTTGACCAGGTGGAGCTGGTGCATAGCGTGGGTCGTACACAGGCTGTCCAGCTTGTCCTGGGTATTGTTGACCATAGTATTGCTGATACTGTTGCTGCTGAGCATAGTACTGCTGAACTCGAGGATCAGTTGGCTGGTAATACTGTCCCGGGGGAGGGGCTGGTTGGAATGGAGATGGAGGTGGGTGTTGGTTGAGTTGGGATGGTGGAGGGGCGTAGTATCCTTGAGGAGGTGGAGCTCCGGCCACAGCGTATTGTTGTGCCACTAAATTTCCACTTGAAGTGGATCTAGGAGGTGGGTGTGAGTATCCAGGTCCGGCATATCCAGATGACGGACGAGATCCACCAGAGACAGATGGTGCTCTTTGATTTACTGGTGGGGGCCCCTGAATGTTCAGCCCAGCCACTTGTTCTGCGATGGAAACTGGACGCGATGAAGGTGCACTCGGTCTTGGCACAGGGTCTGGAAGTGACTCCACAGGCTTAATCTTTTCCTTCAAATGGTACAACACAGCTCCCTTACGGCCACGGTCAATAACAGCAAGGAAAGCTCCAGGAGAATCATTGACGACGCGAATGGTTGCAGAGCTGTCCACCTTCAAAGTTTGAAGTTTTTGAGCAGACTTCCAATCAGCTACTTCCAAACATTGCTTTCCAACAGCAATGACTTGTTCTACCGGACGCATCACAATCTGGGTTGGAGGCTCTTCCCAAATAACACCGTCTTTCCAGCCTCCTACTCCGGAACCCATCATAGGCTGCGACGAAATATCCACAACTCTAGTCAATCGGTGGAAAGTAGCCAAGAAGTAACGATCAACAATAGTACTTGCAATATTTCCAGATCCTGTAACAGCCACCAACTTCCTGTTGACAGTCGAGTTAGGTCTAGACATGGATCGCAACTCGCTACGTTTAGCATCAGAGAACGGAATCTGGTTAAAACTCTGCCATCTAGCTCTACTACCTCCCCCAGTTGATGCAGCAGCCTTTGCAAATTCACGATGAACTTCGACTTCGATCACCTTAGAGTCTGCGACCTGCACAAGATTCGCCTCCATATTGTACGCCATGTAAACCTCGCGAACAGTCAAACCGTCCGTGATGAGATTCATGAACTTTGGTGCTTCGGGAAGCCAGAAGGCCTTGAGTTTCATGAAACGGAGGTATGGATCCTTGGCCCATTCAAACAGAATAACGTCCTTCAGGAATAACACACCCATATAGATAGATGCTTCGGTTTTCTGAATCAAGAACGACTGACTTTCTTTCGTCGCCAAGATCTTGATGTACGAGTTGGTCCACTCCGCAATGAGAGTTGCCTCGTCAACAACACCCTTATTCTGAACAGCCCGATACTCATCATCTTCTTCCTTCTCAGGGTTCGCCAACGAATTCTCATCTGGAGGAGAATCCATATTCATGCGCGCAAGTTGAGCAGGGTTCATTCCAAGGAGGTAGTAAATCAACTTTCGGATGGCGGACAGTTTGTACTGACGAACGTGGTTGTGTTTTCCAGAGAGAGCCATCATGATGTTGTATTCAGACACGACTTGGACCTGCTTGAAACGGATGTTTCGGATCAATGGGATCGGTTCAATACGAGGAGTGTGGATTTCGTTGAAGAAAAGACCACGTTCAGTTCCAATGAGGACAAACTTGTTATCCAAAATATCAGCGCTGAGAATATCTTTGATGATTCCTCCGAGGATGGCAGGTTCAAGGACCTGAGAGACAGTGCCTTGTTCTGGGAGGAAACCTGGGAACTCTGAGCTGAGTGCGGATTGCTTCACCACTTCGTTTGGCTAATACAGGACATTAGTTAGCTCGAGTTAGGAATTGGATGAATTTTACTCACAGCCGGGGCAGCAACAATAATCTGAGGCTGAGGAGCAGGAGTTGGAACTCCAGCGGCGGCAGCGATTTGCTGCTGTTGCTGCTTCTGCTGTAATTGCTGCTTCGCCTTTTCTTGAGCTTGTTTTGCCAAAGTCTTGGTCTCAACAAGAACCTTGTCTGGAATAGCTTGCTTCTTTTCTTGTTCCTCTTCTTCGTCATCAACTGGCTCCAATCCAGCCTTCTTTCTATCCCTTGCGATTTTGGCTTTCTGAACAAGCTCAAGCATGAGCTTTTGGCGAGGTAGTTGAGCTGCCTTTTGCATGAACGGGTGGTTCAGGATTTCTTTTGCCGATGGACGACGGGTTGGGTCTTTGACGAGACACGATGCAATAAAGTCAACGAAAGGTTTTGTCCAGTTTTTGGGTTTTGCGAGCCCAAGGGTTGAGGATGGAATCAAGTGGAGGGCACGCATGGGGTGAATATCACTGAGAGGTGGATTCTTGTCTGCAATTTCAATTGCTGTGATTCCGATGGACCAGATGTCGGCTTTGCAGTCGTAGTTGGCATGTTGCGATGAGGGACTTTCGGGATCACAAGCAATGACTTCTGGAGCCATCCAGTACCTATAGTTTCCAACACGAATTAAAAACTGGAGGTTTCAATAACTGATACGCACGGTGTTCCAATGAAAGTCCGTGCCGTCCCGGATGTTGACTTAAGTTTCGCACTAACACCGAAATCCGCAAGTTTGAGTTCTCCTTGTTCCGTAAGCAGAAGGTTTCCAGCTTTGATATCACGATGGATTAAAGCCACTTGGTTGTGCAAGTACTCGAGACCAACAATCGACTCATAAATGATTGCAGCGATTTGATCCTCGGTAAACGGCTTTTTGATTGCTATGGTGATCAGTCAGTATGAGTTTTAGCTTTGGCGATGCAGGCCTTTCTGTCAAACAGTGGATTGATTGATCAGGCCACATTACCTCGGTAAATAGAATCAAGAGCACCACCGCCACAAAACTCCATACAAATCTGTATATTGTTTTTAGTATATTGAGCGTTGATGGGGTTATATAGTTCAGGGTACGGTATGACAGAACAAGACAATGGCTACTCAAACACACGTTGTCCCCCAGCCAACCGCGCTTTCACCCCGCCACAGCAATGGATGGCAACGTACCCACAGATCCAAGCCCTTCAAGAACAGTCCCATATAGCGCGTGATGTTCGGGTGTGAGCAGGCCTTCAAAATCTCCATCTCAAGTAGTGTCTCCTTCAGCTCATCCTCCTTCAGAAACACGACTTTGATGGCAGATATTTCATTGGATGCGAGGAGACGGCCCTGAGAGACAAGGTTAGGTGATCCCTCGTTTTCAATTTAAACGGAACCTTGTAGACATAGCCGTAGTTTCCCTTTCCAACGGTTTCAATCAGTTCAACTTGGCCCTTTGGAGATGGCGTTCGCAGCAGAATCGGAAACTTTTTGCCGTACTGTGCGACCGATGCGGCGGCCTGTGAGGCTGACATCAAGTGTTGGTTGGTGGAAAAATGAATAACCTTGATGTTCGACTTCTCGATTAAGTATAACCACTAGCAAAGGCTTAAAGCCAGTAGTTATTCACGCGACCTTAAACTGTTCTTAAGTAGGATTTAATCTTGGCACAACCAATCTTTTGCAAACAATCCCCTAATTATTGTGGAATGATGTGCTAATTCATCGCTCCGACGTTGTAACTTGTCAATCTTGCGATATTCATTCTCTCAATAAATCGGCCATGCAACCTGGCTGTTCTTTCACCCATTCTTCATGAACTCTCTTATACAATAATCAAAAGTAAGGTAGTTACATTTTATTAATAGGGGCTGAAACGTCAGATATACAACTACAATGAAGGTTACGACACAAGTCACACAACCTACCACCCATGATGATGGTGATGATGATGTCCAAAACCTCCATGATGCCCAAACTCATGATGTCCATAATGATGGTGGTGATTCCAACCTCCTCCCCAACCATTCTCCACAACAACTACATCATGATGGTGATGATGATGATAAGGAGCCGTCATCAGTACAGCAGCTGTTCCTCCTAATAATGCACCTCCCGCCAAAGCTGTCCCTGTCGATATTCCTCCACTGGTGACGTATGACGGCTGTTGCGGTTGTTGCACGTACACAACTTGTTGTTGAGGAGCTGGGTAGTAAGCTGGTGGAGGTCCTTGTGGAGGTAATGGTGAAGCATAGACGGGAGGGGCTTCCCATTGTGATTGTGATGTTGCGGTATTCACGAAAAAGTAGCGTTGGTATTGATCAGACCATTGAGCTACCCATCCAGTTGGGAGAGGTGGTGGAGCTGGTTTCTGTTGGTTCATATGAAACGATGGTTTTGAGAATGGTTTTGCGACAGATGATTTGGATTCGTGTGCCTCCTTTTTTGCACCTTTTTTGTGTCTGTAGAACCCCACGAAATGGGAAAAACGGGTCCAACTGGAAGAGCCCCCAGCGGCTGAAAACAAAAAATGAGAGCATTTTTATTATTAAATAGTTGAAGAATTATCGTATGTTAGAAGAATACTGCGTCCTGGCGAATCAAGGGAGATACTTTTGAGGTTTGCCCATCTGCTTCTTGTCTGCGAGATGAGGCCTTGATCTCCTTTGCACTGCTTGAGGAAGTGAATCTGTTGGAGCCGTAAAATGGTTGTTGGAGCATCTGGTATTGCTTTGGCGTTGTTGGGAACACAGGAGAGTAGTGTGCAACTTGAGTCTGAATCATTTCTTGCTTTGCTTTACTGCTGAGAAGCTAATTTTGAAGCGAAGAACTGGCTCCTCTCGCTGGCTTTATATGCATTATTCAGTTGATTTCGAAATATTGCGTCAACATCGCGGCGAGGCGTTTGTGATTCATGAGAAATTCCAAAAATGTCGACTCCAATTAATAAGCGAATTAGAAATCAACAGTCGCCGGCCGGTACGGATTACATTCCCTTGATTGCGCCAGGGTGTTGGAATGGACGCGTCGTACCATATTCGACTTTCATACAAGTAATCAGGACATAGGGCGATATAGTTACTAAATCTCTATATTCTGCATATTCAAGCGAAGCATAAGACGATGATTCCCTATACACTCTTCCACCCGACTTATGGGTAAATAGCACTGAAATCCTTTCCATCAACCTTCCCTTCCTCCGCCAAGGTCTTCAAGTTCTTTCCCATTGCTTCGTACGCCTTTGGCAACAAAGGAAGGAAGACAAACTGGTACAATGGCCATGAAGTCCTGCATTATCTGAGAGTTAGCTCACCACGCAGTGACAAATCAAGCTCAAGTCAAGACCACTCACCATCCCGACATTCTAACCCCCATATCAACATCACACGCCTTGCCACCTTCACAGGTGTCCAGCGCCAGTACCACTCCGCAGAGCACCCAGGAAGCGGGGTAAAGTACTCCAACTGTTCATTCTCCTTCACGTTTTGGATCGTGAATGGGAACGTCTTGTCCGTAGTCATTGTCAGTGCTCCTTTTGAGCCGTTCGCGACGGGAGACGTGGGTGACTCGAGGACAACTTTTTTGGCATCAACGTCCCAGATTGGCCAGTGTTCTGGTTTGTTTACGATGGAGAAGATGCGTTGGGCTGTTGCGTTGATGCGGATTGTTGGGGCGGTCCAGGCGATTGGCATTTGTTTGGTTTTTGTGTGGTTGTGTTTGGGGAGGTTTTAGGGAGAGTTTTGGTGGTGGTTTAAGTATGAGTGCTTTGAAATCACACACATGCTTCGAAATCAGGCGGTGATAAATATGCACTGTATATTCATTTACTCCTTTCCCAAAAACCCCCCACATCATTTCACATTAACCCCCCTTCACCTCTCCTTAACCCCTCCTCCTCCCACCTTTCCTTCGTTCCTCCAACTCCTCCTTCCACCAAACCCTCACCTCCTCAACCCTCTCCCCAATCCGTGCATTAATTTCCTCCTCCGGAATCCGCATCCACCCATGCACAATCAAAAACGGCCTCTTCCCCTCCTCCTCCCCTTCCTCCCTCTCCCTAAACATATACCCCCAATCAGCCTTCCGATACTCCTCCCGATTCATCAAACACCGGTCCCACGCCAAAACCCCGCCTCCCGCCCGGACGCCGTCGCTACAGCGTGGTACCGGTCAAACACGCCGGCCGCGACGGCCGCGTAGAAGTACAGCCCGTATTCCGTCCAGCTTACGGACTTGTCTTTGAAGCCGAGGAGGAGGAGGAGTGTGCGTGGGAGGGAGGAGACTTGGGTTTCGTGGGAGGTTAGGAGGGTTGATACCCAGTTTGGAGGGGAGGAGGAGGACGCGGGGGTGAGGGATTCGAGGCGGGGGATGAGGTGGGTTAGGATTGGGGTTGTGTGGAGGATCATGGGGGTGAATCCGATTTCGAGGGGGCGGGTTTCGAGGCAGGCTGTGTATAGGTTTTGGTGGTGGTTGTTGAGGTGGTGGGAGGATTGTGGGGTTGTGGTGGTGTATAATTGGAAAGGGAGGATGTGTTGAGGGTTTGTATGAGTGTTTCGGAGAATGGGTGACTTCGTTGACGTGTTGATTCAGCTGTCGTGATGAGGGGGTATGATTTCGATGAGGAGGAAGAGGATGAACAGTATTCACGAGATGCTTGAAGGAAAGGTGTCAACTGAAGGGCTTCTGCAGAGCTTGAGAACCATCGGATACCATTAGGGTATACAGGGTGTTCAAGGTCATTCTAGCCCTTCCAGTAGACGCATCAAAGAGGTCAGCGACAGAGAAAGGTGTGTATGCGTACACATCCGAATCCAACACAAGGTAGTATCCAGTAGTAACCCGTGTTGCAATAGCCAGCTTAAGCAGCATTTGTTTGAGATAACCTCGAGGTTGTTTAAGAGGTGAATCAGGAGCGAATCGAGGAATGAGTTCCGACTCTTTGATGACAACAACGGAATGGCCACCTTCTTCAGCCGACACCTAGGCAAGGCCGATCTACTCCCAATGGTAAGTACCTAGGCTCCAAAGGGGTCGACCAGTAACACTCAACAACGCACCCTTCAAACAACTTTGCATCGTTGTCAGGAACAATCACGAGCCATTCTTTGAGCCCAGTAAAGTCAAAGAATGCGCAAAATGTGGCGACGGAACCGTGGAACTCGGACGCATCTCGGGCCGTCGAAAGCGTCGCAAATGTTATCGTTGAGCCGGTTGTTGCATTCGTCGGTTCAACTGCCGCCACTGTTGCCGCTGCCAAGGTTACATGTGCGCCGCTCTTTGTGGCTGATCCAGATCCGGTGATCGAGAACAGTTGCAGTCCGACAAATACCGCAAAGCCGGCGAGGGCGAGGCGGGCTGCATACACTGCCTTCATTTCTTCGATACTATTAATACTTGACAAATGCAAATCATAACTTGTATTTAATATTATATAATGACATATAGATGGACGAAGTCTAAAAAACCAAACTTGGTGCTTCCAAGTTCCGATGAAGCGATATTGAGTCTGGGAGACACATGCCTCCGTACAGCAGATATTATCTGTTCAATAATATCTCTGGCAGTTCTTCTTCCTTAGGTCCCTGCGCCCCAATCCACAAGTTACTTCCATCCATAAGACCAATCCCGACTTATCCCATTGACTATGCTTATTATGCCCCACAACAACAATCACATGAGGAATCTTTCGCCTCTTTGACAGATATTTGAATTCCTTCTGACAGTTTGGAGAACGCACGTATTCATCTGACACACAAACAATAGCAAATTTCGAACGCGAGATTCCGTGCATAAGTTGGTGTGGCAAGACGTCTCCGCCAGTCATACGGTCCACGTCTAGCCAAGTAGAGAAGCCGCGTTTTTTGAGGATTCTGTTCAGTTCGCGAGGGTCGCATTTCTGATGAGTGATTATTATACAACCATAACACAAATTCTTTGTAACTTACGCCGACATGGTCTTGAGTAGCGTCCTGGTTGTTATCCTTTTGAGCCAGTGTCTGTGCTTCCGCCGAGTTAAGCCAGCAGTACGAGATGAACACGTCCCAGTCTGAAGTTGCGTTAGGTGTTCGCAGGTACTCCCGACACACCAGTTCAACGCACCTTCTGAGTCAGAGCCAGAGAAAAGAGAGTCGTCGCTGGGCACCGGACTCGGACTTGACGCCAATTCGAAGGAAAGCAACGAGTCATTGATTCAATTCGTTGGATTTCCGTTGCGCATTCGTTGAACTTTGCCTCTGCGGCGCCGAGTTCGTTGTTCAGTTTGACGAGCAGCGCCACGTCCGTCGACTGGTTCATCACGTCAACGAGCGAGTCGCAGTGGCGTCGGAGAAGTGGAAGCCGTTGGTGGAGTTGTTCGAGGTGGCGGGTGAGGGCGGGTTCGGTGTTGGTGGCGATGTTGGTGGTGGTGGTGGTTTGCATTGACATTGGAAGAACACAAATAAATAAGACCAAAACTCTGTTCGCTTTCAAACTAACTCGTACCGCCGAAAAAACGTGAAACAGAGGTATCCTAGTACACACATTCCTAACACTATCCCATAAAACCAGTATACCGTGTCATCATCTTGCCCTGGTACCTTCACATTCATGCCCCATAGTCTGTCAAGCATCAAACGGTTGTTATAAGTTAAGTAGGCAACACAAATAATGTACTGTACCCCGTCACAATATTCAATGGAACAGTATACTAGCAATCGCAGTCATCTTCATTCCTACATCCCCTTGTCGATGAGACGCAATCGTAATCTCAATTGATATCTGCGCAAGATAGTTGCTATGTGCGCGTGACACTGTCTTTTCGCAGTGATGCAAATTCTGTACCATTGTCACGACATGATCTTGAATGTCTTGAAGGTACAATCCTGTTTCACTGTCCGGTGCTACTCTCTGTGCGGATCTTTTGATGATTGCTTTGATGACGTCGGCTTTTGTGTTGAGTAACGTAACAGGTTTGTTACTGTTCTTCGTGCTTGTCCAATGCGGAGGAGCATGTCTGACTATTTTTAAATTGTTAGTTTCGGCGGTTTGTGAGCTGGAAAACTCAAGTGACGCGAGGTCACAAAGGAGGCACGCAGCACACACATACCTGTTCTTTCTCCTTCAGAATCAACACCAATGCATCAATAGAATCCACTTCATGCTCAATATACTCTAAAAGCGGCAAAAAACAATCCGCCACATCATCAATCAACGCGTAATTCAACCAATCCGGTGAAACAGAAAGCCCATACTGCGTCAACCGATCAATCCTCTTGAGCACATTATCCAAATGCACCATCGGTTTCGTATGAAACTATCTCATACGCATCAGTTCCCAAACCCTCACCCCCCCCCCCCCCCCCCACTGAAACAAAAAAAAAAAAAACACTCAACTGTCAAAACACACTCCCGAAACACCAAAATATACACATTAATAGGAACCAACACATCCCCGGCCACTCCCCCCCGTCGCCTCCTCCACACTCCGAATCACAACGAAATAATAATTCGGAAACGCTTCACACTTCTCACGCACCTCCCCCGTCTGTATATCCTCGCTCGTGAGTGGATGGATCTTGAATAGCCGCGATACCGTTTCGAGTTCTTGCAGTGTTGGCGCGCATATGTCGATCCAGAAGGTTGATCCTGGGGAGAGGAGGGTGGTGTCGGGGAGGAGGGTGGTGGTGGTGGTGCCTGCGGGTTTTGGGAAGGGGAGGGTTTCGAGGGTGGGGGAGGTGAGGGTTTGGGTTTTGCGGGAGTAGAATGTTATGCGGTGAGGAAGGGGGTGTGGTTGTGGGTGTTGGGTGGTGGAAGGGGTTTCGGAGGGGAGTTTGAAGGTGGGGTAGGAGTCTTCAGATGATTTGAAGTGGGAGATGGTGGAAGACTGGGATAGGTATTCTGCGATCGCTTGTATATCTAAATGTGGGTGTTGCTGTTTCTGTAAGAATCGGAGGTACTGCTCGTCATCAATATCATCCTCCTCTTCTTCCTCCTCCCCCTCCCCCTCTTGCTCCTCCTTCTCATCCCCAACCCCCCTCTGTAAATGATTCCTACTATTCCTACTCCCCCACCCCCACCGCGACTCGAAACACTCCCCCCAGACCCCGCACCCGTCCCTCGACTCTCCAAACTCGTCCTCAAAGACCCTTCAGAAAAACTACTCCCCCCGGCACACACCTCCTTCCTCGCCGCGCTAATCGCTTGATCAGACGACGAAATACGTCTCTCCAAATGCGTGGTTACAAAAGCGGGTGGGGATGTTGTTGAGAGGCCGGGGAGGAGAGACATGTGGCGTGTTGTGTTTGGCATGGAGGTGCGGGGTGTCATTGAGAAGTGGTGGCGGGAGAAGGCTTCCGCTGCGTAGATGTCTGGGTGGTGCATTGTTGAGGGGCTTGATAATGGGAAGTCGCGTTGTTTTTCGGGGAGGCTGGTTGTTGAAGTGGATGTGGAGGGTGTTTTGATGGGGTGGGGAGGTTGTTGTTGGGGTTCTTTTTCGATGGTGATTGTCGTGTTTGGTTTTGGAAGGAGGGGTTGTCTTTCGGGTTCTTGGGGGTCGAAGTTTGTTGGAGCATTTCTTCTGCTTGTTTTACGCATCTTATACGCGATGTTATTGTGGGTATTGGATGCTGGATGGTGTGGTGTGGGGTTGGGCTGATTTTCAAGAGATTTTCAATGGATATTACTCGATTTATTTGTGATTTTTATGCTCTATTCATATGAATTAGACAGCCTTATATGTAGTACTCACAGACTCTACAACAGACTTCTTTCCATCCTTATCAGTTGTTGTAACAGTTTTAGTGGTAGTAGTCTTGATCCACTTAGCCTCAGCAGGAGCAGCTGGAGCAACCGGAGCCGGGCGATGGAAATCGTTCTCAATCAACTTATTCCCAAAGAACTCAAACGTCTCGCGAACAGCCTTGCGTTCAGCCACACGAACCAACCACGCCTTCACATTTGGAAACTCATCCATAGTAACCTTCCCAGCAGTCGAAAGCTCATGTGCTGCCGCCCATCCAAACGAATTAATATCGGCAATCGTGTATCGTCCGGCAGCAAGCCATTCACGTCCTTCAGACAAGTGACGCTCAAGAACAGAGTACAAACGACGGGTTTCCTCGTTGTATCTGTTGATAGCATATGGAATCTGGTCCTTGAGGCCGTTGAAGTGACCCGCCTGTCCCTGCATTGGTCCGAGACCGCCCATTTGCCACATGAGCCATTGGATTACTTCAGAGCGTTCGTTTGAATCGGTTGGGAAGATGATGTGGTCTGGATCGTAGTGCTCAGTGAGGTAGAGAAGG
This sequence comes from Rhizoclosmatium globosum, assembly GCA_002104985.1. Taxonomy (NCBI): domain Eukaryota; kingdom Fungi; phylum Chytridiomycota; class Chytridiomycetes; order Chytridiales; family Chytriomycetaceae; genus Rhizoclosmatium; species Rhizoclosmatium globosum. The sequence continues at coordinate 72,122 of MCGO01000018.1, read as the reverse complement.
ATCGCGGCGGATTCAAAGACGGCAAAGTCGTTTCGGTTGTGGTCGATGATGGCGGGGATGCGGCCGTTCGGGTTGATCCTGAAGAACCAGTTGATTTGTCAGTTTGACAGTTTGACAGCAGAGGTGGATTCAATGAAGGAGATACTCAACTTGAGGAACCATTCTTCTTTCTGTTCGTTCTTGGCGAATGAGATTGGATAAATCTCAAATTCGAGGCCGTAGTGGGCCTTGAGCTCATTGAGCGCAATGGTAGGCTTTTGACCGTTTGGGGTGCCTGTTGCAGCAATGAGTTTGCGTTATCAGTATTACGTGAAGAAGTACACACCGACGACGTAGAGAGTGATCATAGTTGGGTTTTCGTTGAAAGTGGACGGGCTCCCTGTCTGCTTTTATAAACGTCGCTATTTCAAATCGATTCGAAATTCACTGTCATGCCATTTCGACAAATTCGATTATAAATTCATCAAGCAAACAAATTTCGCATTTAAACTCTTGACCTTACTAGTAATGACCACACCAAATACTGCACCACCTCGACACGACGAACAAAATCGCGGTCAAGAAAATTATGATAGAATCGAATCAATTCGTGTACTCATAAAAGATTTGGAATCCGTTCTCGATTTTGAAGCATCGCAAACGTTGGCGCTCTCGTTTCTAACAGAACCTGAAACCTCAAGCGAAAATACACTTGTGCAAGTGGACGAAAGCGTGGATCCTCTCCTAGAAGAATTGGAATTCTGGCGTGCGGAGTTGGAGTCGTTGGAAGCGAAAGTTGTTGGAGGTGAGTCACTTTATTTGTTTGTTGCCTTCGCCACCGTCTTGCATTTGTTTGTCAGCTGAAAGATGTAATGCGGGCGATTATTCAGAGTATGAAACCACGGATACCGAACAAGCTTCAGTCATCAACTTGGCTTTACCTTTAGAATACCCACCACCACGAATCGATAAAGGAAAACAACGCGCTGAACTGATACCAGAATCAGATATCGAAGATCCTGAGGTGGTTGCGGAGCTTGGTCCACTTGCCCCTGAATGTATTTGTTGTTTCGACCCTGTCGTTTTCTACAGAGCGGCGTCGTCTTCTTCTACAACCTACAAAGAAGGGCTTTATATTCCACAATGCAGCCATATTTACTGCCTCCTTTGCTTCAAGTCTTATATCGCCTCAAAAGTCGGTAACTCGTCGTTCCCAATATCCTGTGCAGCTGTTGGCTGTTCCATTGAGATCACTCCTTCGATCGCGTGTAAATACTTGCAAAGTGATGCACTGACTACGTACGAGACAAAGCTTCTCGAATTCTCAATCGTCAATAAGTTTTTCTGTCCCAACAAGAAATGTAGTGCTGTGATGGATTTGGGTGCTGACAAGGAAAGCTTGAGAATTTTGTACGAGAATTATCCAGAAATTTGTTTGACTTGTTCTGAGTCTGTATGTGTGGTGTGTGACGTACTTTGGCACAAGGGAATGTCTTGTGCGCAATTCCAAAACCTTCCCCTCGATGAGCGTTGTAAGGAGGACTTGGAAATACACTTGATGATCAAAAGAGAAAAGTGGACGCGTTGTCCAAAGTGCCATTCTCCGATTGATAAGGTGGATGGATGTAATCACGTTGTGTGAGTTTCAGTGAAATGGGTTGACGCAAAAGACTGACTCTAAAACAAATAAGGTGTCATTGTAAATGCGAGTTTTGCTGGAAATGCAACAAGGAATACAGAAGTACGACAACTGTTTCTGTAAACAACCCTCACGGTCAAGCCGGCTGTGGTTGTGACTTATTTGAAGTGCCAATCGAAGGCCCAGAGTTTCATTTACCATTAATCGCGGAACCTCTTCAGGAAGCTCCCAGAGGGCAAGTTGCATTTGGTCAAAGAGGACGACAAATAGGATTGTCGAACAGAGGTTTAAAAGGACTTCCAAATTGGCTCACACGGTTCCTTCAACACAATCAATGTCATTATTGCCATCGCATTTTTGGTTCTCTTGCTGCTTTAGATATGCATCAGTCTTACACAAATACTCACGAAGTGTACCATTGTTGTGGTCGCACGTTTCAAAGGGAAGCAGATTTGGAACGTCATAAGTTTGATTTGGGATGTTGAAAACATGTTGATTCATTGGTCGATCTGCTTATTTGCTCATTTGCTTGGCTGCACCTTTCCAATAAATCTCATCTTAAGACGACGCTAGACGACGTGTCAGCTTGTAACTGTTTTTGAATCGACTTGTCAGAACAATATTCATTACCCCCAACCTCCCGCGATTCATCGTACTTTCAAATGTACATGAGTTGGTTTCTTTGGAAATCAGTGTTTCAGTTTGATGTTTATACATGTGTGTTTCACAAATTCACAAACTACAATACACTTTTATTGCGTAGGTGTGAGCTACTGTCAGGGCTTCAGAAGGAGAGTTTCAGGATACATGAAGAATCCCTACTTTTGATTATTCTTCAAGATCCAGTCACGCGCTTCCGCAGCTCTCTTTTCTTGCTCCTCCTTACTCAATTGAATCTTGAAGTCATTCGCAATCAAGTCGTTCTTGGTTGGGACGTCTGCGAATTTGTAGCTATCAGAATTCCACTCAAGATAGGAGCGATTCACTTACTCATTCCAGCAATCACAGTTGGCTTCTTGGCCAAACGGTGCAACCAAGCATTCAAAAGAGGGTATTCAGACAAGTCCTTGTCGGTTGCCCATTCGTGGGCAGCAACCCAACCGAAACCTGCAAAGACGTACTAGTCAGGAACCGAGTAGATATAATAAAAACTTACAAGCGATATCCGCGATGGAATACTCTCCAACAAGGTATTCTCTGCCATCAGAGAGCTGACGTTCCATCACACTGACGACATATTAGAAATACGCCCGAATCACTTTATACAAACAAACCTGTACAAACGAGCAGTCTCGTCCTGGTATCTCTTGATACCGTAAGGAATCTTCTCTGGAGCATATCGGTTGAAGTGATTTGCCTGGCCCTGCATTGGACCGAGCCCACCCATCTGCCACATGAGCCACTGAATTGCCTCAGACTTCTTGTTGGCATCGGCGGAGAGGAGGATGTGGTCTGGGTCGTAGTGCTCAGCAAGGTAGAGAAGGATGGCGCCAGACTCAAAAACGGGGAAGTCTCCGCGCGCGTGGTCAACAATGGTTGGGATTCGGCCATTTGGGTTGAACCTTTTTTAGAGGGATGTTGAGTTTAGTTAGATGGTATAAGTTGGGGGGAACAAAGCTGGGACTCAACTTGAGGAACCATTCCTCCTTCTGCTCGTTCTTGGCGAATGAGATTGTGTATGTTTTGTAGTCAAAGCCGTAGCGGGCCTTGAGTTCTTCAAGGGCAATGCTGACCTACAAGCATTCGCGTTAATAAGCTTAATTCCAGCATATCGCCTCAGTTGTTAAGACCTTCTGGCCGTTTGGAGTTCCGACAGTGTAGAGAGTAAGGCTCATGTTTCGGATGGAGGCGAAGCTTCTTTTTGGGATGATTTCGAATAGTCGTCCCAACATTTTCTGGAGTGCTCTTGTTTCCCACATTGCATTTGAAATGCCCTTCATTGCAACTTAACGTTACGAATTAGACTTTATTACACAATTAAGAACAGAAATGAGAGCTTCAATAAGTCTCAGAGTATCCATCAACAAGTGGCGGTGGCGACGGTGACAAAGCCTGCTTAGCTTCAAAGATCTAGTGAAGACATGTCAGCCCTGAATCACGTCGATGACAAATACTCAACTCTTCGTGCCAGAAGTCGCACAGTCCCCATGTAGCCAACAACGTGCCACGAAAAATCAATCCCAAACATCTGCTTGATCCCATATACAATACGCTTCGCAACATTCTCCTTGTACAACCGAAATTGATCTGTCAACAATAGTTAAAAACGCTTGATCCATTTCAACAACCCAGAAAGACAACTTACTCAAATCAGGAATCCATGCATCCATAACAACACGCGACAATATATCCTCATTCACTAAAAGAGGCTCTTCGTTTCTCCGGACATCAATATCCACACATCGCTCCACATGACTCCGCAAAAACACTTCAATCCGTTCAATCTCCTTCTCATTCGCTTCCAACCCACCATCGATTCCAAAACTGCCGGTTCCGTCATCCATCCATTGAAAACATTCCGCAACAATCTCAAAAGGCTTTGAGATGGCAACAACAGAATATCCGCCGTCATAATGGTATCGTGCTTCATACGTCCCAACTTGCCATGGGATTTTACTTCTTCTGAAGCATAGACTTCCAGAAACAATACGCAACCCTTCATCTTCATCACTGGGACGAACTTGTACGACAGTGTTTCCAAACAACAGCTTCTGTTCCAATGGGAGAGATATGGTTCGCTTTCGAGCACTTCGAGTTTGTCGAGGCTCATCAATCGAAGGAAGTGGCGTCGACCGCCCACTCAAAGTGCTATTCTCGTCATCAACAATCATTCCTGCAGGAATCTTTGTCATGAGGGGCGTAGTTGCATCATCATCCTCTGTTTTAACCTGTGCAGTGAGAAACATCCAGCGACTGTAGGACTTTGATGTTGTGACTTCAGTTGATAGATTTTCTCCCACAGGGTAGATTCCAATCCAGTCTCTTCTCTTCAACGTTTCACGGACACACGTAAAATCGATTGTGATTGGTGTTCCGAGCTGGTATCGTGGGGTATTGGTGCTGCTCGAAAACACTGGGTATGAACTTATAATAGGGATCGTAACTGTGTACAAGTGGCGAGGAAGCTGCTGAGTCTGCGACCAATGAGAACTGTTTCTCAAAATCAGCGACATTTTCATGTAAATAAACTACACTCACCCGGCAAACTTTTCCACATTCGACTTAACAATATTTCTCGCCCCTTTCACAATCTTGTCAACTCGCGGCTTTGCCTTGTTGACAGCATCCTGAACAGCCGTCGCGATTGGAGACTTGACCTTCTTGAGACTTCCCGAGCTCAAGTTCTTGGCCAAGAACCCAGATGACCCTCCGTCATAACTTTTGGACATTGAAGGTGGGATGTAGCTGTCCATAGACGCAGACATGCGATCAATAGCGGCACTCGATGCACCAGCGTTATTCCGACCAAGAGGATTCGAGTAAGACCTTCCACTCATACTCACACCACCAGTACTCCTTGGCTCGACATCATCTTCATCATCCCCATCAGATCCACTTCCAACAAACCCATCTTCATCATCAACATTACCAGACATCTGACCCCCAGCCAACCCACCAGCAGCACCCTTCATCATAATTCCTTGGTCTTCATCATCATCCTCACCACCATTACCTCCCCTCCGATCATCCTCAGACGAAAACCCATACCTCGGCCCATTCCATCCAACTACACCCCCACCACCACCACCTGCACCACTCCCAACCCGACTAAACGCACTAAAAGCACCTTCACTAACCCGTCGACTCCCAATCCCTCCAGCCCCACCCCCAATCCTCCGCCTGCCCCCACGCAACCCCACAAAACTCCCAAACCGCGGACTAACAGCCCCTCCAGGCCGATACACATCCACATCAAACACTTCCTCCGCGTCACTCCGAACCCGTGCCCCATACCTCCTCCTCATATGCGGGGCTTCAACAAGAAACACAAAACACCAGCCGAGGAACTGCCCAATCACCGTCACCATCAACACGTGCGGGCTTCCGGTTACGACTGTGATCCCCCATGCGCTTGCGGCTGCTGCCCATGCGTTTGGGTGGTTGAGGAAACGGTAGAGACCGGTGTATGTGGGTCCTTGGGTTAAGGTTGGGTGTGTGGATTGCTTTGATGGGGTTGTGAGGCTGTCGATGAAGAAGTCGCCAAAGAACCAGCCGTATTCGCCGAGGGTTTTGTGGATTGAAAAGGTTGTCCATATGTGGAGGAGAATGAGGAGCTGGGCGGGAATATGAGCAAGTAAATGATGTGTGTTTTGGAGGCTCTAGAACTTACGACTGCGAGAGTGTGTTTGAGCATTACGCTACCAACAAGCCATACTTCTGGTGGTTTGTACAACATGAACGCACAGAGGAAAAAAGAAATGTAGGTCATGGATTGGCAGAGGTTGTAAATGCTGATATTCGGTTTAGATCACATACTACGGGATTCCTTGATACTCACATTTTCCAGTGTCTGAAGGCATCAAATGACGTCTCACCGAATTTGATAAAGTGTCGGCTCCAAAACGTATACTTGCTCTGCAAATGTAAAATATAACCAAGGACTCCGCTGAACATAACCCGCCAAAACAGCGCTTGTCTAAAACGAGGTGTCAGAGGGTAAAACCTTTGTAAGTGCAAAAAACTCACCCTACAAAATACCAAACTTTCCAATTCTTTTCATGCTCCTCGCCGACACGTCCAACAATCATTGCATTCACTAACGTCAGGATCCACACTAAAACTGTCAACAAGTCCGTACTCCGAAATGCGTCAAAGTTCTTAAAAATAAGCAAATCGCGTCGAAACAAGGATTGCAAGACTATGACATGTGATATCAGTGATTTCTAGAAATCGCCAAAACGAAAGAAAAGTTTACCTTCTGTTGAAGTGCTTTCGGACACACCTGTTCCATATGTTCGCTCAAAATGATGACTCTCGACGAAAAAGAAGAAGAGGATTTGAGAAATATGAGCTCCAAGCGAAACGAAAAAGACAGTGTATGATTTTGCAATGAGCGCCGTTGCATAGAATCCAATGTATCCGACAGAGTACATTGGGTGTGGAGCTAATTCAAAAGAGGAGGATTCTGCGGTTGGATTTGTGTTTTGGTTTGACGAGGATGAGGTTGTTGAAGATGCTCCTGAAGTTGGAGGAGGTTCTGAGACTTGGAAAAAGAAGAAGTCGCCCCAGTCTACAAAAGATGATTGAGAATTGCAAAAGATGATTGAGAATTGAGAATAGATGAAGATAAATGACATCACTTACACCATGCAAAATCACTAACGACGCGGTTTCCTTCCATTTTGATTCCGTAATTTATGAGTAAGAGTAGTGTGGCTGCAGAATAACGGAGCCAGTCTCGCCATCCGATACCAAATAGTTCAGGACCGGACCCATCGTATACGGGAGGTTTGAAGTATGCTATTCCAAAGAGCGTGTGCGACAGAAAATCGTTCACCAATACAGTGTCGACGAACGAGCGAAAGAGAATCCATGTTGTGAATTCGACGGGAAGGGTCTGATAATATTTTGTTAATAACGTGTGATGGGACTTTGTAATCGCTTTGTGCTCCCTCAGTCCAACAATATTTTCGTGATCCATAACTGTATTCATGGACTATTTTGATATGTCCTGAACGCAGATAGTTTGTATCTTTCCATGTCTCTCGGACACTACCAGACATGGGCCCATATTCACCAAACACTTCTCGGCCATCATCTCACTCAGAATCACTCAAAATTCCATTAAACTAAATCAAACGTACATTAAACTCCTTATCGTCCAACTCCAGTTTCTTCAAAACCTCTCCAATCAGCCAAGATTGCCAAGGCCCCCTCCGTTTCCCAGCATTAGGCCCAAATCCGTATCGTTTCGCATATCGGACAAGGATATTGTAGTCAGATTGTAAGCGGAGGAGAGCGCCCAGAAGCAGATTGTATGAGATACGCCAAAAGACAAAGAGAGCCAGAAAGGCCTCCTTTGGAAGTGGAGCAAGCAGAAAGAGGGAGAGCGATAGGGCAATTGAAGCGAGGATGGCCCAGTCAAAGAGAGCAGCAGGAAACAGAAGAGAGTGGACAAGGGGATGCACGTTGGGCAGGGCAAAGACTGTCGATGGTTATTGTTGTTGTTGTTCTTGTTAGCACCACCACCTGCTATTATTAAGTGGCATTAATAATGTTCACCTTTTCCGTCGCGGGTGCGTCCCACAGTGACCATTGAAATTGACGATGAGTCGAGTGGTTCCTGGAGCTTGTTTCGCTGTGAAAAGAGGGCTTCGAGTTTGGACTGGCTTTGGTTGTTGTTTGTTGTTGTTTGTGAAGGAGGTGGTTGTGGTGGGTGGTGGTTTGCATCCATGTGCGCGTTGGTTGGTTGGCTGAGGTGGTGGTGGTGTTTCTGTTGCTTTCTTTCTTTGAAGGAGAAAGTGAAGTGCTGGAACTTGATCAACCAGATTGTAACTGCAATTAGTTATCGGTTAAAGTGTAAGAGAAGGTTCAAGGAATTTAAAGAAAGGTGATCCATTGTTTGCTCGTAAGTCGGTCAAATTCACACAATCGTGTTCATTGTATTCCTGCTGACCTTAACGAGTGATAAACTACCTAGATGCAATTAAAAACATGCGTGACTCTTCTCCCATAATGTCAAGGATGCTGAGGGAAAGAAGTTCACCATAATTCAATGTCAGACACAGTTGCGTCTCCCATCTTGGCATTGTTCCATCTCAATCCTAATCCACATCCAATTCAAGACATTCACAGGATACGGCACGAATCCAGGGCACTTTGAAGCACCAAAAGAGGGTGATTTGCGATCGCCCTGTCCCGCTTTGAACGCCCTGTCCAACATGGGCTACCTTCCCCGTGACGGCAGAAACATTACAAAAGAAATGATGTCAAAGGCCGTTCAGCACTTGTTTGGAGCAAGTGACAAGATGGCTGACGGGTGAGTCTCTCCATCATACATACATACCAGAACAAATTGACCCCCGCACTTCGTACTCCGCAATCCGCATACATGCAAATCAACTATATTACTGTTACTAATACCACTTATTTAGGTTAATCGACGGGGCATACAGTCTGGACACAATCCACGATGGCATCGGAGTCCGATCTGAACACCAAGTCACCCAAGATGGGAAAGAGTTTATTGATCTCTCTGATCTCAACAAACACAACCGTATCGAACACGATTCTTCTCTCTCAAGGAACGATGCTCATTTTGGTGATGCTGTTGCTGTGCAGCCAGAGTTGGTCAAGGTCTTGTTGTCTCAGGCTGCTGATGGCAAGTACTTGCATATGGGCGAGTTACTGAAGTACAGAAAGAAGAGGTACAGTGAGTGTAAGGCAAAAAATCCAGAGTTTTTCTATTCGCTCAAGAAGCATTTCTTGGTGACTGGCGAGACATGCTTTATGCTGCTATTGATGGGAGGTGAGTGATTGCTTTTTATACTTTGTTGACAATTTATGGATATTTCTTTCAATCATGTTAGACGGTTACAAAGTGCCAGTGGATGTTATTGAGACACTGTTTTTGGAGGAACGGATTCCCGAATCATACAAGAAACCTGTGCATCCTGTTGGACCTGTTGCTTTTGCCGCCAAGGCTGCTGAAATCAACTTGCGTGCTCTCTTTGCTTAAAGTCTTTTCCGCCTTAGATCTGTTCATTAGTAGAGATTCCAGTAAAACAACTCCTATTCTTAACAAACTCCATATCCAAAAACAAAAACAATCAATATTTCATCCAGAAGGAGAAGAAGAAGGAAAAAGAAACAAGGTTATTGTTTCCTCACATGACTCATCATGATCGAAAAAGACGATCAAAAAATTCAACGCCTTGTCGTTTCCTTTGATTCCACCCCGCTTTCAAAAACAACCCCACAAAAACACACACACACACACACACACACACGAGAATATGGATTCCACAATCAACGACCGTATCAATGCCGCATCCCAGCGTCGCGAGTCTCTCGACGCGGAACAAGCTGCAACCCTCGCCGCCGAGCTACGTCAATGGGAAGCCAAAGAAGACAGAGCCCAAGAACTCAAGCAACAAAACATTGACCAAAAGAGAGAAAAGGCACACGCAAGCTTAGACGATGTGTCTGGTGAGTCTTTCTTTGCTTATTTACACGCGTTTCTTTGAAGTGTGGGATACTAATGAGAAGGTTGACAGCTGCTCGCGCTCGCGCTGAGATTCGTGATGCTGTGAGAGAATCTACGACGAGCTTGTATCAACAAGAGCTTGACCTCAAGACTGCGCTTGCTGTTGACAGAAAGTTGGATGCTGTTGAGTTTATCAAGGAGAAGCAGGCCAAATTGCAGCATGGACACGCGGTTAGTTCTGACACTGTGTACGCTGCGGAAGAAGAGGCTTAAATTTATTTTGGTTTTCGGTTATCTTTGCTGATTTATTTGTTGGATACTTCGTAATAAAACTTAATGCTTTCGTCGTCGACTCCCTCGAAGGTTAAATACGAAAACGTGAGGAACGAGCAGATTTTTTTATTATGAGATTTGTTTTTAATAAGGTGGGATCGTCTCAAACTCGTACTCATCAGGAGGAGCCGGCGACCCAACATTCCTTGGACTAATATACCCACTACCATTAGAACTCAAGCTACTATCCGTAAACAACGAAAAGTCCCGTCCAAAATGATCCAACCGACTCAAAATCCTCGCCAACCATTCCACATCCGTAATCCCACCCACACAGTCAAACCCCTTCACACTCAGCACCTTCACATGAACCTGCGACGCAACCGAAACCCCCGTCGTAGCCCTCACAGTCTCCAACGCAAGCGTCTCAATCGCCCCAATCCCAACCCCAAGCGCCCGCGACACAAGCCCCGTCACATCCATCAACAGCGACGATAGGTTCACTTTCTTGAGGGTTTGTGGGTTGTTGAATTGGATGGAAAAATCAACGCCGTAGGAGAGGTTGGCTTCAATGTGGAAGGCGGAGATGAGGCCTGAGGTTATCATTTTGCGGTTTAGGTATACGCCGAATGCGATTTCTTGGATGTGTAAGTCGAGGGCTGGAGGGAATGTGAATGTGAGGGAGGCGTCGAGGGAGAGGTGGAGGCCTTCGGTTGTTAAGGGGGATTTGTGGAGTGTTCTTCAAAGGGAATAGGGTTAAGATGTGGAGGGAGTTAAGAAATAGAGGGAACTTACATTCCAGGAAGCAAACCAGCGAATCCAGGAGGTCTTGTTGGAACTAATTCCTCGTCCTCGTGATCATCCTCTGAGTCAAGTTTTGATGATGACTCAGACTCTTTTTTTGATTGAAGGAGGGCATCTTCCTCGTGTGGATAGATATCGATATGCTCAATGGTTGTGACTGTACCACGATTGGAGGTTGGAATCTTGTTGGTACTGATGAGGTCTGAGAGAGATATAGGGATGGAAGGGAGAGCCCCCCGATAAATTGTGAAACGGTTAAAGAGCATGAGTTTCCCCCGTAATGAAAGAGACAATTCGGTTTCCGGATCAAGTACTGAGGCCTCAGGGTTTGTCAGAGCAAGAATGAGGTCTGCAAGAGCAGAATCGTTTGTGATTGAAAGTTGGACTTCATGTTGGACCAGTTTGAGGGTAGTTTGACTAGTAGATGTAGAACGAGACAGCTTAATTGGATCGGACAGCGTAAGTGTAAGAAGTTCCGTTTCAGAGAAAGATGAAGCCGAGAAGGATGTCAGATCAACAGTGCGAATGTACGGCTTCTTCAGCGACAGACTGGCACTGAGTGTTTTGAGCGACTGATTCACTGCCGTTTCATGCATCGAAAGAGTAAAGAAGGACCACGGTGGAATCCAAAACAGTCGTGGGAACGGAACCTCAGTGTCCAATGAGGCGACAAGCCCATTTGATGTAAAGTATGATACTCGTACGTTGTGGAAGAGTGGCTGTCCGGGTTTCATGAGAAAGAGGAGTGTATCATGTGGGAATGTGTATGCAAATGCTGCTACTGCGATTGCAAGTGATACTATCGAGAGCAGCACTACTGGCACAACTACCTCCCACTGAATCGTACCCAGCGTCCTCAGACCAACTATTACTGCTCCATATACCACGATGCATTCTTCAGTGGTTTGAGGGAGTTGTAGCCGTGCCATGAGCCTTGTTCCACTTCAAACCAATTTGCGGGGCTAAGAATTTACTCGAATAAATAATCAACTAAAAGATAAATATTACTATTTGATGAATGATGAAGATTATGATTAGAAAAACCAGGTCAGATATTCTGGTGTTCAGTAAGTACACTGCGAGGCAAACTAAAGTAGCCAAACTCCCCATGATAGCCATAGTAACGTAAAACAATCATTAAAGCGCAGATCAAGGCAATCCAAGTAAGGAATATTCCAGTGTCTCCCATGTGATCTCTTTTCCGTTTCTCTACAATTTTCAGGCCTCCAATTTCCTGCAACAACCTCCTACCAACCAATACCTTCATAGAAATGGCCGCTTATCGACCGCACCGGGACCACAAGACCCACGGGCACTTCACGCGCATTGGCCTAGTAATCCTCTTCATTCTCGCCTTTGTGGCCATGGTTGCCGCCGGTTCAAATGCAACGACGGGCACTGAGCCGCTTTTGATCGCTGCGTCGGTGTCGTCGCAGATTGCTTCGGATGCGGCGTACTCGATTCTGCCCGACTGGGGCATCGTGTCGACCACGGGGAAGCTGTACCGGGCCTACCTGTTTGTTGTCCAAGTATCCCTGTGCTTCTCAGGGGTTATTGTGTTTGCCCCGCAAGTCATAGGCCTGGAAGATGAGACTGCTTAGACTACGCCCACTTGGCAAGCGTAACCCCCCCAAAAAGAACCTCATATCTCATTTTCATTGTTACTATACCGCTCCACAGTATCTCATATTGAATAAAACTATGTTACAAACGAAATGAAATTGTATACTATCCCCAAATCATACTACATAGCTTTAGATTATTGCTGCTGATTCGAACTTGACCCATTTACTCAAGATCCCGTTTTCCTTCTCCAACCCCAACCTGTACTGCTCTAAACTTCCTCGTCCTCAAAAATACGACACTCAACAAGATTTGCACACCAACAAATGCAGCAATCACTGAAAACAGCACAAATGCGCCACTGGTTTCCCATAATACTCCAGCCATCGCTGGCCCCACCGTCCTCACAATCGCTGCCAAACACCCACTCACTCCGTGAACAAGTCCCAAGGTTGCCCCCTTCTCATGTACTTGAGCACCTTCCGTAATAAGCATCACAAGCGACAAGTACGCCCAACTTTCTCCAATTCCTACAAATACCAAACCAGGAACAAGTCCTTCCAGTCCATACACAACTCCAGAAACTAAAATAAGTGCTGGAATCAAGAACCCGGTTCCAATACGGTATGTACCCAGACTCCCAGCAAAAGAATGCACACCCATGAATACAGTCTTGGCACAGAGTTTCGCGAGAGCAGTGTACATACTGATTTGGGCTGTTCGTTTTTGGGGTAGTTTGTAGCCCTTTTCGCTTGCTGAAATCAATGGGATGGCAGTGTGGAGCACACTATTTGTCAATGCATACAGAGTGTACAAAGCCAGTGGCGCCAAAGTATGCCGATTCAAGATGGAGAGGTATGGCGCGACTGACTTCCAAATTCGTTCGGATAGTGTGCCTGCATTCGGTGCGGGTATCGCGGTGTAAGTTACACCCGGTGCGAGCCTGATTCTAGGGCTTGTCATTCCCAGTGCAACTTCTTCCTCGACTTTGAGTGGAACGTATCCGTCCCTTCCGGTTGATTTGTTTGCGTCATCATCCAGTAGCCAGAACGTGACAATGATGCACAAAACCGCGAGCAAGAACCCAAAGAAACACGCTGTAAAGTACGGCCGCTTTGCAAGGTACGGTATCGAATTGAAGAGCGTCGAGTCAGCCAGTTGTCCACCCATCACAGCCCCAAGAATCGAACACACAGCATACGCGATTCCATACGCACTATAACCTAACGCCCTTGTATGATCGTCACTCGATAACTCCCCTATGTTCCCATTTTTGAAGTTAGTTTCATTCAACGTACACAAACAACAACAACATACCAATAACACTCTTGGCAACTGTCGCATTCCCCGAAAAGAACCCAGTGACAACCATCGAAAACACAGAAACCCAGTAATGCACACTAACCCCCAACAACAGTGTTCCACACCCATACCCAATCAACCCAACAAGCAACACCTGCCGCCGCCCAACAACATCACTGAGCCGACCTAACCCAATAAAATCTCGTTAGAAATGTAGGATCAAAGGCGAGGAGCCAAACTAACCCATAAGCGGTGCGCTAATTATAGAAGGCAGGAAGTACGCAGATTGAAGGATCCCAGCATGATATCCGATCGCATCGTCGCCCGGTATCAACGCCTGCACCATGTACGGATACAAAGGATGAAGCATATGATATATGAGGACCTGTAGTTATCGAAAACGAATCAGTTTTCTGAGCGACATTTGTTTTTGGTGGGTTGCTGTCAAAGTGCCTCCTGCACGTCTCATTGACACTTTGTATACACAGAGTGGTTGAAGCAGCTTTCTGATGGGTATTTCGTTTCGTGTGGCAGTGTACGGTTGATGGTTCCAGGTTTTGCCACTTGGGATGGAAGGGTGCGGGAGTTGTTTCGATTTACCTCTGGCATGACGCAGACGAGGACCAGGGCAATCTTCTTGAGTGGTAGTGTGGGTATTTTGTCTGGAAGGGGAATGGAGAGACGGCGGGCGGCGGTGACGAGTGGTTGCATTTTGGTTGGACTTGGTGGAGGGAAATAATTGGGGGGAGGGTCCGTGTTTGGATAATCGGCACTGGAGTCGGATAAAGTCATTTCCTTTTGTTTTCGGAGTTTGTTTTTTTGGGAGGATGATTTTACGGGGGGGAAGGTGGCGGTGAGGTTGATCATTGCGTCATTGGCATGGATTGTTGTGTTATACATATATTGGGTTTAACAGACACTTGTTCATTTGGCAGATTGGTTTGCCGGAAAGAGAGAACAAACATATATAAAGAGAGGAAAGTAATATACAGGGTGTGAAGAGATAGGGGGGTATAAAGGGGGAAGTTTCACAGCTTCAACCCAAACAGCGACAACCTCAAAGTCAACGTCAGAGCCGCTGAGCACTGAAGCACAAACAAGAAGCCACCACCAAGTATCCCAAGAACATCATAAAAGTCTGGAGCCTCAATAACAGTCGTGGCATTGCTGTGATGCGATACTGAAACATATTGCGGATGTTGAAAGGAGGCTGAGACAACAGAAACCCCAAGGACGCAGACACACGATAACAAGAGCGAGTACTTTGTAAAGACGTAGAATGTGGCTTTGTGGTCTTGATGCATTTCGACGCAGTTCCAGAGAAAACGTGACGTGTGTGACTTGAAAGGCACTGAAGTGTTGGAAACAAAAGGAAGGGGTGCGAAAATCAGAAACCCTGATTTTTCTCTGAATTTTTCGGATCAATGTCAGTGTGCTTGGACAGAAGAGTGGAACAGAAGAGTTATATTCATGCCTTTATTGGATGAAGGAGGGAAGTATACAGAGCAGCCTTAATAATACAAATGAATTTTACAAAGAGATAAGTACGGGTTTGCCAATGGTCGAAGGGCAACTATAAAGATATGACAGCATGGTGGTAAGTGTGTGCGAAAACAGTTTCGACGGGCTCAAATCGGAATGGCAACGACAGCGATCGATAACAATGCCGCCGAAAACAGTGTAAACATGAATCCATTTGCGAAGATGGAGACTGTTGACAAGACTTCCTTGAAAGCTACAGTCGCAATCGCTGTTGACTGTGCTGTTGAGAGTCCTTGATTCCGTTGAGGCCCACTTGCAGATACAGCCACAGCTCCAAGAAGAACACAAGTGAGGGTCACAAAAGAGCCAATGGAAAGGACAAAGAGACCGTGTGTGCGCATTATGTTTGGCAGGGTATATGTTGGGAAGAGGAGAGGGAGGTTGATTTCCTTTTTGTATGTTTTGTGTTTTCGACAAACCCCAATTTGAACAAACAAAGGGTTGGTAATTGTTTGCACGTGATTCTTATCGGAACAGCAGGATGTGGAAGGTTGCGCGATTAACATGTCATTTGTCTTTTTTCGAAGGAAGATGATGCCGTTGAACGTAAGTGCCTTTAATGAGATTTTTTTATTGCTAAATAATTATGCTAACTGGGTTATCCAAGAAATTTCAATCATATCCCCTTATAAGGTGGTGTCCTTGAAGTCGTTTTGAATCAACTTATTGATTTGTCGAATATTCATTCCAGCAACTACTCCTGGCCTTCCCGCGATTCGTCTTAACCATGCGTTCACGTGTGGATAGTCTTTTAACGTCAAGCCGGTGTACACGTAGTGACCAGCGATCCATCCGAACGAACAGATGTCAGCAATCGTGAAACGATCAGCGGCGATATACTTTCTTCCACCAGAGGAAAGATGTTTCTCGAGGACAGCATACAGTCTGTGACATTCGTCTTTGAACCTATCAATCGCGAAGGGTACCTTTTCTGTGGCGAACTTGGAAAAATACGTGGCTTGTGCTGTTTGAGTACGAGTATTAGTAACTTGTTAGGAGTTAAACTTCAATGTTTACCTTGCATCGGACCCAAGCCAGCCATCTGCCACATAATCCATTGAATCACCTCACTCTTTTCGTTCGCTTCTTCTGGAAACAAGACATGTTCCGGATCGTAATGTTCCACAAGATACAAGAGAATAGCTCCGCTTTCAAAGACAGCAAAGTCTCCACGGTTGTGGTCGACAATAGCAGGAATCTTTCCGTTTGGATTGATTTTGAGAAACCATTCCGCCTTTTGCTCATTCTTGTCAAAATCGATTGCGTAGTGCTTGTATTCCAAGTTGTAATGTTCTTTAAGTTCTTCTAATGCGATACTGGCTTTTTGGCCGTTGGGTGTTCCTATCAGTTTGGGCTGTAAGCTTGAAGCAACAGGCTCATGGATAACCAAATCATACCGACAGTATAAAGTGTGATGCCAGAGCCCATCTTGTTGAATATGAAATTACCGAAAGATTCTTGGAAGGTAGTTCCGTGCGAAATTCTGATTGGTCTTATCAATATCCTGGCGTTTTGAACTACAATGCGCGTTTATCCCGCATATTCCCGCCCCATAAAACGATTCAACGTGAGGAGATTTGTTTAATACAACAGCTGAGTTTTTGTCAGTTTATTATTCTTTGTGAATTTGTACGTTGGAAGTACAAAGCGGCGTTTGGTTTGATATATATGTCTTCAAATGTTCTACAGCCCATATTGCAAGGATCACTTGGAACAGCTGTCATTCACAGTTGTCGCAATTAATACACTTCTGGCAGGTTCCGCTTAATTATCCATTGAATGGCCCAATAAACATTGTGATGCAATTATGAACTCAAGCCTCAATGAAATGAACTCGTGTTTTGCAGCACTCATAATATTCAACCAAGTTCTTGAATAAAAGTTCCCTGTGGTAGTTATACTTTCCAAAAGCGAAAAGTATCGGGCTCAAACGGATTCTGGATTCTCAAAGAAATTTGCACACAAAGTACTTTGTTTATCTGTGTTTAATTTCTTTAATCTGGCATTAATGAGATTGCGGAATCAATGGTGAGTCTTTTCGGGAGAAAACTGACCAATCACGGAGCTTCGGGACCTCGTTGTCATCGCCAGCCAATCAGAATCAATGTGACGCATCTCCCTTGTGGTTCTCCATAAAGGGAGTCCTTTTCCCGTCCCACTGAAGTAAAAACAACCTATACAACCTTGTTAAGACTTCCAATGACTGTCACAATGACCCGCACTGTCTCTCTTGAAACCGGATCCCGCTCATCGTCCGTGTCCTCCACATCATCCACTTCGTCTGTTTCATCGGCCGCCCAACTCTTTTCCGCTGTCATGAGCAAGTTCAGTCTGTCGTCTATTCCAACACCGCAAACCGAAGAAGCGAGTGCATTCCAGGTTTCGGGTCTCTCCTTCAAAGAAACTCAGAAACGAGCAAAGTCGGCCCAACGTCACCGCTCAAGACGATGGGTCCACTAAACCATATCTTCCACACCTGCAATATACCCCAGACTCGCTCATTGATTCTTGTACTTAGACAGTAATACATGTTACATATTTATGAAAGCTTCGGAAAGCCAATAAACCTCTTTCGGAACATATATAAAACTACAATTGCTTTAAATAGAATTAAGAGCACTAAATTTGCACAAGTTCGACCGCTTGCTGGTTAAAAACTGAGGAAGAACACTTGCGTCCAAATCACACAAATGGTCTTCCCCGTCCCATCCTTCACGCTTGATCCAAGCCAACCAACGAGTGATCCCAACGCACAATTCTTCCGATCGCCGACCGAGCTTGGACCGCTTCTCCGGTTTGCTGACATTAGCGACAATTGTTGGCAGGGATCAGTGCTCGTAATTGCTCCAATTGGATCAGAGCCTCACTTTGAAGTCTCAATTGGTTCTTGGAAGCCGCTTTTAATTGACTCGTTTGGATCCTTCTCCTTCTACCGCTTTGATCTTGTGATTGTTCTCACCCATCAGCCACAACACGTGTCTTACAAAGTAACGTCCTCCTTCAAGACTCACTCACACTCCTTCCATGTCCCCTCGGTCTTAGAATCGGCCCGCTTTACCTTTTGGAGTTGTAATGGGTTTGGCGGGCTCCATCCTCACGAGAAATATGAGACTTCGTCAGTATGGAATGATCTTCTCAAGAATCATGAACGTCGTCCGTACCATATTCAAATTGGGGGAGGTGACCAAATCTATGCTGACGGTCCACACATGGACTTGTTTAATTTGCCGTTGTTGAATGAGTTTATGGAAACGGCGGATTTGAAGGACAGAGAGAAGGTAGAATGGACTCTCGAGCATGAAAAAACTGTGTCAGAAAGATATTTCTGTGGTTATGCTCATTGGTTCCAGGAGGAAGGTTTTGCTGAAGCGCTTGCCACGATTCCTTACACCTTTGTTTGCGATGATCAGTACGTTTTATTATCCGCTCATAGATATCATACTAATTATGTTGCTAAAAAAAGTGATATATTCGATGGATACGGAAGTTATCCTGCGGCACAACAAGGATCCCCTGTGATTCAAAACATCGGACGCATTGGTTACCGATTTTACCTCCTCTTCCAACACCACACTACATTCCAGCGTGCATTCCAAGACTCGCTTTTCCCTGAAAATAAAGGATACAACTGGATCAAGCAATTCGGCTCAAATATTCTCGTCCTCGCCCTTGACAACCGATCCAGTCGCACAGAACATACAGTCATCAACGAAGATTGCTGGACTTCCATCTGGACCACCCTCGAAACCCGACTCCAGGATTCCCCGACCCCAATCCGTCATCTCTACATTGTCGCAACAGTCCCCGTCGTATACCCACGCTTACTCGCCGTCGACAATGCAATGGAAGCAATCTCGAAACTCCAATCCGTCGGCCGGAAAGTCTTTGGTCCCTTGATAAATGCATCCTCCCGAAAAGGAGGAAAAGGTTTTCTTGGGAGGTGTTGGGCACGGTGCTGTTATGCATAGGTTGAGAGGTTCATTTGGACAACCAGATTTGAGAGATGACTTGATGGATGAGTGGACACATCCGAATCATTTAGAGGAGCGAAATCGGATGGTTGAGCGGTTGCAACAAATTGCGAAAGAGAAGAGGGTTCGTGTTACGTTTCTTTCGGGGGATGTTCATATATGTGGGGTTGGGCGGTTTAGGACGGAAGGGAGCGATGTTGTGCCAGATTTGCTAGGGGCAAATGTTAGAATGGACTCTAAGGCTATGTATCAAGTTATTTCTAGCGCGATTGTAAACTGTGAGCGTCTCTTTGAACTTTGGGGCTTTCTTGAAAACCAGACTAACCTGAATATTTACAGCTCCTGGCCCTGATCTTGTCGTCTCGCTCTTGCACAGTAATCCTCGCGTCCTTTCCCCCAAAGTTACAAAGCTGCCAAACACGGTCGAAGAAATGTTTGAATTGTTTGAGAAGGATGTCGACGGCAAGGTTCTCAAGCACAAGCGTCTCCTTCCACGTCGTAACTGGTCATGCTTTGAAACTCAAGAGAATGGATCGTATAAAGTTGAAATTCATGTCGAAAATACGAACCATGCCGAGGAGTCGGTGGTTTATGGATTCTCAATTCCAGAATTAGTTTAAAGTAAATTCTTTCCAGTGTGGTGTGCTTTTAAGTTCAAATTATTCTTTAGAATCTGGAGAGCCTTTCCAAAAACCATGTAGAGCCAGAGAAGTCCGGTTTAGAAGTCAACTTCGTGCAAAATTGTCAAAAACGAGTAATCCTGAAAAAAGGCCCAGACCACTTGATTATCACATCAGTATATTTTTTTAAAACAAAACTCAAGTTCAAAACATGAAGGCGATCGCAAGTGTTCTGTTCCTCGCGGCTGCATCTGCTGCACTTCAATGGATCCCTGTCCCGAAAGTGAAATATCTAACAGAAGTCTCAAGTACCAAGACAAACGTTGAGCTTGATCAATGTACCGAACCCTGCGAAAAAGATCCGTGGTGTGTTGGTGTCATATACCAAGAATCCACCAAAACATGCAAAATCCATGCTCACTTCTCCGGAAATCCTGTTATTGACATAACGTGGACGATTTACGTCCCTGGTGACAGAACCACGGTTTTGAATGGAATATATCCGTGGGTAACATTTGTGGCATCTTTGCCACAGCAGAATAATCAAGTTGATTGTGTAAATCTGTGCTATCAGACTGCGAATTGTGAGTGGGCAGTGTATCATCCGCTTTCAAAGGTTTGTCTTGCGAAAAAAAATAATGGTGGATATGAAATTGAAATAGACTACACTTGGGGTCGGTTTTATTGTATTGGAAGTAATGCTAAAGTTGAACCACAGTCCTGCTGATTACTAAGGTTCGTCAAACAACGACTACGTCTACGACGACTTTTACGACGACTTCAACGACTTCCTCTCGAACTACATCTACAACAACATTCAGTACTTCTACGAGTACAACAACTACGTTTACTACTTCGACCTCCACCTCATCAACTACAAACACTTCACCAACAACATCCACGGAAACATCCACAACTACTTTCACTTCTTCAACTTCATCAACTTCAACGACGTCCATCACGTCTTCAACTTCTACTACTCGGACAGCATCAACAATAGCGACAACATTTGCATCATCGTCAGCAACTCTCAACACGTCGACTGGTACCACTCTACCAACATTGAACGCGCTAGCTTCTTCAATCAGCGTTTTCAGTACAAGTCAATCAAGCCAACTGACGGTAATACCCAAACAAGAATATCCAACAACTACGACGGCTACTTTGACTTCAGCATTGCCCAAACCGACAGAATGCGCTGATTTGAAAGTTGCATTTCCTTCCGTTGATTACCAGTTTGACTGTGCAAACATCTCCCCAAACGGAAAGTACGTCGTACCAGGTTTGAAAAAGGTGCTGAATCAAAGAGGAGAGAGACGGGTCGATCAGTGAGTAAATTTCTATTAGGGTTTCTTTTAAGGTTAAAGGGAATCTTTTACTTTACAGAGGAAAATACGTTTTGTTTGAAGGGTATCGCGTCGTTCATGTTGTCTTTCCACGGATGGGACTTGCTCAGGAAGTTCCAAAGAGTATTGGGAGCTTTGCTGCGTTGCAAATCATGTGAGTTGTTTTGTTGGTTGTGATTATCAGGCTTCTAAGATGCTTTTGAATTGCAAGTGACCTTTCTGGGAATAACTTGGCTGGACCTATTCCAACGCAGATTGGCTCTTTGTTGAGTTTGACAACCATGTGCGTCTGCTTTCTTGTTCTTTTTTGTAAGCTAATTGTGATTATGCAGAAACCTGTCAGGGAATCAGATTTCGGGAAGTATTCCATCACAAATTGGACAACTAAAAAGCCTTGAGTTGATGTATATGCTATGTTTTCTTTCCCAGTAGCTCTAACGCTATGCTTTTTTGTTCATAGTGAGTTATCCCAAAATCAACTAGTTGGAGGAATCCCAACCCAACTTGCTCAATTATCCAACATCAAGGCTTTGTACGCGCATAAATTTCTTAATTGATGTACTTAAATCAAATAATAGGTCTTTGGCAGGAAACCAACTCACAGGAGCCATTCCTCCGCAGGTGATCCAAAGCATGGCCAAAAAAGGAGCAACAGTCAACTTTGGAACGAACTGCCTGGTTGGACAATCAAACCAACGTTCCAATTGTCGATCCAAGACACCAGATTGCAGAGCCATTTCGTTGGACTCTGGATACGTGGATGCAAGATGGAATCCATTGTGGAATGCGCTTCAGAATGTAGGCGACGATATGAACGCATTTGATAAAGCTGTGAATGAAATGGGGTACTCCTACTTTGGTGTACGTGAATATGAGTTTCAGGCGTTTCGCTACTATGCTGTCAGACGTAAATGGTGCATGGCAAACAATCCTAGTTTCTTTAATATTTGAATTCAATAGTAGTAATATGTAATAATAGAGGTAGAGAGAATCAATAAAGTTTAATTTTGTTCTATATTTGTCCATCCATTACCCCAACACATCAAGTGTTTGGGATCCTGATACATTAAGACAAGATGGAGATGATGGCTGGCGGCACGGTATCCGTGCTAGCAACGCTCTCAGGGTGAGATACCTCAGAGTGCCATAGGGATGGAGACATCATCACTAACCACGAAGCTTAACATCCAACACACCAGACTCTTCTACTTCCAGCCACACCGTCTAATCGCTGTTCTCGCTGCGCAGTTCCCACGAGTGATTTGGTGTCTGAGTTCGAATGTGTCGACAGTGCGCGACCGAACACCGTCAAACGAGTCCGCGGCTTCGAACCCTGTTCCGCCTGGATCCGATGACTCATCACCTTCTTCGTCTTCTTCAACGCCGACTTCGATGGCGTGGACCGAACTTCGGCTTTTGTATCGCAATCAACAACTCAGATTGCGGCGGCCACGAGTCACCTGTCAAACACGGTTTCAAGCTATGCGAGGGCGTTGGCGGCTAGAACGGGTACGCTATCTGGTGGCTTGGCAGTGCCTGGCGATGAGAGACTGGCGGCGTTGGAGGAGGGCACCCTTGATCAGATTGATGAAGGACAGGTTCAGGTTGTTCCTGGCGTGAAGGCGAAACTGATGGCACTTACTATTGATGATTCCCCGAGTGAGGTGCGTGTTATCCGATTGTGCTGTGGCCGTAATGGCACTGATTCAGTATAAATAGCACACGGCGGAGATCCTCGATATCCTCAAGGAACACAACGCCAAAGCCACCTTCTTTATTATTGGATCCTACGTTGATTCCACACCAAATGGAAGAGAACTTCTCCAACGCATGATTGATGAAGGCCATGAACTCGGAAACCATACTCAATTTGATAGACCCACCATTGGACTTACCCGTGAAGTCTTTGAAGAAGAACTTGTCTCTGTCGATGCACTGCTACAAGAATTCCAGCCGTCTCCTGAAGTCAAATGGTTTCGGCCCGGGAGTGGTGTTTTCAGCCAAGAAATGCTTGAAATTGCTGAAAAACATGCGTACCGTACTATTCTTGGTTGTCGATTTCCTGTCGATACGACTTCGCGTGACCCACGTTTGAATGCATGGCATGTTTCTTCGGGGATGCATCCAGGTGCCATTGTGGTACTACATGATATGCGACCGTGGATTCATGAAACGCTGCGGATATTACTGCCCACCTTGCAAACAAAGGGGTATGCGTTTGTGAATGCTGGGGAGTTGTATAGGGTTGCTTGTTTGGGAGGAGAATCGGATGATGTGCGGGAGTCTTTTCATTCATGTTACGATGGCGGTGAAGCGATTCCGTTGCAAAGTATTGTGGTCACCAATGGGAGTTTGGGTGCAAACTTGAATGCGAATGCAAATGAAGGTGCTGTGGTGTATCTTGGAGAAGAGGATGGATTGGATCATATGGATGAGGCACAGACATTATTGACAGGTGTGGGTACGATTGCGTCAAGTACTGATGAACAAGGAAAAGGTGGGGGAAATCCATGGAATGCATGAATAAATCAGTAATTAAATTAGAATAGAAAGGGAGAAAAGAAAGAGTTGAAAGAAATGGAGTTGATGATTGGCGGAGCAGCAATGCTCCTTGGTTCAATTGGAGCCACTTTGTACGGCCAGCCACACCATGTTATTGCCATTCTTGTTCGACAGTTTCCGCGCGTTGTTTGGTGCTTGTCCTCGTCGGTTTCAACTGTGGTGGATCAGCAGGGATCCCCCTCGGCCCCTTCTCCTTCATCAGCATCACCATCTTCACCTTCAGCACCATCCATACCTTCTCAACCGCAAGATGAAGCAACTTCAGCTAAACCCTCGTCGCAGCCTTCGCTGGCGTACAAGGAACTACAGACAATATACTCACAAACAAAGTCAAGTGTATCATCAAGTACAAAGCAGCTTACGCGTAAAATGTCAACGTTTCTCACTCGAAAAGGAACTGCGAAAGAAGGAACAAAAGATGCTGATCCTCAACCTGTTCCCGTTCCACAGCCACCTCAACCACTTCCCGGCGTAAAAGAAAAGCTTATGGCTCTTACGATCGATGATTCTCCAAGTCAAGTAAGGCACCTTCAATTTAACACTCAAATTTGATCTTGTTAACTCATCGATTCCACTCTCCAGCACACCTCTGAAATCCTCGATGTCCTCAAACAACACAACGCGAAAGCAACCTTCTTCATAATCGGTACCCACGTTGATTCCACCCCGAACGGCCGCCAACTCCTCCAACGCATGATTGCCGAAGGCCACGAACTCGGAAACCACACCATGTACGACAGACCAACTATATCCCTCACCCACGAAGTCTTTGAAGATGAACTCATAACCGTCGATAAACTCCTGGAAGAGTATCAACCTAGCACCCCACGCCGCGTGAAATGGTTCAGACCTGGAAGCGGCGTGTTCAGTCAAGACATGATCGACACAGCGGAGAAGCACGGGTACACGACTGTGCTTGGGTGTCGGTTTCCTGTAGATACTACGTCGCGGGATCCGAGGTTGAATGCGTGGCATGTCTCGGCGGGTGTGCATCCTGGGGCTGTTGTTGTGCTGCATGATGGACGCGCGTGGACGGCGGAGACTTTGAGGGTTTTGGTGCCGATTGTTGCGGGGAAGGGGTTTCGGTTTGTGAATGCGGGGGAGTTGTTGAAGGTTGCTGGGGGAGTGAGTGTTCGGGTGGTGGTGGTGGTAGTGTTAGTGGGGTAAGTGGTGGGGTTGGGAACGATGGGAAAGAAAGGGTTGGTGGGAATGAGAGTGGGTTGGTGGGTGAAGTGGGTGCCGTAAATATGACAGTTGTAGTACCAGATGGGATAGTGAATGGCGAAGTTATGGCTTGCCAGCATGTGACGAGAAGTCAAGAAGACGATGGAAAGGGAGAATCAGATAAAGCATTAGAGTTGGAGAATCCGTGGGCAAAGATTTGATGGTTGGTTGGATTAAAGTCTGTCCGTAATTCACACTTTCTGTTCATACACTCAGGGTGAAACCCGCCAAATTCTGAACCCCTTGAAACCAAATTAATAAAGAGAACCTGTAACTGGAGTCAACTTCAATCAGATGTCAAAATCAAAAGACAAAAGGAGAATATTCTATAATCAACACTTGAGTTTGTTCGTGCAAGAAAAGAGGCTGATGATTGTGTCAAGCAATTTGAACAAGAAGCCCAACTTGTTAGTGATTGCAACGAAAATGCCATCAAAGAACTGTACGCCATTATAAAGAATCAGCAACAGTTGATGGAAAGTATGCGCGAGGATCTTCATCTCGCGCAAACAACCTCAGTAGCCTACAAAGACCTTGTGGTTAAACAAGAAAGTGCGGTTAATGAAGTGGAACAACTTCATGACATTCTTGCTACCAAAACCCTGGAACTCAAGCAAGTGTCCTTTGACTATTGGAACTTGTTAGCCATTCAGCCCCTTGAATGGGAGGCGCCTCTGCGTTCGGTCTTATCATTTTCTCCCCATGAAGGCAACATTGGTATGTCCTGAAGTGCCCCTTTGATGAATGTAACATTACATAATACAGACTACCTTCTCACAAAGAGATTCCGCCTTGATTCATTATTCAACTTGATTCAGCCTCTTGGGAATGGAGCAGTTGGAACTGTGACTCTTCAACAGAACATACTATCTCAAGAATTCTTTGCAGTTAAAACTGTGCGACTCAGAAAATATTGTTCGTCCAGCCTCAAGCGGACATCCAATGAAATGAGCGTTCTGTACTACAGTTCCCATCCAAACATCCTGCAGGCATTGGAGTTTTTTAAAGTTGCAAACAAGATCCAAATGGTTCTTCCACGGATGGAGTTCTCATTTTTTAATATTCTCAGTATGCCAGTAGCCATCCCGCTTCCAGTGGCAACTGCGTTTATTAAGGACCTATTCACAGGGCTTGAGTACATCCACGACGTCCTTGGCATGTGTCACAGGGACATCAAACCTGGAAACGCACTTGTGTCAGTATCCAAGGCCATTTTGGTCATTTGTACGTTCCAGCATTTCATTTATTGTATTTTCTTATAATCAAAACAGCTGACTTTGATACTGCTGATTTCTGCCCACCCACCAACCCAACCACCTCTGGCTTCTTTGATTTTTGCGGAACAGTTGGCTACATGGCTCCAGAAGTAGCCGCATTTGACCCAAATTTTGAAACACCAGAGACTTCAAGTTATGGTACATCTTGCGACATTTTTTCGGCAGGATCCATGGTAAGAGAAATCTGCGGAAAAATTCCGGAGGAGACGGATGCGGCGGAGGGACATGCAGAAATTGAACTTCGGGTTATGGGAATGGAATGTTGCGCATACCACCCACAACAAAGGCCAACCGCACAGTCTGTCCTGATGGTGGGACTTTCATTCAATGTTTCAGTCAATGTTTAATACCGGAGATTTTTATAGAACCCAGTTTTAGAACTCCAAAACAGACTTCTCCTAAGTTTGTTTTTGGCGGCACTTTAATGTGTTACAATCAAACCAAATCACAACAAAATCAAAAAACCTATGAAAATTTGCCATATTATTTATCTGTCATTATCATCAGTTATCCGACATCATATGTGAAGACCAAGTCACAATTAAGGTTTGAATACTCTATTTTAAGTTTAGACAATTAATTGACAGCATTGACGTAGATTTTCTTTCTTTTATTTAATTTGCACCAATGACGGTATTGGCATTTTTTGGGATATTTGACGGGAAGGCATTTGCGGCTGACTGATTGTTGGATATAATTGAGTCATCTCAGCGCCACATATCCGCAATTACATCACCTTCTTCTCTGTCCCTTGTCATCAACATCAGCATTATTTTTTTCAGCAACAGTTACCCACAAAATAGTCGTTTGCCTACAAAAACTACAAACAACTAAAAACCCATCCACTTTTGGTGTATAAACAAGGACAAAGCAGCTTATGTGTTAAATAACTCACAAGATAATTCAAACTAAGGGACAGCAGACTCTCAACATAATTGCACTTGTCCATCTCCGAAAGCATCGGCATCTGCCACTAAAACACTGCAACTTAACATTTCTCATAGCCAAAATTCAGGTCAATCACACTGAAAGTCTGGAAGCATACCATATACAACAGGCCCACCCCATACCCACCCACAACAATTTGAGAACAAATTGAAACTGTTGGTAAATTGGAAGAAAAATAACACAGCAGTGCAATTTCTGCAGTGGTACAGGCCTGAGTGTTTCGTCGAGAAACGTGGAGATGAACAGCTATAGTCTGGCTTGGGATATAGGCTCCTGTGGATACTTCATCAAAGAATGCACAATTAGTGTGTCGCAACTCTCGGGAGTGTTGGTTTGTGAATGCTGGTGAGTTTGGGGAAACTGTTTTAACAGGAAGGTGTTTCCCATTGTAACGTCAGGGAGTTGAAAAAGCTTGCTGATGGTGGTGGGGAGAGCAAGGGGAAAGAGTTGATGCCACTGGAGGTTTGCTCTTAGACTGCTATTCACACATAGGACTTAGAAAAAAGCAAAGAAGCAGTCTGGATTCATTCAGACAAGGTGGTGGGCTGAAATGATGGTGGTGTTCTTGTTCAATCAATTTCATTTCAGATAATAGAGGAATAAACAGTTTCAACCTTTGATTAGTTTATTATCAATATCACAATGGATGAAGCCTGCCAAATCCCGAAACCCTTGAAACCAAATTAATAAAGAGAACCTGTAACTGGAGTCAACTTCAATCATATGTCATAATCAAAAGACAAAAGGAGAATATTCTATAATCAACACTTGACTCTGTTTGTACAAGAAAAGAGGCAAAAATGGTGATCGCAACAAAAACACCATTAAAGAACTGCACACCATTTTCAAGAATCAGCAACAGTTGATGGAAAGTATGCGCGAGGATCTTCATCTCGCGCAAACAACCTCAGTAGCCTACAAAGACCTTGTGGTTAAACAAGAAAGTGCGGTTAATGAAGTCGAACGCCATCATTATAGCACTACTCAAGCAAGTGTTCTCTGAGTATTGGAGCTTGGTAACGTACGCGATAATTTCTACCCACCTACTTCTGAATTCTTTGTGGTACGATTGGCTATATGACTCTAGAACCAAGGTAGCCACATTTGAATCAACCTTTTATTGAAAAGGAGGCTGAAGAATGGATTCAACCCAGATTCAACCTGGAATGGTGTACGTACTGCCCACAACTGCGGCTAATGGCACAGACTGTCCTGATGGTGCGACTTTCGTTTGATCGTTGTTTTCATGTTAAATACGGAGATTTTAACTGCTCGTACATCAAATTGAATGAAGCGATGAAACTACCAGATTGCTACAATCAGAACCGTGCCGCCTAACGATCCAATGACAGCAAAGCACTGCAACTTAAAATCGTAAAACATACATAGATTGCATACAAAATCTTCTGAATGATTGTGAGAAAGGAGTTAAAGAATTGAAGAATTCTTTACCGTCTTAGTCTATTATTGGACGTTAATGGCAACTCGCCCATCAGAAAGAAAGTATGGGTGTCGATGGCTCGACCAAATAACGATTAAGACAAATCGGTTTCATTACAAATATAAGTCTGTTAAGATTGACTATTTCGCCGCTGAAAAACAAACCAGGCTGATCCCAGGCCTGAAAATGAACACCTTCACATAACAACGATACATCTATTTTGACACCAAACAAAGAGAGTGAACTACATAT
Organism: Rhizoclosmatium globosum; assembly: GCA_002104985.1. Lineage (NCBI taxonomy): Eukaryota > Fungi > Chytridiomycota > Chytridiomycetes > Chytridiales > Chytriomycetaceae > Rhizoclosmatium > Rhizoclosmatium globosum. The sequence goes on along the minus strand of MCGO01000018.1, from coordinate 43,233 downwards.
TTTAAAGATAAGGAAAAGGAAATGCAGCTGGAGCGTGCCCATGGACATTCCAACAGTGCTTGTCAAGACTCAAACTATTCTTGAAGAGTTTCCCACAACCTGCACATGGTAGCGTCCGTTGATTCTCAGCGTGATGTTGTAAGCGCTCTTGGTGGGACATGTGGACCAACCGATGGCGCACAAGCTCGCATTTCTGTTTTGCAGCGAATCCACAGTTACGTTCGCAAATGTACGGGAATTCCAGCGAGTGCGATCGCTTGTGGATTGTTAGACGTTGATTGGTCGTGTATGCGGCGGTGCAGCCGGGGTATGGGCAGGCAAAGGGCCGTTCGCCTGTGTGTGTTCTTATGTGTGACTTGAGGGAGGTCGAGTTCGAGCAGACCTTGTTGCATATTTGGCATGCGTGGATCTTTTTGCGGGTTGTGGAAGTTGTGGAAGCAGATGGGAGGATGGAATGCGTTCTAGGGGGAGACGCTGGTGGTGTGTCCTTTGGTGATAGTGTTGGCGATGCAGAGAATGTGGACATGATATCCTGCTCTGGAGACGGGTATACTGCTTGGAAGAATGGCGGCTTGGTCTCCTCTGGAAGAGGATTGAGAAGAGCACCGATATCCATTATGATTTGATGGAAAGTTTTGTCGTCCTTCTCGCCGCGAGATAACCCGAAACTTGTTGGATTGTGGCTCACGAATTTGTTCGTCCACAAATTTAGTAATACTCCTTCCTTGGTAAGTATTGCGCGATCATGCGATATCCATGCTCTTACTGTGCTGATTTAGTGACTCAGACACAAATTGATAAAATGATTTCATTCCATTTATAATTAGCCCAAATAAACATATTCTGGATGTTTAGCTATACACCAAGCACGCCGTTGAACATAGTATTTGAAAGCCTGGAACTCATATTCACGCACTCCAAAGTGTTCAGCACCCAACGAGCTGACAGCCTTATCAAAGGCATTCAAATCGTTCTCCACGGCTGCAAGTGCACTCCACATGAATGTCCAACGTGAATCTAAATATCCACTGTCCAGAGAGATAGCACGACAATTTGGGATTTTCCTGCTACATCCGATGCGCTGGTTGGAAGTTCCTGCGAGGCAGTTTGTTCCAAAGTTGACAACGATTCCTTTAGCTGCGATATTAAGGAGCAACGTGTCTGGAATGGCGCCCGTGAGTTGGTTTCCCATCAACGACCTAATCATGGTTACGAAATGCTCTTCATCCCAATGCGAAAACTTACATAGAGCGCATATTTGACAATTGAGAGAGTTGAGCTGGGATTCCTCCTGATAACTGATTTCCTGATAGGTCCCTTAAAAATCTTCAATTAAATATTGAATATAGCTCAAGGTATTACATGGGGGTCAATCCAATCATTCTTCCAAGCTCTGCAGGTATTGACCCTGTTACCTCATTTTGGGCTAGATTTCTGTTCAAACAGTATATGAGCTTCAATGCATTTGTAATGGACAGTTACATAGTTTGCAAACTCGTCAATAACCCAAACACAGTCGGAATATTTCCCACGATTTGATTTCCAGAAAGGTCTCTGGTAAAAGCGTAAGTTGTATCATCTCTTATCGTATCACTTACAAGACTTGAAGCATTCCAAAGGCTGAAATCGAAGATGGGATTGTCTGTGACAGCCCCATTCTTGGCAATACGATATAGCTCACGCGATATTCTGAAAAGAGGACGTATTTGTCATTGATGTTATGAAAGCTACGGTGATGCAACGTTTAATAAAGGTCGTTTGTTCAAATGAATCACCTCAACTCATCTCGCTGATCTCTGCGACGTTGATTTTTGAGACCGGTGATTCTGTATCTTCCGTTTGGTTCGATAGTAAGACATTCAAATGGATATGCAACAGATGGGAAAGACTTGACAAGGATGTTGCATTCTTGGATGGTTAGAGTGGAATTCGGTTGCTTCACTCTAGTATTTATAGCTGTGGTTTCTACTATGCTTTTTGTAACATTGATTTCGTCTTGTTTTATAGAGGAACATGACTTTGATACTAATGTTGAAGTCGGCGTCGAAGTTGAAGTTGAGCCTAAGGTATTCAATAAATATGGAAGAGTTACGGTTGAGCTGAACGTTGATGTAGTTGCGACGTGAGTAATGAAGAATCCACTGGTTCCTTTGGATGAAAAAGTTTGTTCGGTTCGACTCAATGATGTTGGTGAAGAGCAAGAAATGCTTGTACACTCTGAAACCGACGAACTGCTGCTCGAAGGTGTGCAAACGGAAGTGCGAAAAGTAGAGCTTCCTGAATTTGTGAATAACTGTGCTGTAAAGGTATATAATGACGTCAACGAAGGTATGGTTGTAGCTTCTGTTGTAATTGATGTCGCACTTGCAGTTATAGAGTGGATTGAGGTGAAGGAGCTTGCTGTTTCCGTCGATATTTTAATCGCAACAAATTGTGTTGAAGTGGAGGGTAATTTCAGTGTTTCTGTCGTTGTCAATGCGAAACTTGATGAAGTTGCAGATGAAAATGGAATGGCAATATCAGCTGTAGTAACTGTAACTGCTACCGAAATCCTGGAATAAATTGTAGTTGTAGTTGTTCTAGAAGTTCCAGTATCGATTGGGCTCGACGAAGTAGTTGATGACATTGTACTGCTTGTTGCGGATGTCGTTGTAGTTGAAGTGCTCGACGAAGTGGTTGATGTGTCAGAAGTAATGACTTTAGAGGTTGTAGATGTTGTTGCAGTCGAAGTACTTGACGATGTGGTCGAGGTTTTTGTACTTGTTGTTGTGGATGTCGTTGTAGTTAATGAACGCCCAACAATTATGAGGTAACCGTTTGCAAGTATATTAAAATTAAGATATTCTTTCCCAACACAGCCATTGGAGTCTGAGAAAAGAACACTTCTGCAAGTTGTAAGTTGCAAACAACTCGCGACACACTCTTCTTTAGTATTTCCGGTCACAGAAGAAGTTGTATAGCCATTGAAGCTCAAGCCATAAAGTGTCGTGACTTGATATTTGTAGAAGGAAAACCTCCAACCGGCGTCAAACGCGACAGACGATCCACTGTCGATACCTCCTTGACTTTTGGCATAGCATGTCCCAGTTGAGGAACTAGGAGGTGTATAAAAGCTAACAGCTACACAAGGAGGATTATTTGATTGTGCGGCAAGGCAATAGTTTTGGCAATTCTCCAATGTGTAGCCAGTTGACATGAAAATGTCAGGTGCACCCCCAGAATAATGAAGGAGATTGATGGTCAGAAACAGCACCACTGCTTGAGTGGATATAGCGCAGATAAGGATTGTAATCAGCCTCATCAGCTTGATAGGATGATGGCCCTGGCTTAAGCTCAAGTTTTCAGATGACAATCTTTGGGTCGGGACTTCAAAGTCGGCTAAAAGAAAAACGAATCAAGTAATCATATACATACATTTTGATTCGAAGTTCTTTTAACGGATGCAGTTACTGTGGAAACCTTCTTTGTTTTCAGGAAACATGAGCCAACACAGATCCAAGCTCCGAACCAGAGGAAGATCTGATTTCATAGCATTTCTGTTATTCCTTATTTATTTACTCCTTTCATTCTTTTTTCTTTCACCTGAAACAGCCAAGTGATGAAACGAAACAACTCCTTCCAAGACGACGATGAGCAGATCGCAGCAACCCGCGCAATCCACAATTCCGTCATTTCTTTCTGGAGCACGCACAAAGCCGGAGTGACAGAATGGTGGAGATCGCTTGACCGAAAAGCAAAACTCGAGTTCCTTCTTGACGTGTCGCCTATTTCACCTCAACTTGGTTTCAAACTAGTTCGCAACGACAATACCCACTTTATTATCCCTGAACTGGTTCCTGAGGCTTGCTCGGATATTCCGGCTTTGTTTGAGCAGTTTTGTTGGGCGGGTGAAGGGGATCTTGCTACGGGGCCCATCAACTTGCTTGGTTGGGCACGTAAAAAAGTTGAAGAATGTACGTTGGAGGTGGTTGCTGTGGGCCAGTTGACCATTCTCAGGGGCCAGATTCGCAAAGGCCTCCTGATTGACAAACGAAACGAATATCCGAATACATTTATTCAATTGGTCGGAGAGAAAATTGGCCGTCGTCTCCAGAGGAATACAATAGTACCTAAACACGTTGATCCCGTTGAATTTGCAAAGGGCCAGAAGCGGATGGATGAATATCGGGACGCTGGACTTTGGTGCTATGCGGAGGAGTGGAACCTCTTGCAAAAACGCTTATACTATACCGTTAACACGTTGAGTATCATTGCGGAAGAGTATAAGTCGGAGGTTTTGGGAAAAGGCGGTAATTCTGGGTTCAAGACTATCAAGCTCGCTCACGGTTGTAACTCATGCAAGAAGAAGACGCAAGACTCTGGAGCGCCATTAAAAGCGTGCGCTTGCAGTTTCACATTCTATTGTGGGTCTGATTGCCAGCAGGCTGATTGGGAAAATCACAAGACTGACCACCACTCGACTCTTGCTTTTCAGAAGGGATGCGGGACTTGCAAATTCCGTTTCAGAGAAGCCAATCCGTCAGCAAAACTCACGGTGAGATAAACTCATTTTCTTGGTTGTGTCTAACTAACCTGTCTCAAGGTATGTCCCTGCACTCGAGTCTGGTATTGTGGAACGGAATGTCAGAAGGCTGCATGGAAGGAGCACAAAGCAAAGCATATGAAGTACGCCGAGAGAGCTGAAGATAAAAGTTGATGGCGATATTGCAAAAACAGGGTTTAGCTGTCAAATAAAATACCTGTCATATTTACATTGCGTAACCGAAAAAAATGAACTCAGTTTTAGATTAGACCCCGCCACTAATGTGTGAGAAAGCTCCCAAACATAATTGCGTCAGAAAACACGTGGGGAACCGTCTTGCCGTCGCGAATTCCAACACCTGTCATTCGTTTCTGCATCATCTGAGCCATAATGCCTGCGACCATCATGCCGCAATTCTGGGCGAGTCTCTCACGCGGCTTTTCCATCAAACGCAAACGCCAAGTCGCTCCAGCCACCAACTGTTCAACAGAACGTTTCTTGATCTCGGACGATCCTACGTACCCGCCTTACATCTCTGATGCGGACATTGAGGACTTGGAAAGCGATGATTCCACTCTTCGGTCGCCACCAACCCCCACACTCAGTGCACCCTTAATTTCGACTCTTAAACGACTCACTGGATTCAAACGAACTGTCTGTTTCAAAGAAGAGGAGCGAATGACACTTGGACGGAATGCGGTACGTAAACGAGACGGGGAGGTTTGGGTTTTTGCCCGCCTGCCCTCACCTCCGCCACACAGTGGGATATCAGTTACTGAACATTTATTCAATAGCTTCCCGAGAAAAAATTGAATCCGAAAGGGATCTTGAGGCGGCAGTCGAGAGACGGACGCGTTGATGCTCCTATTGAGAATGATCGGATTCTTGTTGTTTCGCGCGTTTGGTTCATCAACAGTTTACATCGCGATGGAATCACTGGAGAGGAGGATGAGGACGAAGAGGAGGAGGAGGAGGAGCAAGTTATTCTGTTGAAGGTGCGGGTGTCAAGGTCTCAGACGACGTATGAAACTGTTTTGAGGTTACTGAACGCACAGTTGCGAGGTCGACTGGCGAAAGACGATATTGAAATCAAGGGAGTGAAAGTGTTTCGGCCGTTTTCAAAAAAGCGGCGAGGTGGATGGTGGGAGATCAAGGAAGAGGCGGATTGGAGGATCTGCGTTGCCGAAAGCTTTGATCGGCAAGAAGTGAATGTTGTTGTTTCTGTTTAATTTTTTCTTATCTTGAGGATATGGTGCTTATATCTTAGTCATATATACTTTAATTGAACACGAAAATCGTAAAAGTGACACGACAACAAGGGGCCATGACTATCTATCTATCTTGATGGGACAGTAAAGCTAAAGCTTTCAGACACATTCTGGCCTTGCCTGGCGGGAAATATTAGAGATACCTCTACCGTGTCTACAATGGATTTTTCGAGACGTAAGACCCCCTGGTTCATAAGAAGGACTTACGCAACAAAAGTTCCTTCTAAACCAAAAGGTTCTATCCGAGGTTCTATCGACTTGACATGCTCAAACTCAAGGTGCAATCAGTGATGGACCCCCACGGCAATCAACCTTATCACCACCATCAGCAACAACCAGAAAAAGCGGTACATGCCGAGGCTGGCCGCAAATCTTCTCACACTTTCTTCAAATCTTTGTTCGGAAGGAAACATGCGTCTGCTACTCCAACCACGGAATTGACAACAACTCCTATATCCATCACGAAAACCCCCACGCGTTCTGATAATCACTCTATTCCACTTCCGCCGCCAACACCTCCACTCTCTGATAAAGACTCTGCTAGCAGCTCCTCTTCCTCGCACAAAACTGCCGATGAAGACGTTGACGAGGATACACTTCCACTGGGCCGGTTGCTTGAAACGCGGAGTCAGGAGTCGTTTAGGCAGTTTGACAGTTTGGGACGGAAGCAGGTTCGGTTCTCGAGGAACCGGACGCCGTTGTTGGAGCGGCATGTTGGGGAGGTGTTTGGTGGGCGGCCTGTGCGGAAGAGTAGCTTGAGGCGGGGGAGTGATTTCGGGTTGGTGGAGGTAAGTGGTGTGGGGCAGAATTTGGAGTGGGTTTCGGTTAAGGCGAGGGTGTGGAATGTTGGTTCTGATGTTGGGGTGATGGTGGGAGGGGTTGGGGAAGAGGACGAACGAGAAGCAAAGTTTGTTTGTATTCAGGTTTCGAGGGTTGCTGCTTCGTTTAGGGATATTTGGTTTTCGTTGGAGGCGCAGGCAAAGGTTGCTTTTGGGTCACCGAGGATTCGGGTGGGACGCGTTCTTGTGCAAAGTCGGGATCGGAGGGCTTGGGTTGAGTTGGGAGTCCATGACGAAGTTGAATGGAGATTGCGGGTAGCGCAGGTTCGGATGGGGGAGGAGATGAATCTGTTTTTGCACGTCTTTTAATCACCTATTCGACATGAATTGTTTGCATTCTGGAACATTGTCTATTTATGAATACATATATAAAGCCACATTTATTTTAACACAAGTTTCAGCCTATAGGCGTCATTTCCATTCAAGTAATACCGGCCCATTCGTTTATCCCGAATAAAACCAAGCCCTTCGTATAGAGACTGGGCTCCCTTATTTGTTATTTCAGTCTCAAGAACGACCTGTGCGAAATGGTAAGTTCATTTCCAGACAAGGTTTCACTCAATTACACATTTCAATACCGACAATGCCGACTACTAATCTACCCCTCATTTAAGCCGCTCGCATATTTTTCATCGGTTCACTCGCTTTACCCCTCAATCGATACCTTGTTTTCTCCTCTCATTTTTGTAACTCCCGCGCTCCACAAAGATTGTTCGCTTCTCTCACCAATTTCAAGCTCGCTACGCTCGCCAACGTCATCCTCTTATTCCATACTCTCTGTACTCACTCACATCATCCACCTATTCCATTTTGATGATCGCTACGTTCACTATTTCTGAATCCCGCTTCGCAAATATTATTCGCTTTGCTCACCAATTTCAAGCTCGCTACACTCGCCAACTTCATCTTTTCATTGCTCGCTTCACTCGTATAACTCGCACAATTCGTCGCATCACTCGCACCAATCCTTCGCACACGCACACAAAACAAAAATATAACCAACCTCATCAGCACCTTGTTGAACCATGGCTTCAACAGCTTTAACAATCAATTTCCTCCCGATTCCTTGTTTCCTGTACTCTGATTTGACAGCAAGCATTGCCAGGTAACCTCTGTTCCGACCATTCCGATGTGGTTCTAGTTTACAGACAATGACACCGACACAGATGTTGTTGATGAGAGCCTATTCATGTGGGTGGAGAGGGAGTGTAAGTAGAGGGGGTTGAATGGAGGTGGTGGAGAGGGGGATGGGCAAAACGCACCAGGAAGGACAGGTGAGGCCAATCGACGAGAAAGTATCTGTAAGTGTAGATTGTGTATGGTTCTGAGAGATCTGATTCGATCAGGTTCATTATTTTGTGGAGGTCGTCTTCGCCCGAGTAAACAGCGATGGAGAGGTCATCTGAGTTAACTTGTTCAAGGGTACTACTAGGAGCAGTGCCAGGAGTGCCACTAAGTACAGCATCCTTCGACTTGACCGGCCCAGGCTCAGCAGACAAAACAAGTGAATCCAAGGCCAACGTCTCCATTTTCTTTGAAGATTAATAAACAAAACAAAACAAACAAAAACCAATGCACCGACGTCAAACGCTTTCGCACAATCTTCGGGCCATTGCGGACCTTCGAAAGCGGCGACAAAGTGGAATTGAGGGCGGTGGTTTGGTGGCTGAAACTGGCTTTGACTCGACTTTGACTGCGACTGCGACTTCGACTGCGACGCCACGCGACTTTGAACGCGAATTGAGTGATTTGATTGGCGCTTCGAGTGGCTCTGCTGCCTCGAATGGTGGTGGTGGCGACCCTACTGCGACAACTGGTACTAGTACTACTACTACCAGTACTACCACAACGAGTACAACGAGTACTAGCTCAACAACAAGTACCAACGCAAAAAAGAACCTCGACGCGCTCGCATTTGCCACGGCCCAGTCCCGCCGCGCAAAAGACATTATTGTCGAACACTTTGGCTTTGCTCCTCAGAATCTTGTTGACGAGGCAATCAATATCGTTAATGCTCTTTTGATGCAGGCACTTGAAGCCTGTGAGGCGTTTTTGTTGGAACAGGTTGATGATGATGATGTAGTTGGTGGTGGTGGTCGTTCGGACACCGTGAACAACGCGTGCTTGGACGATGCCGCCATTGAAGAGGTGAGTGTGTCCGAACAATTTGACAAACTAAGACACTAACAATAATAATAATGATAATGATAACAAGGGCATCACTTCTCTTACGACACTCATGGAAAACACGGTCGATAAAGTGTTTGACAGATTCGATGTCTTTTGTAAAGACAAACTCATGGGTATTCCACCCAATACGAAAGTCGTGTTGGACAGGTACAAGGAAATTGAGGACTTGAAGAAAGAGTTGGAGGAGGAGGAGGGGATGGAACACTTGTCGGTCGAGGCTTTGGAATTGGAGGTGATGGAGTTGAGCAAAAAGGTTGCTGCGGTGAGTTGTTTTTGTTGTTTTGTGTTTGTGGGGGAAGAGGAATGAGTGCGAGGGACGAGCTTTCATGTTGTGACGAGAATATTCAACGACCGAAGCGAGTATGAAATTAACGAGAAAAGCGATGATGATGCCGAGGAACAAACGAGCACGAGCATTTTTTTAAAAACACTTCACCCATCTAACATAAAAAAACCCCCCCATACCAGGCATCTTACTTTGCCAACACCGTCGACACATCCCTTGCAACCCTCGAATCCAACAACGCCTCCCTCAAAGCCCTTCTCGCCTCCCTCCAGTCAATCTCAGCCCCCTCTGGGTCCACGTACAACCCAACCCCTTACGAAAAACAACTCGCCGATTTGGAGGCTGCTGTCTCGGAGATGGAAGAAGACGGACATGTTGCGGCTGCTTCGTTGCAAGATGCTGTTGAGAAGCGTGGGGGTGCGATTCCGTATTCTACTGATGGGGGGGCTTCAAGTGTGATGGATGCGGTGCTTTTGTCGTACTTGGGGCGTACCAATGCAAATGCCGTGGCTGCGGCTTTTGAAAAGAGGGAGGGCGGGGATGTGAAGGATGTCAAGAGGTTTTTGGGTGGTGTTCAGGGGGGTGTTGGGGTCATGAGTTGTGATGAAATGGATGTGGCGAGAGAGGTTGGAGGTGTGCCTGAGGTGAGTTTTGTTGTTTTTTTTGTGGTTAAGAGCCATTTACTCATACTTTGATTGAAAAGACTTTGAGTCGTGTCAAGTGGGGTGTTGCAAATGAAGAGGATGTTGTTATGGGACAGAGTGGCGGCGTTGGGTTCTTTGGTGGCGTTATTCCGAAGGGTGGAGATGATGCGATGGTTGTTGACTAAGAGATTCGGGCCCTATTTAAGTTGTATAGTTTGTCGTATTTAAGATTCAAATGAATTATTTGCTTATTTATTCAAAGAAAGCGGCGAAGGAGATTTCAAGCTTTCGAATTCGTTGTTCCGATTTGAATTACAAAATTATCGTAAAATGGCCGATGCTAAGAAGTTTGTAGATGCCCACATTGCAGAGAACAAGGTATGTCCCAACTTCCTGGTGCATTCATTTGTAGGATTGGGGGAGTTCTATCGGAGTGAGCTGTACCTGCTTCGTTAGTCAATATGTACACAATCACACTCAAAGTTTAACAACCATCTAGGTGATTGTGTTCTCAAAGTCCTGGTGCCCATACTGCTCCAAAGCGAAATCTCTCCTCAAGAATGAGAATATCTCATACACTGCCGTTGAGCTTGATTCTTTGGACAATGGCGATGAGATCCAGGCATACTTAGCCCAGTTGACTGGTCAGCGAACAGTCCCCAACATCTTCATCAACCAGAAACATATCGGTGGATGTGATGCGATTCATGCTATCTTTCATAAGGGGAATTGCATGTGTTGGTGAATGAGGAGTAAATGCCGTGTCTGAGTTGATCTGAAATCTTCAAACTTATATTATTTTATAAGATATTGTCAAAATACAAGTTAGTGGGTTCTATTTCATCGTCGTAAATCTCTTTGTTTGAAAGACTTTGTAAATGGGGTGCAGTCCGTCCAAAGCCAACACCGTTGCTGCAACGACAATAGACACTACAGCAAGATTACAGCCAGAGAAGGCGTCTGCTGATGTACGTCGCTGTATTTAGCTTTGTAAATGAGAAAGTACCAAACTCAAAAAACACTACCAAGGAAAAAGCGATTGGAACGACAGAATCTGCGATTGCATCACATAACGTTGTTCTATTCACGAAAAGCTATTGTCCCTACTGCAAAGCTGCACGAGAAATGTTGGACAAGCATAGTATTCCATTCAAGTTTCTGGATTTGGATCTGATGGGCGTGGAAGGGAAGGAAGGGAAAGCGATACAAGAGTATTTATTCGTAAAGACGGGTCAAAATAGTGTTCCGTTTGTGTTTGTGAAGGGGAAGTTCCTTGGTGGGGATGAGCATTTGATGGAGTTGGAGGAGAAGGGGGAATTGGAATCATTTTGTTTATAAACGATGTAGCTGTTTTAGTGAAAACTGTGTGCCGTTCAGATATAATTATCTTTCTATTCAAGTGGTTTTGTTGGATTTCAAAACAATGGGAAACTTGCTTGGAACTCCATCTTTCTCCGGAGCTACCATGTCGAACGCCAAAACTATCGCAGAGGACGCGATTGCAGCCAACAAGGTTATGGTCTTTTCGTAAGTTGCCTTCAGACTTCACTATGTTTTGTTGATTCAAGTTTCTAATCATACTCCTTTTTGTGTACTTTCGCGTTCCATTCAACAATCAATCATATAAATAGAAAGAGCTACTGTCCATATTGTACCTCTGCGAAGAAGATTTTGAACAAACACGGTATTCCTTTCCAGGTGATTGAGCTTGACATTGTTCAAGATGGTGCTGCAATCCAAGACTACTTGGTAGGTTGCTCTACACTTCTTTATTTGTATTGATCGTGCTCCATGCAATAATAGCACCAAAAGACTGGCCAAAAGACAGTCCCCAACATTTTCGTCAAGCAGAAGCACCTTGGAGGAGACGAACACCTCGAAGAGCTTGAAGCCAAAGGAACGTTGAAGCAAGAATGTGCATGATTATTTCCTTTTTTCCTTTTCTCTCTCTCCTTTTCTTTCTCTTTATTTAATTGATGGAAAGCAAATGAATTCAAAACGCATCGCATCGACGCTGCTGCCGCTCCTGCTCCCCGTGCAACGCAAGAGCGAAGGGCGCCACACAACATCGAATCTGCGATCGCTGAGCCTCGGCCCAGACCAAACACAGTGCCACGTGTTCTGCATCCAAACGCGGCTTTGCGGACGTGCGGCCTTTGAATGTGTGTTTTGTTTTGTTTTGTGTTGTGTTGTTTGGCGTAATTAAACTATCGTCGAAACAGGCGATGTGCTCTTTGATGCATCTGATTCGGGTGCGGGTGCGGGTCCAGACATCATTCCACTTGGCGGTCTTGTTGGGCTGAAGCTGAAGGACGTGTCTCCGCTGGCCACGTGGGATTCGAAGGACGATCTTGCTCTGCTCAAAGTGATGGACTGTTTGACAGCCTTTTATCTGGTATTGCATCGTTGGACTCGGTGGCAAATCGAATAATTGGGCTTTGATTTGGTAGAACCGAGAACTGTTGCGGATCCAGGCAACGGGTGTCGAGTCAGTTGTCTTTGACGTGTCGACTCTGGATCATTATCAGAATCTGGAGTATGTGTTGGTGGAGGAGAGCGGTGAAAATGAGGTGCGATTCAAAAGTGTCTCATCTCTGCTTATTTACCCCATTATCAGGTCCATATCCGCTTTGATACACAATACCAACATCCTCCTGGTGACTCAGCTGACATGTCATTGGACCCAATAGCTGGTTAGCTTCCCTCTCTCCTCAACACTTGCGTTCACTAACTTCTCGTCTATAAAAGCAACCGTCCACCTAACATATACTCTCTCACCCGTCTCTCCAGTTGTCTCAAAAATCACTCCACGCGTGGACTTTTCGCATCCAACGCTCTCCACATCCTTCACTCTCCCTCCATTCCCTTCAACAACAGTCGCAATTGATTTCTTGAGTGACCTCGAAATTGCAGTGAAACAACACCTTGTCTCTGCGCGTGAGCTCGTTGGAAAGAAGAAGAGACTCTGTGAAGCTGTTGTTGCTGCTTTTCCGACTCAAGTCTTGGAATGGGATGACACTGGGTTTTCGAAAGCCAGTTTCTATTTTGAGGAAAGGAGTGCGACGAGTAAGAAGGAGGCGAGAGGGGTTGTTGTTTTATGTGAGTTTCTGAGTCGCCGTTTAATTGATTCTGGGAGACATCTTTTTATTAACGCATACCTTTTCTAGTTGAATTTTATGATGCGAAATCACCTCGTATGGCGTTTGTGAGCCCTATTTTGAGTCGTTCAGGTCGAGAGGATGAGTATATGCCATTCACGAAAGTAGTTCCCGTCTCCATTACACTCAATGCTTCTGTGGACGAGAATGTCAAGGAACTTCGGTGAGTCTTTTTTCGTTCACATATATAACACATCTATAGAACTGAATCCAACCATTTGTTTAGGGCAATACTGAAGGCTCAAATACCAGCGTTTATTACTGCAGCTGGAAATGTACCCACAGCCGTTCCTCCCAAAAGTTTCTTTTCCTTGTAATCATTTTCACTCTTACATCACTTGTATTTGGGTCCAGAGTAAATTCGTCTATCACTTTGTTATATGAGCATCAACAAATCAGACTGACAAATGTTCTCAACAATGATTTGAATATTTACTTTTACAACTAATACTACAGCCATATTCAATTTCAATGGAAAAGAGAAAACAGGCAATCAACCCGTCAATTCACGATAATGCAAGTTGTGCGACGTTCCCTGTCCCATAATCGTCATTGCAGTCAATATGACTGGGTCCGTTGGATGAAAGTGATATGTCACGTATTTCCTAACACGACCAATAGTTCATAAGCAAAGACTCAAACCAAGAAATCAAGATATACTAACTTTGACCGCGCCAACACATTCGCAAACGCAGTCCCAGCAACCGCCGGATTCGGATCAATCCTTACAACAACCCTCCCCATCGCTCTATCCCAAATCTTGACCGGCACGTCCCCAGACGTCCACGTCCGCGGCCGATTCACATTATTAATCACGCTTTCGTCGTAATGAAACACGTGCTGGTCGAGCCATGGACTGTGTATGTATAAATGCGGGTTTATGGGGAGTGACGCGAGAACTCGTTTCACGGATTGCGATACACCCCCGTTTTTGGCTTTTCGAACCGAGTAGAGCTGTTTTTTGACGTATTCCCGGGCGTGTAGGTTTGTTGCTGGGGTAGAGAGGTACCGTGTTTCCGGGGTATGTCTGAACTGTGGGTATGACTGGAAGAGTTCGAGGAGTTCTTGGGATGCGTTGTCGAATACGGCGAGGACTTTTGTTGTGGGGATTTCGTAGATTAGGTGAAAGCAAGGTTGGGATGTGGAGGGTTCTTGGTTCCTGCCGACTGTGTTTTCTATTGCGCCGAGTTTTAGGAGGAGGGTTGTTGGAGAGAGGAATTGGAGGCGCCAGAGGACTAGGTTTGCGAATTGGTCGAATGTTAGGTGGAAGTGGCGGAGGGCGGAGGGGGTTCCTGTGTCGAGGGCTTGGCGGTAAAGGAACGCAAGCATTCGCTGTTTGAGCCCACTTAGAGGAAGTGCCTGTTATGAGGGTTAAATGAGCTTTATGATGGAACTAAGCACCAACCTTCGGATCGCATAGGTCTGGACCGTTGAGAGGTATATACTGAGTACGCCTGGCTTCTAAATACCCTGGATTTTGTCCCAGCATATCCATCCATTGCGGAGGCCGATTTGGAAGAGGATATACGGCACCAAATCCATACGCATCAAACGTCATTGGGTTCACATTTGTTGGGATTGGTTGCTGAGGAGCCGTTGGCGCTAATTCAAGGGGTTGGTTGGGTTCATCGGTTGAAGAGGTACGAAAGAGAATTGCTCTACCAACGCGACGAAGAGATCGTCGGAGGTCCAATCCTCGAATAGGGCCTCCAGCCATTGTACTGCTATTAGTTGTTGGCTCTTGAGTTTGATTTTGGGAGAGGTGCTGATTTCGGTACATAGAAGCAGGGACGAAAGATGACGAAGTCGATGCAGAAGAGATGATTGGAGCTTTCTCTTGCGCGTATGCAGCAGCAGCAGTGGCTTGTTTGTCGAGGTGGAATTGATCATCGTCGTAGTTTAGCCAGCCGATTTCGTGTAGCTTCACAAATCGTCCCGAATCCTAAAACTAGTATTAGCCAGTCCAATAACTACGCAGAGAGCCGATATTCCTTTGTGGATTCTTTCATTCAATCACATTTCACATTGTACTCACCTGAAGATGATACAAATGAACGGTCTGATATTTTACTGAAGTGACCGCCATAAAATCGCCATAAATCTGAACACCGGCCGCATGAGCAAGGAGAATGTGGTCCGCGGGGAACACGAGTTTATCCAGAACAGTCCCTGTACGTGCACACAGGAGAAAGAGGGAAATGTCATCGAGAGAACGAAGCGAAGTCAGAGCATGTGGATAAGTCATGCTATTATTGACAGCCGACGTGGAAGAAGACGAAGTTGCTGAAGCGACGATGAGGAACTTGTTGTTCGGAGTTACAATACAAAAGTCACGTGCGAGGTGCTTTTGAAAGTGCGTTTCGAAGGCGGGTCGTTGAAAGAGTGGTTTGTGCGGGTCGTAGTGGAATGCGAGAATGGACATGGCCGTCTGGTTGGATTGTGATGTCGTTAATGCTTTGGAGGGAGAAGGTAGGGTTAGGGTTGGCGCACTCTACCTGGCCCAGACAGAGCAACAGTGTCCCGTCCAAAGTGAAGCCGAGTACGTGTGAGACGGCCGACGGAAGGGCAATGCAGCGATCCACCTTGTCTGCGATGTCTCTCAGCACACTCCACCACGACACTTAGGGTTAGCAACTCTCACCCGGAGAAACTCTTGCTGCATTCTTCCGCATTGACCGGTACACACATCCGTGGTTCGATGCAAATGTCTCACGCCGTCGAAGAGCCGCGTACATTTTCTTCCTTTCTTTTCTCTGCTTTTTCAAACTGACAATTTCAACAAAAAACCAACGCTTAAATAATGGCTGCAGCATCGCAGGATTTCCCACCTGATATGGTCGAGTACACTCGTCTCGGAAAGACCGGGTTGAAAGTATCGCGTCTTTGTCTGGGCTGTATGTCTTTTGGATCTACAAAGTGGCAGAAATGGGTACGTACTAATAGATGGTATTCACTGGGCATTGTAACGATCGCAACTACAAATTGAGGGAAGATTTGATTAAGGTTGATGAGTGTAGCAAATACGTTGGAATTAGACTATCTGGAAGAATACAACCCTCGCCCTCAATAGCGCCACCCTGCTCTCCTAAACTATTTTTGCGTCTTACGTATCTGTTTGTTAGGTTCTTGACAAAGATGAGTCTCTTCCAATCATTAAACGCGCGTACGATCTTGGAATCAACTTTTTCGGTATGTGCCCCAGTGGAAGCCATGTTTAAGATTTCGACGAGTCCCATAACTATTTCATACCTCTTAGACACTGCTGACGCGTACTCTAACGGTCAATCCGAACTTATTCTTGGAGAAGCTTTGCGACGATACAATATCCCGAGAGACCAAGTTGTCATCGCCACCAAAGTGTACTTTCCTGTGAGCGAAGATATTGGTGTCAACACTCTCGCTCGCGGAGAAGATGATCCTAGTTTGATTAACCGTTCTGGTCAGTGTTTTTGACGAGTGAGAGTTAAGTCTTATCATTTCTCGCCAGGACTCAGCAGAAAGCACTTGTTTGAAGCCGTAGACGCAAGTTTGAAGAGACTCGGTGTTTCATACATTGATTTGTACCAGATCCATCGGTTTGATTACAACGTACCCAGTCAAACCAGATATCTATAGAAAACTAACCTGAATACACAGACTGAAATTGAAGAGACGATGGAGGCTTTGAATGATCTTGTTCGCATGGGAAAAGTGCGTTACATTGGAGCAAGTAGTATGTACTGCTGGTATGTTAAATCCAAGTAAATCCCGTCGAATAATATTAATTATATCAACGCGTAGGCAATT
The DNA here is from genome assembly GCA_002104985.1 of Rhizoclosmatium globosum. Lineage (NCBI taxonomy): Eukaryota > Fungi > Chytridiomycota > Chytridiomycetes > Chytridiales > Chytriomycetaceae > Rhizoclosmatium > Rhizoclosmatium globosum. The sequence goes on along the minus strand of MCGO01000018.1, from coordinate 26,540 downwards.
CGCTAAAATGAACCACATTGCCGAAAAACGTGGCTGGACAAAGTTTTCCACAATGCAAAACTTGTAAGTGTCAGAGTACAATATCTTCATGTGCTCATGAACATCATAAAAAAGTTATAATCTATTGTACCGTGAAGAAGAGCGCGAGATGATCAAATACTGCAATGACGAAGGAATCGCGATCCTCCCGTGGTCCCCACTCGCTCGTGGACTCCTCGCTTCCGGAGGTGAAGGTGCACCGACTTTGAGAAGTTCGACGGATGCTGCATTGAAGCGGTGGTTTCCGAAGGAAAGTGAAGAGGATTCCATGATTTTGGACCGTGTCAAGCAGTTGGCGGGTAAACGTGGTGTTGGGAATGCCGTTGTTGCGTTGGCGTGGTTGCTCGGTGGTGGAAGAGATGGAAAGGGTGCTGGAAAAGGTGTCGGGGCTGTTATTGCTGGTGTCACAAAGGCACAGTTGAGTACATTTTCTTTTAAGTTTCTTTTGTACTTAAATTCCCAACCAGCTATTTGGATGAACTTGTGCAAGCATCACGATTTGTTTTGACGAAGGAAGAAGTTGAATATCTGGAGGAGCCGTATTTGCCCAAGCCTATCATGGGCCACTCTTGAAAACAACTCTTTGCCAAAATACTGTTGAATCGTCTTATTGTTTTAATCGATGTTGAAACCAACTTATAAAATAACGATTATTTTTTCCCTCAAGTAACTTTATCCTCGAAAAAGTATGCAGGGAGAGACGGTACTGTGTGGCCGCTCCAGCTTTCCTGCTACTGTGTTTCAAGCCGCCGCACTTAACTTATCAACATATCAATCAAGAAGATAAGTTCTCCTACATAACTCCAGCGAGCGATGTTGGAGAACCGTTGTACATAAAGGAGCATATCAATAAGTACCTACTGCTGTGGTATCACGAACGTTGGAGGATTTTCTCAAGCCATTCCAGCCGTTGTGTACCTGAGCTCTCTTTTCTTATTTCTCTTTGCGGCGGTTGCATTCGGTATTTCAGCAGATACACTCAACTCGCAAATCATGCATCGTCTCGCAATTGATTTGACGATATGGCTGATATGCACTGGAACACCGTTGATTTTGTTTATTGGTCCTCTTCAAAAAGGTTATGATCGTATGCCGCGAACTATTAGTGAAGCTGGAGGCATAAGGCCAAGATTTATGAGCCAGGCGACTACTACAACGCGGTCGAGTGTGAACTCAAGCGAGGGATGGGATGATTCAGCAGCGATTGGTGCACAACCACAAACCAAAGTCACAACACATATTTTCCAAGCCGGATTTAAGCGTAAACGGATAAGCCTGTGGGTTTCAGCTACGTTGATGGTTATCGACGACTTGAACTCAATGTTTATCTTGACGGAATCCTGTCATCTTTACCTTTACCTGAAAATGCGGAATGTAAAGCTCAAACCTGTTACGAGTGCTCAAGGAAGTACCACGGATGATGGAAGCAGTGCTTCTCATGTTGAAAATTTACTTGAGATAATATCCGGAAATGAAATTTTTGTTCTTAAGTTTCATTCAACTGTATAGTATGGCATTGGTAGATGCTGCATTGGACAAAAGGGATGAAGATGGCGGATTCAAAATGGGGGGCTTGTAGCAGATTCAAGATCAAAATCTTTAATAAATAGCCATGTTTCTTGGCTTTATCTCAGACTGATGCGTGTTCATGCACCAGTGACATTGTAAAGAGGAAAAGTTATTAACGTTAAATACCAAACGCCGTCCACATAGACGACAAAAGTCTCTCTGTAGAGCTTGGAACGGAATCTTGGCACCTTTCAAGAAACAAATACCGAGACTCTTTCCGAGTATATACTATTTCTTGATCTGCAAACGATACACGTAGATTTTTTCTTGCTGAATATGGCATTTTGAGGCACGATGCGCGAAGATGGACAGAACAACTGGGGCACACGTTTTGGTTGTTTGACTCAGAGTCTCCAAGTGTTGACGCATCCGAGTCGTATTCTTCATCAGTCGCTGGCTTTTCAATGTTGTCTTTGATTTTTGGCGAAATGCTGATTGGTGGAATGCTACGATCTGAAACATGGGAGAAGTTTGATGGATCGGTGTCCATCTGGAAGGATTGATCCATTTCGGTCAAGTCATCGCCGATATTACACTGCCACTTGTAATTGGCGTCTTCGGCTTGTAACTGCTGATATTTCTTTGACCACCTGATTTGTAAGAAACGTTGTAAAAATTTTAAGAGAGAGAGTGGGGGATACCAAGATGGTCACCTCAACATGACGAACATCCGCTCGCGTCGAACCATTTCCGCTGAGGGACAGACGTCAGTCATGATGGCTCGTTCTTCGAGCATTTTGGCGATGATATGATCGTCCATTAGTTGCGTCGTAGTTTTTTTGCTTTTTTTAGAGCTTCTATGGAACTTTTGGTTTCGAAACTTTGGGCGCTGTGAGACGAGGCGTTGAGTTTTCGGAAAAAAGAGGCGACCTAGACTCTGGTTTGCTGAACTTTTATGTAAGCATTGTAAACCATATATGTAGAAATTTTAGAAGGAAAACCTAGTGCACAGATATCCCTAGGGTTGAATACATTATACTTGGCAAGTTTTGCAGTCTAAATATTCGTTTGGTACATAATATATTACAACAATATCAATTGTATAATCCCTTAAATCCTATAGAAGTACCATAAACCATAAAATGAAAAGAACGAGTATTTGTGAAATGTAAAACAAAGGAGACCTCAAAAAGAAAAGTGGTGGTTGGGTAGATTCCGCAGTCTCTACGTCGTTTTCATCGGACTCCAAGTTGTATCGCATGGCTTTCATTGAATTAGGTATAACGAGGGGTTGTTCTGTTGAAAACGTAACGCGTAATTGTTTGTGGTATGAGCGATCACTTCGAAGACACGATGCCTTCATAATAATTCGGCACGACGATGAAATCTTTTGAGGTGAGTTTCGTTTTGGTATTATCGGTGGTGGTTCAGGTGGAAGTGAGGACTGTGGAGATATGTTTGGAAAAGGCTTTGACGAAACAAGCGATGGCATCAAGTGAGAGTCACATTGACCCGCTTGGATGTCTGGTTTGCCGACACGCTTTTGAGTTGTTGGTATATTGAAGGTGTCTGAAACGCGAGGCGCTGCCAATGACGCAGAAGTGATGAAGTCGGCAAACGGGTCGACATCAGTGTTCAACTGGTCCGTAGAATCGATCGAAGTGACTGAAGGCGTTTTTATGCGATTCGAGTCAGGTCTGGATATTGGCAAATTGGTTTCTGAAACGACATTGACCGCAGAGTTTGAAATCAGCGTTTCTTGAGAAAGTTCATTATAAACGGAATCCTGTTCCCATTTGGCATTAGCTTCCTGGACTTGTAACTGCTTGTATTTGCCAGACCATCTGTAGGCAGGCAATGAGGCGTATAAGTTACGTAACGAAGTGAGGGGTAAGGAATACTGGACCTCAGCATCACGTACATCCGATTGCGACGTTCTTGCTCGGCGGCGGCATCAACATCCGTCATTTTGACTCGTTGCTCCATCATTCTGGAAATAATGGGATCGTGAATCTCGGGGGTCATTTTTCGGAAGTTATTATTTTTAGAAAAGTGCGGAACAAAAGGGCGCTGCGAGGAAACATGAGTCAAAAAGAGTAAAACATTGATTTATTGTGATTTTTAATGCACGAGAAAGTCATCCAAAATGGCCACGTCAAGATTCGAATTTCCATTTGACAAGTTGGACGCCAGTCACCCATTCCGCACCGAGACGGAAGGGTATGATGGAATGAAGTTTGATTCGCATGGATCCGAGGCGGAGGATATTGCAGCGGCCGTGGATACTGAGGCTCGCAGGTGAATTGAACCCTTACCCTTACATCAATTAGTTAGACCTAACCCTAAGAATGAATTTGCAACAGTGCCGCGGGTCTTGCGCTTTCCCGCAGTGGATTCTCTTCACCGCCTTTGTTGAACGAGGCGGCCGACGAGTCGAAGGTTGTTCGTCTTGCCGAGAGTCTTCGGATCAGGGCGCTTGGAAGTTCGGATGCTGCGATGGCTGCGCTGCTTGGCCACGTTGGCGTTGCGATTTGTGGCCTTGTTCGCCTTGTTTTCTTTGGTGCGTTTTGGTTGGTTGCGTTTTATTTAATTGGCTGACGTGTTGTTTGGTACCACAAACAAACAAACAAAAACAGACAATTCAAAGGACGCCAAAACAGATCTTCTCGCTCTGCCCGAGCTTCTCCTCGCCGCCAATCCACCTCCAAAGCCACACCAACGCTTCAAAGTACTCGCCCGCCACCTCAGAAACTCCGACACCCTCCACCAGGCTCTGCTCAGGGCCCAGCGCTCACTTGTTCGCGACTTTGCTTCCCCTTTTGCCCAGACTCAAGATGTCATGCCAGGATTCTCGGTCTTTGATCTCGAGTCTGGTTTGGCAAAGGTGTGTTTGTGTTGATCGCATTTTTCATTTTGATGACTCAGCCATATCCATCTCATCACAGTCCGCTTTTACTCGCCGCGATTTGGATCAAAGAGAATCTGTCCATCCCATCTTGAAGCGTATTGACTTCAAGCCGAAATCGGGCGAGTCAACCAGTGATTCCTCGTTTGGGGCCGTCACTGATGTTGCGGTCGGTGAATGCTCCGTAGTTCATACTCTAGATATGTTCAAGCGCGGCTTTCATGTTTTTACTATGGGTCTCCTGGATCGCGTTCCTCTCGCTTCCGATAAAGCTGTTGTTGCTGGTGGTGCTGTGGCTGCCTGCCTCCATCCTTGGCCGCGTCCTCTTCGCGAGCTATATGATCGTGAGGTCTTGTACCGTCGTGTTCTTGACTCCATCCTGAACCGTCTTCCTCCTGAAATTGTCGATTTAATCGAATTCTATGCCGGTTTTGTTCGACGTGTGTCAGATGCCTTGGACCGTGCTCTTTTTACTCACTTGTGTGGTTCTAATTCTCCCTATGCCGGATCTGACGTGGATGTCTTTTTTGTCTGTGCGAAGGGAGATACTACTGTCGATAAAGCTTTAGACCATTTGCCAAAAGTTTACTACGGAGTGCTCGAAAATCGTACCAAAGCTAATGTTGCCAAGTACATTGATAAGCGAAAGTGGGCATTAAATTTTGAAACGACTGTATTAACAACTCCTTCAAATGTATGAATAGGTATAAAAGACACTGGATCTTTACTGAACCTGATGAGAGTGATCCTGACTATGATTGGTTTATTGAAGTCAAAGCAGAGATCGAGGCGCGGAAAGCGGAGGAGGCCGGTGTCATTGGTTATAAGTCCTTCCTCGACAAGTTTCGTGAATCTGAGCCTAAACAGGGATATCCAACTCGACTTCCTACCGATGAGCGTGGATGGACGTTTGTGTTGGAGGAAGCTGTCAAGGCCCGACTTCAATTGTTGTGGACAGTTCGAACTACAAACAGTATCACAATCACAGGTGTGTAATAGCTAATTTGTTTATCATTGTTAAATTTTGGCAGGTGTGCACCCTGTGAGACATACACAGCTTATGCTTCCTGTCGTTCGTGCCCCAGAGCAAGTGGTGTACCCATTCGACTTGGATTGTGTTACCGTGTACTACGACGGCACTACTGTTTATGCGACTCCCCGTTCATTGAGAGCTTTTAACACTCGAACAAACTTTGTGGACACAAAATCTTTGCAAGACCGTGCCCGTTGTATACGTATGCTCAAGTATTCGACCCGTGGATTCAATACCCTCGCATTTGAAATTTGTCGACACTTTCCTCGTTGCGACGTTGACGCATCGCGTGTCGTTCGCGAAGTTATTGAACGTGGGTTCCCTGCACAGGTTGAAGTTAAGAAGGTCGAAAACCCGAACAACGACGATGACGATTTTGAAGATGATGAATGGATTCCACTACGATTTGATCCTGACTTGGGAAACCCTGATTTGGAGCCTGCAGTTAATTTGATGGGTATGGATTATACTCCGGCACCTTTATTGTATGGATCCGAAAGTAGTCCGTCAGACCTCATTGGACAAATTCAGACTTTTGAGAAGCCAAGTAATTGGGCAAAGATGAGAGATCGTGCACCATTGGTTAATAGGTTGTTGCATTCGACTACAAGTAATCTTTCCAGATTCAGAAAGGAGATTATGACGAAGAAGGGCAACTTTGTTCCAATGCAGTTTAAGTTCTTGAAAGATGGAGTAATTGGAAGACGTGTGCAGTTTGCTACTGGGTTCCACTTGTGCTATATGTGCAAGAAAGACGTTGGAGATGGTGTGAATGACGAGGAACATTTAAAATTGAAGGTTGACGTCAAAAAATCGAATAAGCAGCAGGACGAAGATGTTGATGATGTAGATAACGATAAAATGGATGTTGATGTTGATGATGAGGACGAGGAGGACGAGGAAAATGTTGGCAAGGAAGATGATGTTGGGGGTACGAATAATCACGATGAGGACGAAGATGACAAAGACGACGAATACAAGAACGATGATGGAAGCAATGAAGATGACGATACAGACAACGATGACGACGACGACGATAATGATGAAGGAGGTGATGATGTCAACCAAGGAGAAAATAGGTCAGAGGATGAAAGCAAGCCTCGGCGTATTGCGATTTGTAGTGACTGTCAATCCTTCAATCTGAAAAAGCGAGAAGAAGTCGTTGATTTGACGGGAAAGCATGCACTTGTCACCGGAGGAAGAATCAAGATTGGTCAAGCTGCTGCTCTGCGTCTCCTACGTAATGGTGCAACTGTTCATATTACAACAAGATTCCCGTTGCTTTTGTTACACGCTTTCAAATCTCAGCCTGATGCAGAAGTATGGTGGTCTCGTCTTAACGTGTATGGGCTAGATTTGCGAGACTTGGGATCGGTATTAACGTTCTGCAACCACCTTGTTCAGAAATTGGAACACCTGGATATCTTGATTCAAAATGCGGCTCAAACAATTCGTAGACCCGCAGCGTACTATGCCCCTATGGTGAAAGCTGAGTCTGATTTGCGAGAAACCTTGCCTGGCCATATTCTGACAAATTGGGTTCGATTTGATTCTGTTGGCATGATTGAAGCTGCGCGTCGTGACATACCTGCCGTTTTGGATGAGGCTCAGCAAACGTTAATGAAACTGGATACTACAATTTCAAGTGACCTCTCCAGTTCTGTTCTGCGATCACTCATAGTCCCGGGCGATGTTTCCAATAAATCTGCTGTTGATCCAAATTGGAACCTTCAAGTTGCGCAACAGTCAATTGATCCTCTTGATATGCGACCATCGACTACATGGAACCAAAGCTTGCCAGATGTAGCCTTGAGCGAAGTCGCCGAGGTTTTGGTTGTGAATTCACTTGCGCCTACGCTCTTAATGCAACGATTGCAGCCTCTTCTTTCTCGCCCTCGCGACTATCCCGCGTTTGTTGTTAATGTATCTTCGCGTGAGGGAAGCTTTTCCGCAACGCAGAAACAGGGCGATGCTGGCTCTGGGTTTGACGATACAACGGGATTGCACCCGCACACGAATATGGCTAAAGCTGCGTTGAACAGGTTGACTCAAACAATTGCTGATGATTGGGCAAAGGATGGTATCTATGTTACGGCGGTTGATCCAGGATGGGTTTCGTTGATGGGGCCAGTTGTGATGGAAGATGGAAAAGGAGTCGGAGGCAAGAAGGGGGTGATTCCACCTTTAAGTGTGGACGACGGAGCGGCTCGAGTGTTGGCACCTGTTTTTGATGGTTACAGCAATGGAGTTTTGATGAGTGGGGTGTTGTTGCGAAACTTCCAGGCTTCATCGTGGTAATAGTGGTACGTTGTTGACGCATGAATAAAACCAATCATAGCACATAAAAAGTTAAATATTTTTTTGGCTTTTGCGCAACTACTATAGGTAGCCTTAGGTTCATATTATGTTGTGGTGACAAAACTTTGAAGTATCACATTTTTAGCAATATAGGCTAACTCGCCATACAATAATGTGAACAGTATATCAGGGATATCTGGATGGGGAGTTGATCTAATTTGTGATGAAAGAATTTTTTATGACTTATCAGCGTAAACGATCCCCCAAACAACCCTCATAATCTCCACTGAATTTGCATCATCTTAAAAACGGCCCTCATGCTGTCCTTTGAAATCACTTTGATTCAAAGTTCCAGCAAGTTCATTTTCGTCTGTACTCAAGTTAATGAGAACATCATTTGACCACAGTGCTGCCAAGAAACCTCCTTAACTTGTGTCCCATCATGTCTTCTAAGTCTCTTACTCTTTCTCTCAAGCCTGCATCTGCATTTGATGCCCATGAATCTCAAACTTCCAAGCCAGTGTCCTTTGCTCAGCGCTTGAAGCGAACCTTTTCTCCCGCTGAACGCAAGCGTCTCGAGGAAGTGGCCCTTCGCAACGAAGCCATAGATATGCTTGTGAATTGCGCTTCCTTTGATACAGATGCGCTCCTTGCAAGGTTATTCACTGATCGTCAAGGACTCACTTCTGAATGGGCTGCCGAACGTTTAATCAAGTACGGACCTAACATTATTCATGCCACAAAGCCGCCTGCCTGGTACACGCTACTTCTCCTGGCTGCTACGCATCCATTCCAAATTTTATTGATTAGTTGAGTTCAACAAACCATATGCAGTTTTCATAAATTTAGCTAACCTTCCTCAAAGTTCTCGCTTGCTCAAACGTCGTGATTCCTGGAAACGTTAACTGGCCACCTTTTGTCTACTTGATGCTTATGTTCTTGTTCGCAACTGTCTCGCGATTCGTACAGGAAATGAAATCAACTTCAGCTGCACAGACTTTGCTTGCGCTGTATAAAACGCATGTGATCGCATTCAGGCGTGTGCTGAAAGACTCTCTTTCTGTTCCTTGCAAGTTGGAGCGATCGGCTGTCGTTCCTGGAGATGTGATTCAGTTGACAGCGGGAACTGTGTTTCCTGGTGACTGTATTATAATCAGCGCCAATGATTTGATGGTTGGAGAATCATCCTTGACTGGTGAATCTATCCCTGTTCAAAAGACTGCTGGAGCTGTAAACAATTCTGGTGGTATTTTTGATTGTACCAATATTGGACTTATGGGAACTAATGTTCAGTCTGGAGTTGGAGTTGCAGTTGTTGTGAACACTGGTGATCGGACTTTCATCTCTGGCGTTGCCTCGGAATTAAGCAAAAAAGGGTCTCGTACTGCTTATGACCGAGGTGTGCATCAAGTAACTTACCTTCTTCTTGGAATCACTGTCACGTTGGTTACGGCGATTGTCTTGATCGACATTTACTACGGCAAGCAGGATCCAAGTTCTGCATTTGAGTTTGGTGTAGCAACAGCTTGTGGAGTCCTTCCTGAAATGTTGCCCATGGTTATCAATGGGAACTTGATCAAGGGATCGTTAGAACTCGTCAAGCACCGAGCCATTGTGAAACAAATTTCATCAATTCAGAATGTTGGGGCCATGGAAGTGTTGTGTTCAGACAAGACTGGAACCCTAACAAAGGACGAAGTTGTTCTGATTAGGAGTGTCAATGCAGATGGGAATGTATCTATGGCGCCATTGAGTCTCGGATTTATCAACTCTTGCTTACAAGAAGGACTCAAGAATATTCTGGATGAAGCTATTATCGATGCTGCTGCTGAAGGTTTTGCAGACTTTGGCGTCGTCAACGGAGTTGTTGACGCTTACCAGTGCATCGCTGAGATTCCATTTGACTTTGAGCGCCGTTGCGTTTCTGTTGTTGTTGAAAAAGGTTCTACTTCTGAGGATTCAGGCGATACTATGGTTGCGAACTCTGTTTCACGAGAGACTATCATGGTTTGCAAAGGAGCTGTTGAAGAAATTTTAACACACTCTACCTCCTTCATTGATAATAATGGATTGGCTTGTGCCCTCACTCAGGAAAAGCTTTCTGAGATTACTGAAATGATTCATGAGATGAATAATGATGGGTATGTTTGTTACAACTGCAAGTAGGCTTACTAATTCTTCTTTGGTCACAGCCTTCGTGTCCTTGGTGTTGCTACTCGTACTTTTGCAATTCCTAAGGCTGGATATTCCAAAGTGGATGAAAATGATATGACTTTCCAGGGATGTCTTGCATTCCTTGATCCACCCAAAGAAACCTCAGTTGAAGCCATTCAACAACTGCGCGATTTGGCTGTTGAAGTCAAGGTTCTTACTGGCGATAACCTCAATGTTTCTGTCAAAATTTGTCGCGATGTTGGAATTCCTGTCACGCATGTCTACAGTGGTAATCAGTTGGAATCAATGTCTGAGAAGGAATTTGAGAATGCTGTTGAAGTTGGAACTGTTTTTGCCAAGCTTTCACCTGTTCAGAAGCGTCAAATTGTGGAGCATCTTCAATCCAAAGGCAAAGTTGTTGGATTCTTGGGTGATGGTATCAACGATGCTCTTGCTCTTAAATGTGCAGATGTTGGTATTTCAGTTGATATGGCTACTGAAGTGGCAAAAGATGCTGCAGACATTATTCTTCTTGAGAAGTCACTCTTAATTCTATCCCATGCTGTTCGTACTGGCCGAATTGTATACGGAAATACTGTTAAGTACATCAAAATGGCCACCTCCTCTAACTTTGGTAACTGCTTTTCCAATGTCGTTGCGGCTCTTTGGTTTCCAAGCTTCCAACCGATCTCAGCCATAATGATTTTGACCAACAACATGCTCTACGATATCTCGCAAACCACAATGCCATGGGATAGTGTTGATGAATCCTTCCTCGAGATCCCTCGAAAGTGGGATATTATTGATTTGCTCATGTTTATAGTAAGCATTGGTCCGCTGTCATCTCTATTTGATGCAAGTACATTTGCTATCAACTTGAATTACTGGGGTTGGAATGATGGTGTAGATACGCTAGGATTCTTCCAGACCTCTTGGTTCATCGAGTCCTTGTTGACACAAACAATCATTGTGCATTTACTCCGCACTGAAAAAATTCCATTTATTCAGTCAGCTGCGTCTTGGCAAGTGCTGTTGGGAACAGGTCTTACTTGTGTTGCTGGTATGGTTTTACCCTTTACTCCAATGGGCAGTCTTTTAGGAATGGCTGTAATTCCAGCAATTCAGTATGGATTTATTTTCATGAATATTTTCTTATATGTGTGTGTTGTACTTGGTGGGAAGGCAATTTATATTCGAGTTAGGGGAAGGTGGTTGTAATTTTATCAAGATACTTTCCCTCTAGTTGAAGTCAAATAAAATTTTGAGAATATTGCGACTTTTGTTCGCTATTTTCGTTTGCGTTTTTCATCATCCCCGCAACCCCCCAAAAGTGCGGAGATTGCATACAGTTCCATCACCGCCTTCCACAGCTTCAACAGTTCTACCATAGCTTTAATAGTGTGCAATCTACTGGTAGCAGAAAGTACAAGACTACTCCGATGCTGGTTGACATTGAACAAGTTGTTCGACACACCCATGCAAGTGAGAACACTAAGATCCATGCTCTGTACAACTATTTCTTCCACCAAATGCAAGTATCTCAAATTGCGAAAATATATGCAAAGCAACAAGCTACTATTCGCAATTGGATCCGACGTTTTAGACAAACTGGCAGTGTCTCACGCTTGAAAACCAAGGCAATGCGGAAATTCAAGGTTGAACAACGCTTATGGATTCGAGAGTTTTTTCAAAAGTATCCGCTCTCATTCTTGGATGAAGCTCAAGCTGCCTTCAAAGCAAAGTGGAATTGTACCATTAGCGTTTCACACATCTGGAGAATTTTATCAGCCTTTGGAATCAAATGGAAAGCCGTTGAGAGACGGGCAATGCATGTAAAGGAAACTGATATTATGAGGTTTATGCGGGAAATCAACAGTTTGGATTGGACTCTCTACAACCTTGTCTTCCTTGATGAAGTTTCCTTTGACAATCGTGGAATGATTTGCAGAAGAGGGTACGCTGTGAAAGGAACAAAACTCATGCTACGTGGGGAGTACCAACGGTTGCCAAGAGTTTCCCTTTTGTGCTTCATTGGCTGCAATGGAATCTTAGAATCCTTTTCCACCGAAGGCACTTTCAATCGTGCAAAGTTTTCAACGTGCTGCAAGAAGTTTGCGTTGAATTCAGGAAAAGTTGGTCGTTATCCAGGATTGCATTCTGTCTGGATTCTTGATGGAGCTTCTATACACCGATCACCTCATTTGATTATGCATCTACGAATGTTGGGAGTCATTCCAATCTTTCTCCCTGCATATTGCCCGTTCTTCAATCCCATTGAAATGGTTTTTGGTATGATCAAAAAGCGACTGAGACGTATTTACCCCGAAGGAAAAGGGAATGCCAAGAGTTTACTTCGAATTGTTGCATCAGCTTTTGTACATTACCGTAACTATGACTTCAGACCTATTTTCCAAAAGTGTGGTTATGTGCGGGCTGCTGCCTTTGACCCAACAGTGAATTATACGTGCAATTTGAATAAAATTGGGTTTTATTGACTTAATATTATCCTTCAATTGCATCACTCCACACGTCCCCTGCGTTAGGGTTGTCTTCATCTTCCACTTCGTCATTTTCCTCTTCTTCATCCATTCCACTATCAACATCAGACTCCTCCTCATGATCTACATCAGTTGCATTTTGAATTCCAGCAAATTCTGCGGCAGCTGCTGGAGTTTCAACAGGGGTAATTGCTGTGAGAACTGATGTACAGGCTCACTTGTGCGCCTTTAAGGTTTGATCCATGCGGTTCAATTGATTAGTAAAGTCAGTAGCCATATTGGAGAGGCTCCGCTTCAGCTTCTTAAGTGCCAACTGTTGATCTTTGATGACATCCAGTGCAATACTCAAGGACTGACGGACTTGAACAAGCTGCGCCTGAGTACGTAACTGCCGCTCAGGGTTAGGGTTAGGGAAATTGTTGTCTTCAAACAGATACGGTGTGTATGGAGACAACATCAAGACAACAGTCGCAGCCTACAGTGCTCTTCCCCCCAAAGGAGGAAGTACTCGAAGACATGCTCAAGCTTTCGACAAACAATCGACCAGAACGATTCGAGTTCTGGGAGCGTAGACTCGCAACCGCGATCCAACCGTTGTTGCGCTGTCCAAACTGCAAGTGCAATGAACCATCAATGAAATCGCATGGAGTTGGTGGAAATGTACTCTCATTCGGTGCCAGACGCATTCAGCTCGGCTGCCAGGCTTGCACAAAGAAGTGCAGGTTGGAAGAGTCAATGAAGGCAGCTGGCCCTTCTACTGCACATACCTTGGAAACTATTCAAGCTGCGTATAGTACCCTGCAACCAGCGGCTAAACATACTGGAATGGCCTCTAAGACTGCTGGTCCAAAGCAGACTACATTGAAGTTCCAGCCAACTGCCAAACAATCTGCCAAACCTCCATCAAAGAGACTTAGACCTTCCAGCTCTTCTGGAGATGCATCTGACGCGGATTCAGACATAATGGAGGTGTTTCAGGATGCCATGAGTGGAAATGAGTCTGCTGGAGCTGTTGGAGTTGGGGTGCCAAGTGAAAAAGCTATGCAGCAGGTGATCGCCCCAACGGAACCTTCTCAAACTTTGAACAGGTATTCTACTGATATCTTCGCTCAAATCGACGCTGGTTTGGAGGAAATCGCTCCAACGGTCGAAAAGTTAGCCAGCGCTGCACCAGGAGCCCCTGTACAAGTCCCATCAGCTTCAAACAAGTTCGTGGGTGAAAATAGAGCGAATTTGAGTGGGAATATGGTGTCTGGAAGTGGTGGTGGCAGCCAGGAGTTGTTGGCTGAGAGTCAGTCAAAAATGCACCAAGTCCAGCAACACCAACAACAACAGCAACAATCCCAACCAAGTAACTGGGAACAACTATATCGTGAAGCAAATGCTAGAGCTGCTAGAGCTGAAGCACAAATGGAGGAAATGCGCAAAGAGCTGTTAGAGATGAAACAGCTCATCAAGGAACTTGCTCATGGGAGAGAGCAAACTAGAGCACCTCAAACAACTAGTAATGTGGAGAGCGTAGCTAGTCGTAATGGACACACTGCTGGTGGTCGAGTTGGGCGTGGTGGACGCACACCTGGAACTGCAAACCCCTTCAGACCAAAAACAGCAGCAGACTACCTGAACCACAGAACTGCAGCTCAGCAAGCAATTTATGATCGAATCCCTGAAAACACTTTGATTGAGGTTGGGAACTCTATGGTGAAGAAAGGCAGTGTGTTAGAGAGGGCCTGGTCTGCGCGCGAAGCCCTTGAGTTGAGAGGCATGAGTACAACTGAGGCAACGAATGCCCTTTTGGCTGTTGGAATTGAAACTAGGTGGGGCAAGGAACCATCACTTGGTCAAGCTGCTGGAACTTCTGGGTCTGGAGTCAATGGACGTCATGTACCAGGTCTGGATATTAATAGACCATCTACTTCTCGTATTAGCTGGGCAGATAGTGTCCCAGACTCAGATGAAGAACACGATGCCCAGTTTAATCTCGTTAGTAGGCGCAAGAATACGCGCCTTGCTGGAGAGGGGGGCCGCATTGGCGGTGAAGATTTTAAAGTCGGTCCCCCCACGGGATCGATAAGTACCATGGCTTCTCTTCATCATAATACTTATGCACCTCTTGCCTCTCAGTCTCAGTCTCAGTCTCAGCCAGCAACACCATCCTTCTTCCAGTCTGCGCCACCAGCTTCTCTTGGAGGACCAAAAGCGCACGAGGGGGACCGCATCAGCGGTCCAGGAACATCTTTAAACAATGGTCCCCCTCAGGGACCGATAAGTACCCATAATGCTCCTCTTTCTTATGCTCATGCAGCAAAGTCACAGCTCCCTCTTCTCTCTCAGAAGCAAATGCTCCAACGCCGCAACCGAGCTGTGCAACAAATGCTTGCACCTCCTTCTGAGCCATTGAAATTCAAGTGTGTGCGCATTGGAATTAATGACACTCGCCCATTGCGTGACATTCGCGGTAAATCTAGAGACAAGTTGATCAAGAGTCTTGCAAATGCTCTTGGAATCGGGAAGTTTGTAGTATTGGCTTCAACTATTGGAAATGCTATTGTGGAGTTCTATGTGACTGAGATTGCATACAACACAGTAGTTAAACAGCTCAAGGACTCTGGAGCCCAGGTGTTGGATAGTTTCAACCCATTTGCCAAGCCAAGTCATGGACGCCAATCTGATGAAGCATGCAAGGCATCAATTGTTAACCGCCTCACCCACCTCTGCTTGATGGCTCGAACAGTCAATCTGCAAGACACTATTGTGGATGGAGCGTCACAGGACATCAAGGATGCAGTGCTTACGAAAGCAAGGGAAATCACCAAGAATCCAAATCTCACTCTTGGAAGACAGTCTGCACATCAAGCTAACTACCATCATGAAAGCCAACCTGCTCCCCCTCCTGCTCCTCTGGATCCTGGATCTGGACCTATTGCTGAAGGGGATGTTGACATGGAGACAGAACAACCATCAAAATGTTAATACACTGCGCAAATGTGAATGGCCTGGCGGGAAAGGCTGAAGAAATCCGCCGCTTCAACACTCAACAGCAAATTAGTATTACATTTTTACTCGAAACTTGGTTATCTCCTCAATCTTCTATCCCTTTCAGACCTTATCTCTCCAACCTCATTACTGAAAACCTCAATCAGATTGCGGGTGGCCCACGTAACACTGGAGGCCTACTTGCCTTTGCCTCTCCTTCAATCGAACCAAACTCTATCCGTGTACTCTATGAAGACAAGGACCAATGCTATCTTGCACTCCTGGTCAATGATATTATCCTTCTTGCTGCTTATATTGCTCCCTCACGTGCGGATGCAAAACTTCAAGAAATTCTGGCAAAAGCGGAGGAACTCTCTGATGGGTTCCAGAAGCAAATTATTGTATTTGGGGATCTGAATGCTCGTCTTGGTGAAGCTACCGGGGATTCTGCTATCAATCCTCGAGGGCGATTATTACTTGAAGAACTTGTGGATTCTCAGTTGTCTATTCAGAAACCCATCTCTGGAAAATGGACCTCCTTCAACAGAGGAGGTTGTGGTATCCCTGATATTGTCTTGGCCAACTTTGATGTTGAGTCTGTCACTGTTCATGAACTTGAATCTCTTGGAGGCTCTGACCATCGTCCCATCACTTTCAAGATACCTGACAGAGTCGATCCTGATGCTAGTACCAAGCAATTTACTCGATGGAATATTCGCAAATTGTCTAGATTAGATCAGCAGCAAAAGTACAAGGATCAACTTGCAGTCAATGTGGATACTATTCTCAGAACTATTCAAACTTCTCTGGATTCTGTCAGGCAACAGCCTGGGCGTACAGTGGGGGGCCACTCAAATGGTGGCCCGAGTAGTAATTTGCTTAGTGTGTCCCCCACTGGGACAGATGAGTCTCTTGTTTCTGGTTGTCCCAGACTTGGTTCTAATCACACTCAGAATATGAACATTAGTCTTAATCAAGGAAGCAGCTCTTCTAGTTCTTCAAGCAGCAACTCCCACATAGCTCAAGGTCAAGCTTCTGGATCTGTCAGGCATGAGCCTGGGCGTACAGTGGGGGGCCACTCAAATGGTGGCCCAAGTAGTAATTTGCTTAGTGTGTCCCCCACTGGGACAGATGAGTCTCTTGTTATGAATGGTAGCTCCCAACCCAATGCTAATCATATTCAACACCATGTTGATCAGTCTTGGAATGCCATCAAGTCTTGGATTGAACAAGCTGCCGAAACTACTATTGGAACTCTTGTTGTTCATGATCGCCTGCCAGAAGACTTTTGGACAGACGAAATGGAGGCCACCAGAGAAGCAATTATTGAGGCCATTTCTGAACTCCAAGATGCAATCACTTCAGAACGTCCTAGCCTGACTCCTGCTGAAATTGAAGCTAGATCCAAAGCCCTTACCCAGTCTCAAAGGAGCTACCGCGTGTCTTTGAAACAACGCCGCACCAAACTGTTTGAAGATGCTGTGGATAACCTTGCTGAACCCCAGAACTTTTCTTCATTTCTGCGTATGACCAAGAATGCGAGGGCAAGGCAGACAAAGTCAGGCTGTAAGTTAGATCCTGATGCTATTGACACACATGCACAGCACTTTGTCTCTACTTTTGGTGGACAACCTACTGGTCAAGTTATTCCCAGAGGACAACCTGGGCGACTGTTCAACTTCAAAAGTACTGCCCAGCTGGTTATTGAAGAGTCTGTGGAAGCAACCATGAAGAGACTGCCACTTGGAAAGGCCTCTGGACCAGACAACATTCCTGCCGAGCTCATCTACTATGGAGGTTCAGCAATGGTAAGAGTGTTCACCAAATTCTTGACTCTTGTACACAAGACATCTACTATTCCTTCTGAATGGAGGAATGCCACCATTGTCCCAGTATACAAGAACAAGGGCTCTCCTTCTGACATTGCCATGCACCGCCCGATTGCTCTCACCTGCACTGGACGCCGCCTCTATGAACGTGTCCTGCTGCCAGAACTTGTGCACCTAGCCATAGCAACGTTAGATGACACTCAAGCTGGTTTCCGCCCCTCCCGTTCCACCTTGGATCAAGTCATGGTATTGCACGAAATCCTGTCTGGTGCCAAGGAAGCTTTTGCAGTGTTGCTGGACCTGAAGGCTGCATATGATATGTTCAATGCCAGAGGTTGGGCCCCTGCTGCTTCAGCCAGAATCTACAAGGCTTTCATCCATCCTGTCATGGAGTATGGTCTTGCTCTCTATGGTCATGGCATGCCAGCCAATCTGTTGACCTACTATGAGCGAGTCCAAACTATGGCACTGCGAACATTGACATCGACTCCAAGAAACACCTCCAAGGTTGCTCTCATGAAGTTACTCCAAGTAGAGCCCTTTTTTTTTTCCAAGTCAACCATGCTCTGTTTATTTGCAATGAAACTTTCCAGCCCATCAAATAACACTTTCCCGACTCCCTGGGTTGAATACGCAACCATTCCTGCCCGTATAACCAGTGATCCGATAGCATGTGCTGTGCTTTTCAGCATATATCCCCTTACGCCACCAATTTACTTCCCGCCCAATTACTCCATATCTCTCATGAGGCCTTCCGGTAACTTGGTCTTGTGGGCTGGATGCGGTTAACATCAGCAGCCCCGAGGGGAGGAGGGGGGGTATGGGGGGGAGGAACGACCCCCCATGTTTCTAGAAGTACATCTAGACCCTCCCTAGTTTTTAAGGGAACCACCCTAGGTTTTGTTTCTACTCATGGCTTAGAAAGGATGGCCCAGTGGCGAGCTCCTCTCGGATCCTTTTGGGTGGTGGTTGGTGTTGTTCCTCCACACCTTCCTCCTGTGTATAGTGTCTGGTTTCATCATTCTCTGATATGTCAGTGTCGTCTGTGTCCCACCACAGGTTGGCATCCTCCCAGTCTTGTGCGTCCTGTTGATCTGTTCCTCTCTCCTTTGTTATCATGTCAGGGTTATAGCAGAATTCCTCTTCCCTTGCATATTGGTCCATGTAGGTTGCAAGTGTGTTTATTATTCCTGGGGGGATTTTCCTTATTCCCATGTTATTTGATGATATCATATCAATGGCTCTTATCTGTTGTCCATAGGATCCGCCATGCTTGTGGGGTTCATCTGTGTTAAGTGGTTCCATACAGTGCTGGCAACGTGTACCTTCTTTTATTTCTGTTGTTTTGTGTTTCTGTTTGCCTTCTTTTGGCTTGTTTCTGGGTCCCTCGTGCTTCTGTCTGGTGTTACTTTGTCTGGCCTTGATTGTTGCAGTTATTTGGTTTGTTTCCTCCCATGCTGTGGTTTTGTCACATCTTGGTTTCCAGATTCTTTCCCTTGCCATCATTTTAAGTTCCTTCCATGTTGTCAGTATAATCATACGTTGCGTTTGGGGCTTCCTGATACCACATTTTTCCAAAATTCTGTACATAATATTTGGTATGAGTCCATATCCAGCAATATGGGTGAATGTCATTTTATCAGCTTCACTGCCTATCTCATCTCTTGGTTGTGGTGGTCTATTGTCCCTTGTCTGACCATCCCAGTTTTTGAGCCATGACCTAATTTTGGTATTATTTGCTTCATTGCTTTGTCTCTCTACTGTGTTTTCATTTCTCTTCCTCTTTTTGGGGGGTTCGGTTTGTTTTACAAGCAGTGTGATCATTTTCTCCCATATCTCCATCCTGATTGCTTCTGTTTCTATACAGCTCCAAAGATGGTCATTTGTTTCTTCCTCCTGGTGGCATACGCGGCATGTTCCATTGGGGTATGCATCTTGGTGTCTCCGACGCATCTCAGATTGAACTGGTAGCAGCCGGTGCATAGCGTTGATGTCCCATTTTCTGTAGTGACTGTGAGCTTCACTGGTGAAGTATGATGTTTGTTTGTGGCCTCTTTGTAGTAGTGCAAATGTGAGGCCAAAGTTGATGCTATTTTGTACTTCTGCAATGTGCGAGTGTGCAGGTTGTTCTATCCATGCCAGAAAGGTTTTGGCCTTGTTGATCATAGTTAGAGTTTCTCTGTAATTTCCTTCAAGCATGATATTGTTTGTACATAGGGTGAACTGGATGAGTGATTGACCTTCTAGTTTCATTTTGAGTAGTGGAGCCATATGCCCATCATTTGCATCTGAATCTGCCATTTCATTACCGGGGACACCTGTATGAGACTTTACATGATGTAGTATTGGGATTGGTCCAGTTATGGATTTAGCAATATGGCACATTTGAGCAGCAGTGTATACATTGGATAGTGTGAATAATTCTCTTCGTTTGATGTTGAAGTTGCTTCTTCCCAGACGTTTGAATGTTTGGATAACTGCCATGTTGTCAATGTACATATCTGTTGGTCCGTTTACTCCTAGAAGGGCAGCATTGGCGGCATACATTTCCGCATTGGTTGAGGATGCATTTCCCTCAATTCCAAAGTTGATTCTTCTCCCTTTTTGGGTGCCGTCCCAGGCAACTACAGAGCCAGCTAGACTGGGCTTTCCATTAATAAATGTAAGAGATCCGTCTGAGTATATGGCGTCTCTTGTATTACACTCTCTAGCTCTCAGTGCTCCTATAGCCGTGATTAGCTCTTGTGGACCTTCAAAGTAGATTGCTGCTCTGTTTTGACCAGTTGTTTTTTCCTCCTCTGTCACTCCTAGTGGGCTTTCATGTTTTGTTTGGAGGTTATTGGTTTCCCTTGGTATTGAGTCTTTTACAGATGTAATTGTCTTACATTCTATTATTTGGCGGGATGTATATTGCTGTTGGTCTTCAGCTGGTTGTTCATTTGTTATATCAGCAAGTTCATACAGTTTGTTTGACTGGTCTTTGTTCGACCATACGTTCATGAAGCCGTCTCTTTTGTAAAGTATGCATTTTCCATTCTGTAGGTATCCTTGAGTGCAGGTCACTCCATTGCACTCTACAATGAATGTTCTGTTTTGGTGTTCTATTGCAAATGTATACTCGTTGTTACCTTCGTAGTCATTTTCCGTCAGTTCAACATAATGATGGAGTCTGTGTGTTGTTGTTCCTTCGTCTCGCTCAATTCCCATGATTTCTCCATAATGTTGTTCTTCTGTTTCAGGGTCATTCCACGTGACTATCTCGTGCTTTTTACCCAGGCCACAGATCCGACTGGCTGTGGGCTCTGTTGCAAACGGGTTTGGTCTTGTCCTTTTTGTGAGACTGAGTCTGGTTCTGTTGGTAGTGTCCTTCCTGTTCAGAGCAGTTGTTAGCTTCCTAAACCAGTTGTAGTCAGTCTTGTCAAACAGGGGAAACCGTGTTTCCATTTGCTTGGGAGTGAGCATTTTTTCACTGAAGTAGCAGAGAACTTGTTCCACAAAGATTATGTTGTGTCTGCTGAGGTGTTTGGAGATCTGATTATAGATTACCCAGTTGTCTATTGCATGGAAGATTGATGTTTCTCCTCCCATAACTTTGCCAAATTCTTGTTTAATTTCCTGGGTGATTGGATCAATGTGTCTGATCGCATTCATTGTTATGGCCTTGGAGTGAAATCTATGCATGGTTGAAGCAAGGTAGTGTGTACCCTTGCTCACTTTAGTGGGGAATGGAGTTTCAAATATACTGTGAGGGAGTGCTAGTTGGTTCTGGAGGTTAGCCATTCTGATTCGGATGACACGGCCCAGCAGGTCATCTGAGTTTATCCATACATTGATGTTTGTTGCTAAGTCTGTCGTGTATAAGTCATTCCAGTTCTTCAGTCCATAGATTTGGGATTGCTCTAGGAGTGAATTGGCAATGGTTTGTTTCTGTTTGGCTTTTTGTTTTACAACCTTCTTGACAAGACTATAGTAGTGGTCCACCTCCTTTTCTGTAAGGGAGAGTGTTTGCCATTTATATCTGATTTGCATCAGTAGCACTGTGTTCATTATGAGTATTATGCCTTTGTCTGTTATGCGTTTTGTCTGTAGTATTTCAATTGTGTCTTTGATTTGCTTTTCAATCATTGCTCTGCCAGTTTTGCCAAGGTTATCTGCTGAGAAGTAATTTCCTAGTAGTCTCTCTCCTTGTTTTGGGTTCAAGATTTCTATGCTGGTGTTATCACCCCAAGTGAATTGTGTGTGTTCGTTTGTTGGATTGATGGCAATTATTTTAACTTTGCTGGTGTTGGATTTTATAGTATTCCCTTCTTGGAACTCATATATGATTGATGCTTGTTTTTGCAGTTCTTTCCAGGATTTTGCAACAATGGTTGTATCATCCACATAGGCAAGGGCAGTGATTTCTTCTGAGAGGATATCTTCCTTCCATTCGCCATTCACAAATTTGGTTTTTTGTTTTGCTTCTAGTGTCACACCTTGTGTATGCTTGTCCAGGATGCAGAGCAGTGTATCCCAGAATATTCTCCACTCAATTGGTGCTAGTACTGATCCTTGTTGGATCATGGTGCCAACTGTGATGGTATTTGTCTCGCCAACTGCAGTTCTCACCTTGGCCTTGAGGCGTTTCTGTGTGTTGTATTTCCATGCTGAGTATTTGTAAGGAAGCTTGATGCGCTTATGTGACCGCATAACTGCTTTTGAGCTTACTGAGTCATATGCCTTGGCAATGTCATTGAGTAGTATATATGCTTCTCCGTTTGTCTCAACACATGTGTCAATAACTGCTTGTATAATGTGAAGTACCGGGTCTGTTGATTCTCCCGGGAGTGCAGAGAAGTTTCGCCCTTTCAGGACATTGTTTTCTTGCAAGATTGGTTTGAGTCTAAGGTATATTATCATCTCGTGTAGCTTGTATGCTGTTTCTAAAAGGGCGATTGGTCTTGTTTTCTTAATGTCAGCTCCCCAGTCTTCACTTTTTGGGATTGGGTTTATAATACTGAGCAGCCATTGATCAGGTGAGTCAGCATAGTCTATGCACATTTGTATTACAATTGTGAGAGTTTGGATGCAGATTTGGCCTCCATGAAGAAACAATTCCCTTTGAATTTTGCTGTCACCTGGTGCTTTGTTTGCCCCCATTGATTTAAGGCCCTCCATGACTTCCACCTCCGTTATTGGATTGTCTATAGTGAGGAAGATGTCTGAGTCAATTTCAGGCCTTGGTTTGTATTCCTCTGCAAATATTGAGTCACTGCTGAATTCATTATCAGGTCTTGCCTTAAACCACATTTCAACTTCTCTTGCAGTTTCAGCAAGAACCTTTGCTGGCTCATGTTCAATATAGGATTTACCATTCTCATCTTTCATTTGGATTTTGTTTAGTCTGACATTGCTATTTCTGTTGAGCATGCTGTTCATATATTTTCCTTGGTTTTCTTTGCAGTTGTGATCACGTTTGTCAGTGTTGTGTTTAATGTTGGCTTCTGTGATCTCCTTCTGTTTGTCTTCCATCAACTTCTTTGCTGAGTCTCTCTCTTTTGTGAGCCATTGAATTCTTTTCTGTTTTAGTTCATTTTTTGTCAAGATGTTGCTTCCCATTCTAGGTGGGTCTGTGCTGTATTTGTGTTTGGCCACTTGGTATTGTAGTATCAGCAATTTGTTTTGCCGTTCAGTGATCCTGCCAGTGAGGTTTGATGCCTGTTTTGCTTCTTTGAGGCATTCTTCTAGACGGCTGTATAGTTTGATATAATTATTGCAGACAATTTCTTTTTTTTTTTTTTTTTTTTTTGAGTAAGAGGTCCTTGCCTCGCTTTATTTAAGAATAAAACAAATCACTGGTGTGCTTTCCAAGTCCATCCCCCAACAATACGGCTCTGGCCCGCCCAAATGGCATTTTATATACAATCCCTTCAACAAATCGACCCCTTCAACTCTTCCTTCCCCCATGTCTTCCCTCCCCCAGTGTACTTGTTCCTGGCCACTTGTTATTCCATTTCCTCCCCTCCTCCGTTTTCCTGCATTGCTTCCCACTCTAAGTTTCCATTGTCGAGTGTCTCCTCTTGTCTGTTTTCTGTGGTTCTTCCTTCTGCTTGTTCTTGGTTTGCTGTTCTGGTCTTTGGTGCTTGTTGTCGTCGTTGTCGACGGTGGTCATGCTTCTCTCTTCTTCGTTTAATTCTTTCTTTGATTCTTTCTCTGTCTGCATCCATGTTTTTCTTGTTTTTCTGTCTGTTCTGCCTTGTGGCTGGTTCTACATATTCTGTTTCCACTGGGGTGTTTGATTCATATGAGTCTCTTGCTGTCTTGGAGATTTCAATCATTCCTGGCCTTAATATTTTTGTCCCTTTCTTGTGTTCTGTGAATAGTTTTATAGCTCTCATTCGTTGTGTTATTCTTGGGCTGCACACGTGGTAGCCATTTTGGTCTACATTATCTTCGTTTCTATCTTGGCATGTGAGGCATCGTATACTCTGTTCTAGTTCTTGCCTCTTTGTGATGGGTTTGGCTGGTATGTGCTTTCTTGGTTTCTTTTTTGTCTTTTTTGGTGGGTTGTTTTGTTTCCTCTTTCTGCTTTGGGGGTTTGTTGCTTCTGCGTCTGTCTCAGGAGTTCTGTTTCCTGTGTCAGGTTGGGTTTGGGCCTGTGTCTGGTTATGGTCTTGGATGTTTATTTCCTTGCTCTCTGTTTCTTCACTGTCCCTCGTTGTTATTGCTGTTGAGGGTTTTTTCCGGTTTCTTTTCATGTCACTTGTTATTCTTGGCACTGCGATTGTTTGTTCCCATTCTACTGTTATATCACATCTCTTTTTCCAGAGTCCTCTAACCCCTTCTGTTAATGTTTTCATTCCCTGGATGATAGTTGTTCTTGCTTGTGGTTTGTTCATACCTATATGTGCAGTGAGCAGTTCCATGAGCACTGTGGGCACTATGCCTTCTAGGATTTTTTCCACTCTGAAGTTGTTGATTTTATGCTGCAGGGCTATTTCTGTTCTAGTTATATCTCTTCCGTCCAGTTGATTATACCATGGAGAGACTAAGTTTTCAAGGGGGGTTTTCCAGCCTCCTGTTTTCTTGTTTCCCCTTTGATCTGCTATTGCTGCCATTTGCTGTATCATGTTCCTGAACAGTGTAACTCGTTCCTCTTTGAAGGCTGGGCACGTCATTACGTGTTCATCTGTTTCTTTCTGGCCTGTCATACATACTTTGCATGTGTTGTCTTTGTGGACGTTGGGTAATCTTTGGTGGAGGCGTGCCTGCACTGGGCGCAGGTGGTGAGCAGTCATTACGTTGTAGTGAATTGCTGCTGATTCTCCCCTGGAGGTTCTTGGTGTTGATGGTTTTCTTCCGCATGTCATTATTGTCAGTGTGAGATCAAGGTCTGTTTCCTCTATTTGGTTTGCAATGTGACGGAAGGCGTGTTGTTGTTCCCATGCTACGTATGCTTCTAGTTTGTCTATCTCTTTAAGGCTTTGCCATGTTTGTCCTTCAATAGTAGTGTTTTCTGTGGCAACCATGAATCTCAGAATGCTCTGGTGTTCCAGGTTGATGGTCATTGTTTCAGCTGTTCTCCCTTTGTTGGCGTTTGTATCTGCTTTATCGTTGCCTTCTTTGTCGTCGCCTTCTATTTTGGAGTGTCTGGTCACTTTCTCAAACTCAATTTGTCTCCCTTCTTTGAGTAGGTCTTGTATGAGCTGGGCCATGATGGTTACTTGGGTAATGCAAGATTTTTCCATCAGTTTCCTTGCAGTTATGAAGCCTCCAGTTTCTACTAGTTCTTGTCCATCTTGGACCACTGAGGCGTTATCAATTTTTATGATTGTTTTCCCTGTTTTGGCCCCAACCATGGCTGCAATGGCAGCCATTGCTTCTGGGAGTTTGGATGATGCCCACCCGTTAACTTTTGCTGCAAACTCTCTTCCTTTACTGGGTCCTTCTGTGCATATGCCTCCGGCGCCCATTGCTTCTGTTGTTCTGGATCCGTCTGTAAACACGATGCATGTCTCTTCTGTGTTTGATGTTACTCTGATCCCCAGACTGTTAAGGAGGTTTTGACTTGCTTTCAAATATTTTCCTGCAATGTTGGTTTGTTCCAGGTGTTGCTTTTCCTGTGGTGGGTTTTCGAGTACTGTTTCTGGCATCAATCTGGCTCCATTGTATAGCTCATGTAGTCGTTCCTCTGCTGCTCGGCGTTCTAATTCGGGTACTCTTTCCTCTGGCTCCTCAGGTATTAATGTTTGTTGGTTTCTTTCTGTTGCAAAAGGGTTTGGTTGCAGTGTTTCCACTTTGTTGAATTTGCTTGTTCCGTCCAGTTCAGGTTTGTTTATGTCGCTAATAAGTTTATGGTACCATTCTGATTGCTTTCCGTTTCTGGGCCATTTGTGTCTCCTTTCCATGTCTGTTCTTGTCAAGAGTTTCTTTCCACATCTTGCCGTTATTTGGTCTATGTAGTAGATGTTGTACTTCCTGAGATGGTCAGAGTACTTTTCAAATAGTGCCCATCCTAGTGTTTTCCACATTGTTGTGTTGCTTCCGTTGCCGTCTATTCTGCCAAAGATTTCTGTGGTTTGGTTTTCTTTGCACAGGAATTCCTGGGGTACTATTCTCAATCTTTGCTTGTACATTCTATTCATGAGGTTGGCAATGCTGTTTGTTCCTTTTACTGTTTTGGCTGGGTACGGTTCTAGTAGTGGGAAGTGCGGAAGGCCCAGTGCATCCTGAAGGTTAAGGGCGCGTATTCTCATGATTCTGCCAAGTAGCGAATCTTCATTCAGTGCAATCAGCAGGGTGTTGGTTTTATCAGATGTGTAGTGTCGGTTCCAGTTTTCAAGTCCATATATGCATGGGTTTTCAAGTAGTGATGTTGGGGTGCTTGCTGCGAAGCCTCTTTTCTGTTTAGAGTTTGGCATATGGTTTCTACTGTTGTGTTGATTATTTCTTTAGCATCCTTGCCAAGGTTGTCTGAGGAGAACCAGTTGCCTAATACTCTCTCTCCTTTTCCTTTTATGTTAATGTTGACCTTAGCTCCATCCCCCCAGGTTAGTTGTGTACGTGGATGGTCTGGATTCACTGCAATGACTGCCATTTTGCTAGTGTTGGACTGTATTGAGTTAATTTCTTGGAACTCGTAGATAATTTTTGCTTGTTTTTCACATTCCTCCCAGCTATTTGCAAAAGCCGCTGTGTCGTCAACGTAGGCTTCACAGGTAAGTCTTTCCTTGAGTTCATATTCCTCCATGTTCCCATCCTTCTTGATTCCTTTTTTGTGTGTCCCTTTTATTGTTATTCCTTCTGTATGTTTGTCCAGG